>CM054146.1:32163948-32221962 GCA_028751875.1 Rapana venosa
TTTTATTTCACCTGTTTGCCGGGCGATCTGAAATGCACCTGTGCCTGTCGTGAAAGCTGGTGATAAGGGTCTGGTTTGAGTGGTGATCTGATGAGAGATTTGATGATGGTTCTCATCTCCATTAGGTTGACAGGAATGTTCTCTTGCTCCTCTCTTGCCCCTATTTTGGCCATCTTGTATGCTTGTTCATTTCCTTTAATGCCGCAGTGGGAGGGGATCCACTGGAGCTCTATGCGTAGGGCGTTAAGGCTGTGCAGTGCCTTCTCCAGATCTTTCAGTTGTCCGGCATTATAGGACTTCAGCACAGAGAGTGCATCGGTCAGGAAGACGACTTGGGTGTTGTTGTCCACTCTGCTGTTGATGACATTTGCTGCATGGATCAGGGCTTCTACTTCAGCCTTGTAGTTAGTACAATGCAGGCCTGTTGGAATAGCTTCAGCCTGCCATTCTCCACTAGGGTACTGAATGTAGACCCCCGCACCTCTACAGTTGACAGCATAGTTGCTGATCCATCGGTGTATATGTGAATCCAGCTTTCTTGGGGGTATCTTTCTTCCAACATGGCTAGTGTGAGAGTCTTTTTCACAATTTCGCTCTGCTCATTTTTTGTTGTTATGTGGGGGACAGAGGTAATTACTTTGGTATCGGTTCTTCTTTCTTCCCATGGTGGTGTGTCAAGAGAGAAAGAGAGAGGTTCGACATGGTCTGGAAGGTTTGCTTGGTATTTTCGTACTAGGCCTCTAGTTTCAAGGGCAAAGCTAGATCGCTTTAGCCTGCCTGAGGATACTTGTTTTATCCTTGTCTTCATTGGGTGATCTGTAGTGCACTGGTATTTCTTGATTGTATCAGGGCCTTCTGTTCTCTTCTTGTAGATAGGGGAGGATTGCCAGTCACTTCTTCCATTTTGTTGATTGGTGTAGACTTCATTGCCCCTGTGTTAGAATTCCAGCCATAACGAACGACAAGAGTCCACTTTTGTCACTAGATTAATTTATTCAGTCACAATAACAGTAGATAATCCATTTATGCAGAACACAAGAGGAAGAAGAAAACAAAAACAAAAACAGCAGTTACTGTCAAGACGACTTGGCTATCACTAAGTGCACACCATATATACGTCATAAATAAATAATCAAAACTATGACGTAACATTAATCTGACATAAGCTGTTCGATTACATTCAACACCCCCACTTAATCGATACAACTTAAAGTCCTAATATGTCTACACTATCAACATTTAGTTCATGCATAGTTTCAGCAATTAATAAGGCATATCAGGTCAACCCTATCAATCATTGTCTTTATTTAACCAAACAGAAAAGATCTGATTTCAACAACTGAGTTTTCAATGATGGTTTGGTCATTATATCAGCAATCATGTTTTCAGTTGGACAATACTTGAGAACGACTTTGCCACGCTTGACCTCATTTCTGATGAAATGGTATTTAATGTCAATGTGCTTCGATCTTGCCTATTCGCTGGGTTGTGTGCAAGAACAATGGCTCCTTGGTTGTCTCATAGATCAAAGACCCTTGACCTTGACCTTGGTTAAATACCCATGTCCTTTAGAACTGATTCAGGTACAAACTTTCTTGTACTGCTAATGCTAAAGCAATATATTCAGCTTCGCAAGTAGACAATGCAACAACAGGTTGCTTCTTCGATTTCCAAAGAAATCGGGGGAAACCGTTTTCATTCAGGGTGAAACAATACCCTGAAGTACTGCGCCTATCATCAGCATTAGACGCCCAATCCGCATCACTATATCCTATGAGTTTTAATCCTGTGGTACTTTTCTTGTAACACAACTCATAGTCTATTGTGCCTTTGAGATATCGCAACACATGCTTGGCTGCGATCCAGTGAACTTGAAGTGGATTAGAGAGATGCTGAGATAACATGGTAATCACCCAGCAGATATCTGGCCTTGTTGTAATCATGACATAGATCAGGCACCCTACAATTTCACGATATTTGCGGTGATCAACAGGTTCAGTGTTTTCGTACTCCATCTTCTGTTCTGATGGGTACCCCTAGGTTACATTCAGACATGTCATATCTTTCAAGCAGTTTTTGAATGTAACGCCTTTGGTGCATCCTAACACATCCATCCTTTTGCTCAAAATCAATGCCTAGGAAATACGACAACTTCCCATGTCTTTCATTTTGAACCTATCAGAGAACATTTTCTTCGTTTTGCACAAGAGGTCATTATTGTTTGCACCAACAATATAATCATCAACCCACACAAGAATGACAGTCATGCCATCGTCTGTCTGTTTTGTGTACACACAATTATCAGAGGGACTTTGAATAAAACTCATTTTCAGCCAGAAAATTGGTGCAGCAACTGGTTCCAATTCCTACCTGATTGCTTTAACCCGTACAAGGATTTTTTTTTAATTTGTCCCACAAGTTTTTCACCTTTTTGACCTTTGATTTCATAACCTTCAGGTTGATCCATGTATATTTCACAATCAATGTCAGCATTAAAGGTAAGCAGTTTTGACATCCATCTGATGTAAAATCAAATCGTTTTCACCCGCAATTTGCATCAGAGTACGTACTGAAGTCATATTAGCAGTAGGTGCAAAAGTATCGGTATAATCAACACCTTCTTTCTGACTGAAACCTTTTGCGACATATCTAGCTTTGTAGGACTTTGAACCAGTCGCACTCTCTTTGATTGTGTAAACCCATTTTCCCCCACTGTTTGCCTACCCTCCGGAAGAGCCATCAGAGTGTAAGTGTTTATTTTCCTTCAAAGAGTTAATTTCATCATCCATTGCCTGTTTCCAGCAATGAGAATCCTCTGAGCCCACTGCTTCCTGATAACTTTTTGGAAACGAGGACATCTTATAACAATAATCCATGTTTGTCATAACTTGATCATCATCATCATCAAACTGCGTTTCATAATCTTTCAAGTGGTTAGGGGGTTTTCTCTGCTTTCCGGATACCTGTGACCTTGATTTTCTTTAACCAAAGGTTCATTTTTAGGCATATTACATAGAGTATTTCTGTGACCTTGACCTACAGTACACTCTGACTGCTCTTCAGGTATGGGTTGACTGACAGAAGGGTCTCATCATATCATCACACCACCATCATCTAAAGAGTTCTCTGTCTGTGTACCCTGGTCATTCACATCAACTCTGTCTGGCTTATCTGACACAAAATGCACAACACGACATTTCATCACTTTGCCACTTTCAGGTAATACACAAGGTATGCAGGACTGTAACCATCATTATCCTACAAAGATACCCTTAGCGCATCGTGAATCAAGTTTGGCGCTTGAGCTGGGGAAAATGCATAGCACTCTGTTCCAAAAATTCTCATGTTTGAGATGTTTGGTTTTTGACCAGTCAAACCTTGATATGGAGTTTGATTTATCCTGGCATTGTAACATCGGTTACGATTGTACACAGCAGTGTGCACAGCATATGGCCACATCTCTTTGGAAGGTTCTTTTGAATCAGCATGCATCTTCCCATCTCAAAAATAGTGCGCCATTTCCTCTCAGCTGCCCCGTTTTTGGTGTGGGGAGTAAGGAGCTGGGTTTCATGCCTTATCTGATTTTTCCTGAGGATTTCCTTAAACTCCCTTGAGGTAAACTCAGAACCGTTATCAGATCTAATGGTTTTTTACCTTGCCAAAAGGTGCAGAATCAGCCAGAAACTTTTCTGTGGGTTTGATCGTTTCACTTTTGCATGTCATGAAAAACACAAATGAGCCATCAGAATAATCATCTGTGAATGTGGATGGAATACTTGAAACCTTCATGGGATGCTGGTGTGACCGGTCCAGCCCAAGATCAGTGTGCACTAACTTTAGAGGACAAGTTGCACGAGTGCGTGTTGTTTTACTGATTTGTTTGTCATTTTGCCCATTACACATGTTCAACAATCATGCTTACCTTTGTCTGGTAATTTTCATGCCATCAACAACACCTTCTAGCCTCAACACATCAGAAAAATTACAGTGACCTAGAATTTTATGCCAGACATTCAAATCCTGTGTTAAACTAACATTATCAACATCACATTCCTCTGAGCAGTCTTGAGGTAATACAATCTACCTTGTTTTTCGATTTTAAATTTGGCTTCACCTTCATAACACAAGGCTTGCTGTTTCAGTTCAAATATCACACTCGCACCTTTGTTTGTCGCTGCCTGAACAGAGAATATGTTCTGTGGAAAAGTAGTACATACAATGCATCATTCAGAGTAAGACTGACTAGATTTCCACTGATATCTTTGACAGTTACATGTCGGTACCTCTTTGCTTTGCTAGATTGTTTTTGCTTTCACCCTTCGCAAGTTCGATGAAATGGTCTTCTGGTTTGAAAGAATTTTCAAACGAGGTGAACAAAGTCTTGTCATTGAGTAGATGGCTTGTAGCACCACAATCAACTAGTAACTTTGTATGGTTTCTTATCTCCTGTCTGCTCCCTTCGTTCATCTTGAAGATAAAAGAATGTTCTGGATCTGGATTAGTGGAGTCAGGATTGTCGCTCACAGTGTTGACTCCCTCCTTTAACCCCTTTACCGCTAGTCTTGCTTTTACGACGGCAGTTTGGTCAGTGTGTGATGCATTTTTGCAATGACTACACCACATTTTCTTCTTCTTGCAATCACGTTGAAAATGTCCGTAAGTTCCACATTTGAAGCATTGACGTAATTCACGATTGCTGTCAAATCGATTTGTGCTTCATTTTCAGAAGTGAATCTTCACCCATGGCTGCTGACACTCGAGACTTCTCCGTCTCCTCAAAGCTGCGGAGAGAAACTTTAAATTTGCTGAAGTCATGTTTCTCTTGGGACTGAGTGACAACAGTGACAAATGACTGGAACGATTCTGGTAACCCCCCTTTAGAACCATCGCTATTAACAAACTATCACTCACTGTCTCTCCAGCACTTCTCAGGGCGATTGCAGCTGCTTCTGCACGGATGATGTAATCTGTCACTGTCTCTGATGGTTTCATCTGCAGGCTTGTCAGTTCGGTGTAAAGACTGATAATTCTCGGTGTAGACGAACCTGCATAATGTTGCCGAAGAATTCTCAGAGCTTTTCGTCCATCGTCGCTGCATCATGCATTACAAGTGACAAACTCTTGTCGTCTATGAGCTGAACAAGTTCAGCAAAAGCTTCTTCATTTTTATCTACATCAATTTCTTCACCATCGTCTGCCAGGATCACATCTTTTAGCTTACGAAGTTTCATTTAAGCTAAGAATTTCACCTCCCAGTGATCATAATGTCTCTCGTCGCCGTCGAAAAACAGTTTGCCTCGTGTACTGGGCCCATAACCTGTTAGAATTCCAGCCATAAGGAACGACAAGAGTCCACTTTTGTCACTAGATTAATTTATTCAGTCACAATAACAGTAGATAATCCATTTATGCAGAACACAAGAGGAAGAAGAAAACAAAAACAAAAACAGCAGTTACTGTCAAGACGACTTGGCTATCACTAAGTGCACACCATATATACGTCATAAATAAATAATCAAAACTATGACGTAACATTAATCTGACATAAGCTGTTCGATTACATTCAACACCCTGTTATGATTCTTAGTGCTTGATTTTGGACCTTGTCAAGAGTTTGATGGCGAGTCTTGGCAGCTGTCATCCAAGAGTTAGATCCATATTCAAGGTAAGGTCTTACTGCGCCTTGGTAGACTGTCTTCAGTAATTTTGCGTTTGCTCCCCAGTTGGTTCTGGCCAGTTTCTGCATGGTGTTTAGTTTTCTTCTGGCTTTGTTCTCTGCTTCATTTATATGGGCTTTCCATATCATTCGCTTGTCAAAAGTGACACCCAGGTAGGTTTGATGATCCTCAAATTTTAGCGTGGTGTTTCCAAGGGTAAGTTTCCCAGGGTAAGTTTCCCAGGTTTTGCTTTGGGTGAGAGCGTGAAAAGAGTGGCTGTGGACTTCTCCCTGTTGATTGTTACGCACCAGCTTTCAGCCCATGCTGCAACACTCTCCAGGGCAAGTTGCATTCTATAGGTTGCTGTTGTTGCATGCTCTTCGTTGCTCCAGAGTACCAGGTCGTCTGCATAAAGCACGGCATGGACCCCTCTTGGTAGTTCTGTGACCACATCGTTGATGAAGAGGATGAACAAAGTGGGTGAGAGCACACCTCCCTGGGGAACACCCTGCCTCAGTAACACCTTTCGGCCACAGTGGCCATCCACCGACTCTCTGGCTCTTCGGTTGTGCAGGTAAGATTTGGTCCACTGGTACATGTTGCCTTGGGTGCCATTTCGCAGGAGTTTCACAAGGAGGCCGTCTTTCCAGACCTTGTCAAAGGCCTTCTGTAAATCAATAAAGATTGCCAATGTGACCTTCTGAGACTGGAAAGCATCCTCTATAACTTGAGATAGGTGAGTTGTTTGATCTTCTGTACTTCTGTACTGTCTGAATCCAGCCTGCTCAGGCGCCATGATGCCCTCAGACTCCAGATAAAGCAGTAGGCGCTGGTTTACAATACGCTCCATGGTCTTACAGACACAACTAGTAAGGCTGATGGGACGGTAGCTTGCAGGTTTGCCTTTGTTCTTGCCTCTTTTAAGGATGGGAATCATTGTAGCTTCCTTCCTTCTGAGGTTGAATATGTCCAAAAGAGTTTGGAGCGACGAGTTGCCTAAATGTTGTAGCATCTCGTCTGTGATGTTATCAGGGCCAGGAGATTTCTTTTTCCTCAACTTCTGGATGGCTTGTTTCAGTTCGGCCATGGAGAGGTCTTGTTTCATGGCATCATGTATAGGGCGATTTTCTGCTAATCTGTCCTTTTTCTCTGTTCTTACTTCCTTCTGTAAGTGCTTGGGAATGGTGGTGTTGCTTTCTTATGCGTAGGTGCTTGCGAACGTGTTTGCAGCTGCCTTTCCTGTTAGCATCTGTCCATCTTCCTCTAGGGTGATCTTCTGTCCCTTGGTATCTTCATCATTCATTGCCTTCATTAGACGGTAGACTTTGGCGGTATCATTCTCCATATTTAAACTTGCCGTCTTTTCCTTCCAGCCTGCACGCTTGTTCTCTATCTTTGTTCTTAGGTGTTTGGCGGCACATTCTTTCAGCTTGATGTTATTTTCTTGGCTCGGCTGTGTCTCAGCTTTCTCTGTGGCTTCATTAAGAGCATCATGAGTTCGCTGTAGCGCTTCAGACCAGTATGGCTTGTAGTCTTTCCTTGCTCCCCTTGGTATGCACTCCTTAGCAGCTTGAAGGATGCTGTTGTTAAACTCCATCACAACTTTGTTGATGTTCCTTCCCTCTGTCTTGATGTTTCTTGTCAGCTCGTTCGTTCTAATGCTGAAGAGAGCCTATTTCCCTTTTTTGTAGTTCCATCGTGGGTGTTGGGCATGTGCAGGCATTTTAACACCACTAATGGTGAGGATAACTGGGCGATGGTCACTTCCACCTAGTTGATGTTCAACCTTTCTGCTGATCTTTCTGTGGATGTCATCAGTGCAGAAAGCCAGGTCCGGTGTGGTGGTTGTATGCCAGTGGCGGGAGTAGAAGGTCGGTGGATTAGTGGGGTCATTGACAAGGATTAGGTGGTGTTCATCTTGCCAGTTCAACCAAGAGGGAAGATCTCCAACAGTTCCTACATGTGAACAATATAAGCATCTGCTGCATTCAAGAAACACATCTGCAGGAAGGGAAGACTTTCAAGATTAGAGGCTATCAGGTGTTCAGGAGTGACCGTCAAGGGAGAAGGAAAGGAGTGCTAACACTGGTCAGAAACAATCTAAACGCCAGTGAAACAACTAGATACATGAAAGAATCAGAATATCTTCAAGTCAAGGTGTCCACCTCAAACAGCATCCTCAACATCGTCAACTACTATTGCCCTGACGACAAGCTGCTAGCACTAGACAGCATCCAGGTCCCCGACAGCGACTTCCTCATCACTGGTGACTTCAACAGCTGGTCCCAGAGCTGGGGATACAATACCTTGGACTCACGAGGAGAAGAAGTAGAGAACTGGCAAGATGAACACCACGTAATCCTTGTCAATGATCCCACTGATCCACCGACCTTCTACTCCCGCCGCTGGCATACAACCACCACACCGGACCTGGCTTTCTGCACTGATGACATCCACAGAAAGATCAGCAGAAAGGTTGAACATCAACTAGGTGGAAGTGACCATCGCCCAGTTATCCTCACCATTAGTGGTGTTAAAATGTCTGGACATGCCCAACACCCACGATGGAACTACAAGAAAGGGAAATAGGCTCTCTTCAGCATTAGAACGAACGAGTTGACAAGAAACATCAAGACAGAGGGAAGGAACATCAACAAAGTTGTGAAGGAGTTTAACAACAGCATTCTTCAAGCTGCTAAGGAGTGCATACCAAGGGGAGCAAGGAAAGACTACAAGCCATACTGGTCTGAAGCGCTGCAGCGGACTCATGATGCTCTTAATGAAGCCACAGAGAAAGCTGAGACACAGCCGAGCCAAGAAAATAACATCAAGCTGAAAGAATGTGCCGCCAAACACCTAAGAACAAAGATAGAGAACAAGCGTGCAGGCTGGAAGGAAAAGACGGCAAGTTTAAATATGGAGAAGGATACCGCCAAAGTCTACCGTCTAATGAAGGCAATGAATGATGAAGGTACCAAGGGACAGAAGATCACCCTAGAGGAAGATGGACAGATGCTAACAGGAAAGGCAGCTGCAAACACGTTCGCAAGCACCTACGCATAAGAAAGCAACACCACCATTCCCAAGCACTTACAGAAGGAAGTAAGAACAGAGAAAAAGGACAGATTAGCAGAAAATCGCCCTACACATGATGCCATGAAACAAGACCTCTCCATGGCCGAACTGAAACAAGCCATCCAGAAGTTGAGGAAAAAGAAATCTCCTGGCCCTGATAACATCACAAACGAGATGCTACAACATTTAGGCAACTCGTCGCTCAAACTCTTTTGGACATATTCAACCTCAGAAGGAAGGAAGCTACAATGATTCCCATCCTTAAAAGAGGCAAGAACAAAGGCAAACCTGCAAGCTACCGTCCCATCAGCCTTACTAGTTGTGTCTGTAAGACCATGGAGCGTATTGTAAACCAGCGCCTACTGCTTTATCTGGAGTCTGAGGGCATCATGGCGCCTGAGCAGGCTGGATTCAGACAGTACAGAAGTACAGAAGATCAAACAACTCACCTATCTCAAGTTATAGAGGATGCTTTCCAGTCTCAGAAGGTTACTCTGGCAGTCTTTATTGATTTACAGAAGGCCTTTGACAAGGTCTGGAAAGACGGCCTCCTTGTGAAACTCCTGCGAAATGGCATCCAAGGCAACATGTACCAGTGGACCAAATCTTACCTACACAACTGAAGAGCCAGAGTGTCGATGGATGGCCACTGTGGCCGAAAGGTGTTACTGAGGCAGGGTGTTCCCCAGGGAGGTTTGCTCTCACCCACTTTGTTCATCCTCTTCATCAACGATGTGGTCACAGAACTACCAAGAGGTGTCCATGCCGCGCTTTATGCAGACGACCTGGTACTCTGGAGCAGCGAAGAGCATGCAACAACAGCAACCTATAGAATGCAACTTGCCCTGGGTAGTGTTGCAGCATGGGCTGAAAGCTGGTGCGTAACAATCAACAGGGAGAAGTCCACAGCCACTCTTTTCACGCTCTCACCCAAAGCAAAACCTGGGATACTTACCCTTGGAAACACCACGCTAAAATTTGAGGATCATCAAACCTACCTGGGAGTCACTTTTGACAAGCGAATGATATGGAAAGCCCATATAAATGAAGCAGAGAACAAAGCCAGAAGAAAACTAAACATCATGCGGAAACTGGCCAGAACCAACTGGGGAGCAAATGCAAAATTACTGAAGACAGTCTACCAAGGCGCAATAAGACCTCACCTTGAATATGGATCTAACTCTTGGATGACAGCTGCCAAGACTCGCCATCAAACTCTTGACAAGGTCCAAAATCAAGCACTAAGAATCATAACAGGGGCAATGAAGTCTACACCAATCAACAAAACGGAAGAAGTGACTGGCATTCCTCCCCTATCTACAAGAAGAGAACAGAAGGCCCTGATACAATCAAAGAAATACGAGTGCACTACAGATCACCCAATGAAGACAAGGATAAAACAACTATCCTCAGGCAGGCTAAAGCGATCTAGCTTTGCCCTTGAAACTAGAGGCCCAATACGAAAATACCAAGCAAACCTTCCAGACCATGTCAAACCTTTCTCTTTCTCTCTTGACACACCACCATGGGAAGAAGATACTAAAGTAAATACCTCTGTCCCCCACATAACAACAAAAAACAAGCAGAGTGAAATTGTGAAAGACTCTCACACTAGCCATGTTGGAAGAAAGATACCCCCAAGAAAGCTGGATTCACATATACACCGATGGATCAGCGACTGATGCTGTCAAGTGTGGAGGTGCGGGGGTCTACATTCAGTACCCTAGTGGAGAATGGCAGGCTGAAGCTATTCCAACAGGCCTGCATTGTACTAACTACAAGGCTGAAGTAGAAGCCCTGATCCATGCAGCAAATGTCATCAACAGCAGAGTGGACAACAACACCCAAGTCGTCTTCCTGACCGACGCACTCTCTGTGCTGCAGTCCTATAATGCCGGACAACTGAAAGATCTGGAGAAGGCACTGCACAGCCTTAACGCCCTACGCATAGAGCTCCGTGGATCCCCTCCCACTGGCGGCATTAAAGGAAATGAACAAGCATACAAGATGGCCAAAATAGGGGCAAGAGAGGAGCAAGAGAACAATCCTGTCAACCAAATGGAGATGAAAACCATTATCAAATCTCTCATCAGATCACCACTCAAACCAGACCCTTATCACCAGCTTTCACGACAGGCACAGGTGGTCATTTTCAGACTACACACAGGGCACAACAGGCTGAATAAACACCTCCACAGAAAATTGAAAAGTGCACCATCTGCTATGTGCCCCTGTGGAGAAGAAGAACAGGATATGGCCCACATCCTACAAGACTGCAGGACTCCCCAGACGCTAAGGCTGGAAGTGTGGCCTGAGCCCACGCCTCTAGAGCAGAAACTGTACGGCACGGTGGATGACCTGCAGGCAACTGCTGAATTCCTTAGAAGATCTGGTCTCACAATATAACCCAGGCAACGCAAAGAAGAAGAAGAACATAGAGAAAACACTGAACATGTCTGCATGCAGACTAACCTTTTTGGGGGGGCTGCGACATTGAACCTGTTGGCAGAAGGAGGCCATAAATAAACACACCGTAGCGGCTACCGGCTACCTCGCGCGGCCAGCCGCGTGAGAGGCAGGGTGATGGAGAGTGTGGGGAGAGAGTCTGGGGCAGTCATTAGTGTCAGCTATCTGACTTCTCTATAAACACTCCTGCTTGTCAGGCGTTGCAGCATGTACACAGTCTACTGTTTCATCAGCTTTTAGTGGTATCCTTGCTACATCTAAAGGTTTGTTCATGAACCAATTTCAGTACAGCTCATAATTATAGCCCCGAGAACACACGAGAAAACAGATGTCTTGTCAGTATCCTACACTGTCATCAGACAAAGATACCTCACAAATGGCTCAGGTTTTTATTTCACTTATGTTTCTGATACTATACAAAAAGCTTTTTTTTTTTTTTCCTGTTAAGAAATTATTGTGATCAAATGTTTATCTACTTATCAGTCCTGTGTTGTGTTAAAAAAACCACAAATTGCACACAGGCCTACACTTTGACATCAAAGCAACACCCCCCCAAAAAAGCAGAAAGAAAACACACACACAAAACGGATGACAAAATTTACAAAACTGCATATACACGGGAACTAGATTTTTAAAAAAGCACATGAGTGCTTATTCCATTATCCTTGAAATAAAAGAATAAGCAAAATAAATAAACACACACATGAGCACACGTGCACACACACACATACACACAAGCAGACAAACATACACACACACAAAATGGCATAAATACATGACGCATACCCTTTACTTCACACATGCGCGCGCACGCACACTCATACAACGCGCCGATGTGCACACACACACACATGTAACTACAAGAAGATGCGCACGACACACACATGTGCTTGAGAAATCAACAACTTGAAACTGAACACACAGCCAGGAAGCACCAGGCACATTTAGGTGCTGTGGCCGATCACACAAACACACACACACACACACACACACACACACACACACACACACACACACACACACACACACACACACACACACACACACACATATGCATACACGGGCACATACGCATACACGCCACGCACACACGTGTGCGCAAACACACACCACGCGCAAACGCACACGCGCGGCGCCAGCACGCACGCACACTCACATCCCGCACACATACACACCCACACACACACACAAACACACACACACACACACACACACACACACACACACGTTCACACACACACGTTCACCATGCATACACGGGCACATACGCATACACGCACGCACACACGTGGTGCGCGAACACAAACCACGCGCAAACGCACACGCGCGCGCCCACGCACGCACGCACACTCACATCCCCGCACACACACACACACACACACAATAACACACACACACACATGCATGCATGCAGGGACGCACACACACACACACACACACACACACACCACACACACACACACACACACACCACACACACACACACATACACACAACACACACACACACACACACACACACACACACACACACACACACACACACACACACACAGGCACTCACACAAAGTAGATCTCTCCCCCCCCCCTCTCCTCCCCCCCCCTCTCTCTCTCTCTCTCTCTCTCTTATTCAGTCTCCTATTTTAGGGTTGTCTGATATCACTTTAAGTGGAAAGACGTTAAAATCGAAGACTTACTTACTTACTTACTTACTTACACACACACACACACACACACACACACACACACACACACACACACACACACACACACACACACACACAACACACACACACACAGAGAGAAAACACACAAACACTCAGCCCTTCGTTTCTTGGGAAACACCGTGTTTGTAAAAAAAAAAAGTTTAAAATTAGTTAACCAAAGTAGCTGTACAACCGTCACCACAAACAAGTAAAGCAGGTATTAAAGTTTTGTTCACTAAAGTATGAGTACTGTAAAATTCAAGTAGGACATCCAGCAGCGAATAATAATAATAAGCCTTTCAAATAAAAATTCGCCCAGTCGCTAATAGACAGCAAAGAAGGAATGTGTGCTGGCACCGCGTGACGCTGGACTTGGACCCCTGACCGCACGGTGCCTAGATAGCAGCCAGATGGAATTTAGGTTACGGAGTGAAAGTTCCAGCCGCCAACTAAAGAGTCGGGTTTTTCCTGTTTTGAGCAGCTGTGCATGGCGTTTAGATTGTTTCTGACCAGTGTCCTTGCTCGCCTCCTGACCACAAGACGAGACGAAGGGACCTCCAGTCGCTTTGGGTGGGTTCCTTTGAGGCCTGGAACCCGGCGCTGCACCTGCCTGGCGGATCCCCACAGGGCGAGCACCATTCCAATTGATCTGGTCTCCAAACATCATTTAAGGCTATATTACATGGTGTCGTAGTTTGGTTGGAGCGCCTGACGGCCCGACACCTCTGATTTCAGCTCCTTTGGCGCATGACAGGGTTTCCTCTGGGTTCTTCGAGTTTTCCTTCTCCATGCAGGGGGTTTGAAATCAAGTTTTCCGCTCTCCTAGGTGGATTTTGTCAGCAAAACGGGCTCCACCTACCCTACCTGGTTATCTCGCCAGGCGCTCGGTCTCCCCACAGCAGGTCTTTGCGAAAACAGGGGACACCAACGAGTAGGTGCCTGCTGTGGAAAGTTGCGATAGGAGAGGCTTTGCAGCACCCTTCTGAAGGGTACCCCTCTTGCCTGGCAAGCCAAACAAGAGGTTGCAGTTTCACTATCCCCGGGAAGCAGAGGTGTAGAGCGGATGCTCAGAAATGCACATACTTCCCTTCACAGGCGGGACATCCAGCACCAGACCCTGTGGTCCCCCCAAAGGCTGCTAAAACTGTACTACTTTTTCGCCCACATCATAACATGGACTCCGATGTCTGGTACTCCCAGAATCAGAATAAGGATTATTTATTGTCATATGGACTTATTTGACGCAACAAAATAAACTCTCCATAATTCAGTAATACAACATATTACTCACTGGTCAGCCTGGCTGATATGATGTGCAGCTATGTTGCATTATATCTTATTTCAATTGAGGTCTTTTTTCAAAACAGGTATGAACATAATTAATTATTTCAGCTTGGTTATTATCACTTTAAATTATTTTGCTTAGGTTGTCTATATCATTCATGAATATATTCTTTGAGACCAGCATTTAGAGTTATCAATAAGTTTTTTCTTTGTTCGGTATATAAAATGCACTTATCCAGTAAATTAAACTTGTCTTCTATTTTGTGACAATATTGACAAGTTCTATTCTATCTAGGTATATTCTTATGTCTTCCTTTCTCTATCATCAAGTCATGGCAACTTGTATGAAATTTACCAAATGTTTTTCAATGGGTTTTTTTTCACAGTTAATCAGATATGGTTCTAATTTGTAGTCTCTGGTTACAAAGTTATAGAAGTTAAGTTTTGTGGAATCTTGTTTCTGGTTGATCCAAAACGTTGTATATTGTTTGCACTGCATGGCATAATCGATGTACATCAAGTGTACTTTGGTTTTCCCTTACATGTTAAAAGCCAATTTTATACATAACATTTTTAATTGTGGTGATCCAACGATGATATTCATTATTTTGATACATATAATGGAAGAGTGTGATGGGTGGCACTCAATGGAACTTGTGCAGAAAACATCAAAGGGTCTATGGATGGGGCCCCGATCCATTGTCATTGTCGACCACCATGTGTCAGGGTGACTCAGAATAGTCTTAATTCAGAAAAGCTCTATGACTAGGCAGTTGTTATCCGTTGCAGTAAATAACTCACCGCTGTGAACGTTAGAACGCAGGGTATGCCATTCGGTGATCAATTTAAAATGATAAGCTTGCTGTGGGAATGATCTGTCATCTTGGCTTTCCCTTCCTTAGCCTGCCCTCTTTTTCTGCCTGTTTCCTATAACTGAAAGCTGCACGTGTGTAAGATAGCTCTATGCTTTTTTCAGGGACACAAAGAGGACCACGCTCCGACCCCACACGTAAGTACAGCATTTTCTCTATTATTTGCTCTAGTTGCACTAAGTATCCCGAAAGTGGTTTTTTTTTTCTAGTAAGGCTTTTTGAAAAAAGGATTTCTACATGGAACAAGGCGAGGTGTTGCAGTTGTTTTCTCAATGCAGGTGGGTTGGTGGTGAAGAGGAAGACAGTCATGCAGAGACCGAGAGAACGAGAGGTGGCAGGTTCAATCCCCATTATAACCTGATTTTTTCTTCCATCCACCAGACTGAGGTGGTAGAATAGCCACTGTTTTGGACGAGACGATAAACAGGTCTGGTGTGCAGAACACATTAAGCGCACATAAAACCCACACAGCTACAAAAGAATTTTTCCCTTTCAAAAATCTGTGGAAAGTAGCTTTTCTCATAGGAAAACAAAATATATACACACAGACTGGGCGGCGCTGCTCTTGTGGCGAGGTCCTCTTGTGGCGACGTCCTCTCACCGGGGAAAGTAGCCCGAATTGACGCAGAGAAATATGCCCTGATTAAAAATGGTCAACAAGCCTATCCAGTTCACTTCATTGCACTGCACTGTACTACAATGCAATACACCACTCCATACCACACCACATCACACTACACTACGCCCCACGACGCCTCGCCATACTCCACTCCACTCCCCTGCAGTGCAATACAATAATAATAATAATAATAATAATAATATAATAATAATAATAATAATATCTGGAATTTATATAGCGCTGAATCTTGTAAAGCAACAAATCAAAGCGCTCAGTTGATTTTTTTTTTGCGTGTGTTTGCGGTTTTTTAAAATTTTTGTCATCTGTTCCCACCGGCACACAATGGCCTACTCTTTCGAACAGCGGAACAGGATTTAACGTGTGCGCAAGATGTTCTGCATGCGTTCGCACACGGGGCCTCGGTTTATAGTCTCATCCGAAGGACAATGTAATACAGTACAGTACAATACAATACAGTACAATGCAGTACAATACAGCACAATACAGTAAGTACAATAATAGCAAGTGTTCCCCTGTTCTTCCAACTAACGCCTACCTACCAGTCATGATCGACGACTCTGCTGCCAAAGCTCTTCAAGGTCGCGCGCGCGTTCTGTGCTGGGTGCCCTCGACCCCGAAACAGCTGGGGGTCAAGTTGAAGGCCGTCAACTCCACGTGGATCCAGCGTTGCGATGGTCACATCTTCTTCGTGGAGGGACCGGGCATGGCTCTCCTGACGACCCCCCTCCCCCGAGACGTGGTCAGTTTGGACGTGCCCCTCGGCTACTACAACCTGACCACAAAGGTGGTGACCATATTGCTGTACCTGTATCGATTCCACCTGCAGGACTATGACTGGTTTGTGAAGGTCAGTCTCAGGTGTGTGTGTGTGAGTGTGTGTGTGTGGTGTGTGTGTGTGTGTGTGTGTGTGTGTGAGAGAGAGAGAGAGAGAGAGAGGGGAGAGAGAGAGAGAGAGAGAGAGAGAGAGAGAGAGAGAGAGAGAGAGAGAGAGAGTGTGTGTGTGTGTGTGAGTGTGTGTGTGTTTTGTGTTTTATGTGGTTCCACGCACAATCTGACGGCCCGGGCTCGAGCCACCGCCGAGACGCCCCCCCCCCCCCCCCCCCCCCCCCCCCCCCCCCCCCCCCCCCTGGGAGTTCACGTTAGTGCCGACTGTACTCCCCTCAAAGTCCTTTGGACGAGATTATAAAACCAGGTCCCGTGTGTGAACGCGCGCAGAACAGCTTGCGCACACGTTAAAGCCTATTTTGTCTTATTGAAGTGTAGGCCTTTTATTTTGTGGTGGTGGGAACGGATGACGAAATTTACAAAACTTTACGCACATTTATTTATTTATTTATACCACTTTAAGTCACGAGATTTCTCTGCGTGAAATTCGGGCTGCTCTCCCCGGGGAGAGCACGTCGCCACAAGAGCAGCGCCACCCTTTTTTTCTTTCTTTTTTTTTTGGTCTGCAACTGTATTTCTTTCCCTATCAGAGTGGCTTTTTTCTAAGAATTTTGCCAGGGACAACTCTCTTGTTGCCGTGGGTTCTTTTACGTGCGCTGCATAATTTTCTGTTAACACACGGGACCTCGGTTTATCGTCTCATCCGAAAGACTAGCGCCCAGACCACCACTCATGGTCTAATGGATGGGGGAAAAGTTTCGGGCCCAGACGGGATACTAACCACGCACACTTCCGACCCGGACTTTTCGCTTTCTAGACAGGCGCGTTACCTCTAGACCACCGATCCACTTTTATTCCATTCTCCTCGAAATAAAAGAATAGATAATGAATGAATAAGTTAAGGAATAAATCGATAAATAAAGGCATAAACGAACACACACAAATGACTTAGATCCAAAGGACACGCACACATACACCTCTCTCTCTCTCTCTCTCTCTCTCTCTCTCTCTTCGTCTGCATGACTGTCTCGTCTGTCTGTCTGTCTGCCCCTCCCTCTCTTTCTTTGTCCAGAGCTTCTCCCTGCAGCCCCGTTCCCTCTGTGTTATTCTCCACACAACGATAATTATATACCCGTTCAGAGGAAAGTGCATGCACTGCACTGTGTTTCAGGGTGACGACGACGCCTACGTGGTGATGGAGAACCTGCGGTACCTGCTGAAGGACTACAGCCCCAAAGACCCTGTGTACCTGGGTCACCTGTACAAAAGGCATCACCCCCAGGGCTACATGTCTGGAGGCGCTGCCTACGTCCTCAGCCGTGAGGCCTTGAAGAGGGTTGTGGAAGATGGCTATAAGAAGGTGAGGGTGGGAGTGAAGTGGGGGTGGGTGAGGGAGGGAGAAGAAGGAGGGAGAGAGAGAGAGAGAGAGAGAGAGAGAGAGAGAGAGAGAGAGAGAGAGAGAATGAAAAATGAACAATGAACAAAGTTTATTGCTATTAAGCATTCAAGCCATATAGCGCTGGGGCACGGTAAGATATCGAACACGACGCGATTACAGTGACATGGAAACCATGGCAGTAATAGTATGTACAACAAGATTTGATACATTATGGTCGGTGTCTCAGTTTTCAAAACAGCCTTTCCTTTTCCAGTCAGCAGCAGCGAAGTCAGCCCATGTATAACCGGATCAGGTCCCGAAGAAGATGTAATTCCCGTTCAGCACGTGCCACTGTCTTTGCGTGTTGTGTGTTAGGACGCTGCTTCCCTTTACGAAGTCTGGCAAGCCTGACACGTTCTTCTGGCAACATGTTTCTGTCTTCTTGCTTGAGGTACCAGAATACACACTTAGATCCCTTGCCAGTATCTCCATTACAAGAGTACTCCAGGGCGATGTCATCCGACTCACACATCACAATGTTTTGATCACCTGAACCATGTACCACAACCATGTGTTTCTCTTGCTGTCCCGTAATAGACGCTGCACACACTTGTCTGTCAGAGTGGACACGTACTGTTTCACAATACCAGTATCAAAGCCGTCCACTGTGCAGCCAACTGTCTGCTCTTCCTGCACATCAGACACCTCAGAAGACACACCGATCTTGCTGTCTGTTGCTGGTTCACACGGCAGATGAAGTGAATCTGGTGTGGCTGAGGCATTCACTGCACTGTCGACACACAGCTCTGTGTACACACTGGTTTGTTTTTCTTCTGTCTCCACTCTGTCTCGATGCAAGGAGTCACTGTCACACAAGACCAGCGTTTCTAAGACACTGTCATTGTCACACTGACGACTTGCCTGTCTTTGTTGGTTTTGTCTGGATCTTTGGAGGTCGCGACGGATTTGGCAAGGCGGCTTTTTGCGATTGTACTGAACTCGCCAGTTGTGGTTCAGCACCAGGTCCGCCATTACTGTTGACACGGACTTGTCAGCTGGCTTCAGCCTCAAGACGAACACAACGCTGCCGCTCTCCCCCGCCACTTTCCAACTCGATACGACGTTGTCGATCAGCAGGGCGTTTAAGGTCACAGTTGCTGGAAGGCCAGTAACTGACATTTTGAAGCTTAAATGCACAAATTTGCAGCAGCTTGCTAACAGCACGCCCCTACAGTTCTCATCACGTCAGACCGAGAGAGAGAGAGAGAGAGAGAGAGAGAGAAGAGAGAGGAGAGAGAGAGAGAGAGAGAGAGAGAGAGAGAGAGAATGGTGCTATTTTCCGCATTCATGTATGTTGTCTTCTGTTTTTCTGGAAACGTCCGAAGCTCTTCTTTCACCTGTTTATCATCAATGCCACCATTTTCTTTGTCGTCGCCGTTCTGACGTCATTATCCTCAATTCTCTTATCATCACGTGATCATTTTCTTGCTAAAATCAAAATAAACTAATTTCTGAGTAAAAACCTTTTTAAAAGAAAATCACTAGGAGAATAATTAAAGTCAGAGCTGTGTTGTCATCTCTGTTCTGTGTTTGGAAAAGGACCCTCCCCCACCCCCCACCCCCGAAAAAACTTAACCTCGCCCCCCCTCTCATCCCCACCCAAACCAATCATTGATTGATATTTTTTTGATTGAATCATTCATTGATTCATCGATTCATTGATTCATTCATTGTTTCATTCATTCATTCATTCATTGATATATTCATTGATTCATTCACAGTGTTCCCTGTGTCTGTTGTGTTCACTGCTCTGTTCCCTGTATCTGCTGTGTTCACTGCTCTGTTCCCTGTATCTGCTGTGTTCACTGCTGTGTTCCCTGTATCTGCTGTGTTCAGTGCTGTGTTCCCTGTATCTGCTGTGTTCAGTGCTCTGTTCCCTGTATCTGCTGTGTTCAATGCTCGATTCCCTGTATCTGCTGTGTTCAGTGCTGTGTTCCCTGTATCTGCTGTGTTCAGTGCTCTATTCCCTGTATCTGCTGTGTTCAGTGCTCTGTTCCCTGTATCTGCTGTGTTCAATGCTCTGTTCCCTGTATCTGCTGTGTTCACTGCTGTGTTCCCTGTATCTGCTGTGTTCACTGCTGTGTTCCCTGTATCTGCTGTGTTTTCCTGCTGTGTTCCCTGTATCTGCTGTGTTCAGTGCTGTGTTCCCTGTATCTGCTGTGTTCAGTGCTCTGTTCCCTGTATCTGCTGTGTTCAATGCTCGATTCCCTGTATCTGCTGTGTTCAGTGCTGTGTTCCCTGTATCTGCTGTGTTCAGTGCTCTATTCCCTGTATCTGCTGTGTTCAGTGCTCTGTTCCCTGTATCTGCTGTGTTCACTGCTCTGTTCCCTGTATCTGCTGTGTTCACTGCTGTGTTCCCTGTATCTGCTGTGTTCACTGCTCTATTCCCTGTATCTGCCGTGTCAATTCATTCATTGATTCGTTGATTGAGTCATTGATTCATTCATTCATTGATTCATTCTCTGATTCATTGATTTATTCGTTGATTGATTGATTGATTGATTCTTTGACTCCTTGATTGACTCTTTGATTGTTTCTTTCTGTGATGGCTGGTGCAGAGGAAGTGTGCCACCAGAGGGAAGTACGAGGACCTGGAGGTGGCGCGGTGTCTGCACCAGGCCGGGGTGGCCTCCTACAACACCAGAGACCGCTACGGCAGAGACACCTTCCACCCCCTTCGCCCCAGCACCCACATTGTGGGCCCCATCCCCGCCAACCAACTGCTCCAGGACTACTTCACCATGGTGTCGGTCAGTTCCCCCTCCCCCCCCCCTCCCTCCCTCTCTGTCTGTCTGTGTTTTCCTCTCTCTCTCTCCCTCCCTCCCTCCCTCCCTCTCTCTCTCTCTCTCTCTCTCTCCCTCCCTTCCTCCCTCCCTCTCTCTCTCTCTCCTCTTCTCTCTCTCTCTCTCTCTCTCTCTCTCTCTCTCTCTCTCTCTCTCCATCCATTTGTCTATCTCTGTCTGTCTGTCTGTCTATCTATTTATCTCTCTCTGCCCCCTCTTTCTCTCTGCCCCCTCTCTCTGTCTGTCTGTGAGTCTTGTTCTGTTCCTGTGTGTCTGTCTCTGTATCTTTGTCTCTGTCTCTCCCTCTCTGTCTATCACTCTTTCTCTCTGTGTCTCTGTCTGTCTTTCTGCATCTCTCTCTCTCTCATGCATACACAAAGAAACACAACATTAACGTGAATATGTACTAATGCGTTCTGTCATGAGGTTATTGGTATGTTTATTCCCCTTCTAAGGGGTTTTGGCCTTCATGAATAAACGTCTGCGTCTGCGTCTCTCTCATGCGTGCGTGCGTGTATAATAATAATAATAATAATAATAATATATGGAATTTATATAGCGCTGAATCTTGAAAAAAAAACCCAAACAAATCGAAGCGCTTGCACTCAATCATTTACAGGCATGCAACTCTCCTTAAACATAATGAACAATAGATTTCAAAACCATGCGCGCGTGTTCACTGCTCTATATCCCTGTATATGCTGTGTTCAGTGCTGTGTTCCCTGTATCTGCTGTGTTCACTGCTGTGTTCCCTGTATCTGCTGTGTTCACTGCTCTATTCCCTGTATCTGCTGTGTTCCCTGTATCTGCTGTGTTCACTGCTGTGTTCCCTGTATCTGCTGTGTTCCCTGTATCTGCTGTGTTCCCTGTATCTGCTGTGTTCACTGCTGTGTTCCCTGTATCTGCTGTGTTCAGTGCTGTGTTCCCTGTATCTGCTGTGTTCACTGCTGTGTTCCCTGTATCTGCTGTGTTCACTGCTGTGTTCCCTGTATCTGCTGTGTTCACTGCTGTGTTCCCTGTATCTGCTGTGTTCACTGCTCTATTCCCTGTATCTGCTGTGTTCACTGCTGTGTTCCCTGTATCTGCTGTGTTCACTGCTCTGTTCCCTGTATCTGCTGTGTTCACTGCTCTGTTCCCTATATCTGCTGTGTTCCCTGTATCTGCTGTGTTCACTGCTGTGTTCCCTGTATCTGCTGTGTTCACTGCTCTGTTCCCTGTATCTGATGTGTTCACTGCTCTGTTCCCTGTATCTGCTGTGTTCACTGCTCTGTTCCCTGTATCTGCTGTGTTCACTGCTCTGTTCCTTGTATCTGCTGTGTTCACTGCTGTGTTCCCTGTATCTGCTGTGTTCACTGCTCTGTTCCCTGTATCTGCTGTGTTCACTGCTCTGTTCCCTGTATCTGCTGTGTTCACTGCTGTGTTCCCTGTATCTGCTGTGTTCACTGCTCTGTTCCCTGTATCTGCTGTGTTCAGTGCTGTGTTCCCTGTATCTGCTGTGTTCACTGCTCTGTTCCCTGTATCTGCTGTGTTCACTGCTGTGTTCCCTGTATCTGCTGTGTTCACTGCTGTGTTCCCTGTATCTGCTGTGTTCACTGCTGTGTTCCCTGTATCTGCTGTGTTCACTGCTCTGTTCCCTGTATCTGCTGTGTTCACTGCTCTGTTCCCTGTATCTGATGTGTTCACTGCTCTGTTCCTTGTATCTGCTGTGTTCACTGCTCTGTTCCCTGTATCTGATGTGTTCACTGCTCTGTTCCTTGTATCTGATGTGTTCTCTGTATCTGCTGTGTTCACTGCTGTGTTCCCTGTATCTGCTGTGTTCCCTGTATCTGCTGTGTTCACTGCTCTGTTCTTTGTATCTGATGTGTTCCCTGTATCTGCTGTGTTCCCTGCACTGTCAGCCCCTTTGTCTGTGGCGTGTGCAGGGCAAGGAGTGCTGCAGCCAGCTGACGATCAGTTTCCACAAGGTGGACCCCACCCTGATGAGAATCATGGACCATCTTCTCTACAGGACCAGCGTCTATGGCCGTGTGCTGGACCTGTCTGCACTGGACAGACTCATCAAGCCTGGTCAGATCCCACCATCACAATAATCCACCACTGTCTGATCCTTAGCCACACATGTCTGGATTGTTCTCCGAAGTCTTTGAAGAAGTCACTAGGATATTGCACGCTCTGAAGTGTTCAGTCAGTGTGTAGCTTGAGGCTGTTGAACCTTGCAGGGGCCATCCATCTCCAAATGACAGATTGCATGCTGGGTATGCAGGTGGCATCTCCACTTTGAGCTATAGCAGACCTACTCCTCTGCAGCACATTGTGAGTTGTTAATGTCTGGAAAGATGTGTGTGCTTTCGCACACAGGGCCTTACTTTATAGTCTCATCCGAGGGACTTATCAGGGAGGGAATAGAATCAAAACCAGTGTGAACTCCAAAGAAAAACACCCCCTGAAACAGACAGCTCAGCCAGGCTACGGCGTTGTAGCTAACTGTGTGGGGTTTGGAAGCAATGTGGTGACTTTGCCTCAGAAAGCTATTCACCTCATGTGTGGACAGCTGGATCTAACGTGTGTGTGTGTGTGTGTGTGTGTGTGTGTGTGTGTGTGTGTGTGTGTGTGTGTGAGTGTTGTGTGTGGTGTTTGTGTGTGTGGTGCCGTGCGTGCGTGCGTGTGTGTGTGTGTTGGGGATTATCATCTGAAGATGTAGATTTCTTACGAGGTGTGGTTAGCGCATATGGGATGTTGTGCAGTCAGTAACTCTGCCTTGGGAGAAACAAAAACTGAAATTTTCTGCTGTGGACATGGCAGAATCCTACTGGGTGTGAAACATTGACTTTGGTGCTGTAACTGATCTTCTTTGACCCCCTCCCCCACCCCCCACCCCCCTCAAAAAAGTGAACAAGCAAAGAAAGAAAGAAAGAAAGAAACAACAAACAAACAAACCCACCCTAAAATGAGGAAAAACAAAGATGACAAGGAAACAAAAACCAGCACCAACAAAAAACAACAACCCGTAATCAACAAGAAGTAATGTTAAGCATGATGAAATTGTCTTTTGGACAGACCTTCTAAAAAATCGTTAATTTTTCTCAGTGTTCAAGTTGTGAGAGATAAGGTGATAAGTCCATTGGGATGATTTGGTCCCTCTGATGTGATAACAAGATGAATAATTCATAGGATTATAGTGTAAAGCTTAGATGTTACCACCTCTGAATAAACTGTTGTGTGTTTATAATAGGCTTAGTGTCGCTCTTGTAAAAAACCCATCGTGGCTTATGGAAGGAAGGGGGTATGTAATACCCTGTATTATGAGGGAGTGTATCATAACTAAGGTAATGTATCAACACAACACTCTCTTACCTCTGTGGATATCTTCACCTGTACACTCCATCTCATTCTCTCCACTCTGTCGCAGATACCCTGAGCTTACAAACACCAGATTCAAACAATTCCCTGTTGGTGGTTCTTTCTCTATTTAGGTTTCATCAATCTGGAATGACCACATTCTCTCTCCTCGCTAAACGCCTACTTACGTATGCCTCGAGACATACTTATTTTCAATCTAAGATGTTCCCTTCCTGTTTCATCTTATATAATTATGTTCCTGCCTTCAACAGCCCAAATCGTCATCGCCCCGCCAAAGTGTATATCCTTCAATCCTTCATATATGTAAAAATTGTGTGTGTGTGTGTTGTGTGGTGTGAGTGTGTGAGTGTGTGTGTGTGTGTGTGTGTGTGTGTGATTGTTGTGTGTGTGTGTGTGTGTGTGTGAAGAGAGAGAGAGAGATGAGGGAGAGAAGAGGATGAGAGAGAGAGAGAGAGAGAGAGAGAGAATTTGAATTTGAATTTGTTAAATCTATGTGTGATTGGTTGCATGTCTAAGGATAGGTTGAATGCAAGCACTTTGAATTTTTGTTAAAGAAGATATAGCACTAGATGAATCATCATCATCATTGTCATCATCATCATCATCATCATCATTGTTATGTATTTAAAAAAAAATTAATTATTAGCCTTTGCGCTGGATGGCAGCAGGGTGTGTCTCTCTGTGTTTGAGTGTTGTTTTGTGCTTCTTTCTTCATTCAGCAATACAAATTTTATATCTACGTGTTTTTGATTCCACCGTGTATTGAGTGCTCAGATTGGTTTTCCTTAATATTATTTACTTTTCGAATTACTTTAATTTATAATTTTTATTTTCTGATAAATTTTTGAAGATTCAACTGACTTGATGATTTGTGTTCAACTGACATTGCTGGTCCTTGTGACCCATTTTACTGTAACCCTGCTGTTGTGTACACAACTGCACGTGAAACAAAACTCAGATCTCCCCCACCACAACTACCCAATGTTCCTCCTTCCACCGATATGACGCTAACTGCCGAAGACATGAGAGCTTTGCTCTCACATGGGTTTTACAACATACCATACATACTTAAACAACACATTTCAACCTTAGGAATCAACCACCGCAAAACTAGATGAGGTACCCGTGCCGGTAGACATCATCGCCTGCGGCCCCCTACATCCATCTCCATCCTCATTTCTGACGTCACTACCGCTACCACCGTAACCAAGGACAATACTGCTTCGCTTCCCTCTGATCCACCTGCTTCTTCGTGTGTTTATGACTTTGATAAAACGTGTTCTGATAATGTGTATCATGGTGTGTATGAAACTGTAAATCCCGAAACTTCCCCAGTTCTTTCACCAGCTTCTACACATGACTCTCAATCAAAACTTTTGTCTGCTCTTCCACTCTCCACATCTTTACCATAGCCTTCATCCTCTTCCACTGACAGTTATACTAATTCACCACAGTTATCATCAACCTCTCTGCCTCCTTCTAACATCCTTCACATGTGCTTGTTCAACGTGCAATCTGTCTGCCCAGAAGGTAAAGCTGATCTCATTTCTGATTTCCTCTCTGAAAAGAACATTGATCTAACATTTCTTACAAAAACTTGGTTATAACCACACGGTCATGAACCAAAAATAAAACAACTAACACCACCTGGTTATAAAACTCTTTCTCTTCCCCGACCCTCCCGTGGAGGTGGCATTGCCATCGTTTACAAAAATACACTCGAACCTGCTCTTTCTTTCTGTCGCTCCCTTCCTTTCTCACCTGAATCTTTCGAAGTCTGTGAACTCAACTTCAACACACCTGGCCACTCTACTACTTTCTGCTGTCTTTACCGTCCACCGCCAAGCCGTAAGAATAATCTGGACATCTTCCATTTTCCACCAAGAGTTTCAATCTCTCCAGAAAGCTCATCATTCTCGGTGACTTTAACTTCCATTTTGATAACCAGTCTTCTTCTGATGTCCGACGTCTTTCTTTCTCTTTGTCAAACCACTCTCTTTCTCAGCTGGTAAACGAAGCAACGCACAGATCAGGACATATTTTAGACTGGCTAATTACCGATGTTTCCCAAGATCTGATCACATCTGTATCTATCAATGATGAACTACTTTCTGATCATTCCACTGTTCTTTTCTCTCTAAACATTGCAAAGCCTATCAGAAAAAAAGTATGTCACCCGTCGCAACCTCAAGGCCATAGATATTCAAACTTTCTCTTCACAAGCTGCTGAACGCCTATCACAAACCTCTGACAACAATAACCCCTTTAAACACTACAATGATGTTCTCAGCCAACTGCTTGATGAGCATGCACCTCCGACTGACCGTCTCCTGCCTGATAGGCCATGTGCGCCATGGTACACCCATGACATCCTGGTCGCAAAGCGCAAACGCAGGCAACTAGAGCGGCAGTGGCGAAAATAAAAAACGGAAATTAATAAGCAGTTCTTTCGAAAACAAGTGAAGAAAGTCAAATATTTAATTCTTTCAGAAAAAATACAAAGTATTACTCTTCTCAAGTTTTTGATGCCACGTCTATGAAATCTCTCTTTTCCCTCACATCTACTCTTCTTGGATCTGTGAAAGCAAGCCCTCTATCCACAACCACTCTGAACTTCCCTCTATATTTTCTGCATTCTTTTCTGAAAAAGTCCATAATTTTCGATCCAAACTGGATCAGACTCCTTTCCAGCCTGCACTTTCTGATCCCCAATTTTCTGGCACTCCTCTCCTTTTTTTTCATCCGACAAGTGAGAAAGAAATCATGACAAATTCTGAAAGAAATGACTATAAAATCATGTGATCGTGATTCCATACCTGCTTCTCTTTTCACACAGTGCCTGCGACAACTTATACCCGCTATCACGAAAATAGTGAACTCATCTCTTGTTTCAGGAAATGTTCCATCAACTCTCAAAACTGCTCAAAAAGCATGACCTTGACCCTAACATTCTAAAGACCTGTTTCCAACCTACCTTTTATTTCTAAAGTCCTTGAAAAAGTAGTTCTCAAACAGCTCAACAACCACCTTCTCTCCAACAATCTTCTTCCTGAGTTTCAGTCTGCCTATCGCGTCAACCACAGCACTGAAACCACCCTAGTGCACACTTTCAACACGCTTCTACTCGCTTCTGACTCAGGGAAAATCTCCCTTCTGACTCTCCTCGACTTATCAGCAGCCTTTGATACTATTGAACACTCAATTCTTCTCTCATGTCTTCAAAAAAACGTTCGGTGTCACTGGCACAGCCCTCACCTGGTTTGATTCATACCTTACTGACCGATTCCAGACGGTTGCAGTAAACAAGATTCAATCAATACCTGCCAAACTGGAATGTAGAGTCCCACAGGGATTAGTTCTAGGCCATGTTCTTTTCACTCTTTACACCGCCCCACTGTCACATATAATAAACCGTCATCAAATCAACCATCATTTTTACGCAGATGCCTCTCAGATTCAAAGCAATGTTACTCCTGAAAATCTGCCTTCTCTCCTGACAAATATGGCCCACTGCTTTGAAGATATTCAAAACTGGATGACACAGAACAAATTACAGCTAAATGCAGATAAAATCGAAGCCATGCTCGTAGGGACCAAACACAAACTCTCTTCCATTACAACAGCTTCAATAGAACCTGCTAAAGTATACGACCTGTGTGAGTGTGGGTGTGTGTGTGCTTTTGAAAAACATTTTGACTATTGAAATTTTATTTCACAGATTTTGTCTGCAGTGCACCATGTTTGTAATATCTGTTTGTTTAAACTATTGATTATTTATCATTGATTGCATTACTGTGTAAGATTAGGTTGAATGCGTGCGCTTTGGTTTGTCTTTGCAAGATACAGCGCTATATAAATTCATTTATTATTATTATTTATTTATTATTATACTTTGTCATTATTACCATAAGGTAATGTTTCATAAAGTAATATATCATAAGCTAGTGTATCATGAGGTGATATACATAAAGTACTATCTTCTTCTTGGTCGTCCATCGATCCGATGATGACTGTCCTCACGTGTTGAGTCTTTGTCTTATGTGGGCATAAGCTAATGTAACATATGGTAATATACTGCAATATAATTTCAAGAGGTAATGACAAAACGTTAATGGGGTGAAAGCCCGACTGCGGTTCGATGTTTGTGTGATAAAGAAGTCTGCTTTTGATGTCAGCAGTATTAATGATAATATTGACGTGTATGTCGTTTCCTGTGGTACTCAGCAGGGCACATGCTGGCGTGGAGAGTGTACATGGTTAATGTCTTGAGTTTCTGGATGGAAGGTGGCTGATTCAAACCCTGTGAGATGTGTAAAGGTTTGGGGGCTATGGTCAGCCCCTGCCCACCGTGATTGTGCTAGGGGCTCATTGGAAAGACGGATTGCCTAGTCGGGAGCATCCTCTACTGTACATGTATATATATTATTATCTCGAGAGTGTTGTTCAAATGACCACCGGTGTCCGTATCTCTCGGGCCTCGTTGACGCTGGGATATTATACGATTTGAAAGGTAGTGTACAGCCCTGTCACGTAGCCTCAAAGCAGGTCACTTTCATAGCACCGTCATTCTCATCACCATTGCTCATCGTTCATTGCTCATTGCTCTGTTCACCTGGGGACCTCATTTTTTGGGTTTTCTGTGTTTGTAGTGAGCAGGTTTCATAAAAGGTTTCAATGGTGATCAACGATCGTCAAGGCGTCTCCGCGACTAAGCTATTATCTATTGTCGTTAGCAGGGGGCTTGGTAGATGGTGTTCTGTGTATGTTAGCTCAGAACAAGTGTAGCTGAGGACAGGACAGTGACCCAGCAGAGAGAGGTGCAGGGCCTAGGCGGCCTACTATTGCATTGGTTAGCGTCCCATGGACGACAACTCCCTGCAGACTTGTGCCCTGAGGAGGCGACAGGGGGAGTGCAGGGCCGGGGGGGGGGGGGGGGGGAGGGGAGGGAGCTTAGTGGGCAGTGTGGGAGCAGCAGGAATGGAAGGAAGGCCACAGAAGACCCAGCTAAAACTATGTAAAATGAAGAAAACAAAATAAACAAAAATTACAAACAAAATTTATATTATATAAATTGCTTTGACTTTGATTTCATCTGGTAGATTATAGTACAAGTCAAGAAAAAACACATGCCAAGTGAAACATGGGTATTTGATGGTGATGGTTTGATCCATTCAGCAATACCATAAGTGTAGAAATCGTCAGTGGACTGTTGTACTGCCTGTGGAAATCACACATGGCGTGTACATAGGTTTTTAAAAATTCTGTTCTTGATATAAAATGCTTTCCTCATGCGTATTATGATGCAATTGGTATTGGTAATATGAGAGAGAGGGGTCTTCTTTAAAAAAAAAGCTCTTTCAAATAAATTGTCAGCTGTTTCATGTGACATTGTAAGGTCAACATGTGGGCTGGTGTTGGTGTAGCACGGCTACCCTGGGGGTGTACATATTATGGTGCTGAACAATTTTTGTATTCTGTTAAAAAATTGAAAGGAAGTCGTGTTGAATATGAAGGAGATATTATTGTTATTGTTATGAACATCAATAGTTTGTGCTGGAATATCTTTCTGCCCATGAAGTTGTATTCCTTGTCATAACTGCAGTGCCGCCACAGTGTATGCATATGCATCCCAAGTGTCAAATACTGTCTGGCTGGGTACCGAATTGATTTTGGCAAGTTTTGAGCACGTGGAAGTAAAGCACTGTGTGTTTGTCTTCCGGTTAGATTGTGCTGACGTAACCTCATATCAAGGGTACATTCCACCAGCTTTATTTACTTACTGTATCCTAATGATGGGGTCAGGGTGGTGTTTTGGGGTTGTTTTTTTTTTTGGGGGGGGGGGTTGTTTTTTTTTTTTTTTACATTATCAGATTGATCAGAGAGGTTGTTGGGTTGATTTAGCCCGACATATTGGACTGATTTTAATTTTATTTTATTTCGAGGATGATGGATTAAGCAATCATGTGCTTTTTACATCCAGCCCCTGTGTGTATGCAGTTTTGTAAATTTGGTCTTCCGTTACCACCGGCACGCAATGGCCTACTCTAACGAAAAGCGGAACAGGTTTAACGTGTGCACAGGATATTCTGCGTGCGTTCGCACACTAGACCTCGGTTTAGAGTCTCTTCCGAAGGACTTTTAGGGGTAGTGGAGTCGGCACTGATGTTAACTCCAGAGGAAAAATCCTCCCAAACGAGATTCGAACCCGGGTCAGCAGATCACGTGCGCAATACGCATCAGTCTGACCACCAGGCTGTCCCGTCTCCTTAATCAGAGAGGGTTGAGTCAGCCAGCCAGCCTGGTTTGTGGTTGTTGACGTCACTTGTGTGACGTCATGTCAACCCTCAGTGTGGGCGGCCGTAGCCACTAGCTGAGGTGAGCAAAGGCAGGTAAGAAGAAGAAGAAGGGTGTTTTGTTTTGTTTTGTTTTGTTTGTTGCTATTGCTGTTGTTGTTGTTGTTGTTGTTGTTGCTGCTGCTATTTTCAAAGCCAAGGTTTTGAACTGCAACCACCACAGAAGGAACGTAACTTACTTAGTCGAGGTTTTTTAATATGTATATATTTTTTTTACATCAAAGTAGATTTTTTCAAAATTAGTTGTAAATTATATTTAGTTTATTTAGCTTTCATTCTCACCTGTTAATGGTCTGCATGACAGCTTCATGATAAATGTACAACGCAATCTTTGGCTGCTTCTGTGTAAATGTTTGAATGGCTATGTGATATTATTGTTCATGCTGTGACAACGATTACATATTCTTAATTATATAACAAGGGAAATGATTGTACTGAAGAAGAAACATACCGATGATTTTGCTTATTTTTATTAGGATCGAAAGGGAGACACATATTTTTTCATTGGTATTCATTGTGTTTATGAATGTTTACCATTAAAAAATATTTGCTGCAACACAAAGTGTGTGTGTGTGTGTGCGCGTGTGTGTGTACGTGCGTGTATGCCCGCACGTGTGTGTGCGTGTGTATGTGTATATGAACTTCAATTTGACTATACTTTGTACACATTTTAAGAAACATATCGACAGTTATCAATATCGCTTTACTACAATAAATTAAACTGCTTATTCACAAGGGCATAATTTTCCTGTTTGGGGTTATAATCTTCAAAGGAAAGACTGAATAAAGAAGCGCATGATTACACTGATACATGTCAATATCAAGTGTACTGAGAAATTATTAATGATAGGAAGCAGACAGTCGAACCTCATGTGCATTGTAGGTTTGGTGTGGCACTGCCCTGCATGCAGAGGCCAGCTCCCCCAACCCCAGTGCGCTGTAACAAAGCTGTAGGATGCTTGTTTCCCTGTGAACACTACTGCAGTTCAGTAGTCACAGCAGACCACATTAAGTTCACTCCCCTGTCTCCGAAACTCAAATATGTTCCTTCGTTTTGATTTCAGAATGTTCTAGCCTGCAATGCATGCCGTTCCTTTTTGGACATTAACTTTTCCATCGATGGTTCAGAAATGATCTTTCTTTGCTGTTGCATATTCTTTTGTATCAGTGTAAACTTTTTTTTAACGTCCACAAACATAATTATGTTTTGATTTAATGTAGTCGGGTGCTACAATAGGCCGCTGTGTGTGTGTGTGTGTGTGTGTGTGTGTGGTGTGTGTGTGTGTGTGTTGTGTGTGTGCGCGCGCGCGCATTTTATATTTGTAATTTATTAATTACTATTTCTAAGCCTTTTGATCATAAATGACTATTGTTATGAAAGGTGGTTTTATATTTTTTTTTTTTTTTTTTAGACTATACAACTTATGTTGTTGATATTGCAAAAATGATTATAAAAAACTAAGATTGATTTATGACGCACTATATTACACTAAAAGTGAAGTGCTACTGCACTACACTGCACTCTACTACACTACACTCTACTGCACTGTACTCTACTACACTACACTCTACTGCACTGTACTCTACTACACTACACTCTACTGCACTGTACTCTACTACACTACACTCTACTGCACTGCACTCTACTACACTACACTCTACTGCACTGTACTCTACTACACTGCACTCTACTGCACTGTACTCTACTACTCACTACACTCTACTCTACTGCTACTCTACTCTACTACTCACTCTACTGCACTGTACTCTACTGCACTGTACTCTACTACTACACTGCACTCTACTGCGCTGTACTCTACTACACTACACTCTACTGCACTGTACTCTACTACTTCTACTACACTACACTCTACTGCACTGTATTCTACTACACTACACTCTACTGCACTGTACTCTACTACTTCTACTAAACTACACTCTACTGCACTGTACTCTACTACTTCTACTACACTACACTCTACTGCACTGTACTCTACTGCACTACACTCTACTGCACTGTACTCTACTACTACTGCACTGTACTCTACTGCACTGTACTCTACTACACTGCACTCTACTGCACTGTACTCTACTACACTACACTCTACTGCACTGTACTCTACTACACTACACTCTACTGCACTGTACTCTACTACACTACACTCTACTGCACTGTACTCTACTCTACATGACTCTACTGCACTGTACTCTACTGACTACTACTACTCTACTCACTTACTATTTACTACTACTACTACTACTACACTACACTCTACTGCACTGTACTCTACTGCACTGTACTCTACTACACTACACTCTACTGCACTGTACTCTCCTAAACTACACTCTACTGCACTGTACTCTACCTACAACTACACTCTACTGCACTGTACTCTACTACTTACTACTAACTACTACTCTACTGCACTGTACTACTACTCTACTGACACTTACTCTACTGCACTGTACTCTACTGCACTACACTCTACTGCACTGTACTCTACTGCACTACACTCTAGTGCACTGTACTCTACTACACTACACTGCTGCACTGTACTATACTACACTGCACTACACTACACTATTCTCTACTACACTACACTCTACTGCGCTGCACTATACTACACTACACTCTACTCCACTGCACTCTACTACACTACACTACACTGCACTCTACTGCACTGCACTGTACTCTACTACACTGCACTCTACTGCACTGTACTCTACTACATTCAACTGCACTGCAAGTCACCACACTACACTACACTACACTACACTACACTACACTACCTTGCACTGCACTACAGTGCCCACACCACTCCACACTATACTGTGATGCGCTGTTAATGCACTGCATTGCAATAGCGAGCTATGATACACTGTGATATAATAGCTACAATAAACAACACACAAATAAATGAGAAAATAACGATTAAAAGAAAAGCGCAGAAATGATAGCGTACGAAACGTAACTTAAAAAAAAAATTCTGTAGAAGAAAAATCCATTCACAGAAAAACAACCATAGACGGAATTTAATCTGCCACGACATGAGCGAGACAATGTAGTCCAAGGGAGCTAAGTAAATTTTACGGCTCTGATAAGCTGATTTCCTTCCCTTGTACCATCTCAGAGCTCTCTCTCTCTCTCTCTCTCTCTCTCTCTCTCTCTCTCTCTCTCTCTCTCTCTCTCTCTCTCTCTCTCTCTCTCACTAAGATCACGGTAGTAAGAAGAGAGGGGTTTCCTGTCAAAACGTGAGCAATGGTTTTACAGGGGTATCAAATAAGAAGTTGTCAATCGTTATTGTTTAGATTTCAATTTTACAACAAAGATTAGAGCAAAAGTTAGGAGCAGAACATCTAGTCCTAAGGGAAATAAGGTAGTTCTTCATTTGAACACAGCATATCAGGAGTATTAAGAGATGAATGTTAATAACTTTTTTCAAGGTATTTGATGCCAAGATTCAGCCAGTTTTGTTGTATTTGTTAGAAAGATGGGGTTTGAATAAGCTAGAGCATATGAAGAAAGTCCACAGGATGGCTTGTAAAAGAGTCCTAGAAGTGCCAGCAAAACTAGACACTGGGTTAGTCTACTGTTTGTGGAAGGAACAGTCTCAAGTGATAATGCCAAACACTTCTTTGATCCAGCTTGTGGTATGTTTCCTCCGTGCCAGGAAGGGAGCACAGACACCAAGACAGGGCAGTAGTACAGCCTGAAGGTGACAGTGAGACGGCAGTGTTGAGGGCAGGGGTTTGAGTCTCTGCTGAAGTGTAGTCCACTGCAAGCCCTTCCAATGAGACTAAAACGGAGGTCCCACCTGTCACTATACACATAATAACGTGTGCACATGTCAAAACAACAACAACTACAAACAGCCGTACACCTTTTGCAGAAAAGTAGGCCAGGTGTGGTGGTTGACAATGATTCCAGGACAAAAGGCAGCAAGCGGTATGTGACCTGATGAGGGTTAGCTTCACCAGCCGACTGACACCTGCCTGCTGAAAGTCTGCTGCAGTCTACCAAAGCCTCTTACAGGAGGCCAAGGAGAAGGCAGAAAGGAAACAAGAGAAGACTTTTTGAGATTGTACCCAGAACACACCCACCACCAACAATCCCCGTCAAATATACACTGATTCCAGCAGATAGATACCAAAGACTATGCAGGAATCAGACGGAATATCAAAGTGTAAACTTGTCGTTCTTTTCACTGGAGGATGCCCAGTTTGGCTTTTGTGTGTGTGTGTGTGTGTGTGTGTGTGTGTGTGTGTTTTAATTTATTCTTTTATTTCGAGGATAATGGAATAAGCATTTGAGTGGGTTGGGTTGTTTTTTTACATCCAGGGCCAATGTGCATGTGGGTTTGTAAATTTTGTCATCCGTTTCCAACTGGCACAAATGGCCTACTTTACGAAAATGTGGAGCAGGTTTTAATGTGTGTATAAGATGTTCTGTGTGCCTTTGCACACAGAGCCTCGGTTTATATTCTCCTCTGAAGGACTCTCGGAGGAGTGGAGTGAAGTTGGCACTGATAATTATTAACTCCAGGGGAGCCTGGTGCCCCAAACGGCGGCATCACCTTGCAAACATAACGCACAACGCTCTAACCACCAGGCTTTCCCGTCCCCATGTGTGTGTGTGGTGAGCGCACACACGCGCATATGCTCTCCATGACTGTGTGTTTTAATTTACAGTTACAGAAAATTTCTTTAAATGCCTCGGTTATAAACTCTGTCAATGAACACTTTTGCCTTAACCATCACTGTCTATTATTCTTTATGCCACTTTATAGGTCCATGGTTAAAGATATACCACGACATAGTGTGGGATGTCGGATATAGACTTTTTTTTTAAACTGCTGGACCAAAATAGCTCCAGTAATCACAGACTAACAGGGAGTGACAGGAGCTTGCTGAAGTGGTTAACACTCGGGTCAGGCTCGTTAACTCTGTCATTTTTTCACCCCCGTTTTTCATCTCATCTCTCATCAACCGTGCTGATACAAAGACTTTAACCCCCTGACCTCCCCTCCACCCCCCACCCCCCACCTCCCCCTTTTCCCGTCCTGCACATGCTCCCAGCTTTGTCACCGCTATAGTTGGGGTAGGAAGGGAGAGCACCACGTCACCTTCTGGTCATGTCTGAACCAAAACAATGACACATGACAGGACAGGACAGGACAGGACATGATCAGTCCATAGTGCTTTTGAGGGTGACCCCCCTCCACTGCATTACCCATATGTTGGTGGGGCAGAATGGTGGTGCTGATGAGGCTAATGGACAATGGGTCTGGGGCCTTTGCTTGGTGATCAGCATTGGGATGGAGCTTGATGACAGTTTCTGGGTGAGTTGCTTGTCATTAGCTGGCAGTGGTGTTGTTGATTAAGAACATGAATAGGCAAAAAAAATGCTTACAATGTAGTCTTTGTTTTGTTCTTCCTTGCACCTTACTGCTTCATCCGTCTGACTGTCATACATCATTTCTGTTAAAAAGTGGAGTCGTTTTTAAAAAGTGGGTAATTTTGAAAAAGTGAATTTTAAAAAAAAAAAGTAGAGTCATTTTGAAAAAGTGTGGTCTACTCGTCCAGACAGTTACCAGGGCGGGGCACAGAGCACGTGACCTGGAGGTCACAGGGTTAAGCCTTGGCTCAGCTGTCTGGGGGAAAGGTTTGAGCTAACATTGCCTCTGACTTCACTTTCCTGCAAGTTGTGCAGGGAAATTCTATACCAAGGTTCCCAATGGGATCGAAGGCCTAACCTCTTGTGCACACGTTAAAAATCCCATTTATTTTTCATAGGAAAGCAAGCAAGTTCTTGCCGTGTCATCAGTATGCAGTCTTCCCCCCAAGGATTTGCAGGGAGCGAGTCAGAATCAATATCAGCTGCACAGGAACAACTCCTCCAAAGGAAAGGACATCTCAGAGCAGGCAAGCAAAATATTGGGTTAGTAAGAGAGAGAGAGAGAGAGAGAGAGAGAGAGGGGGGGGGGGGATAAAGTCATGGAAAGAGAAAAGGGCAGACTATCAGTTACATGCATAAACACAGAAATACATAAAGCAACAAGTGGTCTTGAGAGAAGCCAACAAACGCATATTTGATACGTTTGAATACGTGCGCGCGCGCGCGCGTGTGTATATGTGTGTGTGTGTGCATGCATGCGTGCATGCGTGCGTGCGCGTGCGTGCGTGAGTGCGCGCGTGTGTGTGTGCGTGACTGTGTGTGTATGTATGCGTGCGTGCGTGCGTGTGTGTGTGTGTGTGTGTGTTCGTGTGTGTATGCGTGTGCGTGTGTGAGTCTTCAATTTTAACGTCTTTCCACTAAAACTGATACCAGTGTGTGTGTGTGTGTGTGTGTGTGTGTGTGTGTGTGTGTGTGGTGCGCGCGCGCGCGCGCGCGATTTCATTTTACGTCCCTCCTCAAACTGTGATATTAGACAACAAATTTTTTTGTAAAAAGTAAAAAGGGGGGAGACGATGTTTGGATAGGGCTTTGAGGGAGGAAGAACACGTTGTTGAATACTAGTGGACAAGCAAATGGAATTAACATACTGACCTACAATGAAAGCTAACAAATGCAACTCTTAAATAGTTCTTGAGTACAAATACAAATCTGAGCGCTTTGATTTGTTGCTTTACAAGATTCAGCGCTATGTAAATTCCATACATTATTATTATTTATTATTATTATATTATCATTATTATTATTTTATTGTCATTATTATTATTAAATACAATACTAAGTCCATATTAAAAAAAAAACTCCTCTAAGAAGTGAACAACGAAAATCATAATTCTAACTATAACCACCAAAAGGAAGTCTATTCCACTAAGAGAATGTGTTTAAAAGTCCATAAATATCATGACAAAGAACAAGCTGGATTATGCAATGACGATTTGAAAAAAAATATACATCGACAAAGGATCGTTTTGTAAAATAGCACTGTACCAACATTTATTAGATCGATATATCAAAGCAAACGTTTGAAATATTTAATCATTTTTTGTGTAGATAGCATCAACACCAGCTTATGCCTGCTTGACTGTTCACATCAATACGACTTATCCCTCTCCCTCACTGCTTTACTTTCCCAGATCCTAAAGAGGTAAACTAGGGGACTGTACTGAAGCCATGGCGCGCAAACGGTCACCCATCCAGCTGGTAACCACGCTCGATGCTGCTTAACCTTAGCTGGGGGAAAGCGAGTGCTATGACCACTGAGCTATCCTCTGGCATGGCAGACACACACAAAATATCAGGCAACTGCAAAAATCTTACTCTGACTGCAGAAAAGTTCGTCTTGCTATTTCACAAACAAGGGGACCCACTCCATCATGTATATATACTTTACTTACTTTACTTTTGTCTTCCGCTTATACTCGGAGGTGTCGCGGGGAGATATAGCTGTCTGTCGGCAGCGAGGCGCGTAGCCTGGAGGAGGGACATGTCGTGGGCTTTTAGGGTGTCCGCCACGGAATCACTCCATCTTCTTGGTCGTCCTTTGGCTTTCCATCCTGAGTGCCGGGTGTTGTAGGCCCGAAGAGCTGGCTGGTTGTGAGGCATCCGTGTCAGGTGTCCGAACCACTTGATTCTCTGCTGGTCGATGCGTTGTAGGACTGGTGTTGCACCTACCCATGACTCTAATGACTTCGTTTCTGATTTTGTCTCTTCGGGTCTTGTTGACTGCTCTTCTTAGGCATCTCATTTCACACGTGACTAGTTTACGTCTGAGGGCCTTTGTGAGGGGCCATGTCTGACACTGGTACGTGAGCGTTGGCAGGAAGATGGTGTTAATCAGTTTTGCCTTTGTGTCCATGGGGATGCTGGGATGTTTCAGGAGAGGGGCGAGCTGGTAACTGACCGCATTAGCCTTCTGACATCTTGTTTCAATTTCACGGTCTAATCTTCCGTTCTCTGCAAATACACTGCCCAGATATTTAAATTCGCTGACTTGATTTAACTGGGATCCATTGATATTGATGTCCAGAGGGTGTGGTCTCCTGCTGACTGTCATGACCTCGGTCTTACTGACACTGATTTTCATGTCATAGGCCTGGCAGGTGCTGTTGAGTTGATCTGTGTGCTCCTGGAGCTGTGCCTTCTTGCTATGTATTATTGCCTGGTCATCAGCAAACATGAGTTCGTTGAGTGCCTCAGGATCTGGGTTGGCCTCCTTTGCAATCTGGTCCATGTAAATGACAAAGAGCAGAGGGGAGAGGAAACAGCCCTGTCTCACCCCAGATGTAACTGGGAACCAGTCAGATGTTCCACTGGTCGTGCGGACTGCGCTCTTGCTGTTGGCATAGATAGCTCGGATGTTGTCCAGCAGCTGCCCCTTCACGCCATACTGCTCTAGCACCTTCCACAACTTGTCTCTGTTTACTCAGTCAAAAGCCTTCTCTTGATCTACAAAGATAAGGTGGAGATCTCGGTTGTATTCGATCGCCTTCTCACACAGCTGTCTGAGAGCAAAGATTGCATCTGTGCACCCTCTTCCTTTCCTGAATCCAAACTGAGCATCACTAAGGAGATGTTCTGTTTTTATTCTAGTGCGCTGGTCTAGGATCTTTGCATACATTTTCCCTACATGGCTGAGGAGTGATATGCCTCTGTAGTTACTGCAGTCTTTCTTGCTGCCCTTCTTCTTCCAAATTGGCACTACTATTGCATTCTGCCAGTCCTCTGGTACTTTCCTCTCCTCCCAAGCTTTTTTGAAGATGGTGGTGAGCCACATTATACCTGTTTCCCCACTTACATGGATGGCTTCAGTTGTTATGCCATCGTCACCTGCTGCTTTCCCTTTAGGGCTGGTCTTCACTGCTCTTCTGACTTCACTCTCCAAGATGGTAGGTTCTGAGTGGTCTGGGTAGTTGGGGGTGAACTAGAACTGGGTGTTCTGTGCCTGTTGTCCTGCAGGGTTGAGCAGTTTCTTGAAGTACTCTTCCCATCTTTTCACTATCTCTTCTTCCTCGTTCAGGCCTTGTCCTTTTGCATCGTTGATTACAGTGGTGGGGTCAAAGGGTTCGTCTCGCATTCTCATTGCTTTCACACTCTTGTAGAACTCTCTTGTGGAGGTTTTGCACTTCTCACTTAGCTCTTCTCCATATTTTCTCCACGAATTTTCCTTTGCTGTTCTGACTATTTTCTTGGTGTGTCTTCGTGCAATTCTGTACCTGATGTAGTCCTCTTCTTTCTTTGACTTAATCCAGGGTCTTGTAAAGACTCTTCTTCTCTCTGATTGCTTCTTTCACTTCTTTGTTCCACCAAGCTGTTGCCTTTCGGTATTTTCCTCTAGTCTTCTTCACACCACATGCTTCTTTCATTAGAGTCCTGCACAGCGGTTTTAAAAGTGTGCCAGGTTTGCTCTGCATTCAGTGATGTGGTGTCAACAGAGTCCAACTTCTCTCTTACAGTGTGCTCTATCTGAAACTTGACCTCCTCGTTCTGCAGCTTGTGCATATTAAGTCTTTCAGGCTGCTTTTTTCTGTTGGTGGTCCTCCTCTTTTTCTTGGTGGTTAGCATTGTGATGACTGGCCTGTGGTCTGTGTCCAGGCCAGCGTTTGGGTTAGCTCTCGAATCTGCAACTTTGTTCCCTATGCTGGATCTTGTTAACACAAAGTCGATTTGGGACGAGACGTTTATGTCATTCCATTTGTACCAGGTTTAAATCTGAGTAGCTCGATGTTGGAAGAAGGTGTTGGTGATTATCAGGTCATGCTCCGTGTATAGTTCTAGTACCAGGTTGCCGTTGTAGTTGCATGGTGTTCTGTGGTCACTGTGTGGACCAAGATGTTTTGTCCATGGAGCTCTTCTCTCCCCAATCCAGCCGTTGAAGTCTCCCATGACATATAGATCTTCTTTGTCAGGGATACCGTTGATAACATCAGAGAGGTTTTCGAAGAACGAGTCCTTAACCTCATCTGAGTAGGAGTCATTGCAAGGTGCATAAACCTGTATGTAGTTAATAATTCTGTCGCCCTCTCTAATGCTGATTTTAGTGATTATTTCTGAAACATGCTCTGTACTCACTAGGCCCTTTGCCTATCTGGGTGTATGATGAAACCTACACCATGTGTTGCTCTCTGCTCTTTGCTCACTCCACTCCAAACAAGAACGAAGTTTGAGTGTATTTCCTTTGTACCTGTTCCTTTCAGTCTAGTGTCAGTGATACCTAGGATAAAGATCTTACGCTGGGTCATAAAGTCCACAATCTCAGGTTCTTTGTTTGTCAAACCACAGATGTTCCAAGTCCCTATCTTGTCACAATTCCTTACTCGTTGTCCGTTTTTCTCGCCAAGTTGTTTACCGTTGAAATCAGTCCGTTTATATCTCCTTTTTCTTTCTTGAGCGGTTTATGAAATCCACTGCCGGCTTGCTAGGCCCGTCGCAGCTTCACGGGGAGCCCTTTGCCAGCAAGCTTTTACCGCCTCCAACGACGAGGACGGGGGTGGCCTTGGAAGCATATATTTTATTATATTCTTTGTGTGTATGTTTGTGTGTGTCCCCGAGAGAGAGAGAGAGAGGAGAGAGAGAGAGGTTACGAGAGAGAGAGAAAAAGGGAGAGGAGGGAGGGGAGAGAGAGGAAAAGAGAAGAAGAGAGAGAGAGAGAGAGAAACAGAGACAGACAGACAGACAACAGACAGACAGACGGACAGTCTGACAAACGGACAGACGGAGAGACAGAGACATAGAAACAGAGATAGAGGAATAATTTGTCTTCATCTTGTTCTGATAATTCTTACTTCTTCTTATCTGTCTCCAACTAGACAGAGTCCAGACAACTTAGTGTCAGAAGTAAGTGTGGATGAACATGGTTTTGTAGCTCAGGTCTGAAGGAGAAAAATGCTACCCAGTTTCTTTTTTTTTGTGCTCATTTCCTGAAACCATGTGTCTGCAAAACATTACTAGCTCCACAAAAATTCTGAGTTTCCCAGAGAGAGAGAGAAAAGAAGAGAGAGTAGAGAAGGGGAGGAGATGGAGAGAGAGAAGAGAGAGAGGAGAGAGAGAGAGGGCAGACGACAGACAGACAGGGCAGACAGAGACAGGGACAGAAAGACAAAGTGTGCGTTGTGTGTGTGTGAGAGAGAGAGAGAGAGATAGTGTGTGTGTGTTGTGTGTGTGTGTGTGTGAGTGAGTGGGTGTAGGTGTAGGTGTGTGTATATGTGTGCGCCGATATAATTATCCATTACTGCATGTTTATACTCAGCGCTAGAAAAGGCTTTACACAGAGTATCACTATCAGTACATCATTCTGATCATCTTCTTCCATCATGCAACAACAGACATTCAGCCTATGTCTGACTCACAGGCTTCTGTTGCTCTCACCTCAGAGTGACCCCAGCTTTGGCTCTCAGAACACTGACGAATCTGTGGACCTGAGGTCTGGAGATGGAAGGGACATCGGGTGGTCACCACTTCAGGCGCCACGTGGGACTATGCATTTACTGTCATCAGCATGGGGCGTAGTAGGCAGTGCTGAATCAGAAAAGGGATCACTGAACACCAACCTATGTGGCCCAGAGGCATATATAGGGCCTTTTTGGTTAATAACCTTCTTCGGGGCCAGACCTACCTGACTTTTTATAAACACCCCCTGATCTTTTACCCCTTCTTCCCCTCTCTCTCCCTCCCCCCTCCTAAGCCCCCTCTAAACGCCCCCTGCCCCTCTCCCTTCTCCCTTCTTCCTCCCTTTCTTATTTTGCTCCCTCCCTTTTTGTTCTGCTTCCCCGATTTTCCTCCCCCCCTCCCCAAAAATCGTTTTTCTGAGAACCTACTAATTTTTTTAATTTTATTTCACTGCATATCTAACGTGTCTATTTTTATGCACAGTTTGAAGTATAGATCAACACCATAGTGGAGATATTAGGGACCAAAGTAGGTGGATTCTAACTGTCATTATAGTCTAACTTCCACTATTTTCCTTCCTTACGATTGCATGGAAAAAATTTAACCCTCCGTACCTGAAACGAGTTTTGCCTGAGTTACTTCCCTTTTTCAAATGGTTTCTCCCCACCTGTGGCTTTTATACATGCTAAAAATAATTAGAAAATAAATACATTTCTGAAGTCCAGTGAAACCCATGATACACACAAAAAAAACCATGACTTCAATAAAAGAGGTAAAAGAGCTTGTTCTTTTTTTAAAGATAAATCAAGGCAATAGTACACACAACGTTACACCGGCCTTGCAGCAGGATTAATCAGCATCCGGGAGTCGCCAATCCCAAGAAACATCACCATCATAACAAATCTATGGTACCATCATCTGACCATGCAGATGAAGAAGTAGAAGAATTTACGAGATCTTGAAGAAACCATTATGAGACACCCAAGAAAGACATCATCATCATCCAAGGGGGTATATAACAGGCCGAAAAAAAAAGTAGGTCCTGACTCTTAAACCAGAGGGCCGGAACAGTTGGCCAGTATTGGCACTCTGGAGAGAACCAACGACAAGGGAACTACGTCCTGCTGGAGTTTGCACTACACCCACAGACTTAACATTATGCCCAATACCCTTTAATCCCCACAAGCAGTCAAGGAGGAGAACAAACCTGGCATGCGCCAAACGGCAAGATCCAAAACCAAATAGATTTTTATCTTAACACCACAGCTCTTCAAATCCAGCTATCAAGCAGAGCCAAACAAGAACCATACCCAGGAGCGGACATAGGCAGCGAAACCACGACCTTGGTGCTGCTGGTATTCAAAATGAAACTGAAGAAAAAACATAAACAGCCTGCAAACACACGTATCAAATTTTTGACGTGGACAAACTGAAAGATCCAGATGTCGAGAGATCTTCCAAGCTAAGCCTGGCGGACGTTTTGCGGCATTAACCCTCCGGACAATGACATCAATGACCTCATACAACAACTTTAATGAGCAGTCCGATAAATAAAAAACAGCAGAGGAGGTACTCGGTCGTCAAGGAAAGAAACAACCCAAGCCATGGGCAAAACTACACAATGACACTTTGGACCTCTGCGATCAGATAGAGGCACTGAAAGAAAACCAACCATGTCTTCCAACCCTAAAGAATACCGGAGGGCCAAACAATCAATGAAGAAGTCAATGGTTAAAGCCCAGAGAGAAGTGGATCAGTGATAAAAATGTGATGAGATCGAAAAAGCATGAAATTCATCATCAACATCATCATCAACAGACCCGTGACCCTTGGCGGTCCGTGGGGGAGACACGAAAGACGATGCCGTGGTAAGCCTCCTCCAACATCTCGCCTCGCTCTGCGCAGTTAGTGCTGAGTCATTCACCCTGGTCCATTCCTCTGATGTTGTCCATCCATGACTTGTTCTGTCTTTCCCCTCTTTCTTTCTTTCTGCCACCACACGAGTGTTCCCTGCAGTACTGTTTTTTTTTAGGAGAGTGTTGTGGGCGGGTGACGTGGCCGAAACCATGTCAGCTTTTTCTATCTTGAACGATGGGGAGAAGGGGGTTCCTGTGGACCTGCCAGCCGCTTATTTGACGCTTGAACAAATTCATTGGTCTTTCGTTTCTCTCCAGGATAGCCCTAGCAGTTATCAATGGCATTTTGTTTCAAATGACTGGAATTTCTGCTTTGGCCTGTTTCAGCAGTCAAATGTCAGATTTCACTGTCCGACAGCAGATAGTCTGAATTAGGGTTTGTAGAGCTTTACTTTGATTGGGGTAACTGATCTCTTTACTTTTCCCGATAATGGTGGTGAGTTTTGTCATGGAAGAGTTGCATGGGCTATTCTGACTTTGATTTCCTGTCGTCGATCGCCCGTCCTTTGTGAGTGTAGGCGCCAAGTGTTATTTAAAAGCTTCTACCTCCTCCAGTTGTTGCCGTTCATGTAAATTTTAGTAGTGGCATTGCTCGTGCAGTTCACAAGGTACTTTACTTTTCTTCCAAGCTCACCTCCATCCCATATGCTCCAGCTCTGTTCTCAAGTCTGGTCGTAAGATCTTGAGCTCTGTGTTACTTATCCGCCCATGAGGTCAATGTCATCGGCAAACCTCAAGTTGATGAGGGGTCTGCCGCCAATGGAAATGGTAGAGTGGAAGTCAGGAGGGTCTCTCTCATAATGCTTTCCAATGAACAGATTTAAACAGGACTGGAATAACAGGCATCCTTGGTCGCGGACCCCCACTGTGGTATTGAAGAAGTCTCCTCCGACTCTGATTTGTTATCAAAGGACTGCACTGCTTTTGCGGTGAGTTGTAATAGTGCTTGTATGGTTTGTCACTGAGTCCTTAATGCCAACATCTGAGGACCCTGCCACAGCCTCGTGCCATAACTCGTTCGAAAGCCTTCTTGAAGCGATGAGCGTTGTGGAACAGTCTCTCTGATGTTGAAGATGTTTTTTCCATCAGGATGTGGCAGTTAAAATTCTGTTCAATTGTGCTCCTGCCTGCCCTGAACCCAGCTTGTTCTCCTGCAGAGCTTTTCTACTCTGCCTCCTTTCTTGAGTCGATTCAAAATAACTTTGAGCACGACTCTGCTGGCGTGGCTGATTGAGGCTGATGTTTTCTATAGTTTTTGCATTGGTTGTAGATTCCCCTCTTGGCATGGTATGATGATGATTGCATGTCCATTCTGTTGCCCACTGTTTTTGTCTCCCAAATCTTCTTCTAGACAGATAGCTGTAGGACATGTGTGATGACTGTTTCGCCACCATGCTTGAGCAGCTCTGCAGGTAAAATGTTGTCTGCGCCTGGGGACTTCCTACTGTAACGGCGGATTGGCTTCTTCCACATTCTTCAACAGTAGAGATTAAAGGCGAGGGTGCTCTTGATGTTTCGCTTTCTCCTTCTTATTATGCACTTGTCGGTTGTATTGGGTAGTTGTACAGTTCATTACAATACTCAGACCACCTGTTCAATGCAGCTGAGCTTTCTGTGAGGTTTCTGGAGCTGTCTTCAATGACTGATGATTTGGTTTGAAGTGGTTTTGTGAGTTTCTTCAGGGTGTCGTATGCCTTTTTACTGTTGCCCACTTTCGACAGAGTAAGTTCTGTGAATTATATGGAAACTGACAGCGAGGAAACTGAATGTTCATATGAAATTAAATCTGGTGAATGCTCAAGTGCCACTCCCACACAAAGTGAAATAAAGCGGTTATGTCGATATACTGTACCTGATGATTCATATGAAAAGTGATGATTACAGCAGTGAGAATGACAACGTCATGAGGATGACGTTTTTAGTCAAGAGTGTGAAGGCTTCAGGCTGATTGATTTTTTCATCAACTCCAACATTATGTCGCAGTTGTCTTTGAAGTTCTCCCATACTGATGTGAAACTTTATGGAGTTAAGGAAAGGGCCGGGTAGCAAGTTTGCTTTCATGAGCACAAACTTAAAACTGTGATAAGCAAGATTCTTTCTCCTCATGTCCAGTTATCTCAGAAGGGAATGTATCTGTTCAGTGAACAGACGCTTCCACTTTGCGATGAGTTGTATCGGAGGAGACCATGCAAAACTATATCAGTGTACACTGGTGCAGGGATAAAAAGCAGAATCAGGAGAAACTGTCAGGGGCTACAATTTACCAACATTTTACCAGGAGCAGTTGTGGAGGAGATTAAACCAGTTTTCAAAGACTTGGCAAGAACTGAACTTCTGCGTAAATACCTGAAAGGATATACCCAAAATGCCAATGAGAGCATCAACAGCCTTATCTGGTAATTTTGCCCTAAAACTAAACACCATTGCAAGAGTGTTGTTGAAACTGCAGTGGATGTAGCAGTTGTTATCTTCAATGATGGCTGTCCCAGACCGGGTGATGTTATGCGCAATTTGAACATTAGTGTTGGGCTTTCCTCGGCTTCATTCTTCACTGACAAAGATGCTACATATTGCGCATAATGATCGCACAAAGACGGGAAAGTACAGGATGAAGAGAAGACCTCATCAGGCTGGAAGAAGATGAAAGGAGGATTTTCATACCAAGCTGGTGGCCATTAGACTGTAAGGTAGGCTGACTGTATTTTCTTGAACTTTTAAGCTTAGAGCTTTCAAATTTATGCGATGGTGATAGCTTATACCAATCCTTGGTCCTGAACTAAACGATAGGCATTTCATTAAATTAGTACATTCAGGTTTCCAACTTAGATTTGTTTAAATTATTTACAGAAAAATGTACAAATATAACACGATGTACATCATACAACAACATACACTTTTCCTTAATACAAGTACAAGAACAAAAATTCCTTTTTCTCTAAACCAAAGGAAATCATCCAAATCTTTAAAATGTAAAAGATATAGTGACCACATCACATGGTAGTCAGAATATTTACCAAAATATTTCGCAGTTAATCATTTAATTAATCATTTTCTCAAATCAAGAAAAATGCGTGACTCTGATATGTTTTTCTTTCAAAGAATATCAGTTAATTAAGATGATCACTAAATCTTCTCATAGTTCATTGAGCAGTTTCTGAGAAACAGAACTATACCCAAAATAGCCCTCCGTCAGAGGATCTGTACCCTACATAGCTAGATTGACATGCAACGGGGGGTGTTCTTTTCCCGTGACTTGTGGATTTGAAGATAGCCGACATTGACGATGTCCCGGAATGTGGCTCTGAGCGGTGCGATTGGAAGAAGCGGCTAGGGAACAGCAGGACAGTATGTCACAGACAAAGGGACAGCACAGAAAAACTTTCACTCAGCAGGCACATTTTGTGGAAATGACATCAAATCCAACACCTTGACATTACAACACCACACTAACAATCAGACCCACAGATCGATTTGACAAAAAGCTGTGAGAAAGGAAGAAAACGTCAGGATGCTTGCTGCATTAACGTTGTGCAGAGCTGGATGGTTGGTCATATAGTAAAAATTATATCTTAAATGTGGAAATCTCCGGCCATTAAGCTGAGAGAACACAGAGATAGATGATGAAGACCGGGAATGGAAAGCAACATAAAAAAGGGAGATTACTGTCTTGGGGAAATGAGATAAAGGGGGCCAAAGGACCTTTTGCAAGAATTATTGCGGATGGTGCGTGGTACGTGAGTTTTGTGTGGTGTTGTGTGTGTGTGTGTGAGAGAGAGTCTAGAGAGAGAGAGAGAGGAGAGAGAAGAGGAGAGAAGAGTAGAGAGAGAGAGAGAGAGAGAGAGAGAGAGAGAAGTAGAGAAGCAACAGACAGACAGACAGGTAGAAGACAGGTGATGGATAGACAGACAAACCCACATAAAGGTCAGAGACATGAAAGTAATCTTCTAATCGACTTTGAATAATTTCAACTCTTCTTATCTTGCCTAGACCAGACACGAGTCCAGACAAGTTAATATCAGATGCTGTTAGTGGTGAAGGAGTTTCTCTGCCTCCACCCACGCAACAGTCATAACATCCTTTTCTCTTTTGTCCAACAGTCCAGCTTGTCTGTTGTCAAGTCCTCAACCCTTCTGTCTCTACTTGTCAGTCACAGACAGAGACATAGAGAGAGCGAGAGAGAGAGAGAGAGAGAAGGAGAGAGGAGAGAGAGAGAGTATCCGGTGCATACATAAATCACAGTGTTGTGTGTGGCGCCGTGTACACACTGTAATGTGTCGCGTGCGTGTGTGTGTACGTGCGTGCTTATTGTGTGTGTATGCTTTGTGTGTTGTGTGTACTGTGTCTCTGTTGTTATAAACAAACGAAGGTTGCTGTTACAATTGATACGGCTTTCTAATATATACCTCTTGAATGGGCGTTATTTAGTAATGTTCGCGTTTTTCCGTTCACTTTGCATTTTTTATTGCCACTGTTTGATGTAACTATCTGTGCGGTGTAAGTGTGTCTGTGTGATTTATTAGACTAGCTTTATGTCTATCAATTCACAATTAGGTGAAACAGGCACACAGTGTACATATTTATGCACAGTGTGTTTTTATTTATTTTATTATTTTTAATTTATTCTTTTATTTCGAGGATAATGGAATAAGCACTTATGTGCTTTTTTACATCTAGACCCCGTGTGTATGCAGTTCTGTAAATTTTGTCATCCGTTCACATCAGTACACAATGGCCTACTCTTCCGAGAAGCGGAACGGGTTTTAACGTGTGCGCAAGATGTTCTCTGTGCGTTCGCACACGGCATCTCGGTTTATAGTCTCATCGGAAGGACTTTTAGGGAAAATGGAGTAGGCACTGATGTTAACTCCAAAGGAAAAATCCTCTTGAACGAGATTCGAACCCGGGTCAGCAGATCACGAGCGCAATGCGCATCACCTAACCACCAGGCTATCCCGTCCTCCCGTGTGTGTGTGTGCGTGTGTGTGTGGTGTGTGTGTGTGTGTGTGTGTGTGTGTGTGTGTGCTTGTGTGCGCACGCATGCACGCGTTTGTGCATGTGTACGTGCGTTTAATTGTGTTTACTTACGTGTGTGCGTGCGTGCGTACGTGCATGCGTGTGTGTATATATGTTCATGAGTAATCATGCATTCATCACCAGCAGATATTCATTTTCATCAGAAAATTGTGGAAGAGCTCTGCAATCAAATATTGTAATAAAAATGACCCCCTTGCCTCCCTGGCTACAAAGAAGGAGGTGCCTGATGAACAACATCCCCTGACAAGACAACAGAACATCAGACACTGCATGATGCATCAGATTTTTCCAATGCCCTGTTGTTGTTCTCCGCTGGGGGCAGATGGGCTTAGTTGGGTACATCTTCAAACTCGTGATCTGAAAGTGCTGACACTTTTAATCTCCCTGGAACTGTCAGTTTTGGACAGGCATGTTTTCCAACATTAAATTAGCCACCTGCATTGGTTTGAATCAGTTCTCGGGCAATTTTTTCTATGAGGCTGCAGGCCGAGCAGCAGGCAGCAGGCAGGTCCAGAGGTTCCCTGTGTGGATGCAGGATGGCAGCACTGTTCACCCCCGACACCCCGCAAACTCCCCCCTCTCTTCAAGCAGGCCAAATAGGGCCCTTGGTGTGGATGTCAGGAAATGCCCACTATACAGAATGATGAGAATTTCCAGTAACGCCTAGGGGCAACAGGAGTAGCTACCGTAACCAAAGTGGTTGATATGTTGTGTCGACTGTGGAGTGCTCTGATCACCGTGAACACATCTCTATCCACCACCGTCTTCACCACCAACCGTCTTCTCCACGCTCCTTCCTCCACCACCCCCCCCCACCCCCTGCCACCATCCCGACCCCGACCGAAAAACCCCCCCCGTAACAGGATCCACCGTTCCACGCAACCCCAACCCACCCGAGCCCCATGCCAGACACCTCTCAATGAAGACACCCCACACTAGGCACCCACCACCGTCCCAGGTAGGGCCCAGCGCGACCGCCTTCGCAAGCTTCCACCCGTAAACGGCACGACGGCCCGCGCCGCCGCCCCGCCCACCCCCCGTGACCCCCGGGTCCGGACCGCAACGGACAGGTGCGCGCGACACCGGACCTATCGCCACCATTCCCCGGACGGCCTTGGGGGGGATAGACCGAATGGCCGCCACGCCCACCGACCCCCCCCAAACCGCGGGCCCCACAGCGGCCCCCCCCCTTCAAACCCGCGACCATTGACCCCTCATAGCCCGCTTCCGATCCCCCCCCCCCGTGAGGCCCACTCCACGCCCTCCTTTGTCACACCACGGCTTGCGGGCGGGTGCCCCCCCCAATCCCCAAGCCCCCCTGGGTCCGACGCTCAGTCCTATACCAAACCAAACACACCGATTTGGGGGGGTTTTTAAATTAATTGCCCCGTTTTTGATTTTTTAAATTTTTTTGAAACCCCCCCAAATTAAATTTTTGGGGGAAAGGTGGGGGAGGGAAAAACCCCCCAAAGGGTTTTCTTTTTTCCCCCCCCAAAAGAAGGTTTTTTAAAAAGGGAAAAAGGGGGCCCCCGGGGTTTTTTGGGAAATTTTAAAACGGGGAAAAAAGAAAAAACCCCCCTTTTACCCCCCAAAGGGGAAAAAAAAAAAAAAAATTGGGCCCAAGAAAATAGGGGGGGGTTTTTAAAATCGGGGGGAGGGGTTTTTGGGTTTGGGGGCCGGGGGGGTTTTTAAAAACCCATTTTTTGGGCGGAAGAATTGGGGGGTGGGGTTTTTTTAAAAGGGGGGGGGGGGGAAAAAGGGTTAAAGGGTTTTAAATTTTTTTTTTCCCCCCTTTCCCGTTTTTTTGAAAGGGGGGGGGTTTTTTTTGGGGGGGTTTTTTGGGGTGGGGTTTTTAACCCCCTTTTTAAAAAAAGGTTTTTTTAGGGGGATTTTTTAAAAAAATTAAAAATTTTTTTAAAAATTTTTAAAAAAAAAAAAAAAATTTTTAAAAAAAAATTAAAAACCTTTCCTTTTTTTATAAAAAAACCAAAACCCAAAGAAACACCCCCCCAAATTTTCCCTAAAAAACCCTTCAAAGGTTTTTTCTCGGGGGGGCCCCCCCCAATTTGGGGACCCCAAAATTTTTGGGCCATTTTTGGTTCCCCCCCGGGGGGGATTTCCCCTACAAAAAGGGTTTCCCCAAAACACCAAAAAAGGGGGCGGGGAAAAAAAAACCCCCCCTTGGAAGGAAAAGGGGGGGCCCCCCCCGGGGGGGGGTTGGGGGGGGGTTTTGGGGCCCCGTATTTTTGAAATTTTTGTTTTTCAAATTTTGCCCGGGTTTTCATCCCCCTTGGGGCCTTTCTAAACCCCTTGGCTTTTTTAAAAAGAAACCCCCTTTGTTTTTTTTATTTCAGAAAATGCAAAAACGGGGCACACCCCCCACATTTTTTCCCCAAAAACAACAAAAAACCTTTTTTTTTTAACCAAAAAAAACCCCCCCTAAAACCCAAAAAAAAAATCTTTAAAAAATAGGGCCCCACCAAAAACCCCCCAAAAAAAAAATTTTTGCGACAATTTTCATTTTTCAAAAAAGAAAAATCCTCTACCAAAAACAAAAAGGGAACACTTTTTCCAAAGCTTGGCGTTTTTTTTAAAAAACTATCCCAAAAAGCCCCCCCCAAAAAATTACGGCCCAAACCCCAACAGCCCTGGCGGGAAAAGCACCGGGGGAAAGGGGGGACCCAGGAAAAAAGGGGAAAACCCAAAGGTTTAAAGCAAAGGGGAAACAAAAAACCCCCCCCCTTTTTGGGGAAAAACCTCCAACCCTTCTTTAAAAACCCCCTAAAATCACCCCGTTTGATTTACAAAAACTGGGAAAGGGGAAAAAACCCCAATTTTGGTTTTTCCCCAGGGGCAAATTTTAAATTTTTTTAAAACCGGGCCGTGGGCAGGAAAAAATGGAAAAAAGGGGGGGGGGGGGAAACTAAAAAAGGGGGCGCCCCAAAAAAGAAAGGGCCCAAAAGGGGGGGTCTTTATTTTTTTGGGGGGTTTTTCGAAGGGGAAAAAGAAAGGGGGAAAGGGGGGGAAGAGTAAAAGAGGGGAGGGAGGGGGGGGGGAGGGAAAAAAGGGAAAGGGGGGAAAGCCCCCAAAAAAAATGATTTGAAAAAAAAACCCCCCCCCCGGGAAGGGGAAAAACCCCTTTTTTCAACCCCTTTTCTTCCCACAGGGAAAAAAAAAGGGGGGGGTTTTTTTTCCCCCCCCCCCCACGTAACCCTTTTTTTTTTTTAGAGAAGAGAAGGAATTCGTCAGGATGCTTGCTGCATTAACGTTGTGCAGAGCTGGATGGTTGTTCAATATTAGTAATATTTATATGTGGAAATCTTCCGGGCCATTGCTGGAGGACACGTGATAGATGATGAAGACGGGAGGAAGCAACAATAAAAAAAGGAGATACTGTCCTTGGGAAATGAGAGAAAGGACCTTTTTCATAGAATTATTGGTGTGGTGCGTTGTACGTGAGTTTGTGTGTGTAGTGTGTGCGATGAGTGTGTGAGAAGAGAAGAGATGGAGTGTGAGAGGTTGAGAGAGCAGAGGACTGTTAGAGAGAGAGGAGAGGAGAGAGTGAGGAGAGGAGAGAGAGAGAGAGAAGAGAGGAGAGAGGAGGAGAGAGAGAGAAGTAGAGAAGCAGACAGACAGCAGACAGTAGATGACAGGTGGATGGATAGACAGACAAACCCACATAAAGGTCAGAGACATGAAAGTAATCTTCTAATCGACTTTGAATAATTTCAACTCTTCTTATCTTGCCTAGACCAGACACGAGTCCAGACAAGTTAATATCAGATGCTGTTAGTGGTGAAGGAGTTTCTCTGCCTCCACCCACGCAACAGTCATAACATCCTTTTCTCTTTTGTCCAACAGTCCAGCTTGTCTGTTGTCAAGTCCTCAACCCTTCTGTCTCTACTGGTCAGCCAGACAGAGAATAGAGAGAGCGAGAGAGAGAAGAGAGTTTGAGAGACTGAGATGAGGACGAGAGAGAGAGAGTATCCGGTGCATATATAATCACAGTGTGTGTGTGGTGCGCGTGTACATTTTAGTGCGCGTGCGTTGTTGTTGTGTACATGCGTGTGCTTGTGTGTGGGTATGCTTTGTGTGTCGTGTCTGTTGTTTAAACAAAAGAAGGTTGCTGTTACTATGTGATACGGCTTTCTAATATGACCTTCTTGATGGCGTTATTTAGTATTGTTCGCGTTTTTTGCATTTGTTTATTGCCAACTGTTTGATGTATCTATCTGTGAGTGTGTAAGTGTGTCTGTGTGATTTATTAGACTAGCTTTATGTCTATCAATTCACAATTAGGTGAAACAGGCACACAGTGTACATATTTATGCACAGTGTGTTTTTATTTATTTTATTATTTTTAATTTATTCTTTTATTTCGAGGATAATGGAATAAGCACTTATGTGCTTTTTTACATCTAGACCCTCCGTGTGTATGCAGTTCTGTTAAATTTTTTCATCGTTCACATCATGGTTACACAATGGCCTACTCTTCGAGAGCGGAAGGGTTTTTTTTTACGTGTGCGCAGATGTTCTCTCGTGCGTTCGACACGGGCATACTCGGTTTAGTCTCTCGGAAGGACTTTTTGGGGGAGAATGGAGTATGGCTCTGATGTTATCAAGGGAAAATTCTCTTTGAAACGAGATTCGAAAGACACGGAGTCAGCAGGATCACGAGCGCAATGCGCTTACACCTAACCACCAGGCTATCCGTCCTCCGTGTGGTGTGTGCTGCGTGTGTTGTGTGTGTGTGTGTGTGTGTGTGTGTGTGTGGTGTGTGGTGCTTGTGTGCGCAGCATGCACGCGTTTGTGCTGTTGTACGTGCGTTATTGTGTTTACTTACGTGTGTGCGTGCGTGCGTCGTGCATGCGGGTGGGTATATTTGGTATGTGTATTTCCATGCATACCATCAGCACTGTGTTGTCATTTTCAGCATGAAATTTGGGAAAGCTCTGCTATCAAATTTTGGTAATTTAAATGACCCCTTGATCCTGGCGACATAAGTAGGGGACGGGTGGCTGAGGTTCAACTTCCCATGACAAGACACTTCTGACAATGCTTGGAGGACATTGCTGTGTTTCCACAGCTCCTGTTGTTGTTCTCGCTGGGGCAGATATGGGGGCTTAGTGGGGTACATCTTCAAACTCGTGATCTGAGGTGCTGGTTTGATCTCCCGGGAAACTGTTCAGTTGGACAGGGCATTGTGGTCCATCATTTTTCATTAGCTCTAAGCATGGTTTTGAAGCAGTTCTAGGGCTATGTTTTTCTAGGAGGCTGCAAGGCTGGCAGGCAGGCAGGCTGGCTGGTAGGTGTGCCTGGGTGGATGCGAGGCTGATCTGTGCATCCCGGGTAATCCCGCTATAAGCAAACCCTCGCGGCTGCAGGCCTTGAGGGCAGGGGGGGGGGAGGTCAGAAGGCCCACTAGTTAAGTTGGATGAGTAGGGCCATGGTGGTTTATGCCGGGGAGGATTCTGGAAGGTGAGTACTGTTCCTTTTGGGGGGGTGAGGGGGGGGCGTAGGGGGAGGGCGAGGAGCTTACAGGGTAATCGAGCAGCTCTTCCGGATGATACCCATCCGGAGGCAGCCTACAAGGAAGAAATAATAATAAGCGAGGATATAATAAGGGCGGAGATAATAATTATGAAGGCAACTAATAAATAAGAAGGATCTAATAAGACGGATAATACTAAGGATGAGATCGGGTAAGAAGGGCTAATAACTAAGTAGGAGTAATAATAAGGCTGATAATACTAAGGATACTATATAAGAAGGGAGATCATAAGATAGGATGATAATAAGAAGCGATATATAATACAGGCTGCTAAATCCGCAAGGATACTCATAAAAGGCTGTAATCAGCAGGATACTACTAATAAGAACGGATACATAATCAAGCAACGGCATGATCCTCAAGACTGACTGCTACTAAGCAGGATAATATAGAAGGATAATACATAAGAGCAGATAATACTAAGAAGGATAATATACGAAGGATAATATAAGGAGGCGAAAACATAATACGGAGGAACATAATACATAAGGAGGATACACTCAATAGAACGGATAATAATAATGCAGGAGAATACACATCTTATCGGAGCAACTACTCCGGAGGCACTAATAACGGCGGATAATAATAAGGAGGAGAATCTAAGCGAGGATACTCAACAATTACTAAGGAGGATAATACAATAATATAAGGAGGATAAACCTAATAATAAGGAAGATAATACTCAGGAGAATAATCCTAAGACGTGATAATAATAATAACGAAGGATAAATAAGGGAGGATAATACAAGGAGGCTCATCATCAGCCGGCAAACATCCTCCGGAGGATACGCACTCAATAATAGAAAGGATAATAATAAGGAGGATAATAATACGGAGGATATCCTCGAAGGGATATCCTCCGGCTGAGAACGGGTACCGGCGGCGACTACCTACTCAGGCTGACTCCTCACTTAATTAATGCGGACGAACTCCACAGGAGGAGACTCATACGGAGAATAATAAGAAGGCGATAACTACTAAGGAGAACTATCATAAGGAGAAATAATACATAAGGAGAGAGATAATAATAAGAAGGATAAAAATAATAAATAGGAGCATACTCAGGGAGGAGAATCACTCAAGGAGCGTAATTCAGGAGAATCATCACTAAGAAGGAATTCAATAATACTAAGGAGCATATCACTCAGGAGCCCCATACTAAGAAGGATAATAATACTCCGGCGGCTCATCTAGATAAGGAGGGATAATATACACATCAGAAGGGCTAATAATATAAGGCTGCGCACATCTCACCTCCTTCAAACTCATCACCACCACCTTCTTACACCACCCCTCTTCTCCACCAACCTTCTTCACCACCATCTCAACCAATTCTCCACACCACCTTCTACACCTCTTCAACCACTCTTACCACCACCGCCACAACCACCCCCACCACCTACCAACCACACTCTTCACCACACCACTTCACACCACCACCTTTCACCACCACACTCCTTCACACCACCACCTCTTCACACCACCTTACCACCCCTCTTCTCACCACCTCCTTCACCACCCTTCCACCACCACCACCACCTCCTTCACCACCACCTTCTCACACTCACAATTCCTTCACACCACTCCTTCTTCCACCACACTTCACCACACCTCTCTCCACCTTCCTCACACCTTCTCCACCACACCTCTCCACCACCACCTTCTCCACCACCTCTTCTCCACCACCACCTTCTTCTCCACCACCACCTCCTTCCCCACCACCTTCTTCCCACCACCTCTTCCCACCCCACCTTCTCCACCACACCTCCTTCACACCCACCTTCCCACCACCACCTCTCTCCACCACCTTCTTCACCACCCACCACCCTCTTCACCACCACCTCACCACCACACTCTTCCACCACCCCACCACCTTCTCCACCACCACCTTCTCCACCCCACTCCTCACCACCTCCCACCCCTTCCCACACCTTCTTCACAACCCTTCTCCACTTCCTCACCACCTCCTCTCACCACCTTCTCAACCCCACCACCCCTATCCTCACCCCACCTTCTTCCCACCACTTCTTCATCCACCAACCTCCTTCACACCACCCCCCTTCATCTCCACCTTCCTTCCACCCCACCTTCTTCACCACACCACCTCTCTTCTCCACCACCTTCTCTCACCACCTTCTACCACCACCCCCTCTTCTCCACCACCACCTTCTCCACCACCTTCTCTCACCACCACCTTCTTCTTCCACCACCACCTCCTACCACCACCACCTTCTTCTCACACCACCTTCTTCCCACCACCTTCTCCACCACCACTTCTTCACCACCACCTCCTTCACCACCACACCTTCTCCACCACCACCTTCTCCACCACCACCTCTCACCACCACCACTTCTTCACCACCACCTTCACTTCTTCACCACCACCACCTCCTCACCACCACCACTCTTCTACCACCACCTTACTTCCCCTACCACCACCTTTCTCACCACCACCTCTTCTCCACCACCACCTTCTCCACCACCACCTTCTCCACCACCGTCTTCTTCACCACCACCTTCTTCCCACCTTCTTCTCCCCCACCAGTCCCTTTTCACCACCAAACCTTCTTCCACCACCACCTTCTCCACCACCTCCTTCACCACCACCTCCTCACCACCACCACCCTTCTTCTCCACCACCTTCTTCTCCACCACCTTCTTCACCACCCTCCTTCACCACCACCACCTTCTTCTCACCACCACCTCTTCACCACCACCTTCTTCACCACCACCTTCTTCACCACCACCTTCTTCACCACCACCTCCTTCACACCACCACTTCACCACCACCTTCTTCACCACCACCTTCTTCACCACCACCTTCTCCACCTTCTTCTCCACCACCACCTTCTCCACCACCACCTTCTCCACCACCTTCTCCACCACCACCTTCTCCACCTTCTTCTTCACCACACCTTCTCCACCACCTCCTTCTCCACCACCACCACCTCTCCACCACCACCTTCTCCACCACCTTCTTCACCACCACCTCCTTCACCACCACTCCTTCACCACCACCTCTTCACCACCACCTCCTTCACCACCACCTCCTTCTCCACCCCCACCTTTTCACCACCTCCTTCACCACCACTTCTTCACCACCTCCTTCACCACCACCTTCTTCACCACCACCTCCTTCACCACCACCTCCTTCACCACCACCTCCTTCACCACCACCTTCTTCACCACCACCTCCTTCTCCACCACCACACTTCATCACCACCTCCTTCACACCACCTTCTTCACCACCACCTTCTTCACCACAACCTTTTCACCACCACCACCTTCTCCACCACCACCTTCTTCTCCACACCTCCTTCACCACCACCTTCTTCACCACCACCACCTTCTTCCACCACCACCTTCTTCACCCACTCCTTCACCACCACACTTCTTCACCACACCTTCTTCACCCCCTCCTTCACCACCACCTTCTCACACCACCACTTCACCCACCACCTTCTTCACCACCACCTTATCACCACCACCTTCAACACACCTTCTCCACCACACCTCCTTCACCACCACCTTTCACCACCACCTTCTCCACCACCACCTTCACACCACCTTCATCACCACACCACCTTCTTTACCACCACCTTCACCACCACCTTCTCCACCACCACTTCACCACACCACCTTTTCACCACACCTTCA
>CM054146.1:32222462-32243953 GCA_028751875.1 Rapana venosa
AAGGGCCCCAGCAGTTGTGTTGAGTGGCTTACATGGAACGCAGCCATAGCTGTTCAAAGGCTTTGATACAGATAGCCATCTGTCTGTCTGCTTGTCTGTCTGCCTGTCTGTCTACATGTCTGTAAGGTTTTATTTTCTGTTATACATATGCACGAGCTCAACAAACACGCGCGCGCACACACACACACACACACACACCGCGTGTGCGTGCACCATGCTCTCCTCTCTCTCTCTATCTGTCTGTCAGTCTCTCGTGCACACGCGTGTGTGCGCCATTATTCATAAGTCTATCAGTGTGTACCGTCTTTTCCCCCATGCTTCTCGAGGAAAGTTTGTCTTTACGACATTATACGGGTTGACGATTGTCGTTAACTCAGAGATAAGCGGGGGCTGTTTGCACTCAAAGGAAGATTTATAGGCGATGTTGAGTCTGCTTTCAGGCAGGGGATTGTTTTTCTCTCTACAACATTGTCGGTTTTTTTCATCAGAATTTTAGAAAACGTGCACGTGGAAACACTGATTTTTGGTGTTATATTGCGTTACTGTTTGTTTGTTTGCTTGTTTCACGATATTTCCAATAATTTTGGTGAACAAAGTAAACCTGTGCTTCAATTTCGATTTGAATATATGCTTGTGATGTTTGTCTGAATGTCTGTGAGTCTTATGTTCGTGGACATTTCAATACTAGTACTTTGTCAGAAACTAATTTCTCTGCACACACTTAATTTGACAATATAATTGAGAATGTAAAATGCGTTTTCATTCTAACAGGCAAGAATTTCGGCCAAAGAAAAGCTCCAGTAGGCAATATACATATGATGAAAAATATCTCAAGAAAGTTTGGAACAAACGGCGTCGTTGATTTATTAATCATATTTAAAAAAATACCTTTTGTTTTATTTCAGGTTTAACTTTTGCAACAATGTTGCATACACAAGCATTCATTGTAGATTCATGTGTGTAAAAAAGTTACAGATAAAGTCTGTTCACAGAATGGAGCATGCAATGACACAGCTCCCAAAGGGAAGGAAGTTGTTATCGCAAAGCACACTCCCTATTACTCACTGGGGTAATAACAAACCATTTCAAAGCTGTGCTTCTTGCTTTCTATATCTAGGTTGTTTTTTTCTTGCTGCAGGTTGTATAACTAGGTATTCGAATATTCTTCAGACATGTGCTACTGTTTATGTTTTACTGCTATAATAATAATTGTTTATTTTGATGGCACCTCTCTCTGATCCAACTTTAGTTGTAGATTGTAATTTGTGTGTCAACTGTCATAAATTTTACAGTCGTTTTAAAACTCAGCAAGTGGTTAAAACCGTTCTCGAGGGTTCATGAAGTCGTGGATTCGAATTTCGGCGACTTTTGGTAATTTAAGGGTGGGGACTTTTACGATCTCCCAGGTTAACTTCAAGTGCAGACCTGCCAGTGCCTTGATTTTTTGTGTGTATATACGCATGCAGAAGATCAAAATGCACGTTCAATATCCCGTAATTCATGTCAGCGCTCAACACTGAACGGAAACACGAACATACCCAGCATGCAACCTGTACAATGAAACGAGCTGCTCTGAAGTCGGAATGTGTCAGCTACGGCCAGCGGGGATACCTCCTGAAAAATGACAAGCACAGGAGAAGACCAGGCACTCGGCACCCCTCCTGGTAAGGGAACAGAGAGAGAGAGAGAGAGAGAGAGAGAGAGAGAGAGAGAGAGAGAGAGAGAGAGAGAGAGAGAGAGACAGACAGACAGACAGACAGACAGACAGACAGACACAGACAGACACAGACAGACAAAAAGAGAGCGAGAGAGACAGAGAACTCTGCTGAGCCAGACAGAAAGACAACATTGAAGAAAAAAGCAATCAGCAGAATCAAGAAAAAGTCGGTTTGCTGAATGAAAAAAAAATTTGCCCTACAAAGGATCATTTAACAAATCTGGTGTCAGATGAAATATCACACAGTGTTTAATTGATAATAATCCTTTTTGCAAAAGCCACTTGATGAAGTGATGACTAGTATCAACTTCTGTATAAGTGATTGTCTTGCCATTTAAATCTTTTATGAAATAATTAGTAGTTCAGTGCAAATGGTTGACCAGCCAACTGGTTAAGCCACGTACCTTCGATGATGAGGTATACTCATATTTGCTGGATTTCTTCTTCTTCTTCTTTGTGTTGGTTAGATGACCAGCTCAGTGGTGGTGATGAAGGCAGCAGCAGGCTGCAGGTCCTTCAAGTCGCCATAAAACTTCTCGGCCACTTAGGTCAGGCCACATCCTCTTTGGGACTGCCTCCTGTAGTAGGCAGGACAACAACACAGGCTCTGTTGTCTGGCTGCCCGTCTTGCACTGCTAGAATAGCACATGCGGAGTTTTATGTACATAACTGGGATTAAAAGGGGTTGGGGTCTGTCACGAGCTTTAATTTATACACCAGCTCTCGTTGCACCAGAAGTAAATAGTCCTGACTGTTGTAGTGTGGATGGTGCTGTACCCACTTGCTTTGCTGCTTGGCCTTGATGATGGTCTTGGCTTCAGAATAACTGATAGCCTATTTACCTGCCCCTGCCTTGTGCCTTGCTTTACTTTGGAGTCAGCAGTCGCATTGCAAAGGAAAGGGAACTCACCCTAAGACTCCTGCCAAAGGAAGTAAGAGTGCAGGATAGGCTGTTCAGTTCGGTATTTTTGTTGAAGGTCAAGGCCTGCTGAACAGACGGAGCTCTGGTCAGAATGACGACTCTGTGAGAAGTATAGGGAATGACCATGACGTGGGCTGCTGCTGTGTCCGAGGTTTCTGCCTCAGCTTTGTAGTTCTTGGAGCAGAGGCCAGTAGCGAGGATAACCGTCTCTTCTCTGCCCTCAGGGTTCTGGATGTAGACTCCTGTCCCTCCATTTTGAACTGCATCCTCAGCAGAGCCATCAGTGTGAACAGGGTCCAGGCGTCCTTTGGGTAGTAAGATGTAAAGGTGTTCAACTGTGTGTGACTTTTTTCTCATGGCTGTTCTGTGAGTATTTTGGATCAACACAAGACACCATCAGCTGGATTAAAGACCAGTTTTATTCTCTGAATCTCACGGTAGACGCTTGACAACAGCACGCATGAGAAGAGCAAAAATCCATGGCTGATCAGCTAGCAAATCGAAAACTTAGTTAAGAAAATGATTTCATCGGTAAACAACAAAGTAATCAAACCAAACTAAGGAAAACCCCTCAGCAAATTAAGCCCAATGCAGGCAAGCAAATAAGCAAGCACCTCACCTGTCACTTGTCTCCATCACCGCTGTTGACTTGTGGTAAAGGTAGGAGCTCCATGCAATGCCACCATAGATCGCCATCTCTCTCTGCCTCTGCTGGGTTTTACCTTCTCCGGTAGCCCTCCCAGACCAATGATTTCAGTGATGTTGGCAGTGTAGGATGTTGGCGGTCTGCTTCTTTTCCTTCTGCCTTCAAACTTGCCTTGGAGAACTGTCAACATCAGATTTGTCTATGTGCTTCTGTTTGCATACATACCTCAGTGTAGTCTGCATTTATCAGCTAACATGTGTCTTTGCATTAAGAGTTTATCAAGAATGCCTTTATTTGTTCTTCTGTTTGACCATTTAACTCTTAGAAGTCACGTGTAGAACCACATTTTGGCTGCTTTTACTTTGTCTCTTTTTGTAGTGTCCAGGCTTCTTACCCATACAGCAGTACAGGCCACATTAGTGTTTTGACAATTCTAATTTTGAGACTTTAAGGTATGCCTCTGTCTTTTGGTATATAGTTTGATAGAATCATCTTTGCTGGCCATACCAGTTCTAGCCCTGAAACCTTGTAGACAGGAGCCATTATTCTCTTCTAGAGAGATTAAATACTTGAAGTTTTGAACACATTTCAGATCTGTCTGATTTGTTTAGATATTCTGTGGGGTGTCTGTACCATTAATGTGCATCTTTTTCACATTTAACTTAAGGCCAGCAGCATTTCCTTCTCCATCCACTTATAGAAAATTCTTCTCATGCTTGATATATCATTGGCCATCAGTGGGTATCATAACCATACCTGAGGTTAGTGATGTTTCTGCCTCCAATATTAATACCCATGTCATCTATGTTCGCTTTTCTTGTGATCATTTCTGTATATATGCTGAAAAGATGCTGGAATAATAATTATGCAACCCTGGACTCTATTTTTTATATTAAAAATCTGAATACAAATTAGCTATGGGCAAAACCAGATGCTTTGAAAAACCCAATTCTATATTCTGATAAGCATATGGTGATGTTTGACACTGTCGAAAGCCTTACAATAAATAATCTACAAAAGCTAGTGATGAATGGGGAACTATACTGCTTTAGCATTGAAGACTTAAGTCCTACATGTATGTCAGTGTGGTGCTACCTGGAAAAGCTAACGGGAGAGGGCTATTATTAGAAGGCAATTGCAAACAACTGATCTAAATTTCTTTGCCCAAAACTCCACGCATGTTACAAGACTGTTAATCTTCAGGTCTCCTCTTTTGAATTTGCCTTCCTTACTCCATTTGGTTTCACACAAGCCAAGACTGTTAATCTTCAGGTCCTGTTTTTCATTTGGCAAGTAATCTGATTTTGCTGGGTCAATGTGACCCTCAAAAGGAAAGACAGCCATAGGACAGCTTCCACTGAGGCCGCAGGATGGGACAGGACTCAAGGGCTACTGCGATCCCGGAGGGAATACCTGTGACTGGAGAAGAAAACTGTGATGACAAAGCTGATGTATTTGACGAGGTCGTCAGACAGTCAGGTAGAGGCTCCATGGAAAACAAAATTGATGAAAAGAACAGCAGAAAAATTGCAAATATAGGGAAAAGAAAAAGGATGAAACTAAAGAAAAGGTATCATTTGGAACATGGAACATGCAGACGTGCAAGATGAGGGTCACATTGACCCAGCAAAATCAGATTACTTGCCAAATGAAGAACAGGACCTGAAGATTAACAGTCTTGGCTTGTGTGAAACCAAATGGAGTAAGGAAGGCAAATTCAAAAGAGGAGACTACACCATTATTTTCAGTGGAAACTCCACAGAAGGGTCACAGCCTGCAGCTATCATATTAGATAGGCACCGTTCAGCTTCCTTAAAAAGCTACAGCATTATCGACAGAATGCTCATGATGAACTTGATGCAAAGCCAGTCCTCATCTACATTATTCTGCTATATGCTCCAACATCAAGCAGCTCACAAGAGGACATTGTATTACCTTCCAATGACTTACAGGCAGCCAGACATAAAGAACCTGTCATGGAAGTCTGCATAATCATGGGAGATTTCCATGCAAAAGTAGGTGAAGGAAAAGACAGGAAGTGAGGCACTGGACCTGGTGCTTGCTACCTTCTGCTAAGCAAACAGCTGGATTGTCACAAACATCCTTTTCAAGCACGACAACAGAAGGAGATGGGTATGGACCTCGCCACAAGATGGAAGTTGCCATCAAACTGATTATACACTGACTGGAAAATTTGGCAAACATCAGTCATTAATGCCAGAACAAGACCAGGGACAGACAGTGGCTAGCTCATTCCATGAAGATAGGATTAAAGGAGGTCAAACAGAAACAAACACCTGGACCTGCAAATCTATTAAAAAAAAACACAAGCAAAGAAACAACATCAAAGCACCACCAACAACAGCCACAACAAACACACTAGCTGAAATCAAATAATAAATGATGATGACGATGATGACAATGATGATGATGATAAGATAAGATAAGATAATTAACATTGTCCCCTGACCACAACTCAAGAGCTTGACTCACACAGTTGTTCGTGGCACTGGCCACACATCTTCTTACACATGGAGTGGATTTTAAACAATCTTTACTTTCCTTTTAACCCCCACTCCCCTCAACCCCTCTGGCCTCTGGCCCCTCCCCCCCCCCCCCCCTCACAGTCTATGACTTGGGGGATGCGTGTAGCGCATATGGAAGGGCACACGCAGCGCCACCTCCTCCAGAAAATTGAAGCAGAAATTATGTCGCGCCACTCTTGGCCTTCTAGTACCCCTTTTTTGTCAGCAGAGGCAAAAAAAAGCAGCAGCACAGCATCCATCTCTCTCTCTCTCTCTCTCTCTCTCTATCTCTCTCTCTCCCACCTCTTACCCTGGCTGTAATCTTAACTCGCTTACGTGTGGAAGTTATGTGTTTTCTTGCATAGAGTAGATAAAGAAAAGTTTGATCACGCTGTTCGATTTTCTCCAGTCACCACGATTGAGAGAGAGAGAGAGAGAGAGAGAGAGAGAGAGAGAGAGAGAGGGGGGGGGGGGGTGTAGTACTGACTGACTAAACGATGGGCAGCTGCTGTGATCAGCGGGCGGTGTTTGTTTTACTGTTTGTTGTTAGAGCGTCGGCGTCGGTGCGTAACCCTCTCGTCCTCTTTTGTGTAGGTGAGCAAGTGTGTGTGTGTGTGTGTGTGTGTGTGTGTGTGTGTGTGTGTGTGTTCAGTCTCTGTTTCTTGCAGTGATCATCTGTTTCTCTGCCTCTCGTTTGTTGTGTTTGTTAATTGGTCTGGTTGTTGTTTTACTTGTTTGCTTGCTAGGGTTTTTGCGTCAGCCCTTTTTCTTGTCGTGTGGTGTTTTTCTCCTACCTCGTCGCGTTTCTTTCCTTCTTTCTTCTTTTCCTTCTCCATCCTTCTGTCCCTCTTCTGTGTCCTTATCCTTTATTCTTTCCTTTCTTTTCACTTCATCTTCGCTTTTTGTTTTCCTCATCTTTTTCTCTTTACTCCCCTTCCTTCTTTTTTCTAATCTCTCTTCTCCTTCTTTTTCATTTTCACTTCTTTCTCTCTTCTTTTGCTTCTTTTGAGGACCCTCCTCTTCGCTGTTGTCTGATGCAGTTATAGATCAGTTCATCTTTGAAGTTTCAGACATTTTTTGACTGTGTCGTTTTTTTATTTTTTTAAAGTCTTGCAATCTTATTCACTGTTTGCATGTTAATTCACCAGTGCCTTTGACCATCTTTCTCAGCTCTAGAGGTCCTTTTCCCCTTTCGTTCTTTTATCTATTCTTTCCGTCATCATCTTCTGTCTGGCACGCCTCACTGTTGTTCTGTGTGTTCATCTGTCCGTCTGCGGTCTTTTGCAGCTGCGATGTGCTTATCTTTAGTTCAGTCGCCTGTCCGTGTCTTGATTTCTTCCTCTGTCATTGTCTGTCTGTCTGTCTATCTATCTGTCTATCGGTATATACCTTTCTACGTACCTATCTGTCTATTTATCTATCTGTCTGTCCATCTGTCTGTGTTCTGGGTGTTTATATATTTATCTATCTATTTATATATATATATGTCTGTCTATCTATCTATCTGTCGTCTGTCTGTCTGTCTGTCTGTCTTTCGAGATAACTCAGAATTTGGAACTTGTTGGCTAAAACAGTCCTTGGCCTAGAGCAAAATACATACAACGCTATGTAGAAAAGAAATAACTCGTGTGCCTACTTCATACATAACTCTACGTGCTTCCATAATATGTACTTAGTTGACGTCACAAAACGCGCAGAGAGAGAGAGAGAGAGAGAGAGAGGTGTGTGTGTGTGTGTGTGTGTGTGTGTGTGTTTGCAATGTTTGATTGTTTTATTATGTTTGTTCAGTTGTATTGCAGTTTCAACAGGGGGTATCAAATGAAAACAAATCGAACAGAGAGATATAAGCTGACATACTGGACCTTGGCGATGTGTTTTTTTCCCTTGAATTTTGAATTTATCCGCTGTTTTCTTTGCGTTTCACGCAGGTGCTTGCACACAAACACACACAGGAGCACGTACACAAACGAGCGAGAGCGCGCGCGCGCACACGCACACACACACACGCACGCACACAGACAGACACACATACACACACACACGTGCGCGCACACACACACATACACACACACGCGCGCGCGCGCATATGCTTGCCTGTGCACATAAATTGACACACGTACACACAAACTCGTACACACTAATACACACAAACGCGTTTAATTATAGGAAAGCATGGCTACTTACGCATGCACTCATATGCACGCTTATACTTCCACATGCGTGTGTTAGCACACAGACACAGACACACAGACTCGGACATACACAGAGACAGACACAGACACAAGGACGCACACCGACACACAGACACAGACACACATCCTATGGACGAAACTATAAACTGAGGTTCCGTGTGCAAAGCACACACAGCATCTTGCGCCCAAGTTGAAACCTGTTCCGCTTGTGGAAGAGTAGGCCGTTTGTGCCGATGGGAAGGGATGGCACAATTAAAAAAAAAAAAGGCATGCACACAGGAACTAAATGTAAAATAAAAAAAAGCAGTTGAGTGCTTATGCCATTATCCTCGAAAGAAAAGAATTTTTTTTTTAAAGACACGTATAGACACACAGACACATGACACAGACAGACACAGACGCACACACAGATACATACACACACACACACACAGACAGACACACATGTGGGTGCCACACACATACACACGTACACATATTCACACACTTTGTCGTCCGGCTTCTGCCATTTGTATCTGTTTCTGCTTATTTTTCTATTGTTCAATGCCTTGATTGTTTGGTTTTTTTTGTGTGTGCTGTTCTTCCTATTTCCACTTTATGTACGAGGGAAAGGGTTTCTGGGTGGAGTGGGGGGGGGGGGGGGGGGGTGAGGTTTGATTTGCGTTCAGATAAAGTTTTTTTTATTTGTCTGTGTGTAAGCTTATCTTTGTAGGCTATCGTTGCGATTGTTTTAGTTTTAATTCCTAGGGGAATCTGTTACTAGATTTTGTGTGCGGCCTCTTTGTCCTTGTGCGTGACGAGATTCAGAAAAGGATGCAAACAGATGAGATATTTGAAAGAGAATATTTGCCCGTCAATATCATTTTATTATTCACTCTTTATTTCTCCAGACCCTGTTGTTATTGCCTCCCGCCATTCTTTATGTATTTTGCTATTTCTATGTCCATCTGTTTGTCTTTCTGTCTGTCTGTCTGGTTTCCATCTGTCTTTCTGTCTGTCAACTTTTCATGCCCACGGTATGTCTGTCTGTCCTCCCTGTCAGTTTTTCATACTGTCTGTCTGTCTGTCTGTGCATTCCTTCAGATGAGACTGTCAACCGAGGACCCGTGTGCGACCGCACACACAATAGCTTGCGCCCACGTTAAAACCTTTTCCGCCTTTCAGAAGAGTAGGCAATTTGTGTTGGTGGGAACGGATAACAAAATTTACAAAACCACATCCACTTGGAGACTGGATGGAAAAAAACCACACCTGTGTGCTTATTCCATTATTCTCCAAAAAAAAGAAAAAGATTCCTATACAAATCTGTTCTTCATTGGGTGACACAGACGGTGTAGGATGTGAACTGATATGTTGTGTAGGATGTAAAATGATAGATATGTTGTGTAGGGTGTGAACTATCTTGTGTAGGGTGTGGAATGATAGATATGTTGTGTATGAAATGTGAGACTATGTTGTGTAGGGTGTGAAATGATAGATATGTTGTGTAGGGTGTGAAATGATAGATATGTTGTGTAGGGTGTGAACTATCTTGTGTAGGTGTGGAATGATAGATATGTTGTGTAGGGTGTGAAATGATAGATATGTTGTGTAGGGTGTGAACTATATTTGTGTGGTAGGTGTGTGGAATGATAGATATGTTGTGTAGGATGTGAAATAGTGTTGTGTAGGGTGTGAAATGATAGATATGTTGTGTAGGGTGTGAAATGATAGATATGTTGTGTAGGATGTAAATATGTTGTGAGTGTGAATATGTTGTGTAGGTGTGAAATATAGATGTTGTGTAGGGTGTGAAATGATAGATATGTTGTGTAGGGTGTGAAATGATAGATATGTTGTGTAGGATGTGAACTATGTTGTGTAGGGTGTGAAATTAGTTGTGTAGGGTGTGAAATGATAGATATGTTGTGTAGGTGTGAAATGATAGATATGTTGTGTAGGTGGAAATGATAGATATGTTGTGTAGGGTGTGAAATGATAGATATGTTGTGTAGGTGTGAAATGATAGATATGTTGTGTAGGATGTGAACCTGTTTGTAGGGTGGAAATGATAGATATGTTGTGTAGGTGTGAAATGATAGATATGTTGTGTAGGGTGTGAAATGATAGATATGTTGTGTAGGATGTGAACTATGTTGTGTAGGGTGGAAATGTGAATAGATATGTTGTGTAGGGTGTGAAATGATAGATATGTTGTGTAGGGTGTGAAATGATAGATATGTTGTGTAGGAGTGTGAAACTATGTTTGTAGGGTGTGAAATGATAGATATGTTGTGTAGGTGTGAACTATGTTGTGTAGGTGTGAAATGATAGATATGTTGTGTAGGGTGTGAAATGATAGATATGTTGTGTAGGGTGTGAGCTATGTTGTGTAGGTGTGAAATGATAGATATGTTGTGTAGGGGTGAACTGAAATATTGTTGTGTAGGGTGTGAAATGATAGATATGTTGTGTAGGGTGTGAAATGATAGATATGTTGTGTCAGGGTGTGAACTATGTGTGTAGGTGTGAGAGATATGTTGTGTAGGTGTGAAATGATATGGATTATTGTTGTGTAGGATGTGAAATGATAGATATGTTGTGTAGGGTGTGAAATGATAGATATGTTGTGTAGGATGTGAACTATGTATGTGTAGGATGTGATTGTTGTGTAGGGTGTGAAATGATAGATATGTTGTGTAGGTGTGAATTATTAGATAATATGTTGTGTAGGTGTGAACTGATAGATATGTTGTTGGATGGAATGTGAACTATGTTGTGTAGGTGTGAAAATGATGATATAGTTGTGTAGGGTGTGAAATGATAGATATTTGTGTGTGTAGGAATGTGGGAAACTATAGATTGTTGTGTAGGATGTGAACTATGTTGTGTAGGGTGTGAAATGATAGATATGTTGTGTAGGATGTGAAATGATAGATATGTTGTGTAGGATGTGAACTATGTTGTGTAGGGTGTGAAATGATAGATATGTTGTGTAGGATGTGAAATGATAGATATGTTGTGTAGGATGTGAAATGATAGATATGTTGTGTAGGATGTGAAATGATAGATATGTTGTGTAGGATGTGAAATGATAGATATGTTGTGTAGGATGTGAAATGATAGATATGTTGTGTAGGATGTGAAATGATAGATATGTTGTGTAGGGTGTGAAAGATAGATATGTTGTGTAGGGTGTTGAAGACTATGTTGTGTAGGATGTTAAGTATGTTGTGTAGGTGTGAAATGATAGATATGTTGTGTAGGTGTGATATATGATGGATGATAGTGGTAGGATGTGAAATGATAGATATGTTGTGTAGGATGTGAAAATGATAGGATGTGAATGTTGTGTAGGATGTGAAATGATGATATGTTGTGTTAGGATGTGAAATGATGATATGTTGTGAGGATGTGAAATGATAATAGTTGTGTAGGTGTGAAATGTAGATATGTTGTGTAGGATGTAAATATATGTTGTTAGGATAATTGTTAGATAATGATATGTTGTGTAGATGTAAAATATATGTTGTGTAGGAATGTGAATGATATGATATGTGAATGTTGATGTGAAATGATAGATTGTGGTGATTGATGTGAAAATGATATTGTGAGGATGTGAAATGATATGTCGTGTAGGATGTGAAACGATAGATATGTGTGATAGATGTAGAAATGATATGTTGTGTAGGAGTAACATGATATGTTTGTAGGATGTAAAATAATGTTGTGTAGGAGTGAAATGATATTTGTGTAGGATGTAAAATGATATTTGTGTAGGATGTGAATATGTTGTGTAGGATGTAACTGATATTTGTGTAGGATGTGAAATGATATGTTGTTAGGATGTGAATGATATGTTGTAGATGTGAATGAATTGTTTGTAGGTTGTGAGAAATGATGGTGTGAATAGATGTGTTAGCAAAGTAGTTGAAGATGATTAGATGTAATTAAATATTGTAGATGAGAACTAATATATATAGATAAAACAAATATTATAAGAATATAATAAGATAAATATAGAATAAATAAATGGGTAGAATTTACCGCTTAAAAATTAGCGCACATCAACATGTTTCCAGAGCAAACAACGATAAGTTGTAGATTCAAATGAACAATGTTGACACTAGATGAAAAAATATGATAATGCAAATGACAAATTTGGTAAGCTGTGACAATATTGAGAGGCAAGGTCCATTAGCCAAAACGCTTTGGAAGACGAAAACATATGTGCATTAACAAAAAAACAAAAAATAATAAATAATAATAATTTAAATATGAATAATAACATAAAAGCTAAGGAATAATGATAAATAAAATAATAAAATTTAAGGATTGAAATTTATGTTGAGATAATCAGAGCGCTTCCATTCAATCCGCTCCACACAAGCAACCAACACGATTAATATTCCAACAAATTCAAATGTACACACACACGCACACACACACACACACACACACACACACACACACACACACACACACACCCACACACACACACACACACACACACACACACACACACACACATACATACACACACACACACACACACACACACACACATACACACACACACACACACACACACACACACACACACACACACACACACACACACACACAGGTTGTACATTTCAGCAGGGTGATGGAATTTTGGCCTTCAAAGGCAGGGACAGACATGATATGAAATAAGAGGGAAAATCTTAGGTTTGAAATAGGTATGTTTTGAGACTGGATTTAAAGCTGTCGTACGTAGGCTTTTCACGAAGGGAGAGAGGGAGGTCATTCCAGATTGATGGACCAGAAATAGAGAAAGAGCGACGGCCAACAGTGGATTGGTTGAATCTAGGTATTCGTAAGCCCACAGCAGAGCGGAGGGAACGAGAAGGAGTGTACAGGTGAGGACATTCACAGAGGTAGGAAGGTGCTGTTTTGTGGAAACATTTGTAACAGAGGGTACTGATCTTGTACTTTACTCTCTGTGGCACAGGCAACCAGTGGAGAGATTGTAGGAGTGGAGTAATATGCTCAGATTTTTTCTTTTTGAGGACTAATCGAGCTGCAGAGTTTTCTATGCGTTGAAGGGAGTGGATAGATGATGCTGGCAGACCAGCCAAAAGAGAATTACAATAGTCCAGACGTGAAAGAATAAGAGATGCGACAAGTTTGGATGTTGCATCAGTGGACAGGTACTTTCGAATTGCACTTATACGCCGTAATTGATAGTAGCAGGACTGGCAGGTCTGGGTGATGAATTTTTGCATAGAGAGTGTGTTGTCAATAACAACACCTAGATACTTAACTGCAGTGGATATCGGAACTGATGTACTGCCAAATTCTATTGAATCTGTTGTGATGGAAGCGAGTTTGTGTTTGGTCCCTATAATCATGGCTTCGGTTTTATCTGCATTTAGCTGTAACTTGTTTTGTATCATCCAGTTTTGAATGTCTTGAAGGCAAAGTGACATATTTGTCAAGAGAGAAGGCAGATTTTCAGGAGTGTCACTGCTTTGAATCTGAGAGTCCTCAGCGTAGAAATGATGGTTGATCTGGTGGCGGTTTATTATGTATGAGAGTGGAGCAGTGTAGAGAGTGAACAGGACAGGGCCCAGAACTGATCCTTGTGGGACTCCACATTCCAGTTTTGCAGGAATTGATTGAATTTTGTTTACTGTTACTGTCTAGAATCGGTCAGTGAGGTATGAACTAAACCAGGTAAGGGCTGCACCTTTAATACCAAACGTTTTTTGGAGACGGGAGAGAAGGATAGAGTGATCTATAGTGTCAAATGCCGCAGACAAGTCGAGAAGAGTGAGAAGGGAGATTTTCCCCGAGTCAGAAGTGTTTAGAAGCGTGTTTAACGTATGGACTAGGGTGGTTTCCGTGCTGTGGTTGACGCGATAGGCAGACTGAAATGCGGGAAGGAGACTATTTGAATGAAGATGGCTGTTGAGTTGTTTCAGAACTACTTTTTCAAGGACTTTGGAAATGAAAGGTAGGTTAGAAACAGGTCTGTAATTTTTCAGTATGTTAGGGTGGAGGTCGTGCTTTTTGAGTAGAGGTGTAACTATTGCAGTTTTGAGTTCTGAAGGAAAAATTCCCGAAAGAAGAGATGAGTTTACAATCTTCATGATAGCTGGTATAAGCTGCGGAAGGCACTGTGTGAAAAGAGAAGCAGGCATAGGATCAAGGATCATGATTTTATGGTCATTTCATTTATAATTTTCCTGATTTCTTCCTCACTTTTTGGCTGAAAGGAAAGGAGACGAGTGCCAGTGAATTGGGGATCAGGAGGTACAGGTTGGAAGGGAGTCTGATCCAGTCTGGAGCGAATGTTACGAACTTTGTCTGAAAAGAACGAAGAAAATATATCAGGAAGTTCAGAGTGACTGTGAACAGTAGGCAGAGGGCTTGTCTTTGCAGATCCAAGAAGAGTTGAGGTGAGGGAAAAAAGAGAGGTCATGGATGTTGCATTGAGAACTTGAGCAGAGTAGTAGTTTGTCTTGGCTGAGTGGATTAAGGTTTTTACTTTGTTGGTTTGTTTTCAAAAGAGCTGTTTGTTTATTTCAGTTTTTGTTTTTCGCCCTTGCCGTTCTAGTTGTCGGCGTTTACGTTTTGCCACCAGGATATCATGGGTGTACCATGGGGCGAAAGGCCTATCAGGCAGAATATGGTCAGTGGGAGGTGCATGCTCATCAAGTAGTTGGCTGAGAATAGCGTTATAGTGTTTAGAAGTGTCAGTGTCTTCAGGGGTTTGTGATAGGCGTTCAGCAGCTTGGGAAGAGAAAGTTTGAATGTCAATAGCCTTGAGGTTACGACGGGTGATGCACTTCTTCTTTTTGATAGGTTTTGCAATGTTAAGGAAGAAAAGAATGGCAAAATGATCAGAAAGCAGTTAGTCAGTGACGGAGATAGAGGTGACGAGATCTTGTGAAACATCAGTGATGAGCCAGTCTAAGATATGACCTGATCTGTGTGTTGCTTCATTCACACACAAGCTGGGAATGAGAGTGATTTGACAAAGAAAGAGAAAGACGCTTGACATCAGGAGAAGATTGGTTGTCGATGTGAAAATTAAAGTCACCAAGAATGATAAGCTTCTTGGGAGAGTGGCTGTAGTGATCGAGGAGAGATTAAAATTCTTGATGGAAAACTGAATATGTCAGTTTGTTCTTACGGCTAGGAGGTGGGCGGTAAAGACAGCAGAAAGTAATAGAATGACCGGGTAAGGTGAGGTTGAGTTCACAGACTTCAAAAGATTCAGGTGAGATAGGTAAAGAGTGGCAGAAAGAAAGAGCTGGATGCAGTGTGTCTTTGTAAAATGCCACCTCCACGGGAAGGTCGGGGGAAAGAAAGAGTTGTACAGCCAGGTGGTGTCAGTTGTTTAATCTTAGGTTCATGACCTTGTGGGTTAAGCCAGGTTTCTGTGAGAAAGATTAGATCGATTTTCTGTTCAGATATAAAATCAGAAAGAAGGTCGGCTTTACCATCTGGGCAAACAGACTGCGCATTTAGAAAACATATGTGAAGAAGGTTTGAGGGAGGCAAAGAGGTTGAAGATGACTGTGGTGATTGAGGGTGACTATCAGAGAAAGAGGACGGGGATGATGGTTGAAATGTGTGCAGTGGAAGAGCAGACCAGAGTAGAGATGGCGAGTCAGGTGTGGAAGATGGTGAAAGGACTGGTTTGATAGAGGGGTTTATAGTCTGATGCACACTATGATACACATTACTGTTAGAACACAAATTATCAGAGTCACAGGCAGAGGATGGAGCATCTGGAGGACAAAGGTGTGGAGTGCTGCGGCTGGTTGTGGTCGTTGTGGCAGTGACGTCAGAGGTGATGTAATGGAAGCACGCTGCAGGCGATGACGTCTGCCTGCACGTGTTCCAGTCGGGTTTTGCTGCAGTAGATTCCTAAGTTTGAAAAGTTCAGACTGTATAGGGAAGAAATCACGTGAGGACAATGCCTCTATGTCTGCAGCAGTTGATGTCATAGTAGTGGAGTGGCGAACACTGGGTGGTGGTGATGGGGTAGATTTGAGTTCGTGTAACACGTGAACAAGTTCAGGCTGCGGCAGGGTCAGAGTACATTGGATCACAATCATCATCATCATCATCAGATCCGTGACCTTGGCGGTCGTGGGGGAGACACGAAAGACGATGCCGTGGTAAGCCTCCTCCATCCATCTCGGTCCTCGGCTCTGCGCAGTAGTGCCGAGTCATTCATCCTGGTCCATTCTCTGATGTTGTCCATCCATGACTTGTTCTGTCTTCCCCTCTTTCTGCCACCTTCGAGTGTTCCCTGCAGTACTGTTTTGGGCAGAGTGTTGTGGCCGAACTATGTCAGCTTTTTCTTCTTGACGATGGTGAGAAGGGGTTCCTGTGGACCTGCCAGCCGTGTTATTTGGCTCTTGACAAATTCATTGGTCTTTCGTTCTCTCCAGGATATGCCCAGCAGTTTTCTATGGCATTTTGTTTCAAATGACTGGATTCGCTTTGCTACTTCAGCAGTCAATGTCCAGGTTTCACTTCCGTACAGCAGGATAGTCTGAATTAGGGCTTTGTAGAACTTTAGTTTGATTCGGAAACTGATCTCCTTACTTTTCCATATGGTGGTGAGTTTTGTCATGGAAGATGTTGCCATGGCTAGTCTGACTTTGATTTCTGTCGTCGATCGCCCGTCCTTTGTGAGTGTAGCGCCAAGGTATTTAAAAGCGTCTACCTCCTCCAGTTGCTGGCCGTTCATGTAAATTTTAGCAGTGGCGTTGCTCGTGCTGTTCACAAGTACTTTGCTTTTCTCCGAGCTCACCTCAATCCCATATGCTCCAGCTCTGTTCTCAAGTCTGGTCGTAAGATCTTGCAGCTCTGTGTTACTTCCGCCCATGAGGTCAATGTCATCGGGCAAACCGCAAGTTGTTGAGGGGTCTGCCGCCAATGGAGATGGTAGAGTGGAAGTCATCGAGGGTCTCTCTCATAATGTTTTCCCAAGAACAGATTAAACAGGACTGGAGATAACAGGCATCCTTGTCGGACCCCAACTGTGGTTTTGAAGTAGTCTCCGACCTGATTGTTCAGAAGGACTGCACTGCTTGCGGCGTTGTATAGTGCTTGAATGGTTTGCACTAGTCCTTCTTCAATGCCAAACATTCTGAGGACCTGCCACAGGCCTTCGAGCCATACTCTGTCGAAAGCCTTCTTGAAGTCGATGAAGTTGTGGAACAGGTCTCTCTGATGTTGAAGATGTTTTTCCATCAGGATGTGGCTGTTAAAAATCTGTTCGATTGTGCTCCTGCCTGCCCTGAACCCAGCTTGTTCTTCTGCAAGGTGTTCTTCTGCCTCCTTCTTGAGTCGATTCAAAATAACTTTGAGCATGATCTTGCTGGCGTGGCTGATGAGGCTGATTGTTCTATAGTTTTGGCATTGGCGTAAATTCCCCTTCTTGGGCAGGGGTATGATGAGTGATTGTGTCCATTCTGTTGGCCACTGTTTTGTCTCCCAAATCTTCTGACAGATAGCTGTAACATGTGTGATGACTGTTTCGCCACCATGCTTGAGCAGCTCTGATGGTATGTTGTCTGCTCCTGAGAACTTCCTACTAGCGGATGGCTTCTTCCACTTCTTCCCTCAGTATAGGTAATGGCGAGGGTACCCTTGATGGTGCTGCTTCCTCTTGTGAGTGTAACGCCAAGGTATTTAAAAGCGTCTACCTCCTCCAGTTGCTGGCCGTTCATGTAAATTTTAGCAGTGGCGCTGCTCGTGCTGTTCACAAGTACTTTGCTTTTCTCCGAGCTCACCTCAATCCCATATGCTCCAGCTCTGTTCTCAAGTCTGGTCGTAAGATCTTGCAGTTCTGTGTTACTTCCGCCCATGAGGTCAATGTCATCGGCAAACCGCAAGTTGTTGAGGGGTCTGCCGCCAATGGAGATGGTAGAGTGGAAGTCATCGAGGGTCTCTCTCATAATGTTTTCCATGAACAGATTAAACAGGACTGGAGATAACAGGCATCCTTGTCGGACCCCAACTGTGGTTTTGAAGTAGTCTCCGACCTGATTGTTCAGAAGGACTGCACTGCTTGCGGTGTTGTATAGTGCTTAAATGGTTTGCACTAGTCCTTCTTCAATGCCAAACATTCTGAGGACCTGCCACAGGCCTTCGTGCCATACTCTCTCGAAAGCCTTCTTGAAGTCATAAGGACCAGCACAAACAGGTGAATACAAATCATCAAACACAGTTTTTGAAGAATAAATCGATAGATGAAAATTATGAATTAGAATATTTCGAAGAGCATAGAATATTGTAGAAAATGGTTCTGAGCATACAAATGTGGGTGCCCACACGAACACAAGGATGTAAAATTTTCCCGGAAGGACGCAGGAGAAACACAACAACTTGACATTTAAACACAGACACACACACACACACCATGCAGCCGCCAGGCGTAAAGGTGAACACCAGAAAAAAAATCATACTTAAAGAATCTGGTTTTGATTGTGTTTGGGGTAATCAATATTTACAGATACAGGTGTCCCAATGTCAAAAGCAGTTTGCAAAACTCTTTACATCAAAAAGGCAATGAAAAATTAAAGCTAGTAGTAGTTTTTTCGTCAAATATTTCAAAGTGATTTTGGAGAGGAGAAATCTAGTTTTTGTTTATCAGATATTTATTTTCATCCTTTCGACAACTGTAGATGCTCTAAACATAAAATACCAGTTGAAGTGGATCGCCATTTTCCATTCCAAGGGAAGAAAGATTATGAAATACTTTTAAATGTGGTATGCTTCAAATTGGTGATGAATTTTATTTAGTATGCAATGTTCACTATATGCTAACTTACAAATCATCTTTGACAAAACATTTTTTTACTCCAGAGTCAGTTTATAATTTTTCTCAAATGATGTCGTGTGTTAATCAGAAAGAAATGCCCAGAGTTATCCAAATGGATTAGATTGTCTAAAGTTGTGTAATTACTTGGTTCATTTACTGCATTGAATTATTGTCTGTTATATGTTTTACTTCCACCTTTTAATGACGTGCACCCTTTCACTTTAACCCCCAAAGGGACGAAAAGTAGGGGTAGCTCAGTGGTCGGAGCACTCGCTTTCCCCAGCCAAGGTTAAGCAGCATTGAGCGAGGTTACCACTTGGATGGGTGACCGTTTGCGCGCCGTGGCTTCAGTACAGTTCCCCCAGTTCACCCAGCTGTAATGGGTACCTGCCTCTTTAGGGTCAGGGAAGGTAAAGCAGCGAGGGAGAGGAGGTGGGCGCCACCCTCAATATGCTGGCTCCTGGAGAAGCTGAGGTCTCTGATGCCTCGCTCCCCTACGACCACATAGGTCATAGGACACCTTTACCTTTCACTTTAACCCCGAAAGGGACGAATGGAATATTGTTCAACATTTATGTGGTGTGTGTGTGTGTGTGTGTGTTCTTGTGTGTGTATGTGTGCGCGCGCGTGCGTGCGAGCGTGCGTGCGAGCGTGTGTGTGTGTGTGTGCGTGCGTGCGTGCGTGCGTGCGTGTGTGTGGTGTACATTACAGTGCAGTACAGTACAGTACAATACAGGCCCCACCCTGCATGGCTTGTCTTTCTCTCCTAGTTTGGCCAACATCAGTATGACAGCCCTTCTGTCTCCCTTACAGACCCCACCCCCACCCCCACCCCTCCTTGTTCTTTTTGTCAGAGTACAGCTTATCTCATAGACCGTTTGGCAGCGCTCTTTACCTGGCTGACAAAAGGAGAAAGCCAACACACCCCTGCCGTCAGGCTGGTCCCTAGGGGGTGTTGGGGAAAAATTAGCCTGGTGACTGTTTTGCTCGGGCCTGTGAGAACTATTCACACCCATGGGACGGACGGAATAAAGAGTTTTTGAATGTAAGGTTGATTTGGCTGAAATTTGGTAAATGTCTGTTGTTAAGTGTGGGTGTTGGTGTGTGTGTTGGAGTGGGTGTTGGTTCAGCTTGTAGTTGTCGTTGTTTGTGACTGCCTGTCAGCCTGTCTTGGCTGTCTCTCTCCATCCCTTCCCCCCTCTCTCTTCCTGTGTGTGTGTGTGTGTGTGTGTATGCGTGAGTGAGTGTATGTATGTATGTACATGTGCGTCGTGCGCATGGGCGTACGCCTGTGTGTGTGTGTGTGTGTGTCTAGTTTTAGATTTCATTTGCTAAGGGATTAAAAGAAAATGTGCAAATTTAGAAGTTTCATGTGATTTTATTTGTTTGTGTATTCGTTTCATTTTGTTTTCTTTTATATGCTTTTTCTTCTTTTCTTCCTACCTACCTACATACCTGCCTGTATACCTACCTACCTACCTACCCATCTATCTATCCATCTATCTAGCTAGCTAATCTCATATGTTTCTCCAGGATTTGGTTTCGGTGATTTAACTGGTTTTCTCCCCCTTTTCTTCCGCTCTCTGTCACATTGTTTTTCTCTCCAGTGACCCCGTGTATCATAGTGTGACACTCCTGTCTTTACATCACCAGCTTGTTGTCTTTGTTAACATTTCTTCTGAATGCTGGCCGGCAGTAAATACACGATGCACTAGATTTGTCACGAAAATAGATCTCAAGATTTTTGGTGGGCCTGCGTTAAATAGTTCACTCAATGTTTTTATTTGGCTGTATGAATATATTTGAGACAGAGAGATTACAAGATGTTGGCAACTTGTTACTGATCTCATCACACCAGAAACTCGTTAAAAAGAGTCAGCAACAACTCACAAAACTTGTGTCGTAAAAGGCAGCTCTTGAACCTACACACACACGGTAAAAAGTTGCCGCTGTTATTTCTGTACTCAGGTATTGCTAGCTTCTCCTTTTGATTACAACATTTGTGACCACTGTGAAATAAATGCCAGAGTAATGCATGCTCGTGCGCGCGCGCACACACAAGCACACACACACACACACAGGCACGCACACACACACAGAGCGCGCGCGTGCGTTAGATAAGAGCGGGGGGGGGGGGGGTTCTGTACTTAAGACACCCCCACACCCACTCTCCATGTTTTACCCATCTCTTATCCCTGACAGCGAACAGAGGTAGAACAGAAGACATCAATAATACGACACACACAACAAAACTGCAAGCAACAACATAAAAAAGTAAACACACACACATTGTTGCACTAGCAGCGACAGAAGGGAAAGAGAAGCATGCAGGAGCGACAAGCACTGGTGACAGAACCCACTACAGGCTTTTGTTTTATGCAGGGAGCACTTTTGACGTAGTGTGCCACCCTATTTGCCTTGTTTGCCATGACATCTTTTTCTGGCTCTGTCTGTTGTCAGTCAGTCAGTCGGTCCGTCGGTCTGTAATCTGTCTCAATCATAGACAGACACATAGACACAGACAGACATGTAAAAGGACAGACAGACAGACACATTCACCCACGCATGCACACACACACACACACACACACACGCGCGCGCGCGCGCGCGTGCGCGGCGGGGGGGGGGGGGAGGACTCTCTTCTCTCTCTCACACACACTTTCTTAACTTCTTGCTTGT
>CM054146.1:32244453-32249453 GCA_028751875.1 Rapana venosa
TGGGGTAATCAATATTTACAGATACAGGTGTCCCAATGTCAAAAGCAGTTTGCAAAACTCTTTACGTCAAAAAAGGCAATGAAAAATTAAAGCTAGTAGTATTTTTTTCTTCAAATATTTCAAAGTAATTTTGGAGAGGAGAAATATAGTTTTTGTTTATCAGATATTTATTTTCATCCTTTCGACAACTGTAGATGCTCTAAACATAAAATACCAGTCGAAGTGGATCGCCATTTTCCATTCCAAGGGAAGAAAGATTATGAAATACTTTTAAATGTGGTATGCTTCAAATTGGTGATGAATTTTATTTAGTATGCAATGTTCACTATATGCTAACTTACAAATCATCTTTGACAAAACATTTTTTTTATCTCAGAGTCATTTATAATTTTTCTCAAATGATGTCGTGTGTTAATCAGAAAGAAATGCCCAGAGTTATCCAAATGGATTAGATTGTCTAAAGTTGTGTAATTACTTGGTTCATTTACTGCATTGAATTATTGTCTGTTATATGTTTTACTTCCACCTTTTAATGACGTGCACCCTTTCACTTTAACCCCCAAAGGGACGAAAAGTAGGGGTAGCTCAGTGGTCGGAGCACTCGCTATCCCCAGCCAAGGTTAAGCAGCATTGAGCGAGGTTACCACTTGGATGGGTGACCGTTTGCGCGCCGTGGCTTCAGTACAGTTCCCCCAGTTCCCCCAGCTGTAATGGGTACCTGCCTCTTTAGGGTCAGGGAAGGTGAAGCAGCGAGGGAGAGGAGGTGGGCGCCACCCTCAATATGCTGGCTCCTGGAGAAGCTGAGGTCTCTGATGCCTCGCTCCCCTACGACCACATAGGTTATAGGACACCTTTACCTTTCACTTTAACCCCCGAAAGGGACGAATGGAATATTGTTCAACATTTATGTGGTGTGTGTGTGTGTGTGTGTGTTCTTGTGTGTGTATGTGTGCGCGCGCGTGCGTGCGAGCGTGCGTGCGAGCGTGTGTGTGTGTGTGCGTGCGTGCGTGCGTGTGTGTGGTGTACAGTACAGTACAGTACAGTACAATACAGGCCCCACCCTGCATGGCTTGTCTTTCTCTCCTAGTGTTGGCCAACATCAGTATGACAGCCCTCTGTCTCCCTTACAGACCCCACCCCCACCCCCACCCCTCCTTGTTCTTTTTGTCAGAGTACAGCTTAATCTCATAGACCGTTTGGCAGCGCTCTTTACCTGGCTGACAAAAGGAGAAAGCCAACACACCCCTGCCGTCAGGCTGGTCCCTAGGGGGTGTTGGGGAAAAATTAGCCTGGTGACTGTTTTGCTCGGGCCTGTGAGAACTATTCACACCCATGGGACGGACGGAATAAAGAGTTTTTGAATGTAAGGTTGATTTGGCTGAAATTTGGTAAATGTCTGTTGTTAAGTGTGGGTGTTGGTGTGTGTGTTGGAGTGGGTGTTGGTTCAGCTTGTAGTTGTCGTTGTTTGTGACTGCCTGTCAGCCTGTCTTGGCTGTCTCTCTCCATCCCTTCCCCCTCTCTCTTCCTGTGTGTGTGTGTGTGTGTGTGTGTTATGCGTGAGTGAGTGTATGTATGTATGTACATGTGCGTCGTGCGCATGGGCGTACGCCGTGTGTGTGTGTGTGTGTGTGTGTCTAGTTTTAGATTTCATTTGCTAAGGGATTAAAAGAAAATGTGCAAATTTAGAAGTTTCATGTGATTTTATTTGTTTGTGTATTCGTTTCATTTTGTTTTCTTTTATATGCTTTTCTTCTTTTCTTCCTACCTACCTACATACCTGCCTGTATACCTACCTACCTACCTACCCATCTATCTATCCATCTATCTAGCTAGCTAATCTCATATGTTTCTCCAGGATTTGGTTTCGGTGATTTAACTGGTTTTCTCCCCCTTTTCTTCCGCTCTCTGTCACATTGTTTTTCTCTCCAGTGACCCCGTGTATCATAGTGTGACACTCCTGTCTTTACATCACCAGCTTGTTGTCTTTGTTAACATTTCTTCTGAATGCTGGCCGGCAGTAAATACACGATGCACTAGATTTGTCACGAAAATAGATCTCAAGATTTTTGGTGGGCCTGCGTTAAATAGTTCACTCAATGTTTTTATTTGGCTGTATGAATATATTTGAGACAGAGAGATTACAAGATGTTGGCAACTTGTTACTGATCTCATCACACCAGAAACTCGTTAAAAAGAGTCAGCAACAACTCACAAAACTTGTGTCGTAAAAGGCAGCTCTTGAACCTACACACACCACGGTAAAAAGTTGCCGCTGTTATTTCTGTACTCAGGTATTGCTAGCTTCTCCTTTTGATTACAACATTTGTGACCACTGTGAAATAAATGCCAGAGTAATGCATGCTCGTGCGCGCGCGCACACACAAGCACACACACACACACACAGGCACGCACACACACACAGAGCGCGCGCGTGCGTTAGATAAGAGCGGGGGGGGGGGGGGTTCTGTACTTAAGACACCCCCACCCACTCTCCATGTTTTACCCATCTCTTATCCCTGACAGCGAACAGAGGTAGAACAGAAGACATCAATAATACGACACACACACAAAAACTGCAAGCAACAACATAAAAAAGTAAACACACACACATTGTTGCACTAGCAGCGACAGAAGGGAAAGAGAAGCATGCAGGAGCGACAAGCACTGGTGACAGAACCCACTACAGGCTTTTGTTTTATGCAGGAGCACTTTTGACGTAGTGTGCCACCCTATTTGCCTTGTTTTGCCATGACATCTTTTTCTGGCTCTGTCTGTTGTCAGTCAGTCAGTCGGTCCGTCGGTCTGTAATCTGTCTCAATCATAGACAGACACATAGACACAGACAGACATGTAAAAGGACAGACAGACAGACACATTCACCCACGCATGCACACACACACACACACACACACGCGCGCGGCGCGCGACGTGCGCGGCGGGGGGGGGGGGGAGGACTCTCTTCTCTCTCTCACACACACTTTCTTAACTTCTTGCTTGTATACACACACACACACACACACACACACACACACACACACAAAGAGAGAGAGAGGAGAGAGAGAGAGAGAGAGAGAGAGAGAGAGGAGAGAGAGAGAGAGAGAGAGAGAGAGAGAGAGGTGGTACACCAGTACCTTTGCACCTTTCTACTGACGATTCAGACTTAGTGGAGATGATCCCTATCCAGATTAAGGTAACAGTATGTCATACAAATAAGTTTATCAAAAAGTTAAACCGTTCTGACTTATTCATATATCTATGCACGCTTTAACATTAATTCATTTGCTTTGATTTGAATGTAAGAACTACCAGTCAAAAGAATTTATTCTTGGACATATTGTGGAGAAAGACTGAATGTTGTCATTTCTCGTGCATGATTACAGCTGTCTCTCTGACCAAGCCACAGGCACACGCCGTTTGTCAGTTAAATGATGACTGAACACGTTCTTCACTGATCCCTAGTCGAAGTCAACAGTGAAGTATTTGCACTTTTATAGCTATAGCAGCAAAACATTATCATCCTCATCACCATTGATTAATATGCAATAAGACATGAGAAGCTGGGAACAGCTGGACAGCAACACCTCCAGATAAGACAGACCCCCCACCCCCCACCCCCACACACACAAACAAAGCTTAAAATCACACCAATCCCCCCCCCAAAAAAAAAAAAAAAAAAAAAAAGAATCCATCTTTGCGCATGGGAACCCTCACTCTTTGCTTTGATTAAAAATAGCAATAAATGACACTTTTTCATGTTTTGTGAGGAAAAAGATATATTACCAGTTTTATTAGCTACCCGTTCTGTTGCCAGTTGGTTAGCTACCCGTTCTGTTGCCAGTTGGTTAGCAACCCGTTCTGTTGCCAGTTGGTTAGCTACCCGTTCTGTTGCCAGTTGGTTAGCTACCCGTTCTTTTACAGATATAGAGTTCGTGCAGTTGGAGAGATGTGAGTTGGAGCAACCCGTTCGTTGCCAGTGGTTAGTAGTTTAGATTATTAGACCCGTGTGAGTTGGTTACACCAGTACTTTGCCACTTTTAGTCGCAGTTCCAGATTTTATTGGAGTATTGTTCCCTATATCCCGATTGTTATTGGTACCCCGTTATGTCCATACATAATTAGTTTACCAGAAAGTTAACGTTTCTGACTTATTCATGGTATTATGCACGCTTTCATTTATTAATTCTTTGCTTTGGAATTTGTACGTATTATTCCCTACCGTCTGTTTTCTTTGGCTTTAGTACACGTTCTGAATGTTGTGATTTCTCCGTTCTGTTACAGTTGTTTAGCTACCAAGCACCACTGGTTTATCTAGTTATGTTACGAACAGTTCTTATATCCCTTCAGTGCAGTGAAGTATTTGCTACGTTTTATTAGCTATTCTGGCCAATAGGTTAGTCATCCTTCATACCATTGGTTAGCTATTGCTCGGTAAGCCATTTTAGAAGCTGGGCCAGCTTGGAGCTACCCTTTCCAGTTTTAAGCTACCCCGCCATTAGCACCCGTTCTAGCCATTTACTACCCGTTCTTCTTAATTATACACCCCCCAAAGTAGTAAACTACCCACTCCAGTTAAGTTAGCTACCGTTCTGTTGCCAGTGGTTACACCGTTCTGTTGCATTGGTTAGCTACACCGTTTCTGTTACCTCTTGGTTCGCTTCCCGCTCGGTTGCCAGTTTTATTAGCTACTTGTTCTGTTGCCAGTTGGTTAGCTACCCGTTCTGTTACGATTTATTACCTACCCGTTCTGTTTTCATTTGGTTAGCTACCCGTTCTGTTTCCAGCTGGTTATCTACCCGTTCTGTTACCAGTTGTTTTAGCTACCCGTTCTGTTTCCAGCTGGTTATCTACCCGTTCTGTTACCAGTTTTATTAGCTACCCGTTCTGTTGCCAGTTGGTTAGCTACCCGTTCTGTTTCGATTTATTAGCCACCCGTTCAGTTGCCAGTTGGTTAGCTACCCGTTCAGTTGCCAGTTGGTTAGCTACCCGTTCTGTTACCAGTT
>CM054146.1:32251953-32261953 GCA_028751875.1 Rapana venosa
TAGGGTTTTTGCGGGTGCGTAAAAAGGTAAATTAAAATTTCAGAAATGAAAAAAAGAAAAGGGTTATCAAACACAGGCATGGCCAATTTCTTTCTTTCGATTTTTTCCGAAAATCTTTCTTTCTGCTGTTTTTCTCTTTTTTTCTTTTTTGTTCTTTCTTCCTTTTTTTTTCCTTCCTTTTTTTCTTTCGTTCTTTTTTTTTTTCTTTGATTATTTTTCCTCTTTTTTTTTTTTCCTTCCTTCTTTCTTTTTTTCTTCCTTTTTTCCTTTTTTCTTTTAATCATTTTCCCTGTTTTTTTTTTGTCTTTGTCCGGTTATTTTTCTTCTTTCTTTTCTCCTTTTTTTGTTTCTTTCCCCCCTTCCCCTTTCCTTTCCTTTTTCCTTTCTTTCCTTTTTTTCGTTTTTTTTCTTTCTTTTCGTTTAAAAGTAACATTTTTTTCTTTCTTCATCTCTTTTCTCTCTTGTGTCTCTGCCCTCTCTTCGGCCGTCTTCTGTCTTTTGTCTGTCTGTCTCTCTCTCTCCCTTTTCCCCTCTCCCCTCTCTCCCCTTTTAATTTTTCTCTTCCTCTTTTCCCCCCTCTCTCTCTGAAGTTTCTTTCTCCCTCCCAATTTTCAGCATTTCACACTTTTTAAAGGCCTGTCCTTTTTCTTTTTAAACTCTTTCCCTTGTTTTTTTTCTTTTTCGTTTTTAAACTTTTTGAAAATTCCGTTTATACTTAAAAAACCTTTTTTGAGAGAAAAGAGAGAGGGGGAGAAGGGGGGAGAGAAGAGAGAGAGAGGAGAGAGAGTTTAACAAAAAAAAAACCCAAATTTTTCACATGAAAAACCTGAAATTTAAAAACCCACCCTCATTGAATGGGAAAAAACTTTTGGGACACAGAAATCCCAAAACAAAACTTTCATACCAAACCCACATCCCAAAATATGTTTTGTAAAATATATTTTATATATTTTTATATATAAAAATATATATTATATATATAAAATATTAAAAGAAAAGAAAAAAAAGAAAAAGAAGAAAAATATATGGAATTTATACAGGGCTATATTTTTGGGGCCGGGAGGGGGGTGCTTAAGGGAGGTGGGGACCTTTGTAAAACCCGGAAAAAGCTCCCCCGGGTTGGACGGGAGCCTGGGGTCCCCACTTGGCACCCCAAAAATCCCTTTGGGGCCCCGGGTTCCTTAAACCCAAACCCCCACCACGGGAACTTCTTCTACTGGCGGGCAAAACGTTTGGGGTTTGGGGGTTTGGCATTTTTTTATTCACCGGGAGGAGTCCCTTGGGAAGGGTTGGGATGGGCGCCTCAAAACTTCCTCAAGGGCCCCCTGCAAGGGCATTTATGAGACAAAAAAAAACAAAAAAACATGCCCCCATTTGGGCGGGGGCCCGGATCAAAAAACGGGCCGCATTAAACCCCCCGCAAGCCTCCAGGGGGGGTAAATGAAAAATTGCCCCTACCCGGGAAGAACCAACTCTAAGCTTCCAAAAAAAAGGAAATAAACCCTCGGGAAAATGGAATGTGAGGGCCCACAAAAAAAACCCCAAAAAGGAAGGGGTAAAAGGAAAATCACCATGAACCCAAAAAGATATAAAAGGGGCATCCTAGGGCCCTTTCGGAAGTCAATGGACTGGCCCTTTGGGGAAACAAAAACGAAGACGGGCCCAAAATATGGTTCAGTGGAAGGGAAAAGAAATACATAACACGGAGTAGGGTTTTTTGTTAGGAAAGGATTGTTTCAAAACATCATCAGCTGCCAAAACCCGTATCCAGCAGACTCATCCAATCAGACTTTTTGCAAAACCCAGAATCTCACCATCAAACCCAAATGTTGGTTAGCATTGATACGATAATGACCAAAAGAAAAATTCAAAAAAAAAACTTTTAAAACGTCATCTCCCAAAAAGCCCCCAAAAAAATTTCTTTAAAGTGGGAAAGGGGATGGGAAACTAAGGTGGGCCAAAGCCTAAGACACCTGGGGGGAACCACAGGACGCTTTGGATAGGAGAAAAACAAAAGAAAGAGGACAGCGGCCGCTGGAATTTTTGCACGAAGCACATAAATAAATCTGGGGAAACACCCCTCCATCCTCAAAAAGCCCCCAGAACTTTAACTTGGCAACTCACCAAATGGGGCCCGATTCACAATCAAATTGATCCCTTTGTCACCCCCAAAAATTCAAAAACCAGATAAAAAGGCCCAAAAACCCAAAAACATTCCAGGGGCTGGGCATTTGGGGTTAAACCCCGAAACCCTTTACTTACCACCATTTAAGCGAAACTGAAAGCAAAACAAAAAGCCAAAAAACCCCCCCGCATTAAAATTTTAATTTGGAAAAAAATCAAAAAAACCCAAAAATGTGGTTTAGATCCCCCAAAACCAAAAATTTTTAGGAAAATTCGCCGCACTCACAGCCATCGGCAATGATGTGGGCAACTACCAACAACATCAAAGGGAAATACTATTGACAGCCGCAGAAGGGAAAAATTAGGGAAAAAAGCAGAAAAAAAGAAAAAAAACCCGGGTGCCAAAATTTAAGGGTTCTTGACCCTGCGACAAAAGAAGTAGCTTAAGAAACAAAAAATTTTACAAAATAAAAAAACCAACAACAAAAACAGGAAAAACCACAAAAGAAGCGAGGAAAAAAATGAGAGAAGCAAAGAAGCTTGGGTAGAAGGAAAAATGCCACAGCAAACGAAGTGGTAAGGCCCAAGGGGGAAAAAAGCAAACAGCTTACGGGGCAATGAAAAACACCCAACAAAAACCCCACAGCCCAAAGCCTCTGTTATTGAAAACAAAGAAGGGGAAATCTTTTAAAAGGAAAGCAAAAACCATCCTCCAAGTTTGGGCGGGAAAAAGTGAGGGATTGTTTAATACCCTTTCGCCAAATAAACCAAAATAGTTTCTGACCAAAAAAAACCCCATGAAACCCCCAAATAAAGACCCACCAATACTAAGGTGTGAATAAATTTCAACTAAATTTAAAAAAATGGAAGAAGGGAAAAGTCCCCGGGAATTTGATAAAAAACCCAGCCCGAAAAAAAGGAGGGAAGAAAACCCGCAAGGCGATTCACAGAAAATTTTTCAGAAATTTTTACGACACCAAAATTGGCCAGAAAAAAAGGATTAAAAGTCTCGTAAAACCCCTTAAACCCAAAAAAAGGAAACCCCAAGTAATTTCCAGAACTACAAAAAAATCAGTCCTAAAAAACCATCCTAGCAAGATCATTTGCGGGTAGTTCTCAACAGACTGAAAAACCCAAAAAGAAAAACCCCCCTTGCAGAAGAAAAAAGCCGGTTTTTTGAACCCAAAAAGCGGGCCCAAAGGGAAAAAATTTTTCAATCTGAGAATTTTTATTGAGAAAAAATCTCCCAAAACCAAAAAAGACTTGAAACACAATTTTCATAGGCTTCAAAAAGGCCTTTTAAAAAGGGGGGGGTTTTTTGGGATGACGGCCTAGGCAATTACCGGGGAAATTCAAAATTTACCAAAATGCCTCAATTTTAGCATTTAAAGGGACTGACGAGAACGCAAAAGGGGGCGTTTTCAAAAGAACCCAAACAATGGGCGAGTTCCCCAAGACCACGGGTTTGGGGCCCCTAAGGGCTTTCCCCTCTCCAAAACCCCGTAATTTTCAAACCCCTTCCCCAAAACTTCATGCGGACACGCAAAACCACCACACTTTTTTTTTTCCATTGGTGGAAGACCCCCCTTTTTAACCTCGATTTTCAGATGACATTGACCTCATTGGGGGGCAGCAAAAAAAGAACTGCAAACCCACAATAGTCATCAGTCGGCGAGGCATACGGCATGGGGGTCAGTACAGAGAAAACAAAATCATTTGGGCAACAGCGCAAAATAAAGGGCAGCACGGGAAAAAAAAGATTAAAGGGGAAATTTCTGGAAAAGGTTCCCCCAATTTAAATACTTTTGGCTCCAAACCCCAAAAAAAAGATGCCCCCAATCAAACCCCCAAAGAAAATAAACTCGCATTTTCAACAAACAACTTTTGCTCAGCCAAACCCAGAAAAACATTTAGAAGCAAAAACATTTAGCTTCCCCCCCGTTTATAACTTTCCTCCTATAGGGGGTGTGAAAAGGACTCCGCAGGGGAGCTAAAGGGGAGAAAACCAAACATTTGAGAACAAGTGCCAACAGGACTCCTCAAAATTTCAAAACAAAGAAAACAAGCCAACAAATAATGAAAAAAAGAAATCAAAAAGCGTGTGGGCCCCCAAGAACCCTGCTCCCACCATAAAGAGGAGAAAACTGATGTGGTTTTGGGCACCCCCACAAGACACAACACCCTAGCAAAAAAACCCTCCTGGAGAAAATTTTAAGGCACGAGAAGAAGAGGCCGCCAAAAGAAATCATGGGTTGACAACATCAAAGAATGGACCGCCCAACCCCTGCAACACCTTCTACTAGCCACACAGGATCGTGCAGCATGGAAAAAGATCTCTGTCGCGTCTTCTCTCATGTCCCCCCTACGTCCTTTGAGACATGGGACTGAGTGAGTGAGTGATATCTTGCAACAACAACAACAAAAACAACCAAAACAATTCAAAGCGCTTTCATTCATCCTAGTCTTTCACTTGCAGCCAGTTTTAATTGATAGCTTTTACAAATTCAAATGTACACACACACACACACACACAGATGGGAACAGATGACAAAAGTTTACAAATCCGAATACACAAGGGGACTGGAGGTCAAAAAGCACATAAATGCTTATTCCATTATCCTCGATATAAAAAGAATTTTAAAAGAAAATCTAAACACACGTAAAGGTTCTACACTCTGGCAGGATGATGGGAGTTTGGTTGTTGATGGCAGGGACAGAAATGAGATGAAACAAGAGGAGAGAATCTTAGGTTTTAAATAAAAATGTGTTTTGAAGCTGGATTTAAAAGCATCATAAGTGGGCTTTTGACGAAGGGAGAGAGGGAGGTCATTCCAGATCGATGGACCAGAAATAGAGAAAGAGCGACGACCAACTGTGGACTGGTTGAATCTAGGTATTCTTAAGCACAAGGTATCTGCAGCAGAGCGGAGGGAACGAGAAGGAGTGTACAGGTGAAGACATTCACAGAGGTAGGAAGGTGCTGTTTTGTGGAGACATTTGTAACAGAGGGTACTGATCTAATAGTTTACTCTCTGTTGTACAGGCAGCCAGTGGAGAGATCGCAAGAGAGGAGTAATGTGCTCCGATTTTTTTCTTTCTGGGGACTAGACAACCTGCAGAGTTTTGTATACATTGAAGGGAGTGGATAGATGATGCTGGCAGACCAGCCAGAAGAGAATTGCAATAGTCCAGACGTGAGAGAATGAGAGACGTGACTAGTTTGGATGTTGCATCAGTGGACAGGTACTTTCGAACTGCACTAATGCGCCATAATTGATATTAGCACGACTGGCAGGTTTGGGTGATGAATTTTGCATGGAGAGTGTGTTGTCGATAACTACCCCTAGATATTTCACTGCAGTGGGTAGAAGAACAGACGTATTGCCGAATTGTATTGAAGCTGTTGTGATGGCAAAGAGAGTTTGTGTTTGGTCCCTACAAGCATGGCTTCGGTTTTGTCTGCATCTAGCTGTAACTTGTTTTGTATCATCCAATTATGGATGTCTTGAAGTCAGTAGGACATATTTGTCAAGAGAGAAGGCAGATTTTCAAGAGTTTCACTGCTAAGAATCTGAGAGTCGTCTGAATAGAAATGATGGTTGATTTGATGACGATTTATTCTATGTGAAAGTGGAGCAGTGTAGAGAGTGAAAAGAACAGGGCCAAGAACTGATCCATGTGGGACCTCACATTCCAGTTTGGCAGGTGTTGATTGAATCTTGTTTACTTCAACTGTGTGGAATCGGTCTGTAATGTATGAGCTGAACCAGGTTAGGGCTGTGTCTTTAATACCAAACATGTTTTAGAGACATAGAGAAGAATTGAGTAGTCTGTAGTGTCGAAGGCTGCATACATATATATCGAATTTGAAGCAGAATAGGTGGTCTAGAAGCTGTGATATGCCCTCTGAGTAAAAAGACAACACAAGAAAAGTAGATAATCATAAGGAAATTTTACTGTTGAATATAAAGTGTGTAAATCCAGTGAAAGTGTCCATGAAACTCAAGCAGAATTTCTTAAAGGACTGCGGAAAACATCTTTTTCATTCTAGCCAAGGGTTCAGAATTATCTTATCAAATAGGGTGATCAATCGTATACACTATCTCTTGATTTCTCCAACATAATTATGTTTCAGTGTACCTAGACAAACACTTCGATAATATAAATATATCATCATGAAGAAGACAGAAAATACATGGACAACACTTAAAACTCTTGAGGGAGTGTACTGAAGTGTTAAAGTTGCTGGAACAAGTTAACGTAATTCTTTGAATGTAACTATGTCAGGTGTAAGACAATGATGTGGCTCAAGCCCTCTGATCTGCTGCTTTGCATCTTTTTGTCAGAGGCACAGTCTGAGTTAAAGGCAAGCAATGCAAAATGTGTTGCTGTTTCTGCAGACCCTGACGGAATCCTTTCGTTGATGTACGCAGATGATAATGATTTAGTCTCTGATTGCCTAGTAGACCTTCAGAAGACAGCAGAATGTCTGGAAAACTACTGTAAAATAGAGTTTAATGGTTAATATGGACAAAGCCCAAGTCGTTGTGTTAAAAACATCGAATTTATTTAATCATCACCACCACTACCATCAAACACCACCATCACCACCACCATCGCGACTACCACTACCATTAGCATCACGACCACCACCACTTTCACCATTACCACCACCACTACCATCACCACCATCATCACCACCACTACTACTACCACTACCATCAACACCACCGCCACCACCACCATCATAACCTCACACCACCACTTCACCATCACCATCACCACACCATCAACACCACCACCACCACCACCATCATCACCTCCACCCCCACGCCCACCACCACATCATCACCTCCACCCCCACGCCCACCACCACCATCATCACCTCACCACCACCACTTCACCATCGTCACTACCACCACAATTATCATCACCACCACCACTTTCACCATCATCACATCCACCCCCACGCCCACCACCACCATCATCACCTCCACCCCCACGCCCACTACCACCATCATCATCTCACCACCACCACTTTCACCATCGTCACTACCATCACCATTATCATCACCACCACCACCACCACCATCATCATCACCTCCACCCCCACGCCCACTACCACCATCATCACCTCACCACCACCACTTCACCATCGTCACTACCATCACCATTATCATCACCACCACCACCACCACCATCATCATCACCTCCACCCCCACGCTCACCAACACCATCATCACCTCACCACCACCACTACCACCACCACCACCACCACCACCACTACCATCACTACCACCACTAACCACCACACCACCACCACCATCACTACCACCACTACCACCACCACCACACTACCACCACCATCACTACCACCACTACCACCACTACCACCACCACCACTACCACCACTACCACACTACCACCACATACCACCACCACCACCACCACCACCACTACCACCACACACTACCACCACCACCACCACCACCATCACTACCACCACTACCACCACACACCACCATACCACCACCACCACTACCACCACTACCACCATACCACACTACCACCACACCACCACCACCACCACTACCACCACCACCACCACCACACCACCACTACCATCACTACCACCACTACCACCACACCATCACTACCACCACTACCACCACCACCACACACCACCACCACCACCACCACCACCACTACCACCACTACTACCACTACCACCACCACCACCACCACTACCACCACCACTACCACCACTACCACCACCACCACCACTACCACCACCACTACCACCACCACCACTACCACCACCACCACCATCACTACCACCACCACCACTACCACCACTACCACCACCACCACTACCACCACGACCACCACCACCACTACCACTACCACCACTACCACCACCACCACCACCACCACCACCACCACCACCACTACCACCACTACTACCACCACCACCACCACCACCACCACTACCACCACCACCATCACCATCACTACCACCACCATCACCACCACCATCACTACCACCACCATCACTACCACCACCACCACCATCACTACCACCACCACCACAGCCACGTACATCACTTCTGCTAGTATCATGACTTCAGTAGCTGGGACATCAGTCTGCGGTTGAAGTTGGACAGACGTATGCATATTCAAAAATAATGTCGTTTGCTTGCCTGAAAACCTGTGGGGGGGGGGGGGGGGAAGGGGTGTGTGTATAGAGTTTTGGGGTGGGGGTCTGAGAACTGAGAGAACTGAGGGCTTTACAGTTTGCTAACTACAAACAAAATGGCTGATTTGGATGTCAGTCTGCAAAAGTGTTCCCCCATTTGTGCTAACACTGGCCGTGTTTGCCTGCTGTTTGGTGACCTGACATACTACAGTTCCCCGGCTGTGTTCTGTCTGTAGGATTTCTGTCTTTCTTTCTGTTTGCCTGTCTGGGATTTTTTTGTGTCCGTCTCATTGTCACTCCCTTCTCTTGTTCTCCCCGCAGCTACTCAAACGTAAAACTGTTAGTTCTTACAAAGTGTGAAGCTTTTCTCCCGAAATTCAGTCAGACGCCTGTTGATTTTGGAAGGCATGCTGAACGCTGCGTTGAAAGAAATCTCTGCATCTTCTTTGAAATGTGTAGGCGTGTGAGTGCTGAATGTCATTATTCTAAGACTGTCATGTTCAAATTCCGTTCGGCGCCCTTGGGCACAGGACAACATTGCCTGCAGAGAAAACGCTCATCATGACTCAACAGGCATAAGGAAAACCAAAACACACAGGATAAATTGGAGAACATCAGCAGATAAATTGTCCCCTTCCTGCACGTGTTTGCCCATCCTGCCCAGTCCTCATGAAAGCACTGATTTGGAGAGTGAAGATTGGGCAAGGTGACACATGTTGTCTGTGCTCTGTGTGCCTCTGCACTTTGAGCAAAACCTGCCTCATGACCCAGTAGATGGCTTAGAACTAGATAGGCAGGAAAAGAAACAGAGGTGCCTCTGTGAACAAAACTGATATGAAAGAAGTGAACATCACTGGTCTTGAATGTAAGGAGAGTGCATTAGAATGTGTGGGTGTGTGGGGACATGAGTGCTATGACTCACAGCATGCAAATCGAAGGTACATGAAATCATCCGATAGTGCACTTAAAAAGGTTAAAGGAGCAAGGTGTAAAGAGAGAACAAGGAAAGTAATCTCCGCCCTACAACAAAGACGCGACAAAACTGAGTGCAGCTGTTAAATCCGGACATTCTGACACAGGTGTGCCATGATAGATCCAGCCATGACTTGGCACTGAGTGGGAACAGAGTGACATGACAGTCATGACTTTGATGGCACGCTTGTGAACAGAGTGACATGACAGTGATGACTTTAATGACACTGAGTGGGAACAGAGTGACCTGACAGTCATCACTTTGATGGCACGCTTGTGAACAGAGTGACATGACAGTCATGACTTTAATGGCACTGAGTGCTAAAAGTGTGACATGACAGTCATGACTTCAATGGCACAGAGTGTGAAAAAATTACATGACAGTCATGACTTTCATGGCACTGAATGTGAAAAAGTGGCACGGCGGTCATGACTTTAATGGCACTAAGTGTTAAAAGAGTGACATGACAGTCATGACTTTAATAACACTGATTGTGAAAAGGGTGACATGACAGTCATGACTTTAACACAGAGTGTGAAAAGTGTGGTATGACAGCCATGACTTTAACACAAAGTGTGAAAAGTGTGGTATGACAGTCTTTACTTCATTAACACAGAGTGTGAAAAGTGTGGTATGACAGTCATTACTTCATTAACACAGAGTGTGAAAAGTGTGGTATGACAGTCATGACTTTAACACAGAGTGTG
>CM054146.1:32266953-32293769 GCA_028751875.1 Rapana venosa
AGCTTAAGCTTCGGCATTAGTAATTCTGCCGAAGCTTAAGCTTCGGCACAACCTCAGTGAGTTAAAACCCGTTCCGCTTTTCGGAAGAGTAGGCCATTGAGTGCCGGTGGGAACGGAAGACAAAATTTACAAAACTGCATACACAGGGTGACTTGATGGAAAAAAAAAGCATACGAGTGCTTACTTCATTATCCTCGAAATAAAAGAATAAAAAAATAAATAAAAACAACATTTCAGTAAAGGCTTGGCACTTTGCTGACCTCCATAACTGACCTAGCGGAGGCCTGGGAGAGGTCAGGGAGTGTGAAGGGGTCACAGTTTTCTTCACGGGAAAGCGAGGTGCCAGGAGGTCGGAAGGGGAGAGGGGGAGTGAGGGTATGGAGCTTACATCTGGGCGCCAGCCTGAACAACTTCACAACTGATCTTAGCTATTTTAGATGACATACAAAGAAGACAAGTTTCGTTTTTAAAAGAAATCCCAGACAGACAGAAGGCTGTAGCTTCAATCTACTAGCATTTACTGTATCTACCAGCCAGCATACAGGGAAATAATAGCTGCAGGGAAATCATAACAATGAACTAATCCCAACAACAACCAAAACCGAACCTTAACAGGTTATAGTGATGGCTGCTACGTCTGCTGACTGACTGACTGACGTCATCCTGCACTGCCTGAGGTGTCACTGCACTGTGGCACAGCGTTATACCTTTCGGTCCGTGTGTCTTGGACAAGTTCAACCTGTCGGAGCCCATCCCTCACTGAGTCTTGGATTGCATGCTGGGTATGTTTCTCCGACTTGACGTCGGCTACAGCCAGGCTTCTTTATGAATGCACCTGCTGCAACAACAAACACGACCAAAGAAAGAAACACAACAAATATCAGTTAAACGAATAAAAACCAAATGATAGAAAATAAACCTAGTCAGTCTTCGTTCTCAGCCACGCAAAATTTGACATTTACGTGCTGTAAAAACATATGATGAAAGATGGTGTGATTATAAGCTTATTTTTGTTTGTTTGGAAGGAGGGTTATGGCTTTCTGTGTTTTTGGTCTGTTTATTTGTTTTTTGTAGCTTTTGATTCCTAAAGTAAAGATTTATTTCCAGCACTGCCTTTGCGATCTTGCCAGTGAGAAGTAAAGAGAGAAAAAAAAGAGAAAAAGACAAGGTGTTCATCTTGACATATTCCAATCATTCTCCATCATCCTGTCAGCCATTAATGCCTTTCATAATCAGTGTTAAGCTGGATACCTGCATTTTTTTTCTTCTTACATTTTCTTGGTTTCTGTTGTTCAGTGCTCTTTTTGCTCTGTTTTGTTTTCCTAACTTTGTTTATTATAAAATTTGTCATGCAATACAGATGTTTGATTTTTTCCCCCGTGTCTTCCCCCCCGTTATTTTCTCTGTGGTACATTAATAGCAGTTTTGGAGTTGATAATCATAATTCTGAATATCACCCATACAGGAAATGAAAATGTAATGCTTTCAGCCTATGCAATGTCATTGGAAAAATAGTAACAATGCAAGAGGAAGGGGAAGGGGTGTGGGGGTGAGGTGTGGGGGGGGGGGGGGAACCTAGTAGTCAGAGCGTGAACCCATGATTCCTTCTGGGGTCACCCTCTTTCAGACAGACAAATCACTTTGCTCACACCTTCAAAACCCTTCATTATTTGTAGGAGAATAGGCCAGCTATGGCCGGTGGCATGGACGACACCAACATGGTCAGCATGCACCTTACAGCCTGGACAACAAAGACTCGTCCATAGTGCGCATGACGGAGAGTGCCCCAAAGCCCTCTCCAGAAGCTATAGGAAGAGTGACTAGTCAGGATGTGTTTATCGTGATCTACAGGTTATACAAGGACGAAACATCGAGATTGTCTTCATTCGTCACAAGCTTTGGTATAGCGAAATCCCATCAAGTCAGAGGATGGTTGCCTGTTATAGTGAGGTCCTTGAGAACAGATATAGACACACACTCCTGATCCTATGTTTACCTATGGACCCTACCTCAGTCATTCCCAGGTATGAATAGTGACAGTGTGCATATTCTGGGTGACTCTGAGGGTGGTCAGCTGTGGAACGCCCAACAACCGTAATGACAACAACAGCAGTAGCAACAACAACAACGATAGCTGTTATTTACTCTCCTCTTGCTTTGGGTTTTTTATGTGTGTTAAATGCATATACTTTTATATGTGTTAAATGCACATTCTTTTATATGTGTTAAATGCATACTCTTTAATATGTGTTTAATGCATCCTCTTTTATGTGTGTTAAATGCATATTCCTTATATGTGTTAAATGCACATTCTTTCATGTGTGTTAAATGTATCTTCTTTTATATGTGTTAAAAGCGTGTTCTTTTAGTGTGTTAAATGCATATTTTATGTGTGTTAAATGCATATTCTTTTATGTGTGTTAAATGCATATTCTTTATGTGTGTTAAATGCTTATTCTTTTATGTGTGTCAAATGCATATTCTTTTATGTGTGTTAAATGCATATTCTTTTATGTGTGTTAAATGCATATTCTTTTATTTGTGTTAAATGCATATTCTTTATGTGTGTTAAATGCATATTCTTTTATGTGTGTTAAATTCATATTCTTTTATGTGTGTTAAATGCACATTCTTTTATATGTGTTAAATGCATACTCTTTAATATGTGTTTAATGCATCCTCTTTTATGTGTGTTAAATGCATATTCCTTATATGTGTTAAATGCACATTCTTTCATGTGTGTTAAATGTATCTTCTTTTATATGTGTTAAAAGCGTGTTCTTTTAGTGTGTTAAATGCATATTTTATGTGTGTTAAATGCATATTCTTTTATGTGTGTTAAATGCATATTCTTTATGTGTGTTAAAAGCTTATTCTTTTATGTGTGTCAAATGCATATTCTTTTATGTGTGTTAAATGCATATTCTTTTATGTGTGTTAAATGCATATTCTTTTATGTGTGTTAAATGCATATTCTTATGTGTGTTAATATATACTTTTATGTGTGTTAAATTCATATTCTTTTATTTGTGTTAAATGCGTATTCTTTTATGTGGGTTAAATGCATATTGTTTTATGTGTGTTAAATGCATATTCTTTTATGTGTGTTAAATGCATATTCTTTATGTGTGTGAAATGCATATTCTTTCTATCTATCTATCTATCTATCTATCTATCTATCTGCCCCGTAGTCTGACGACCGTCAAAGACTCAACAACCAGTTCCCTCCATTTCTCTCTCTGTTCTGCCTTTCTCAGGGTTTTGTTGAGTTCTAGGTCTGTCCATTCGCTGATGTTATCCTCCCAGCTCTTCCTTGGTCTGCCTCTTCTTCCTCCTTGGACAGTGCCTTGTAAAATTGTCTTTGCAAGTCCTTTGGATCTTGTGACATGCCATACCATTTAAGTTTACGCTTTTTCACGATCGTTAGAAGGTTCTCATAGGGTCCAATGGTTTGCTGGATTCTGTTATGCACGCTTTCGTTGCTTATGTGGTCTTTGTAGGAGATGCCAAGGAGTCTCCGAAAGCATCTCATCTCCACCGCCTGTACTCTTCTCTCCAAATCTGCAGTCAGGGTCCATGATTCACATGCATACAGAAATATGGATATGACAAGGGAGCGCATTAGTCTGATCTTGGAGATAAGTGAGATATTTTTATCTCTCCAGATGGTGTTTAGTTTTGACAGTGCTGTTATTGTCTGTGCAGTCCTGCATACTACTTCTGGCTTGGATCCCTGGTCTGATACAATGGCTCCCAGGTACTTGAAGCTTTGAACTGTTTCCAGCTTCTGGTCATTAACCCTGATATCAGTGCTAATGCCGTTGGTGTTATTTGTCATCAGTTTGGTCTTCTTCTTTATGTGTGCTAAATGCATACTGCACTCTGGACCTTGGTGATTCGTCTAATTGGGGAAAAAATCTGCCTCCAGACCTCCAGTGGCGGGGAAACTGAATGGGCAGGAATAAACCAAGATTCAAATCCACGACCTGTGGTTTTGTGGACAGGCGCCTTACCATTCGCATCTCATAGATAGATAATGTGCTCATGTTCTTACTACTTCCATGGAAAATACTATACGTGAAGAGAAGACACATCCTGTCATTATCGAGGTGGGTGGGATGTGGGAATAGGAACATGCCTAGCATGCACTCCCGACTTAGTCACTGCACAGGGTTATACAGTTGGTCAGATAGCTGATCCATGAATGGAATGTCTGGGCAGGTGTGTGCAGACTGTATGGAGTTGTCTCTGCATGACACAATCATAGTACTCCTTGACATAAAGGAAATAGAAAACTTATCTAAAGGAATGAAACTGACGCCTCATCTAAATGACTGAAACAGAAAACTTGTCTCCTATAACTGAAACAGACAACTCATCTAAATGAAAGAAACAGAAAGCTGATCTATAGGAAAGAAACAGAAAGCTGATCTATAGGAAAGAAACAGAAAGCTGACCTATAGGAAAGAAACAGAAAGCTGATCTATAGGAAAGAAACAGAAAGCTGACCTATAGGAAAGAAACAGAAAGCTGATCTATAGGAGAGAAACAGAAAGCTGACCTATAGGAAAGAAGCAGAAAGCTGATCTATAGGAAAGAAACAGAAAGCTGACCTATATGAATGGAAAAAAGCTGATACAAAGGAATGAAACAGAAAGCTGATACAAAGGAAAGCTGCAGAAAGGTAGTCTCTATGCATAGTAGTAGTAGTAGTAGTAGTAGTAGTAGTAGTAGTAGTAGTAGTAGTACTACTACTACTACTACTACTACTACTACTACTACTACTACTACTACTACTACTAAGCACTACTACTATTACTACTACTACTACTACTACTACTACTTCTACTACTACTTCTACTACTACTACTACTACTACTTCTACTACTACTACTACTACTACTATTACTACTACTACTACTACTACTACTACTTACTACTACACACTACTACTACTACTTCTACTACAACTACTACTACTACTACTACTACTACTACTACTACTACTACTACTACTACTACTACTACTACTACTACTACTTCTACTACTTCTACTACTACTACTACTACTACTTCTACTACTACTACTACTACTACTACTACTACTACTACTACTACTACTACTACTACTACTATGGAGGATAAGACAAACATGGCATACAGCCTATGCCCCAGAGAGGGACAGACAGGCTCCTCCACAGTTCACTTGCCCATGACACACTGCATGACAGTGCCCCTGCCCTACTATGCTGACGCTCCTGGAGTTTAATGAGAGAGAGAGAGAGAGAGAGAGAGAGAGAGAGAGAGAGAGAGAGAGAGAGAGAGAGAGAGAGAGAGAGAGAGAGAGAGAGAGAGAGAGAAAGAAAGAAAACTCGAACTCGAACTCGAACTCGAACTCGAATGATTCATTCACAAAAAGGCCATTGGCCCATACATGAAGGGGGTTGCCGAACTGCTTAGTATTTTGGTGGGGGGGAAAGCAATAGTAACGGCAAAATGCTACCGTAGAACAAAAAGTCAGTTTCAAAAATATGACTTAGGATAACAATATGAGAGAGAGACAGAGAGAGAGAATGGGAGAGAGGGAGAGAGAGAGAGAGAGAGAGAGAGAGAGAGAGAGAGAGAGAGAGAGAGAGAGAGAGAGAGAGAGAGAGAGAGAGAGAGAGAGAGAGAGAGAGAGAGAGAGAGAGAGAGAGAGAGAGAAAGAAAGAAAACTCGAACTCGAACTCGAACTCGAACTCGAATGATTCATTCACAAAAAGCCATTGGCCCATACATGAAGGGGTTGCCGAACTGCTTAGTATTTGTGGGGAAAGCAATAGTAACGGCAAAATGCTACCGTAGAACAAAAAGTCAGTTTCAAAAATAGACTAGATAACAATATGAGAGAGAGACAGAGAGAGAGTAATGGAGAGAGGGAGAGAGAGAGAGAAGAGAGAGAGAGAGAGAGAAAAGAGAAGAGAAGAGAGAAGAGAGAGAGAGAGAGAGAGAGAGAGAGAGAAGAGAGAAGAGCGAGAGAGAGAGAAAGAAAAAAACTCGAACTCGAACTCGAACTCGAACTCGAATGATTCATTCACAAAAAGGCCATTGGCCCATACATGAAGGGGTTGCCGAACTGCTTAGTAATTTTGGTGGGGGGAAAGCAATAGTAACGGCAAAATGCTACCGTAGAACAAAAAGTCATTTCAAAAATATGACTTAGGATAACAATATGAGATAGAGACAGAGAGAGAGAGAGAGAGAAGAGAGAGAGAGAGAGAGAGAAGAGAGAGAGAGAGAGAGAGAGAGAGAGAGAGAGAGAGAGAGAGAGAGAGAGAGAGAGATTATTGAGCGAAAGGAATACGCATAGCAACAGCTTTTTTCACCCAGCCCTCAGGAAGTGAAAAAGATCAAGCAGTAAATCAATTACATTAACTCAGAACCATGCAATAAACACAAAGAGAAAAGCAAAAGAAACATAACCTTTGCGCAAGAAGAGAAGGTAATACTTCATTAGAAAGGAAAAGAAGATGAGAGAGAGAGACATATACAGATATCGAGAGAGAGACAGATATTCACAGATAGACAGACAGGCAAACGGACAGACAGACAGACAGAAACGCAGAGTTTTTGTGTCATTAACTTGGCAAACTTTAACGAACTCAAGCAAGAAGGTTTGATTTCATTAAAGTGTGCCAAGTTAATTGCAATCATTCTTATCGTAATTATATGCCGTTCAGTGTGTATGTATGCATACGTGCGAGCATATCACTGTGTGTCTGTATGTAAGCATGCAAAAGCTCTCTCTTTTCTTATTCATTTTTTAAAATCTTATTCTTTTATATCGGAAGATAATGGAATACGCACTTATGTGCTTTTTTTTTTTTTTTACATCCAATCCCCGTGTGTATGCGGTTTTGCAATTTTTGTCATCTGTTCCCACCGGCACACAATGGCCTACTCTTAGGAAAAGCGGAAAAGGATTTAACGTGTGCGCAAGATGTTCTGCGTGCGTTCGCACACGGGGCCTTGGTTTATAGTCTCATCCGAAGGAAGGGTGTGTGTGTGTGTATGTGTGTGTGTGCGTGTGTGTGTGCGTGTGTGCGTGCGTGCGTGCGTGCGTGTGTGCGTGCGTACGTGCGTGTGTGCGTGCGTGCGTGCGGGCGTGCGTGCGCATGTGTGTGTGTGTGTGTGTGTGTGTGTGTGTGTGTGTGTGTGTGTGTGTCCAGTGTCTGAGTCCGTGTGTGCATGCCCGAACTTGCGAACGTGCGTGCAAGCTGGCATGCAAGTGCTGGCGCGTTGATGCGTGTGTTTTTGCTGCAATGTGAAGTCCGTAATTAAACAACCCTAAGGCACGGAATATCTTAGGGACATAGTTTTGCTTTTTGCCTATTAGAGAGAGAGAGAGAGAGAGAGAGAGAGAGAGAGAGAGAGAGAGATAGATAGACAGACAGACAGACAGACAGACAGACAGACAGACATACTGACTGACTGACTGACTGACTGACTGACTGAAAAAGACAGTGAGAAACAAAGATAGCGAAACTCAGACAGACATACAAAGAAAACGGATAAACACAGAAGAGTTTATAATCGTATCGACAGAGTGAGTGATTTAGTGAGTGAGTGAGTGAGTGAGGGAGTGAGTGAGAGACAAATACAGACAGAGAGGCAGAGACAGACAGAGAGACTGAAAAGCACAGAGAAAGATAAAGGAAGAGGAACAGATGCTCATTATATCAACATCAAAATAAGATATCCGGGCTTGAGGCAGTTCCCATAAATTGATTAAATCAGGGAGATTTCATTATGGAACTTCAGGATGCCTCCAACAACGGGGAGGAAAAAGTGTGTCAGCAATGGCTTCCTTGTCAAACTGTTATCCATAATTTGTCTGTTCCCTCATTAGTCTTTTTTTTGCATAGACACAGAGGCAAACCGAGAGGGCTGCATAGCCACGGTCTGAGAGCTAGTCTTTTTGTGATGGAATGGAGCATGTTACTCAAGTTGTTCAGTAATTAGTTTTGTTTCCAGATAGTTTTGTATAATCCTCATTATCCCCAAGGGGAATGCGGGAGTGGAAGAATTTGAAGTTGTTAGTTCACAGACAGACAGAGGTAGATTCTACTCCATGTCAGGAGAAGGGGCTGATCTGCAAATGGGGATCGTGAATTACCTACATTCTAGAAAGCAGTGTTGCACAGGCAGAAACAGCACTGAAAAGGCCGTTCTTTTGCTGCATTTTGCATTCATGTTATGTTATCAATTCCAATTCCAAATATTTTATTATCTCAAACAGAAAAAATCACTTAGGTTACGAGCAAAGGATTACACATATAAAGAATAAAAGAATGAATCACAAAATGTCATTAGAGAGCTTACAGCATTAAACAAAATCAACACATTATGCTCAGACATACTCCCACACATGTTTCTGCAACATAGTTATACAGGCGATCCACGCCACCCCCAATATAGGCCTACAGGACTCGCGTTCATGAGCAGGTTTGCATGCATGCGCGCATATACAATCAGTACTCACACACACACATACACACACACACACACACACCACACACACACACACACACACACACACTCAGAGGCTATCTTTTTGAGACTGGTCTGAAAAAACCCCAACCTTGTCCTCTTAAATAACGGTGTTGACCCACAAGTTCTACCTGATTTTCGAATACATGGAGAAACTCTAGAATACAAACAAGCAGTGAAATTCTTAGGAGTATACCTCACTTCTAAGTTAACGTAACATATTGAATATATGACAACTAAAGCTAAGAAAGGGTGGCGCTGCTCTTGTGGCGACGCGCTCTCCCAGGGGAGAGCAGCCCGAATTTCACGCAGAGAAATCTCGTGACTTAAAGTGGTATAAAATAAAATAAAAAATAAATTAAAGTTCTTAGCTTCTTAAAAGTTACAGTTAACAGCCATGGGGACAAGATATTACTGTATTAAAGCATCTGTCCTTATCCCTTGTGCGATCAAGACTGTCTTGTGGACAAGAAGTATTTTTCAGTGCTCCAAATTATTTGCTTAATAAAATCCAGTCTTGAGTGCAAAGCATTTCGACTTGCTTTAGGTGTACCTGCTCACGCCTCATCTCTAGGCACAAAATGAATATCGACAGCTTGCTGTTGCAAAATATGTTCTAAGAAATACTACAAATGACAGCAATGTTGAAAATGAAGACCAGATAAAGTCTGACATTCACTTTCCAAAAAGAGCAAGAACTATCAGCTCGCTTACTACAATTAGTACTTACACTTCTCCACTTTTTAAACATTCGAACTTCATCCAAATGAATTAGTAAAGTCAGAAGTACAGTCAGCTCCCTACCCACCTTGGGAACTGCTTATAGCTCATTTTGACATCAATTATTCTTCTGTAAGAAAAGTTGAAAATTTTAACATTCTTACATCATTACTAAAAGAACATATTCAAATTACTTATCCTGATCATTTCAAAATCTATACTGATGGGTCCGTTCTAAATACTGATGAGGCTGGTGCGGCTTTTGCTATTCCATCATTAAAAGTACAATGATCTGTCAACCTGGAAAAATTAAATCTGTATTTACAGCTGAGCTAACTGCAATATTGTTGGCACTGTACTTGACTTTCCAAAAGACATATTCAACATACTTATGTGTGTTGATTCTAAATCGGTTTTACATGCTTGAAAAAATTGTACTTGTAAACTAAGAAAAGACCTTATCATTGAAATCAGGCATCTGGTACACTTTTTGATTTTAAGAGGTAGTACTGTTACCTTCTGTTGGGTTCCCTCACACACTGGTATATATGTTAATGAAAAAGTTGACAGCCTTGCAAAATATGGTGCGAGGTATAAAAATGGCTCTTTAGAAATAAATGTTGCCTTATCTCTGCATGAGGGATACAAATTGCTACAAAACGTTTGCTGGAAGCATTTCAGAAAGAAGGTAAATGGGTCTGGCAATAGCTGTGCAAGCAATGTGACTGATTTTCAAAATGCTTTCATTTCTAACAAAGTCTGTGATTGGTATAATCGCAGAAATATGTTATCCCTCATGTACAGGTTTAAGCTAAATGCTTTCAGGGCAAAATACGTGAAAGATGTAAACTGCATTTGTGGGGAGAAGATTATACAAATAGTCATGTTATTTTTCATTGTGGACATTTAAAAGCATTTTTACTTGCTGTACCAAGCTTGTCCCTGGATCAGTCCCTGGAACCATCGTTACTGTTGGGCATTGTGTTAGGGTTGATAAGAAGCCCGATAACTCAGTTTTTGTAGTATGTTAAAGTTGGTTTTTATTCAGTACTGTTATCTAACATTTTTCAGTTATCGTTTGCTTTTTCTTGTTAGATTTTCCCCCGTCTAAAATCGCTAAATGTGAATAGACGTTCAACTGAAGATATCACACACATTCAGAATAATTGTTTATAAGTACACATGACAAGAAAAGCGACTGTGTAAGAAAAGAACCTTACAGAACCATACAAAGTTCACACATTATGCTGTCTGTGCAAACAACACACATCTGACATACTCTTGACATCAACTTGAAAATCAATCATTATTTCAATTTTAAGACATTGATAATTTAATTTTAAAAAAACAAAACAAAAAAACGAAACCAGCGTACAGACAAAGAAGAGGAAAAGGACAGAAGGCATACACCATTAGGACAATATTTTAAAGAAACAACAATAACAACACTCACATTTCGTGTACTGGTTTTTACACCTAAATTTTATAACAATTTGGTTGACAAGCAGTTTATAATATCACAGTCACTTACCCGGTCTTCTCTACCTGCGGTATGTAGTTTTGTTAATGTGTTTGATTTGTCGGTAAATCATTTGAAGAGTTCCAGGTTAGCTTACGCGTAGGCTTGCAAAGTCCTTTTTTCCTTTGTCCCTTTTTTCTGAAATACTGCTCTCTGTGGTTCTCTCTTTTTTTGCAGCCTAAGCCGTACTATCTGTGCTGTTTTGCGCCTTCGATATTGGCAAAATTGTTAACACTCTTTCGACAGCATCACTCGCCTGCCTTCGGTCCTCTGTTGTGTATGCATTTCTGCCTAAGAGAGTGAGTGAGTGAGTGAGTGAGTGAGAGAGAGAGAGAGAGAGAGGAGAGAGAGAGAGAGAGAGAGAGAGAGAGAGAGAGAGAGAGATCTCGAGCGAGCGCTTTTTTACTTTTAACGGCTGTAAGAGGAAATTTGTCCAATTGAATATGTTTTTATTTGCTGCTTTGTTTGTTTTTTGCCTGCCTGCCAAGGAAAGTAATACCACATAATTACCAGTCACACCGTCCTGTTTACAAAAAGTATTTGCAATCGATTTTATTCTTCAGCGGTTTGTCTTCATTTTGTTTGGTACCATTCTACTTGGCATTGGTTTAGTTTTGGATAGCGCTTTAGTATGTTTGATTCTTGTTCTCTCATCTATCCCTCCCGACCTATGGATTGAACGACTGACAGTAGACTGCAGCTTGACTGACGCATGATTTGTTCAGTCACAGTCACGGTCACGCTTCACAACATCGCCCCCTGACAGCAGATCATCATCCAAAGCGATATGTAGATGCAGTGTGTTGTTCTTACTCAAGGTTTTGGCATTGATTTTGTTTGGGTGGTTTGTATTCGAATTTCTCTTAGGTTTTTCTTCTTTTCTTTTGTTTCACAAGACGAATTAGCCGATCCTCTCCTCTGGACATTTACATGTTGTTATTTTGTGATCTTTTATTTGGTGTTCTCGTGTCGGATCTTACTTTCATCGATTTCTTTGTTTTAATTTCCCTACAGAAAACCTCCCGAACAAAGACAAGATTTATGAGTACGGGGGTATAACTCTTAGCTCTGTAATGACCAGATTGTCGTGGACATTTCATTTTTGCCGACAGAGAGTTAAATCCCTTTCCTTGTTAACTTATCTCCATGTCTTTGTTTTGTTTTGTTTAATCATCAGTTTGCAGATGTCTTTTTCTGTGTGACTTTGTGCATTTTCTGGCTGGTGTTTTTGTCAGTTTTGAACGTGGGTTCCTTGATTTAAGAGGACAGGGTTTGTCTGTCTTCTGACCTCCTTAATTCTTTTGATTTTATTTGTCTGGTCAAGTTTATGCGTTCCCCGACTAATTTCTCGGTCAGTTTGTTAATTTCAGTCGTGAAGTTTTTAAGCTGTAGTTTGTGTTCTTCTATTTCTCTTTTTCTTTCTTCTTACTGTCTGTCTGTCTGTTTGTTTGGACGTGTTTCTGTTTGCTCTCTCACTAAACACTCCTGTCGAACTTTCTCGTCTTATTGCCTGTCTGCCTTTCTATGCTTTTATCCACATGCTGCCTGTCATGTATGCATTCTGTCAAGATGTATCCTCATGGTTTTACGTGTTGAGACAAATACAAATTGATAGGTATAGCTTAATGAATCATTTTCAAAAGTGCATTCAAAAATGGTGGGGTGGGTGGTTCTTTATTCTTTTTATAAGTTTCATTTGTTTTCATCTTTTAGAAGACAACAGGTCTAAGCAGAGAGAGAGGAGAGTTAAAGAGATGAAGCAGAGTGAGATGAGAGATGAGAGAGTCGAGATGAGGAGAGAGAGAGATAGAACTTGAACTCTGAACTCTGAAATGTTTATGTACATCGCCTTAGCCACATACAACCAATGAGGGGGGGGGGGTGTGAAATGGCATAAACATAAACATAGGAAACGTTTCAACATATTACTGTCGATCATAAATTTAACTCTCATTTTATACTCACATTTCTAAAGTCTCCCCATGTGGGACAGTTTATCTATAATATTACATAATGCTATCACCACATTCATAATGACTTCAAATCATCATAACTTTGAGGGTTAAGTCCGGTTTCATTGACACATCATCTTCTCCTCAAAACAACGTTTCAAGCTTATATTCTCATAAATAGTGGATACTCTACACCTTTATTTTTTTTAACAACATCTTATACTGAGCAATAACAACATGATATCATCATTGTTTCTTAATTATATAACCCAACTATGTTTAACTCACAAAAGACACTATCACACACAAAATCTTCATTACCAAGTGTTTATAGAGATGAAAGGAATGGGAAGGGGAGAAAAAATAATCGGGTAAACTGCATCATGGATATGATTTTGCTTCCTTCCAACACTTTTTAAAAGAAAAAATAATACTGGCATGTAACATTAACATAGGAAACGTTTCAAACATATTTCTGTCAATCATAAATTTACACTCATTTTTACTCACATTTCTAAGTCTTCCCATGTGGGACAGTTTATCTTATTATTCATGATGCTATTCACTACATTCATAATGACTTCCAATCATCATGAACTATCATCTTCTCCTCATAACAACTGTTTCAAGCTTATATTCTCATAAACTACGTGGATACTCTACACCTTTATTTTTTAACAACATTCTTATACTGAGCAATAACAACATGATATCATCATTGTTATCTTTATTATAACCCAACTATGTTTAACTCACAAAAGATACGTCACACAAAATCTTCATTACCAAGTGTTTATAGAGAGTGAAAGGAATGGGAAGGGGAGAAAACTATCGGGTAAACTGCATCATGGATATGATCTTGCTTTCCTTCCAACACTTTTTGAAAGAAAAAATAATACAAAAGAATAATAATGTTTACGCATTTTCACACAAGAAAATCAGAACAAGTATACGGTCACATAGTACTAACACAGTTACAATTTCCAGTTTCTATCAATTGATATGATTTACCAAATGCCAAAAGACAAGTTTAAGCTGCCTATCATTATAAGCCATGTATCATCTTCCTTCTATTGACTGCATGAAAAACATATCTAGATACATTATACCTGTGATTAACATTTGATGACCTAAGCAAAACATAAAAGATACCTCTGATGATTCCCTAAGAATTTTCTCTCTAACGTCTGTGTAAAGGCTGCAGTCAAACAAGAGGTGATATTCATTCTCAACTTGATTATCACAAAAAGAACAATTTCTATCCTAGACAGATTCACTATATCTATGTATATTATTATTTATTGGAAGTACACCAAATCTTAGCTGGGTAACAGCAACACGGAAGCAATAAATGTCCATATCATTTACATATTTTTCTCTTTCAAAAATTGTTTTATATGAATTATATATCTGATATCTTTCTCTTTCTCTTATAGCTCCATTCCATTCCTGGATAAACCAGTCAACTAGTCTTTGTTTAAACGCCCTCAAAAATGTTTTAGTATCTCCCACTCCTTGCTGCAACCAAACAATGCCATAACCAGCCTCGCACAGAATCTCTCTCACATTTGTAACCCAACAACTTTTACCACACCTGTCCAATTCAAATAACATAATATATGCCCTGTGGGGTAATCTATCATTTTCCATTTGAACTAATTTCAGCTAATTTAATCTTATACATGCAACATATGAATTGATATATAATGGGAATCTCCCTAAATCTCCATAAACCATCTTGTTTGGTGTCCTCACTGGAACACCTAAGAATCTTTTACAAGCTGTTAAATGTACTTTCTCAATGTGATCTAGTCTACACCTCAGATGCATATAACAAAATTGGTTGGATTTTTATGTCAAAAATTTTAAAGAATACACTTGCGGTCATTTCCTTGTATTTGTGGAACACTCTATGTAATTGCATAACAGCTTTCTTTCCTTTAATTGCTAAATGATTAGTACCCCTTTTAGCACTAATCTTAGTGGTGAAATTAAATCCTAAATAATAGTAACTGTTCACTACTTCTAATCTCTTGCCATTATAAAACCATTTTTCATGTCCACCCAGAAACCCTCCTTTCCTAAATACCATATTTTTTGTCTTATCATTGTTTACATATAATTTCATTTTATCACAACAAATATGTAAGATATCTAATTGATTTTGAAGACCTCTAGGAGTAGTTGACAGCAAAGCTACATCATCTGCAAACAATAGAATAAGAAGTTCTGCAATATTAGGCAGCATCTGAACACCATATTTGCCCCTTACCTCCACGTCATCAGCTAACTGATTTATAAAGATTGAAAATAAAGTTGGCTCAAACACAGCCCTGCCTACTCCGGTTGGGCATTCCAAACTACTCAGTAAGCTGTGATTTTGAACGAACACATGATAAAAGTGAAATGTACATTGCTGGAGAGAAGCAAGAAACTTCCCTTTACACCTTGATTATATAAGCACGGTAGAAGTTATCATGTTGTACAGAGTCGAAAGCTTTTCTAAGTGTACAAAAGCTATATACAACTTTCTACCTCTTTACTCAAAAATTTATGAACTGAAGCATACAAAGTAAAAATATGGTCAACCGTAGAATGCTTTTCCGAAATCCTGCTTGCTTATCTGAAATTAAATCATTAGTTTCTAACAAGTATATAAATACTGGTATTTAGTTATAGAAGTGTAACACTTAGAAATTATGCTTAATAAAGATACACCTCAAGTTGTCAACATTATCTGGTCGCCTTTTTGTAGATTGGAATTATTATAGCTTTAGACCATTGTTGGTTGAATATGTTATTAAACAGTTTTATTAGAAACTCAAGAACAGTACTTCCACCAACCTTCAACATTTCAGCAGAAATATTATCTATGCCACAGGCTTTTCCTTTCTTAAGTTTAGAAATAGCTCGAATAACTTCTTCTTCACGAATAGTTTGATTTAGATCATGATCAAGTTCTTCTGCTTGGATTTGAGTATTGTTTTGATATAAAGGTTTAAAGTGATGAACCAGTCCTCTAGGCTAATGTTATTATCAATTATTTTTTTACCACCACATCCCATGTTTCTCAAATGTTTCCAGAACTGAGGCGACTCCTTCATTTCTTTAACTAGATTGTCTGTTTGTAATTTTCTGAATGCTTGTTTCTTTGTCTTCAGTAAAATTCTATACCTTTTCCTTGCTTCTACATATAACCTTCTATCTTCTTCCGTACAAGATTGTCTAAAGATTCTTAGTTTTTTGCGACTTTCTTTTTTTAAGCTGCAACATTACTCGTCAAACCATACCGACTTTCTCTTTTTCTTAGCAAAAATCACTTTAAACATACATTGGCTTGAGTCTTTCAGACATTCTACAAACGCATCCAAAGCACTATCAACATTTCTATCTAAATTTTGACTTGCTTCTATCATTCTAGTTTGGATTTCACTGCTTTGCAACATTTCAAGAAATTCATTTTCCTTTTCTTCTTGCCAAAACATTTTTTCTTGTGTTGTGCTTGCATTTTGTTTTGTTTTCTTCACACCAACATTACCATTATACTTATTTTCTACTTGTAGGACAACAGGTAAGTGATCCGAATCTGTTAAGACCATTTAAAATAACACATTCAAAGAGATTGCACAAGTCAATCAACTGAGTACGAAAATTGCTGGTTCGACTATCATGTGATTTTCTTGAAAAGTAGTGATTTTTTACAGATATTTGATCAAAATCAGTAACATCCCCAAAGAAACACATGTTTTCTGAAGCAGTTCTTGCATTCATGCACCATTTAACAAGATATGAAAATCATCATACATTTCATTTAGATCCATTAGACATTGTTCTATCATTTGAGAGAGAGAGAGAGAGAGAGAGAGAAGAGAGCAGAGAGAGAGAGGAGAGGAAGAGAGAGAGAGAGAGAGAGAGAGAACTCGGAAATTTTAATGTACCCATGACATGAGGTTTGAGAGAGAGAGAGAGACAATGACAATGACAATAGTTTATTGTGATTTAAGCTCTTCAGCCCATTCACAAGGGGATGATAGTGGGAAGGGGACTGGGCATAATACATATATTGAACAATAACAACAACAATATATAGATGTAGCCCATATGGTCTTCATGGCATGGAATCCACGTCATGGGCAATTTCCCCATTAGAAAAGGTATCAACATAATCAGATTCACTGCCTAATACTGGCTCACTCTGTTTCGTTTTTGCAACCACATGGCCTGGTGTGCACACTTTAGCTGTTCAGGCACGTTCCGCTTGCTTGATCTCTCTCTCTCTCTCTTCTCTCTCTCTCTCTCTCTCTCTCTCTCTCTCCGCCCTCTCCCTTCTCGCACACGCACAACACACACATGCAGTCAAACACCTGCACGCATGAACACACCATGCATGCGAGCGCACACACATATATGCGCATACACACACACACTCACACACATACACAAACACATACACACACACACACACACACACACACACACCACACACACACACACACCACACACACACACACACACACACACACATGGACAAAACATACAGACATCAGTTATCCCCGAAAGAATCTGACAGCGTTTATGATCACTTTTAGCACATCCAGTCCAGCATCAATCCTGTCTTTGAACCTGTCGTGATCAGCAGGTGTCCACAGCTGCAGCCTGGAGTTGATGGTTCATTCCTCCTCAGACATGTGCTTAGTGTCTCTTTTCACAAACCAGAAGAAATCAGCTTATTCACTGGAATCTTCTGTCCACTTAAACTCAAACACAACGTCATCACTTTCACAAATAACATTGTCTAGTTTGTCCTTAGAAACAGGCACGTGGCTAAAATCACGGTTTGTAGAGGTGTTTCTGAGTGTTCTCTGCAGGAACCTGTCTGTTAAAGCAAAAATACACAGACACAAAGCATTGATATCTAATACTGAGATTAAATAAGTTCTGCCATTATCTTTCTTCTTTGAACAGCATGGAACAAAAACTTTGCTAGCTGCATTGCACGATGTTTACTATGTGCCTGAAGAAGAAAAGGAATAGGCACGTGAAGAAAATCTTTCAGGTAAGTTGTTCGGAGATCTACATATAATGAACACATGTATATGAGAGGTACTCATCTTCAATAACATTTCTGCACAATAAAAAGTTTTTATCTTTGGTAGTTGTTGATGTATCTATTCAGATTATTATTCAAGGGAAAAACATTCAGTCTGGCCTGTGACAAAGCAACCCTGAAACAGTAAATTTCGATGTTATCAAGATACAATTCTTTTTCAAAATTAGTCTTAAAAGATCTATATGTTTCATATCTATTACTCTCTGTCATGACACCAGACCACTCCTGAATAAACATATCAATTAATCTTTGCTTGAAAGCTCTAAAGAATCCCTGAATATTTCCAACATCCTGTTGTAGCCAAACAATATTAAACCTTGAACTACACAATAATTCCCTTATGCATTTTACCCAACATTTCTTACCATTTTGATCTAGAGTTAATTGCATTTCATAAGCCTGTCAAGGCAACCTGTGGTGGCTCATCTGCAGTAATTTTTACCAATATCTTATTGCACAAATACAAGAATTTACATGTAAAGGATATCTTGCTACTTCCCCATATATGTTTTTGTTGGGCGTTTTAACAGGAACTCCCAGAAAACGCTTACAAGCCATCAGATGTATTTTTTCTAAAGATTCTAACCGATTTAAACCCCAAACTTCAGATGCATATATTCACTCACTCAGTCCCATGTCTCAAAGGACGTAGGGGGGACATGAGAGAAGACGCGACAGAGATCTTTTTCCATGCTTCACGATCCTCTGTGGCTAGTAGAAGGTGTTGCAGGGGTTGGGCGGTCTATTCTTTGATGTTGTCAACCCATGATTTCTTTTGGCGCCTCTTCTTCTCTTGCCTTCAACTGTTCCCTGCAGGATGGTTTTTGCTAAGGTGTTGTGTCTTGTGGTGTGACCAAACCACATCAGTTTTCTCCTCTTTATGGTGGAGAGCAGAAAGGTTTTTTGGGGGCCCACAAAAGCTTTTTGATTTCTTTTCACATGTTGTTTTGGGCTTTTTGTTCTTTTTATAAAATTTTTTAAAAAATCTTTGTGGGGACTTGTTCTCGAATTTCTTGAAACTCCCCTCTAAACTCTGCTGGGCAGAGTTCCTTGGGTTCACAGCCATAAAGAAGGATTAAGTATCACGGGGTTTTTTAAAGGTGATTTTTGGTGCAGAAGCTGGGTGTTTTTCTTTTGATGATCCCCCCTGTTATGGCTAAGCAGAAAGTCGCGGGTTTCAATGCAAGCTTTCAATTTTATGTTTTATGTGCCATCTTTTGTTAGGGTTTAGCCAAAATTTTGGGAATTTGGGTCACCTCTTTTTAGGATTTCTCCATTCATCTTTTTTTTTTCCGGGGCTTCATTACTTGCGCTTTTTGACCATGATTTTTTGATTTACTGTACTGATCCCCCATGGCCCCTATGCGCTTTGGGTCGGGTGTGAAGGGCTACTGTGAAAGGGTTTTTTTATTCTTGTTTTGGGTGCCGCCCTGGGGGTTTAATTTTATCTGCAAATCTGAGGTTCAAAAAGGGGGCTTCCCCCAATGGAGATGGAAATGTTGGGGGTTTTTTTCAGGGTTTTCTGTATGGTTTTTTTCGAGGAAGAGGTTTAAAAGTAAAAAGGGGGAGAGAATGGGAGCCCGACGGACCCCAAAAGTGATCTTGAAGAACTTGCCCATGGAATTTTTCATGAAAACTGCACCTTTTTTTGCGTTCTTGTACAGTGGGCCTTGAAAGATTTCAAAAAAGGGGAGGTTTTTCAATGTTGAAGTGCCTGAGTACTTGCCAGAAAACCCCCTCCCTTTCCGATACCCTTTTCAAAGGGGGCCCCCTTTTAAGTCTATTTAAATTGTGAAAACAAGTCTTTTTTTTGTTGGGTTTTTTCCCTTTAAAAATTCTCAGATTGAAAATTTGGGTTCCCCTTGTGGGGTTTGCTTTTGGGGTTTAAAACAAAAAGGGTTTTTTTTTCTGCCCGGGTTTTTCCCCCCTTGGGTTTTTTCCCGTCTGTTGAGGGCTTCCCGCAGCATGATCTTGCTAGGATGGGTTATGAGACTGATGGTTTCTGTTGCTGGGAAAAACTTAAGGGTTTCCTTTCCTTTTGGGAGGGGGGAAATTACAAAAGGCTTTTGTCCATTCTTTGGCCTTTTTTTTGGTTCGTGAATCTTCTGAAAAAGTTCTTAACCCTCTGCGTTTCTTTCCCCATTTTGTTGAGTTTTTAGCTGGGAAAGTTACGATTTTCCCGGGGCTTTCCCTTCTTCAATTGTTTAAAAACTTTGTCTAAATTCCCCACCCTTTTTATTGGGGGTTTTTTTATCTTGGGTTCGGGTTTTTTTTAAAAAAATTTTTGTTTGGGACTGGGGGCGTAGTGGGTAGTTACACAATCCCTACAGTATTCCCCTCCCGTTTGGGGGATGGGATTGCTTTTCCGTTAAAAGATTTCCCCTTTTTTGTCTTCAAATTTAAAAGAGGCTTTAGGCCCCGTGTGGGTTTTTGTTAGTGAAAATTTTAGGAGGGGTCGTAAAAGGTGTTTTGCTGTTTTCCCTTGGCCCCTTTCCAAAATTCGATGCTGGGCATTGTTCTTTTATCCACGCTTCTTTGGCTTCTCTCATCTTTTTTTCCCCACTTCTCTGTGGCTATTTCCTTTTTAATTTTTTTTGGCCCTTCTTTTTTGTGAACCCTTTTTTTTCTTAAGCTCTCTTCTTTTTTTTGCAAAAGGTCAAAAACCCCCTTTTTAACCCCGGGGGTTTTTTCTTTTTTCGTTCTTTCCCAATTTTTTTCTTTGTGCTGTCAATACACTTCTTTGATTTTTGTTGGGTATGTGTCCCCATCATTGTCAAAAGGGGTGTAGTGCCGGGGGGAACTTTCCCTTTTCCCCCAATTTTTTGGGCTTAAAATCTCAACCAATGTTGGGGTTTTTTTGAGTTTTTTTTCCCGATCCAAACTTTGCTGGGGTTTTTGGTTTTTTGGGCTGTTGTTTTTTCTTTCAGTTTCAGCTTGATGGTGGAAAGTTTCAAAAGGGCGGGGTCACTGCCAAAGGGCAGCTCCTTTGGGGAAAGTTCTTGTTTTTCCTTGTTTTTTGGGTGGGTTTGAAATTTTGGGGTGGGCAGAATGTAGCAATTTGTTTGGGAATCAGAAACCCTTTGGTAAAGGGGCCCAAATTGATGTTCCCAAATGGCTTGTTTAAGGGTGGGGTTTTGGGGTTGGGCCCCGAGGTTTGGTTTTTTTGCTTCTGGCGAATTCCAGCCCGCTGCTTCCCCTTTCCCGGTTTGTTTTTCTCCTAGTCCAAAGCGGGCCTGTGGTTCCTGCCCGGGGGGCAAGGGATCGGTCCAAACCCTTTTCATTCCCCCGTCGCCTTTCCCCAATAAGAATTTTCTTTTTTTGGGCCCTTTTGGAGATGGGGTTTTCAAAATTGTTTCATAAAAATTTTCTATTGGTTATCCCTCGTAGTCAGAGTTGGGCCATACACTTGGGGTGATGGGGAGATTTTGGGGGGTTTTCAGAAACTTTGGGTTGAGATTTAGTCTGCTGGATTCTGGTGTTTCAGCCCCATGATGTTGACACAAAAACTTTTTCCCCGACAATGAAGCCTACTCCGTTTGATTGTTTTTTTTTTTTCTCCCCGGGACCATTTTCTTGGGCCCTCTTGCGTGGTTGTTTCCTGAAGCCAGTCCAACTGACTTCCGCCAAACCCGAGGGTGTCCCATTTATAAACTTTTTGTTTTATGTGGAGTTTTTTTCCCGTACTCTTCCTGTTTTGGGATGAGTCCCCCACATCCCCTGTTCCGATGGGTTTTCTTTCCCTTTTTTTGGAAGCTTTTTGAGGGTTTTTTTTTCCCGCTTATAGTGCGCATTTTTTCACTTTTCCAATTCCCCTGGAGGCTTGAGGGGGGTAGCACGGTCGTTTTTTGATTTCCCGGCCCCGAAATGGGTCCGGCAAAAGTTTTTTTTTTTGTTTTGTTTTTTTTTCATCATGTCCTTGCATGGGCTTTAGGAAGCTTGGTTTGGGGCCCATCTCCTCTCTAAAACTCCCCACTTGGGGGGTAAGAAAATCACCAGCCCCCCCACAACGTATTGCCCGCCGTAAAGCGGTTTAACCCGGGGGGTGGGGGGGGGTTTAAAGGGCCAAGGGCCCAAAAATGGAAAAGTTGGGAAACCAAGTGAGGGGGCCATGCTTTCCCGTTTCCCTCCTGGGGATGGGGTACGCCAAAGGGTTTTCAAAGGTTCCAAACCCCTTTCCCTTTTGCACACCATAAAACCCCCTGCATTTAAGCCCTTAAAAATTAATATTGGTTTAATTTTTTAAAAAACCCAAAAACCTTTTAAGTAAAAAACCCCGGGGAAAAATATATCCTTGGGTTTTTTTTTTTAAAAAAACTCGAATTTTGACTTATTAAAACCACCGGGACAAAAAATTAAAATTTTTGAGGGCCCCCTCCAAAAAAATCATGGGTTTTTGTGCCCGAGAACAAAAAATGGGGGGAAAAAAAAATCCACCTGAAAACCAAATTTTTGTTTTATGGCCCCGATAAAAGGTTTCCAGAAATGCCATTTTTTTGGAAAACCCCGAGGACCCCCCTCCTGGCAAAGGGGTCGATTGGGAAAAAAAAAGGAACTTGTAACCTCTGGGTTATTGACTATTCTAAGGCAAATTTTTCAAATCGACAAATTTCCGTCTGTTTCGAAAATTTTACCAAGACAACCCGTGATGGAAAAAATCTTAAGTGTCAGAAAAAATTTTTTATGGGAACCCAAAAAGCTGCAATAAGAGTTGATAAAAGACCCGAGGGTAAAAGACTGATCGTGGGGGGTGGGCAGGGGGTGCGGGGCTTTTTTTCCTTAACCCCCCTTCAAAATGCACGCAAAAAAGATTCTATGGAAAATTGAAACAGCATGAAGGGGTCAAAAATAGGAGGTCAAACATAAAAAAATCTAAAATTGCGGAAGAACCCCCGGCCAAAATTTCTGACTCGGGGGAAAAAAAATCAAAATATCCTTACAACAAATCACCCAAACAAATGAAAACAAAAAGGCTCCAACTGAAAGCAAAGAAGATGAGTGCAGGTAATCTCAAAAAACAGCCAGACATGCTTTTTAAAATTTTATGAAAAGGGGAAAGAAAAAACAATTTTGCCCCTTTTAAAATTATTGGGTTCCAATACTCCAGACCCCAGATGCGAACGAAATAAAAAGAATTCGCTTTGTCTAAAGAACATTCCCCAAGATGAAGCCCTCTTTCCAAACAAAATATAAGACTCACACCAAAATCAAACCATCCTTCTGTACGGGTAAATGCTGGACCTGACAAAAGCCTCGAAAGAAGACTTGAAGCGCAAAATGTGGTATATCAGAAAAATTATGAAAATATATGGACTGAAAGAAGCCCAAACGAAGAGAATGGAAATGGCCGGGTACAAAAGATCCCTACCAAAACCATCAGAAAAAAGAAAAACTCCCATTGTTTGGGCACAAAACAGAGCTGATGGAAAAGAAAAGAAATTTTTGGTGGAAAGATTTGTGGTCCCAAAGACGAGGAAGAAAACACAAAAAAATACCAGACATTGAATAGCTACACAACGGGGAAAAGAACCCCCCAAAAATAAAATCTCAAGAACTGAAACAGAGAGGAATGGAAGGCCATGATTGCCGATGTCTGCAAAGACCGGGCACTGAAGAAGAAAAAATGCTTTACACTCAAAGCTCATACCCCGCCGGGGATAAGCTTTGTTAGAAAACATCCCCAAATAACAATATTTTTTTTAGATTTTAAATTTTTTGTTTCAAAAAACCATTCCTTTCTCCTCCCCCAAGATCCTCCTTTTCAAAGAACATTTTGGGTTTTTATCTTTATTGATTTTTTAATTTAAATATCAACAAAACGGGTTTTTGAGTATAAAACTGATTCTGCAGACCTATAGGAGTCGAAATAACAAAACAACATATCTGCAAAAAGCTTAAACAGTTTAAAACCCCCTGGTAACAGTTTTAAACCATGTCTTCCCCTTTTTCAGACATATGATTTGCTAGTTGATTGATAAATATTGCGAACAAGGTAGGATCAAGACACACCCTTCCAAACCCCCTAGAGGGCACCCAAAAAAATTTAAAATTATTCATTATTTGATCAACAATGATATCAAAACTACTATACTTCCCACATAGGGAACAGACAAATTTTCCCTTTTTATCCCCTTATTTCTAAGTAAGTATGCTTGTCTTGTTTACTGAAACGAAAGTTTTTTAAAAACAAAAAACTACTATAGTTTTTTTTTTCGCGGAGAAGCTTTTGAATAATAGAATATAGAAAAAATATGATCAATTGTAGAAAATTTTTACGAAAACCCAATGCCTTTAGAGATCAATAATTATCTTCTAAAACCCTTTTAAAAGCCCTTTTTTTGTACTGTGCTAAGCATTTTGAAATTTTATCATTAGAGAAAACCCCCCCTATATTATCAAAATTTTCAGACACCTTTTTTATAATTGGGAAAACAATGGGTTTAACCCCTTTTTTTTGGATAAATGCCTTTTTAAAAAAGTCTTAAATAATCTCTGTAGAAAAAGGGGAAAAATTTGACTACCTTTTTCACTTTCGAGAGAACCATCCATTCCCCCCCAAGTTTATCCGTTTTAAATTTTCTAATTTCGTAACAACCTCCCCCTTCAGTTTTTCAGAATTTAAATATGATCTTCTTGCCTTCAAAATCAAACCCATCATTTAACTCTTTCTTGAATTGTATTTCCCCATAGAAAAACCTTTCTAAAAGATCATACCACTCGTTTATAAAATATTTCTAGTATTACATGACTTTGCCCCAAACCCATCCCCTTTTTACTTAACTGTTTTTCCCAAAATTTGGAAAATCTGAAATATTTGAAAGTTAAATTTTGTACTTGTCACGTCAAAATTTTTTTTTCTTGCTCTAATATTATCTTTAACTCTCTTTTGCTTTTATCATAATTATACTTCTTTTACCACTTTTTAAAAAATTTTTTCTTTTTCAATTTTTTTTCCCAAAACCACAAAATTTTTAGGGTTTTTGGATAAAATTTTGTCACTACCATACATTATCAAAAAAATGCCAAAAACCCCCAAAACCATAACCTCTTCTCTTTTAATACTTTTTTTTGTTTTTGCCTTTTATAAAAAAGTATTTTATTTATAAAAATTGTTCGTTCTTTACCCAACACTTTTGAATACAAAACCTTTTTTTCTTTCCCCATTTTTCCACCAAATATGATATGATAAAAAAAAAAACCCCATAAATGATCAATTTTTATTTTCCCCTTTTTTTAAAATGACCCAAAATAAAAGTAAATTTAATTTGATTAAAATGAATTCCTCACATTAAAAGAATAGACACTCAAAAAAAATCAAAGGGATTGTGATCCCAAAACGTATTTCAGATTCACCTAGATTTCCGAAAAAGGGGTTTTTTCATCATTTTCTGAAAAGATCTACATTGATGCACATACTTTTTCAGAAGTATTCTTGCATCGGTCTCCCATAAAAAGGGAATGAAAATCATAAACTATGCAAATAAAAAAAAAATTTCTCCGAATTTCTATGCCATAGCCCTTTTTTTCACTTTCCATGCAGCGAATTGTGGGGGGTATAATGTAATATCCGAATATTCTAATCGTTTCAAACAACTTTCTGTCAATACTCCCTATCACTATATTCTCTAAGTTGTATTCAATGAGTGAAACTAAACTTGCAAATTTCTTTTTAATCAAGACAATAACGCCACCAGAATATCTGCCTTGCTTAGATAGCTTAACTCCGCCATGGCCGGTCCCAAGCCTGGATGAGAAAGGAGGAGGGTTGGGCGTGGGGCTAGCAACCCCACCCCGTAAAAACAAAGCTTGCTACAGAAACGCCAACAACGGACCAAGCGACTACTGCCCTGGGAGAGGAAGGGTCCTTGCCAAGAGGATGTATGACGCCATGTGGTGAAAGCCAGGCCACCCCCCTTTTATCGACCAGGACCATCAACGTCGGCACATGGAATGTGAGGACCATGTATACGACGGGAAAAACAACACAAGTAACAGCAGAGATGAAAAGCTACAACCTCACATTGCTTGGCATCAGTGGGACCCATTGGAAGACAATCAGGACAAAGGAGACTGCTCACTGGAGAGATGCTGCTTTATTCTGGCCACGAAGAAGACAACGCTCCACACACAGAAGGCGTAGCGCTCATGTTTGTCAAGACCTGTGAAGCGAACCCTGATAGGATGGGAAGCACACGGATCAAGAATCATCGCGGCATCCTTCAGGACTAAGAAGAAGAAGATCAAGATAAACATCATCCAGTGTTATCCGCCAACTAATGACGGCAATGAAGAAGCCAAAGATCAATTCTACAACAGACTGCAGAACATCATTGCCAAGGTACCCAGAAATAGATATAAACATCCTCATGGGTGATTTCAATGCCAAGATCGGACAAGACAACACGGGATGCGAGGAAGTGATGGGAAGACACGGATTAGGAGAGATGTATGAGAATGGCGAGAGATTGCAGACTTCTGTGCTATCAACAATCTGGTAATCAGTGGCAGCATTTCCCCCCACAGAAGAGTACATAAGGCCACCTGGGTATCACCAAATCATGTGACTGAGAACCATATCGACCATATCTGCATGGCCAAGAAATTCAGGAGATCTCTACAGGATGTAAGGGTGAAAAGAGGAGCAGACGTTGCATCTGATCACAACCTTTTGGTAGCCAGGCTGAAGCTAAAGCTGAAGAACTGGATGGGAGCAATAACAAAGAGGCAGAAGTACAACACCAGCCTGCTGAAAGACTCGAAGATAAATGAAGAACTCAAGCTGTCCCTCACCAACAAGTACCAAGTACTACAAGAACTGCTTGAAGGAGAGACTGACATCGAGAGCCAGTGGAAGAAAGTGAAAGGGACACTGACGTCAACTTGTCAGGAAGTAGTGGGCCCCAAGAGACACTAAAAGAAGGCATGGATATCGGCAGTCACAATGGGCAAAATTGAGAAAAAGAAAGCAAAAGAAAGCGCAAAACAACCC
>CM054146.1:32294269-32309269 GCA_028751875.1 Rapana venosa
TGTAATCTTATGCCACTTAAAAAAAGGTAGGGGTAAATAACCCTAACAACTATAGAGGAATCTCACTTAATGTCAGTAGTAAACTTTATGGAACAATTATAATAGACGTTTCCCAAGAAGGGGTAATGAAAACAATATACAGGTGACATCAGGCTGGTTTAAAAAGGTTATTAAACTGTACACCATATGTTCCTTGTTAGCACTTGTTCAGAAGCAATTTGCACATAATCAAAAACACTATGCTGCTTTAAAACTATGAAAAGCTTTTTGACTCCTTTAAAACGTAATATTCTTTGGCCCTGTTATGGATAAAATGGAATTAAAGGTAAACTTATAGTATGTTAGAAGCATTTTATAAAAACTCTAAAAGCTAGAGTTCGTTGTGCTGAAAAATTGACTGATTATATTAACTGTACGCTGGTGTAGAAACAGGGATGCCTGCAGCCCAGTTTGTTTTCCTTGTTCATTAACCAGTTAGCAAAAAATTTATTAATAATGGAAGACATGGTCTTTATTATCTATTGATGCTTTTTGAATTGTTCATAACTTTTTTTTTGCTGACGATGTTATTCTACTGTCAGAGACCGGGCAGACAAAACTAAACAATTTGCATCGGATCAGCTACAAAACTTCAGTTAAAAGTTAATATGAATAAAAGCAACATCATAGTATTTCGAAAGGGAGGTACTTAGCGTAAGAAAAGGGTCGTTTTATAAGGGAGTATTGATCCAGTATTTTAATATTTATAAATATTAAGGAATATTCTTCTCTACTCGTTTGAGTTTTAGTGGAGCGTGTAAAGATCTTGCAAGTAGGGCAAAATATGTGTTATTATTTATCATGAAAAAGCTACGAACACTCGACAATAATTCGTTTAAGGTGTTTATTAGGTTATTTGATGTCCAAGTTCAACCCATTATGCAGTACGGATCTGAATTATGGGGGCTTGAAAAAGCTGCTGTACATTGTGAACATACTTTTGCTTTAAAGAGATATTTGGGTGAAGATAAGCGAACTCGTAATAATGATACGGTGAAACGAACACCACCCCATTTACATAGTATCCGCTGTTAATTTATCCGCTACTGGTTTAAATTATTGCACATGACTAACGATAGAATACCACGTAAAGCATATGATATGTTGTGTAATTTAGATGCTAGAGGTAAAGAAAACTGGGTAACCAGGGTACGTGTATGTTTGTTTGAAAATGGGTTTGGCTTCGTTTGGCTATGTTGATAGTTTTATAGGTGTTTTTCGTCAACGCTTGGTAGATTGTTCTTGGCAGAAATGGTCTGATCATATTCAGAATAGCGACAGATTTACTGTTTACAGAACTTTTGGTACCGTTTCTGACTTGAAGCCATATTTAAGGCTAGGTAATGTTTATAACGACAAGATTTAGATTAGATGTATCAGAATTAGGTGTTCATTACTATAGGTATAGAAATGTTGGTAATGACGTATTGATTTGTCCTCTGTGTAAAGAGGCAGAAGAAAACGAAGTTCATTTTGTTCTATGCTTTTGGCTTAATAAACTGTTCTCGAATTGTTGTTAAAACAAACAACAATCCGAGAACAGTTTATTAAACCCAAATATTCTAGGCATCATCGTTGTTTAAATTAAACCCTTGTTTGAAAGTCATCATCTCTCCTGAAGTAATCGGTAACTTTGCTTTTATTTTATATAAACATTTAAGCTTAAGACCTTGTTTATATCGTGAGAATAATTTCCTTGTTATACGTGAAAAGGGTTTTTTAATCGTATGCAACCATTGTATTCCTTTATTCACATTTTTCTTTAATTTTTGATCTTACTACATTGTTTGCACTTATCATATCATGTTGCATACCCCTTCATAAGGGCCTTGGCCTATCATAATAAACAACCCGAATCCAAATCCGAATTCGAATCTCACTCTCTCTCAACCCTCCGCTCTCTCTCTCATCATCTCTCTCTCTTCCCCCTCTCTTCTCCATCACTCTCCTCTCTCTCTCTCTCACTCTCTCTCTCTCTCCCCCTCCCCCTCTCCTCATACACCCCCCCCCCCCACACACACACACATTTACGAACAAACTCCTGAAGGAGTTAGAACCCGATTCACCGGTTGCTACAGGTCACAACTCATCAAATGCATAATCTGTCCAGGTATATTTCCTTCACTTAATCAAAGAAAAAAGCGCTGGATTGCATTGTAATTTATTTTCTAAATGAATGGGTTTAGTATATTTTGCAAGACTGCTTGGTATGTGCTGCTATTTCAACAGTGTTTACTTGTTGAAACATATTGCTTGAGTTTAAAACATGGTTTGATGTGTGATGCTCTTTAACAGTGTTTAACATCTGTTTACCTCTTTATTTTTGTCCTTGTTTTGTGGTCTATGGCCCAAGTACATTTCAACATTTAAGAGTCAAAGTTCAGTTGTGTACCCCCCCCCCCTCTGTGTTGTGTGTGTGTTTTTGTGTGGTGTGTTGTGGGTTGTGTGGTGTTTGTGTGGTGTGTGTGCGTGCGCGTGCGTGCGTGTGTGCGTGTGTTTTGTGGTGTGTGTTTGCATTAGTAACGCCTGTTATAAAAAAGCAATAAACTCTCTCTCTCTCTCCTCCCTCCCCCTCTCCTCCCCCTCTCTCATCATCTCCCCTCCCCTCTCTCTCTCTCCCTCTCTCTCTCTCCATGAAAACCCTAGTCAGGAAAGATGTCATAGCTGTCACTGTGTGTTGATGTTTGGGATAATGAAAACAACACACAACAACTGAAAGATTATCTTTGTAGAAGTCAAGCTGGGCTGGTTGCTTGGTTGGTTGCTGCATTTTCCCCTGTGGAAGGGGGGTGGGGGGGGGGGGTGGGGGTTGGGGGCTCACTGTAGTATGTCCCTCAAATGCTGCCAATGATCAAAATCCCTCCTCTACAGATTTTCCTTGTGGTCAAAATCCAGGTTTAGAGGGTAACATGTTCATCTGAGATAAAACAAGACAACACTTGAATGAGTGAGTGATAAGTGAATAAGTGAGTGAGGATCAGCTGAGGAGTGCATGAGTGAGCAAGTAACTGAATGAGCAGGTGAGTGTGAAAAGCAGGCGAGTGGGTGAGTGAACACAGCATTAACATTCTCTCTCATTTTTCACGTTCAGATCTGCTGCAGCCACATAAATTACACAATCCATTGCAGATGTCAGGGAAAATAAAAATGCACACTTCAACAAAAGACATTATGAATTATAAAAAAAACAGCCAGAGGCGGTGGGCAAGCAAAAAGCAAGTCATCTGTTAGGCTTTATTTAACACACGGGGCGTGACCATGTCAGGCCATTCTATTCCATCCTTAAAACAGTTCTAAACTTTCAGTTTAAGATGAACAGATAGAATCATCTTGTGTGCAATACTGTATGCGCATTCTATGATAACACTTTAATAAATGATTGTAAAAAGTCATACAGATTAAGTGGGTTTAAAAAACAGATTAGAAGTTTTATGTTCCAAATGTAAAAAGTAGTGGGTACTAAATGTCACACCAAATGGAATTCGCAGACATTGGCTGAAACTTATGCTAAATCTATTTGTAGTTTGAAATGTGTAGACTCTGTGTGTGGGGTGTTGTGCGTGTGTGTGTGTGTGTGTGTGTGGTTTTGTGTTTTGTGTGTGTGTGTGTGTGTGTGTAGACATTTTTTCAGCTAAGGCTTTTACGTTTCATCAGTACCAATCCATAAAAAAGAATACAGAAGAAAAGCACATAGCTTCACTGTACTGAATCTGTCAAATAATAAGTGATAGATGAAGGAAAACAACCAAAAACCAAAGTACACAAGGTGATTCTATCTGTTCATTACCGTAATGTTTGGTCTTTACACGATTTGCAATTACCTCGCTAATTTGGCAAAGATGATTTTAACATCCATTTATGAATCTTACTTTACAATAAATTTATGTAAACTCAACTGCTATGAGCAGCATGCATGTTATGAATATTTCACTAAAAACTGATAATTTTTCACAGCCAAAGTCGTGTTTACTCCCTTCAAGGGTTCTCATTTATATCATAGGCTCTTTGAAAATGTTTTGTTCCTTACAATCTGACATGATGCCACTTTCATTTGTCAGGTCTAGGGAATGCAGAGGAGATGCTGGTTGGTTGGTTGAATTCTTCCACTTTACAGCTTAGTCTTTAGTGATCGACTATGACTCTCTGACTAGGAGGCTTGACTTGCACAGTCCTTATGTGCTGCAGTCCTGGGGGCTAGTTGGTCAGTTGCCCACTTGACTGAGAGAGTGGGGATGTACTGTGGGCAAGGAATCTCCACTATAATCAAATTTCTGCCCAATTTCCGAAACAGCAGCTGCCTCCTCTGCTGTTTTGGAGGTCATCGTCGAAAATGATGGACTTACATATAGCAACAGTCTCTTTGTTTGTGTTTGTTATCCTTACTAAAAGACATATACTAGATTAGGTTGTTTTGTTTGCTTAAGCCTTTAACTTAGTATTTACCTTATGATTGATGGAAGGATGGGTGGATTGATTGATTGATTACTTGATTGATTGATTGATTTATGAACAGATAGAGCATGGGCATGTACATGTAGTACATTTCTTTGGATTCCTTTCTTTTTTCTTCAATCGTTTTACTTTCATTCTGTTTATTTATTTGGTTGTTTTCCTTCATCTACTTGGTAATGTAATCTTTCATCGCTAATTCATTCTGTAAGGGATTGTTCTTTCAGTCATTGTTTCAATCGAGTTGTTCGCTGTTTTAATCGAGAAGTTCTGGAGAGAACAAGCTACAGCTAAATGATAATAACGCTGAAGCAGTGCTCCTAGGGACCAAACATAAACTCTCCTCCATAACAAAAATTTCAACAGAGTTCGGCAGTACCTCTAGGTCTTGTTATTGACAACATACTCTCTATACAATTCTTGCAACTATCAGTTGCTGAGTACTGGTGCAAGTATCTGTCTGCTGATGCAACAATCAAGTTTGTCACATCTCTCATTCTTTCTGACTGGACTACTATAATTCATTTTTGGCTGGCTTACCAGCATCATCTATCCTCTCCCTTCAACGTATACGAAAATATGCAGCTCGACTAAGAAAGAAAAAATCCGAACACACCACTCCTCTCTTGCGATCTCTTCACTGGTTGCCTGTCGCACAAAGAGTGAAGTACAAGATTGTAACAAATGTCTACACAAGACTGCACCTTTCTATCTCTGTGACTGTCTTCACCTATACACTCCTCGTTCCCTCCGTTTTGCTGCAGATAACCCGTGCTTACAAATACCCAGATTCAAATAATTCAGTGTCTGCCGTTGTTTTTTCACTATCATTTTCTGGTCCATCTATTTGGAATGACCTCCCTCTCTCTCTTCGCTAAAATCCTTCATTTTACACTTTCAAATCCAACCTAAAGACACTTATTTCCTACCTAGGCTCTTCCTCCATCATTACACCTCACATCTGTCCCTACTTTCAATCGACCGCCTCCATCTCCATCACCTTGCTTAAACGGTTACACACATTCTCTCTCTCTCTCTCTCTTCTCTCCTTCTCCATCTCTCCTCTCATCTCCTCACCTCTCTCCTCTCTCTCTCGTCTCTCTCCCCTCTCTCTCTCCTCTCCTCTCACCCTCTCTCTCTCTCTTCGTAAAAATCAAAATAATGTATGGATCTTGTAAAGCAACAAATCAAAGCACTAAGATGATATATATATATTTTTTAATTTATTAAAAAATATATATTTATGTGTGTATGCGGTTTTTAAAAAAAAATGTCATCTGTTCCCACCGGCACACAATGGCCTACTCTTTCAAACAGCGGAACAAGATTTAACGTGTGCGCAAGATGTTCTGCATGCGTTCGCACACGGGGCCTCGGTTTATAGTCTCATCCGAAGGAACACTTTTCGGAAGAGTAGGCCATTGTGTGCCGGTGGAAACATGACAAAATTTACAAAACCGCATCACACGTCTACTGCATGTAAAAAAGCACATGAGTGCTTATTCCATTATCCTCGATATAAAAGAATAAATAAATAAATAAGTAAATAAATAAATAAATCTTATAATAATGCTTGTGACTTGTTCATTAAGATATTTGATGTACAAAAATACAACCCACTGTTTTATATGGCGCGGAAATTTGGGGACTGGATGCAGCTGTAACACATTGTGATTCACACCTCTTTGCTTTAAAGCAGTTTTAGGCTTAGATAGGCGTACACCTAACGATCTTGTTTATAGTGAAACCAATAGATATCCTCTCTCTGTTAATGCTGCTGTAAGATGCATTAGATATTGGATTAAGATTCTGCATATGGATGAGTGCAGGCTACCTTTAAAGTCTTACAAGATGCTTTTTGATCTAGATGCACCTAGGCTTATGTGAACTTGGCTTTGGGTTTGTTTGGCTCAATCAAGGCATCGGAAATTGTAGAGAGTTTAATCAACGTTTTCAGGCAAAGATTGATTGACTGCCGTTGGCAGCAGTGGAGTGAAAGATTTCAAATGTACAGACAATTTATATAGGTCCACACGATGTCAAACATAATCTAAAGCTTGATAATGGACATACCATTTGAAATAACTAATGTCCATATATTAAAGTTTAGACTTGGTGTATCAACAAAAAATGTTCAATAATTTTTTAGATATATAGAACATGAATGATGATGACCTCAGTTGCTAAATTCCCATTATGTAACAAGCAATGGAAGATGAATTGCATTTTTGCTATGCTGTCATTATTAAAAGATTAAACAGAATTACTTTCCCGGGTAAATATAGTAACACCCAATTATTTTAGATCTGTCTACTCATCATCTATCACCCTGAATTGTCGTAGCCTTGCTTTATATTTGTGTAAAGCCTATAGAATAAAGATATCTTGTTTCTTAATCTTTTTTTTGGGAACTGTTTTTTACTGTGGTGTTGGGGTTAACAATAACATTTTGTTTTCGTCTTTCCTTTTTTTTCATAAAAAAACTAAGCACTCGCATGGCCAATGCCTTTTGTGAATAAATCTTCGAGTTCGAGTTCTGTTTTGTGTTTGTGTTGTGTGTTGTTTTTTTTTTTAAAGATTTATTTAATTCTTTTTATATCAGATTGAATAACTTTTTTACCAATCCTCTCCCGTCTGTATGCTGATTTGTAAATTTGTCATCTGTTCCCACCTGCCCCAATGTGTGTTTTGTGTGTTTTGTGTGGTGTTTTATGTGTGTGTGTGTTGTTTGTTATTTGTGTGTGTTTCCCTATTAGATGTATAGTTTGTCAATCTTATTTGAGAACGTTTGCCAGTGTGTGAAAGATTTGAGTGCAAACGCTTTGATTTGTTTGCATTACAAATTCAGATCCATACATTAAGATCTACTTGTGGGTATTTTGTGAGCATTTAATTTTCAAGCATTTTAGTCGCTTCTACCTTTTTTTCTCGTTGTTTTATTTGTTTATAGTACTTTCACCGGAAATTTATTTATATCCCATTTGTTTACGATCTCCTTATTAATTTCATTTCAACATATTCCCAAAATTTCTTTTTATTATGTTTTCCTAAGCAGCCTAATACTTTTCATTTTGTAATAAACCTTTCACATAATAGAACAATCCTTCAACTGTTCTGCACTCTAATTTACCTGTCTGAACCTCATCGGCCCCTCTCCTCACCCGACTCACCCCCCACCCCCCTCCTCCCGATAAAGAAAACCAAATGATCCCTCTAGACTACATCACTTGAGAAAGGGGGATGGAGGGTTCCAAAAAAAAGGAGGGGATGATTTTAAGACGGAGACCACACCAGACCGTCTCAGGCCCAGACAACACAGACACCTACTGTGTTGGCCAAAGGACAAGAGCAGCTAACCCAGGTTCCCATCAGCTGTGTCACGTCTGTCGTTTCACATTTCTTGGGAGGGACCAAAAGTCATCCACTCTGGGCTGTTTGTCGGACGGTTGGAGACGACTGCAATGAGACAGAGACAGGGGGAGGAAGGGGTGAGAAAAAACTGACAGAAAGAGAGAGGCCGACAGACACAGACGGACATAATTATAGCCACGAAAGGGAAGAAAGGAAGGGATGGGTGACAGACAGGCAGAAAGATAAAAGAAGGAAGAGAAGAAAAGAGGGAAAGAGAGTATGAAAACAAAGGGGGACAGAGAAGGGGTAGAAAACAGTGGAGACAGAGAGAGACAATGACAATGACAATGACAAATTATTTTATTGTTCAGACTTGGGAGTCCATAAACAAGGGGGAATGGATAGATGCAAACAACTGCAGCAATTCATAAAGTCCACAAAGCCTTTTCAAATAACTAGCTGCTTAAGAAAAAGAAAGAAAACAAGAAAACAAGTAAAAACAAAAAACAACAACAACAAAGAAAACCCCAAACAAACAAAAGCAAAACTCCAAACAAAAGACAGATGTAGACATACATACAGAAAGACAGACAGACAGACAGAAAGGTCTTTGGCCTTGCCGAATAATCACAATTTTATGTGGTATGCAAAAAACGTCTAATTGAAAGATGTCTTAGCTGTTAGATGGGTTGTGTTTTCTGTTTTTAAAGGCATAGAATATGAACTTTGCCAGATGTACAACTTGCTCAGGTTCCTGTGACTCTAATAGAGATAACCTCTCGTTTCTGAAATATTCTAGATTAATCTTGCTTAGATAAGTTTTCCGCAAGTCGGGCAGTAGAAAAGGAAATGGATTTCATCTTCAGAAGCACGATTACAATTTGGACAAGCCAGGGAACAATTATCTGATGAATATCTAAATTTATTGCTTTTTAATTCTGTTACTCCCAGTCTGAATCGTATGAACATAGTACGTATATACCTGGAAGTGAAATTTAATCCATGTACTTTCAGTTCTAAAAAAACTTTTGAAGGAACTAAACAGGTTATAGCGAGGTCAGTGGTTTTTTTTTTCAGACCATTGTTGCTGAAGCAATCGATCATTCTTTGCTTGAATTCACGTAAAAAAGCTTTATGATTTTCCGACTCCTTGAAAAAGCCACACGTAGCCAAATCCAGAGGAGCAAGAAGATTTCTGATGTGCGCACCCAATTAATGCCCTTTTTCATCTAACAAATTTAACATATGGTAAGCCAGCTACATATCCTGGCTAGGGAAGGAGCACAATGTAGCCAGTAGGAAACAGAACTGAACAGCTGACAGAACGAGGAGAGGGTAACGGCCTAATTCTCCATACACCATGTAGTTTGGTGTGTGTAAAACTAACATTTAAAAAAAAGTTTACATCAAAGAGATGGACTTTTTCAATCTGATTAAATTCCATGCACACCCCACACCCCAGCTGCATACGTAGTATAAAGGACAAAAACGCATCAAAATTAAAGAAGATTTTGAGGGAAAAGCAATCTATTTACGTAGCGTCCTACATATTTCTATAACACATTTTTTAGCTTTCGGTGTCAAGCTTTCAGTGGCAACATTCAAACCAAGCGGTTGTGAAAATAAGGGCCAAGGTATTTGATGAGTTTAACAACTTCTAACTTTTGATGTCCAAAGTGCCAGTGTTCAATTTTGATGAGTGTCCCACCATTTCCCAAATACAATAATTTTAGTTTTTTTTTAAGATTTACCTTTAATCCAAATTTATTGGGAATATGAAAGTAAATTTTTTAGCTGGTTTGCAAGCCTACATGGGAAGTATGAGAAAAGTAACAGGTCATCTGCAAACATTAAAGGGGAAAAAATTCTGTGGCATTTTGACTTTGCTGAATTCCGTGATTTCCATTGCTTATGATATATGTTGCAAGATCGTTTATCAAAAGGGAAAATAAAGTTGGTGAAGCAAGACAACCCTGTTTGAGCCCTGAAGGCATTTGAAGTAATCGGGAAAATTCTGCAGATGAACGGGTGCAACACAACACTGACGAGTACATAGCTTGTAGGCCTTTAGCATTTTTCCATTTACACCTACCTTTATTAAGATTTTTCCCCAAGACATTTCTATTCACTGTGTCGAAGGGCCTTTGGAAGTCCACAAAATCACATATACTTTTTTTTTTTGGAAAGATATTTGTACGATTGCATATGGAGTGAAAATATGGTCGTAGTTCTATAGTCCTCCGAAACTCTGCTTGTGATTCTAAAATTTTGTTGCTGCTTTCAGCCCATTTTGTTTGTCGGGTGTTAAGAATAGATAAAATTTACTGACGCAGCTTTGCAAGGTAATGCCGCGATAAAATTTTCCCGGATTTTTTGGATCTCCCTTTTTAAAGATAGGAACAATTACAGCTTTACACCATTCTTTGGGATAAAGTCCACTGGTAAACAATGTGTTGAATAGTTTTACAAGGAAAGGGACAATAACATCTCTTGATTTAAGGACTTCATTTATTATGTTATCTGGCCCAGCGGCTTTTCTTGGTTTTGCGTGCCTTATTGCGTTTTTAACTTCTGTTTCACTAATTTCATCGTTGATATTGTCAGTGTTATCTTCAGTATTATCCGGCATTTCATCAAATACTGCATTAGAGGTGACATCACTCATGTTATCAGGATTACTTTCATTCAATAATGAATTGAAATGATTAAACCATTTTTCTTTAGATATGTTGTTTGTTACATGAGTTTTATGCTTATAAACCTTCATTTCTTTCCAGAAATCTTGTGGATTGTTAACAGATTGAAGTATTTTATTTACCCTCATTTTTTAAAATGACCTTTCTTTTTGGCTTACAAGGGATTTGTGTGAATTTCTTTCTAAAGTATAGGATGCTCGATTAGCATTATTATTATTATTATTATTATTATTATTATTATTATTATTATTATCTTTGCTTGCATATGCAATTATCTGTTTGCGATCTATCAACAAGAAAACCATGAAGGTCAGTAACAAGGGTGTCAGCAACAGACACCACAGACTAATCGATACAGCTAGCCAGCCATTAGTCTTAGGACGCCAAGCCTATAGGTCTGCCACTCTGAGGCCTGTTTGATGTTTACGTCATACTGTGTTCAACACGTCATATTACGTCATCATATTACGTATTAAGCAAATAGTGTATATAAGTATATATATAATAATATAAAATATATATATATAAATATAAAATAAAATATATAAATATATATATATATAAATTATATATATATATATATGTGACAGGATAGCTCAGTGGTCGAGCCCCTCGCTTTTTCCCCCCTCAAGTTAAGCAGCGCGAGCGTGGTTACCAGATGGATGGTGACCGTTTGCGCGCCTTGGCTTCAGTACAGTTCCCCCAGTTCACCCAGCTGTAAATGGGTACCTGCCCTCTTTAGGGTCAGGGAAGTAAAGCAGCGAGGGAGAGGAATGGGCGCCGCCCTCAATAGCTGGCCCTAGAGAATGAGGTCTCTGACGCTCGCCGCCACGAACTTAAAAGGTTATGGGACTCCTTTACCTTTATATATATATATATATATATGTGTGTGTGTGTGTGTGAATGTATGACAGCCTGTGGAAGAAAGAAAGAAGACTGTTGGTGACGATAGTGGAGCAATGGCTGCTGTCACAGGGAAAGAGATTGCACATGTAAATAGGATTATACCTCAAACATAAACAGTGGTGAATTGTGTTGATCTTGCGGCAAGGCACTCTCCCCTAGCACTTGCAGAGAACTCTGCCATGACCAAAATTAACTACAATACAATGCAATAAAACATAATATAACACAAAACATCACAATAGAATGCAATGCAATACAATACAGTGCAATACGATGCAATGTAATGCAATACAATACAATGCAATAACAATGCAATGCAATACAGTGAAGATAATGGTAATAATTTTTTAAAAGCTTTGCCATGATCACGTTGTTTGATACTGACGCTCATCGTCGCTGATGGCAGTAATGTTGGTTGTAGTGATGTTGTTGTTGTTCCTGATTTAGTGTTATTTTGACCAAAAATAAAATACATACAATTTTAATGATGAGAATAATGATGGATGAGATGTGATGCTGTTGTTGTTGTTGTTGTTGATGATGATGATGATGATGATGAAGATGATGATGATGATGATGATGATGATGGGGGTGGTGGTGGGGGTGATGGTGTATGATGAGGGTTTATGATAGATGAAGAAGATTATGATGATGAATGATGATGATGAAAATGATGGGTGATGAGATGATGATGATGAATGAGGTGGGGGGGTGGGTGTGAATGATGATGATGATGATTTTGGATGTGTGGTGATGGTAATCATGGTGGGGGTAGTCATTTGGATGTTGTCATCTTTGATTTCACTTTCTTCTTGTTTATCATTGTTTTTCTTGGTCATGTCGAAATTGTCTGCTTGTGCTTGCTCCATTTTTGTTCATCCTTGCTCTAGTTTTCTGCTTCCGTGTTTCCTGTTATGAGCTTTAAGTATTTGTCCTCCATCAGTTCACTGTGTTCCAGTCAGAAAAAAACCAACCTTGGAAGTACGTGTTACATCACAGCTGAACACATACACTCACATCACACACTGAACCCGAATCAGACTGGTTTCTGTTTCCAATCAGTTGTATCAGAGTCACTCTCTCTCTCTCTCTCAATTTTCTTCGTTTTCATTCTCTCTCTCTCTCTCTCCTTCCCCTCCTCTCTCTATATATATATATAAATATATATATATAAATATATATATATATATATATTATTTTATAATATATATATATGGAATTTAATATAGCGCTTTAAACTTGTATAAAAAAACCCAAATCGAAGCGCTTGCGCTCAATCAATTACAGGCATGCAACTCTCCTTAAACATAATGAACAACAGATTTCAAAACCATGCGCGCGCACGTATGCACGCATGCACGCACATACACGCACACACAACACCACACACACACACACACACACACACACACACACAAAACACACACACAAAACACACACCCACTCGGAACAACACTTAAAGTGAAAAATGCTGTTGAAAATTAGGGACAGATACTTGGGGGGGAAAATCTCAGGGAGAAATAAGTGTGATCTCTCTCTCTCTCTCTCTCTCTCTCTCTTCCCCCTCCTCTCTCTCTCTCCCTTCTCTCTCTCCTCTCACTCTCTCTCCTCTCCTCTTCTCTTCTGTCTGCTCTCTCTCCTCACTCTCTCTCTCTCTCTCTCTCTCCTCTCTCTCTCTGTCTGTCTCTCTCTTCTTCTCTCTCCTCTCTCCCCTTCTCTCTCATCTCTCTCTCTCTCTCCTCGTTTACATGAGCCCATATCGTCTTTGTTCTGTTGAGGGCCAAGAGTGTTTGTACAGTTGTGCTCAATGACAAGTGGGCATGCTGTTTGCACTCTTGCATTAAACCATTCATGTCATTTTTTTAAAGAAGAGAAAGGTAGGGAGAAGAATAAAAATCAACGAAAGATAAAAAAGGAAAGAAGCAAAAAACAGAAAGATAGAAAGAAAGCAGGAAAGCAATAAAGAAAGAAAAATACAAAGGAAAGAAAGGAAGAGAAGCAAACAAAATTATGTGCACTAGACCTGTTCTTTTTTGTTTGTTTATTTGTTTTTAGATTTCTGACAAAAATCATAGACAGACAGGCTGACATATAGACAGATAGACAGACAGACAGATAGACAGATAGATAGACAGATAGATAGACAGACAGACAGACAGATAGATAGACAGACAATTACACAGAAGATGTTGAAATGAGAAGATCAAAACAGACAACCAGGCTGGAAAGAACTGAAGACAGACGCACAAGAAACAAAATGAACTATAAATAGAGAAACATTATAGATACAATAAATCGCGATAGCATAATACCACTTTAAAAAACATCTCAAAGGAAAGAAGCAAGGAGACAGAGCACAGAAAGATACAGAGCAGAGTTGAAGTAAGGGTAGCAGCGAGAAACAGACAGGGTGACCCACAAAAAGGGACAGAATCAGAATGGACACAGACGGGGGAAGAGACAGGAAGGGAAGCAATAGACAATTTATTGAAGAGGCGAAAAGAGATACAAAGAAGCAGATAGACAGAAAGACAGACAAACAGACATGCATACAGATAGGTCAGAAAAACAGGCAAAAAAAGCCCCGATGGAGAAAGAAAAAGAGAGGGAGAGCAAGAGAGAGAAAAGAGGGGGGGGGGGGAGGGAGGGGGAGACAGACAGACAGAGAGAGAAGAAGGGGAGAGACAGATTTAAGAGAGAGAGAAAAAGAGAAGAGAGAGAGAGAGAGAAGAGAAAAGAGAGAGAGAGAGAATTGGCATACTGGCAGTAAGTTACCAATTAGAATCTTACCATTAAAGAAAATTTTGTCTCCCTTTGTAGAATGACGCGGGATGAGTGTTATAGGTAAGGGGAAGAAAAGGAAGGGAGGTTGATGACTGACAGCAGAATTTCTATGTTTGTGGGCAAAAAAGATCCCCCTTTTATGCACTGTATGAAAGTATGAGCATAATCATATTTTTATGGGCCTCAGTCTACGCAGTCTTTGATTCATTATGCTCTTTTTGTATAATTGCTGACACGGAAATAGGCACGGTCACTAGTGGCTGATTTGTAAAACTATATCTACAACCTGAGAAGTAAAAAGATGTATACGGCCATGTTTAGAAAGAAAGGAGGGATTTTAGGACCAAGACCGCAACAGACCGTTTAAGACCTGGGTAAAACAGACACCTGCAGTGTTGGTATAAAGACAAAGAGCAGGTAAACCAAATACTAGTCAGCTGTGTCAAGTCTGTTGTTTCACATTTCCTGACAGAAACCCAAAGTCATCCATTTTGAGCTACTCGTTGGAAACGATTACAATGAGAAAGAAAAAAGGGAATGGGAGAGGGAGGGGAAGGGGCAACAGACAGAGGCTAACCAACACAGACAAATGTTTGGCAGTAAAAAGAATTTGAAGGAGGAGATGGTTGAACAAGCAGACAGTGAAATAAATGAGGAGAAGGAGGAAAGTGCAGAGACAGGGGTGTGGGGGACCAAATGGGATGGAGGTAGAGAGGTGCCGTGAGAGAGTAAAAAAGAGAGGATGTAGAGATTAGAAGAAAAAAATATATATAAA
>CM054146.1:32314269-32352502 GCA_028751875.1 Rapana venosa
TACCTGGACAAATGACACTTAAAAACTTGCAGATTACTTTTGATTTTCAAAACGAAACATCAGGCAAATGACTCGGAAGGAAAAAGACATTTATTCCAAGCTGCAGCTGTGGACACCTGCCGATCGTGACAGAATCATTGTGATAGAATTAGTGCTAGACTGGATGTTTTACATGTTATAATGGATGCTATCAGGTTTTTCCTGAGTTAGGTGTGACTGTGGTTGCCTATAAGTGTATGTATGTGTGTGTGTGCGCGTGTGCGCGCGCGGGTGCGTGCCACCCCCTTGTGCATGCGTGCGTGCGCGCACGTGTGTGTGTGAATGTGTGTGTGCGTGCATATATGTGAGTGTGTGGGGGGTGTGCGCGCGCTCGCGCGCGCATGCATGCACAAATGTATGTGTGTGTGGGGGGGGGGGGTGAGAGAGAGAGAGAGAGAGAGAGAGAGAAGAGAGAGGAGAGAGAAGAGAGAGAGAGAAAGACGCAGACGCAGACGTTTATTCATAAAGGCCACAGCCCCTTAGAAGGGGGATAAACATAACAATATGTTCATGACATAAAATGCAACAGTACAATATTTGCTACTCATTTTAACACTGTGTTTCTTATCTTAAGTGCTTTCTGTAAGTACAATGCTAAATGCCTTATAGTTGTCTTGTTTGTTGTAGTCAGAAGCAATATCAGTTTAAACAGACAAGGTTGCGTGTAATACTTACATGGAATAAATTGTTTTCTGAGATCACTTAATCCAGGACAAGTAAGAACAAAATGTACTTCATTTTCTTGTGACTCAAGGCATAATGGGCAAATCAAGTTATAGTCAGGTATTCTTCTATAGCGGAAACGATGCACAAAAATATCAGAAATGCCAAATCTAAATTTTGTAATAGTTCTTTTCAAATATCTATCCAATTGTACTGATAGATACTCTGGAATACAATGCGAGAAATTTAACATAGTATACACATACAATCTACTACTGTCTTCCATATGAGCACTCCATCTCTGCCAACCACAATCAATAATACGTTGTCGAAACACACCAATGAAACCATTCATATCACCTACACCCTGATTCATTTATACAAAGCCAAAACCATACTCATACAATGTCATTCGTACACGTGAAACCCAGTTGTTTTTTACCTCTGGCATCTAATTCTGCTAGCATGTTGTAAGCCTTACATGGCAATCTGTGTGGCTCCATCTGAACTATTTTTATCCAATAGCGAATACAAGTCACTACTGAACGTAAATATATAGGGTATCTGTTTATCTCTCCATAAATTAAATCATTGGGTGTTTGCAACTCCAAGAAACCTTTTCAGTGCATACATATGAACTCTTTCGTGTGCATTGCCGCTGGGTCCAAAACCCACAGTTCTGCACTGTACTGTAGCATAGGTTGAATTTGACAGTCAAATATGTTTAAGAGTAGGTTCAATGAGTCATTCCCTAACCAAGACAGTTTCCTTAAAATACAAAGTAATGCATGTTTCGCTCTGCTTGCAAGGTTTTTGCAAGCAAAAGTAAAACTTAAACGAGTTGAAAAATAAATTCCCAGATATTTATAAACATTCACTACAGGCATATCACCCATTGTACGTCCAATGTTCTCTATCAGCAAGATAACCACCTTTTCTAAACACTATTATCTGACTTTTACTCATATTTATTTTTAACTGAAGAGAAGCAGCAGCTCTTTCTAAGCTATTTAATTGTGTCTGCAGGCCAACTACTGTTTCAGACAACTAAAGCAACATCATCAGCTAGTAGTAAAATAAACATTTCCAAACCATCATTTACAAATGTTGCACCATGCCTTCCAGATCTAATAACCTCTTCTGTTAGTTCATTGATAAACAAAGAAAATAGGATAGGGCTACAGACGTCTCCTTGCTTTAACCCAGATGTATAGTTTATATACTCAGTTAAAGATAAACCAGATCTCACTCTAGCTTTAACAGAATGATACATGCTAACAATACTATGATACAATTTTCCAGGCAATCCGTTCTTAAACAAAACATTCCAAAGTATACATATATTTACTGAATCAAAAGCTTTTTCAAAATCAATAAAAGCTACGTAAGTTTACCTTTTAAACAGAACTGTTTTTGCATAAATGCCATTAGAGTGAACATGTGGTCTACAGTTGAATATTTTCTCTTAAATCCCGCTTGACATTTTTCAGTTATATTATTTTCATCCACCCATTCCTGAAGTCTTCTATTAATAATGGCACTGTAAAGTTTACTTGTTATGTTGCATAACGATATTCCACGATAATTGTTTGGGTTATTAACATCATCCTTTTTATGTAAGGGGAGAACAACTGATTCGGTCCATATGACAGGAAACATACCCTTGTCAAATAAAACATTAAAAAGTCTAAACAGAAACTCCATTATCATCTCAGATTTACACGCATATTTTATCATCTCCCCAATAATTCCATCTGGCCCTGCAGCTTTATGATTCTTTAATTGTCTCAAAGCTAATAAGATCTGTTCTTTAGAAACAGGGCGATTAAAAAAATGGTTACTGTCAATATCATCATCATGAATACTATCCTCTACCTGTTCCTTTGAAGTACTTAATAAGTTATCTTCTTTTTCAAGCAAATTCTTAAAATGCAAAAACCAGTTATCTAAGCTAATATCATTTAAAGGCTGTTTTCTATTATTCTGGATTTTCTGCATTGAATTCCAAAATTCTTTCTGACTATTTGCAGAGCTAATCAATTGATTCAATAATGCTTTATTTAATTGTTTACATTTTATTTTCAAAAGCTGTTTATACTCACGTCTAGCCTGTGAGTACAATAAATCATCTGCTGGGGATTTAGTGCAGCGATATTTTATTCAATAATTTACGTGCATTTCTTTTACTCACAGGACATTCTACATCATACCAGTCATCCCTCCGTACTTTTGCATTCACATCAAACCGTCTTTTCATACACTCAGCACCATTCACTAAACAGTCATTAAACATGTGAAGGGCTCTATTGATATCTGTATCAATTAAACTTATAGATGTCTCTACTTTCTGCTGAATTTCAGGCGAATATACTTTATTCATAAAAATATTGTCATACGTTTCATTCCATACGAATTTTTAAATCACACCACAGCTACCTTTACTTTGCCTGGTTAGGAGGCTGTCTGGAAAATTAATGTTGAATGTTACAGGCATATGGTCGGACTCAATTCTTTCACACACGTGCAACTCACAACATTCCGACATTGTCCATACATGTCACGTGACATAACAAAATAATCATTTACACTGTTTCCATTTTGAGATATATATGTGTAGCAGCCATTAAAGTCACCCTGACACATACCATTTATAATACATATATCCAAAGCAGTGCACATATCAATCAGCATTTTACCATAATTATTAAGCACATTATCTTCTGAATTTCTATTTACTCATAATGGTCCACTTGAATACTGGTTATCAAAACACAAAGCATCTTCCTCTATATCCTGTGAAATATTTGAAACTCTACTATTTAAGTCTCCACTCAGTAAAATGTGGACATCATCTTCAGAAAAAACACAATCATATAAATTCTTCAAGTAAAGTTTTCCATTTTCAACATAAAAAAAAGTGTAATTGGTGTCTATTGGTGGCACATAAGCACATACATACAAAATGTTTTTAGCTGTGCCAAACAAAGATTTGTCCAAGACAAAAGCAAAGAAATTATTTCTTTCAACATCCATCAATTTGACAAGGGAATTAAACATGTGATGAACCAGACAGAAAGACCACCAGATCGTCTCCCTTGGGAAGAAACTTGATGGCAGGTTTGCAAAAAACGTCATACCCAACAAACACTGAAGAATAAAAGTTCTCAACAAATGTTTCCACCAAGCATACAAAATCAAAAGAACAAACAAATGACACAAAATCTTTATCATTCAATTTTGGAAGCAACCCGTTCACATTCCAGTGAAGAAAGGAAAAGTACTGATCTTTATTTACAAGGGTGCACACTTGTACATCACTTTCATCCGGCAAGACAGCATCATTACACACATCATCTTCGTGTACCAAAACATCGAAAACTGCGACATCTTCACTTAACACATTTTTACTGTTTGCATTTTGAAATGAAGTGTGGGTTGAACGAGTGGCAGAGCACAGGGTGTCAACTGTGCCATGTGATCTTGGCATGTGCTAACTTCCTGTCACTGGTCCTGTCCAGCAACGGGTACAGACGGTGCTTTCTTTTTATTTGCCCCCTCTACAAGTGCGGTAAATTTAAGTAAAGTTCTTTCGAGCCAGAAGGCCCATAGAGCCGGAGCTTATCCCGGTTTCTGTAGCGTTAAGCGAACTGATGGTTTTTCACCACCCCTGTGACAGGACGCTAGTCTGTCGCCAGATACTTCCCCAGCAGAGCTGGTACCCATTTGTACACCTGGGTGGAGTGAGGAAAATAGGAGTAAAGTGTCTTTCCCAAGGGCACAACACCAAGCCGAGCGGGCGGTAAATTTACACCCATCAAAAAAGGGCCAGCCGGCCTCCTATCCTATCTTCACCAGCTGGTCGTTCTGATTGACAGTGTACTTTTGTCGTTTGCCTCTTGCTTTTAACACTTCAAGTTTTTGTTTGTAAAATACGCTTCTGGCAATGACAGGGGAATCTGATTTCCCATTAATGCATTGGACCCTATCAAATTCAATGCTATGTGCCAGCTCTAAAGTGTCTGTGATGATGTCCCTCACAATACCTTCACACTCGGCTGGAGTCTCATTGTTGTCCCTCGGCAAGCCGTAGAAGATGAGGTTGTTCCTCTTTGACCTCCCCTCCAGATTGTCAGTCTTCCTCTGCAGGGCTTTCATCTTTTCTGAGAGGTCTTCGTTCTGCTTCTGCAGCTGCTGGTTCTGCTGGCGAAGCCATGATCTCCTCCCTCAGGCCCCTCAGTTTTGTCGTGCATTAGACCCGTAGTCTTCACGCAAGGATGGATTTCGTCCTTCACCTCTGCAATCTTGGTGTCCACCTTTGTGCTCAGCTCCTGAAGCATGCCTACTATATCCATCAGAGAAGGCACTGTGGGTGTCTCAGGGGCAGCGCTGCCTAAAGGGGTGCCTGGTCTTTCCATGCTCGTCCTTTGCTGCTTGACCTTGTGCTTGTGAGCGGGATTGTCTCAGGTTTTCCTTGCCCTGGGATGGGTTGGGCCCTGGGTTGCTTTCAATGTCGCCACAACGAAGAAGTAGCCCACCCCAAAACAGAAGTGAGAGGAGCAGGCCTACGATGACACCGTCAGCTCTCCTGTTCACTTCAGCATGCGAAATACATGGCCCTCTTCTGCCTTGCTCGCTTCAACATGAAGGCTTGAAAGACTGCAATGAAGCAGCCGCATGTTGCCCCGAGGTCCTGTGCTGCTGATGGCATAGTCCTTCAACAGTCAGCTTGACCAGTATGGGGACGTAGGTCACTCTGTGACTGCTGTAATTGACCGTTTATTTCAGAGGCAATAATGGTCGACTTCACTCAGTAATCGACAGTTCACCTCCCGAGAGAGAGAGAGAGAGAGAGAGAGAGAGAGAGAGAGAAGCACAAAATAGGATGGTTAGGAATACTGAGTTAGATTGTTCACAAGTTGGAAAGGGTACGAGTTGGTCGATCAGACAGAACGTAGGGACATGGAAGCCCTGTCACAGACTTGTTTATATAATGTTCATGGTCGTTGTGATCCTTCCCCCTTTCCCTATTGGCAATGGGCGAAAGTGTTAGGCACCATTTCGTCTGAATCTTAATATTGGGCTGTAGAAGTTATACATCTTTATTTTTGAAAATATGTGTTTTGTCCCCAATCCCCCTCTCACTGTCCCCTTGTGAATGGGCTTTAACAGCTTTAACAGCTTATCACAATAAAATATTGTCATTGTAACTGATAGCTCTCAAAGTAGACCAGAAGGACTAAGGGTCTTTTGTAGCATTATTATTTCTAAGGTCATACTCATCTGCCTTTATTTGAGTAAGGAAATATATCCTTTTTCAGTTCTATATACTTGTCAATATTTTCTTTTGTCGTATGTTTTGCACGGAGCTATGTATGTTCAGATCAAGAAAATATCTGTTGCAGATTTAAAAAGTTGCTTAGATATTTTCAGCACAATAGTGTTTTGGTCTTCATATTCGATTTTGATTGCCAAAGAATCGAGTTCCTTTCTGACAAGTAAAATAACCCCACCAGATTTTCGGCCCATTCTAGAAAGCTGAACTGCCGGACTACATTACTGTGTAAAATTTTAAAATATATCCAGATATATGGTTTGTGTGGTAAATGTTTCAAGTAAAGAAGCAAAATCAGGTTTAGTAATGTATGACAGAAAGTCAGAATCACTTAACTTGGACAAGATACCACATACATTATATGAAAGGAATGAAACTGTTCCGTTATTAGTCCCTTTCATTTTCGTTGCCAGTCTTGTATTCATTGGCTGGCCCCTGGCTGTTCTGGTATTGCGGGGCTGTTTGGTTACCCATGTGTGGATTGAACTGTTTACTCCAGTTTTCGGTCGCTGTTTCTGCCTAGTCAGTCTGGATGGCAAGGAGGAAGACTTTCTGGAGTACTGGCTGGCTCTGGACTGTTCACCTCGTGTTTGAGTCATGCGTCTTGGCGAAGAACGGTAGTAGTAGCCACTGCCTCACTGTACAGGAGCTCTCCTGGTACCACCTTCGGAGTGGCAATGCATACAAAGCTGACTGCACCGGAGCTATGTATGTCCAGATCAATGGGCAGCAAGATGTGGATCAGGGGTGACATCCTGCTGTAATTAATTGTGTCATACTGGGTATGCTCTGCTCCTTTGGAATACCCACTCTGATCTTGATGGTGGGTACCTGCGTTGAGTGATCTGTTCAGGAGTCACCTCCTCTTGCTGGTTCCTTGGAGTGTTTGTGGTTTTGTCCTGCACAGGCAGAGTCTGATTGCTTCACTTTTGGTTGTTCTGGTCTTGCACTACGCCCTTGTTCATTCTGGTTGAGGTGGGATTACCTTTTCCGCCAGACACACTGGTAATGTCATTGTCTGGAAGTGCAGCATGCACAGCTTGCTTTCCAGCTTCTCTTTGAAAGAGGAGAGCAACGGGGGTTGGTAATGTACCGTCAGAGAGAGAGAGAGAGAGAGAGGAGGGGGGGGGGGGGGAGAAGAAATGAAAATGAAAATGAAAATGTTTTTATTGAACATCAGCCTTGGGCCACAATTCAAATGCAGAGGGTGATGGGGAGTGTATGTGCGTGTATACAATAAATTTCTACAAAATTTCAATGTAAAGCAAAAATACACATTAGACACAAATCTGCTTTTACACTGAAAACATTTCATATCTAATCACCAATGCCTTTGTGCCTTATTGGCACGTAGGGCAGAAACAAATGTTCTCCACTCCTGTCTGTCCTGGGCCAGCTTCCAAATGGTTCCCCAGGTATGTTGGAAGGTCTTCAGCTCTGTTTCGACAGTCCGACGCCAAGTGTTCTTGGGTCGTCCTCGTTTGCGTTTTCCCTCTGGTGTCCAGTGGAGGGCTGTTCGGGCGACGTTTCCCTGTTCCCGACGGCAGATATGCCCTATCCATCCCCATCGCCTATGCATGATGATGTTGTCCATGCTTTCTTGGTTGCAACAGGCAAAAAGTTCTTGGTTTGAGATGGTCTCAGGCCAGAAGATGCGCAAGATTCTTCTGAGATTCTTCGTGTGGAATGTGGATAGTTTGTCGAGGTCACTCTCAGTCATCCTCCAGCACTCCGAGCTGTACAAAAGGGTGGAAAGTACACAGCTCTGGTATAGTCTTAGTTTGGTCCTGGTGCTGTACTGGGACAATTTCCACACATTGTTCAGATTTCTATAAGCATTTCTTGCTTTGTTAATCCAGTTCTTGATGTCGCTGCCTGCTCCGCCGTCATGCCTAACAGTGCTCCGGAGGTACGTGAACTCTTCAGTTGTTGGTAAATCTTCTCCATTCACTGTGACCGGTGAGGGGTTCTGAACGTTCAGTGTCATCACCTCTGATCTTCTTCTGACTGATTTCAGGCCTACTTGCTGTGCGAAAGTGCTGGAGGGATGTCTTCTCTTGAATGTGATGGTGGGTATGTGAGAGCAGTGCCAGATCATAGGCAAAATCTAGGTCTTCAAGCGTTGAGAAGGGGGTCCATCTGATGCCCCGTGACTGGTCAGCTGTTGTCTGTCTCATCACCCAATCAATTGTCAGGTTGAAGAGTAGTGCTGACATGGGGCAGCCTTGTCTGATGCCGGTTTGTACACTGAAACTGGTTTTGCTGTTTCCTACTCTGCAGGTGAAGTTGTTGTAGAAGCTCTTAATGACTTGGATAATCTCCTGTGGGATTCCATATGCTCGGAGTATGTGCCATACACTTTCTCGATGAATGCTGTCAAAGGCTTTTTCAAAATCTGCAAAATTGATATACAGCTGTCTCTGCCATTGTTTGATGATGTTGCGCAGGGTGAAGATCTTGTCTATGCATCTTCTTCCTGTTTGAAAACCTGCCTGTTCCTTTCTGAGTTGTTGGTCCACTGCCTCTGAGATTCGTCCGATGATGATCTTTGCCAGAATCTTGCTGGGAACAGATAGCAGAGTGATTCCTCTCCAGTTGTTACAATTGTTCAGGGCTCCTTTCTTTGGGATCTTTACGATGACTCCTTCTGTCCAATCTGCTGGTAGCTGTTTCTCTTCCCATATAGCTGTAAAGAGTGGCTGTAGAACTTGAGATGCAAACTCTGGATCTGCCTTGAAAAGTTCTGCGTTGAGGTTGTCCTGGCCAGGGGCTTTTCCATTCTTGAGAGAGCTGATTGCTGCTATAATCTCTTCCTTCTCTGGTGGTGTGCTGTTCACATTGAGATCGGCATCAGGATCTTGTACATCTGCCTCTTCAGTTGGTGGTGGTCTGTTGAGAACTTCGCTGAAATGTTCTGCCCATCTTGCATCTTGTTCTGCTTCTGTGGTAAGTATTTGGCCTTGTTTATCTAGGATTGGTGTTTCGGTATTGCCCCGGTACTTGCCACTGACAGTCTTGGTGATCTTATACACCTGTCCTTGCTCTCCCTTTGCGTGGCCTCCTCTGTTTGACTTGCAATATTATCCATGTAGGTACGCTTGTCTGTTCTTGTCATTCTCTTCACAGTTTGGTTTGCTTCTCTGTACTGTTGTTTGTACCTCTCTCTCATCCGCTCTGACTTTGTCTAAGATTTTCTTCTTCAGTTCTCTCCTGTTCTTGATGGCTTGCCAGGTGTCTGCTGTAATCCACCTTTTTCTCTTCCTCTGTCTCTGTCCTAAGCACGTTTCACTGGCTTGTGTGTAGGCTGTCCTGACTTGTTTCCACATGGTGTTTATATTAGTCGTGTCCGGAGGTGTGTAGTTTTCAGTATCCATCAGTGCTTGGAACTTGTTTTTGAGCTGGAGGGTGAAAGCACTCTTTACTTTGGTGTTGCGCAGCTTTTCCACATCAAAATGTTGTTGTCTTGGTTTCCCAGATCCATTTTTTCTCAGCTTCACTTATAGGGTTGCAGTGACAAGGTGGTGATCACTGCCAACATTGGCTCCTCTCCTTACTTTTACATCTAGGAGTGATCTCCTCCATGTCCCATTGATCACCAGGTGGTCGATCTGGTTTTTGTCTCTTCCATTGGGGGAACACCAGGTAAGCTTGTGGATCTCAGGGTGTGCAAATAATGTCCCTCCAATGGCCAGGTTGCTTGTCATGCAGAATTCCACCAATCTTTCTCCGTTGTTGCTTATGCTGCCACATCCTTCTTTTCCCATGGCTCTTTCTTGATTTGTGTTGTCTTTTCCGATTTTTGCATTTAGGTCACCCATCACTATCCTCATGTCATGGTTTGGTGTGTTTTCCATTTCAGCCTGTAATTGTTCATAAAATGTATCTTTGCTTTCTTCTCCACTGTCGTTGGTTGGTGCATAGCACTGTATGATTGTGGTATTAGCATGCTTACCTTTCATTCTTATCATCATCCTGCTGTTGATAGGTTTCCACTTCATCAGGCACTTCTCCATTCCTTTCTTCATGATAATTGCTACTCCCTCATGGTGTTGGTTGTCATCTCTACCACTGTACAGCACTGTCTCTCCTGCGCTGGCTCTGTATTTGCCTGATCCTGTCCATCGGCTTTCACTGACTCCAAGAATAATAGATTGTAGCGTCTCATCTCTGCTGTAACTTGCGCTAGTTTTCCTGTCTCAAACATGGTTCTCACATTCCAGAATCCTATTTTGGTCTTATTTTTGGCGCTTAAGACTTCCATCTTCCTGTCAGTGGCTTCCTTTCGGCTTTCACCACTGTAATTCATGCGAGTATCTTCCATGACTCTGGAAGCCCGTCACACCCAGTAGTGTTGATTTCTTGTGTTGCCGTTTCCGTAACAAACGATTTTTTACAGAACAGGGTTGTTAGCCCTGTGTCTAATCCCCTACCTGGGGGAAGGGTTCCACCTTAGTCGCCTTTTAGGACATGCCTGGTTGGAGGGCAGAGATCCTATTCTTGCAATGCTCACTTTGCAAGCATACCCCGGGAGTCCCAAGAGGGTTGCATATCTAATACTAAGATTAAATAAGTTCTGCCATTATCGTTTTTTTGAACGCATGGAACAAAAACTTTGCTAGCTGCATTGCACAATGTTTACTATGTGCCTGAAGAAGAAAAGGAATAGGCATGTGAATAAATTCTTTCAGGTAATTTGTTCGGAAATCTGCATATAATGAACAAATGTATATGAGATGGTACTCATCTTCAATAACATTTCTGCACAAAAAACAGTTTTTGTCTTGGTAGTTGTTACTGTATCTATTAAGATTATTATTCAAGGGAAGAACATTCAGTCTGGCCTGTGACAGCTTAACTCTGAAACAGTAAATTTCGATGTTATCAAGATACAAATCTTTTTTTAAAATATTCTTAAAAGATCATATGTTTCATATTATTTTCTCTCTTCAGGACCCAGACCCCTCCGAATAACATATCAAAATTAATCTTTTCTTGAAAATCTATAAAAAATCCCCGAAAATTTCCAACATCCTTTGTAGCCAAACAATATTAAACCCCGAACTACACAAACAATTCCCCTTTTAACCCGTTACCCAAAATTTTTAAAACCATTTTGATCTACAGTTAATTGTTTCTAAGCTGTCAGGCAACCCGTATGGCTCATCTGCAGTAATTTTAACCCAAACCTTTTTGCACAAAAACAAGAATTTTTCACGTAAAGGATATTTGTGCTACTTCCCCAATTCCATTTTTTTTGGGCGTTTTAACAGGAACTCCCAGAAAAATGCTTTCAAACCATCAGATGTATTTTTTTCTAAAAAATTCAAAGATTTAAAACCCAAACTTTGATGCTATGTAATATTGGTTTTAAATTTTTTTATCAAAGACTTTTAAGTAGACCCGGTAAAAATATATCCTTTTTTTTTAAAAGCTCAAAAAAACTTATTAGTGCTTTTTTCCTTTTTAAATAATGTTTAGTACCGCCAGGACTAAGTTTGCTGAGAAAAATACCCAAATAACAATATTTATTTACGCTTCTAATTTTTGATTTCCAAAACCATTCCTCTCTCCTACCCCAAAATCCCTCCTTTTTTTAAAGCCCTCATTTGGTTTTTTTCTTTAAATTTTTTTTAATTTCATTCTACACAACAATTTTAGGTATATGCCTGATTCTGCGACCTATAGGAGTCGAAGATAACAAAAATACCTGCAAAAAACAAAATAAAAAGTTACAAACCTGGTAAAAAGTTGTATACCATGTCTTCCCCAAATGATTTTGCTAGTTTATTAAAAAAATTTTCCAACAAGGTAGGATAAGAACACCCTTGGCGAACCCCCAGAGCCCCCTGGGGTTCGTCAAGGGTTGGTCTTGAGTAAAAAAAAACGAAAATTTTATTATTTGATCTAACACGTGATATCAAGTATATCATTGCACTGGGAAAAAAGACAAAATTTTTCCCTTTGATACCTTGATTTCTAAGTAATTGTAGTAGCTTGTCATGTCTTACTGAATGGAAAGCTTTTTTAAAATCAACAAAAGCTACATATAGTTTTTTTATTCTGCTGAGAGAAGCAGTTTTGAATAATAGAATATAGACAAAAAAATATGATCAATTGTAGAAGAATTTTTACGAAAACCAGCCTGACCTTCAGAGATCATATAATTATCTTCCAACCATGTACAAAGCCACTTGTTTAGTACTGCGCTATAGCATTTTGAAATTATACTCAGTAGAGAACCCCCTCTATAATTATCAACATTTTCAATGTCACCTTTCTTATAGATTGGTATAACAGTGGCTTTAACTCTGCCATGGCCGGTCCCAAGCCCGGAGAGAAAGGAGGAGGGTTGGGCGTGGGGCTAGCAACCCCACCCTGTAAAAACAAAGCTTGCTACAGAAACGCCAACAACGGACCAAGAGACTACTGCCCTGGGAGAGGAAGGGTCCTTGCCAAGAGGATGTATGACGCCGTGTGGTGAAAGCCTTTGCCGACCCCTTTTATCGACCAGGACCATCAACGTGGGAACATGGAATGTGAGGACTATGTATGAGATGGGAAAAATAACACAAGTAGCAGCAGAGATGAAAAGCTACAACCTCACATTGCTTGGCATCAGTGAGACCCATTGGACAGTCAGGACAAAGGAGACTGGTCACTGGAGAGATGCTGCTATATTCTGGCCATAAAGAAGACAACGCTCCACACACAGAAGGCGTTAGCGCTCATGTTGTCAAGACCTGCGCGCAAGCCCTGATAGGATGGGAAGCACACGGATCAAGAATCATCGCGGCATCCTTCAAAACTAAGAAGAAAAGATCAGAATGAACATCATCCAGTGTTATGCCCAACTAATGACGGGGATGAAAAGCCAAAGATCAATTCACAACAGGGCGCAGAACGTCATTGCCAAGTACCCAGAAAAAAATATAAACATCCTCGTGGGTGATTTCAATGCCAAGATCGGACGAGACAACACGGGATGCGAGGAAAGTGATGGGAAGACACGGATTAGGGAGATGAATGAGAATGGCAGAGATTTGCAGAAATTCTGTGCTATCAACATCTGGTAATCAATGGCAACATTTTCCCCCACAGAAGAGACATTTAAAGGCCACTTGGGTATCACCAAATCATGTGACTGAGAACCAATCGACATATTTTGCATGGCAAGAATTCAGGAGATCTCTACAGGAGTAAGTGTGAAAAGAGGAGCAGACATTGCATCTGACCACAACCTTTTGGTAGCCAGGCTGAAGCTAAAGCGAAGAAGAACTGGATGGGAAAGTAACAACAAAGAGGCAGAAGTACAACAACAGCTGCTGAAACACCAAAGATAAATGAAGCATTCAAACGGGCCCTCACCAACAAGTCCAAGTACTATAAGAACTGCTTGAAGAAAGACTGACTCGAGAGCCAGTGGAAAGAAAGTGAAAGAGACAGACATAACTTGTCAGGAAGTATGGGCCCAAGAGACACCAACAGAAGGGAAAGGATATCGGCAGTCACAATGGGCAAGATTGAGAAGAGAAAGCAAAAGAAAGCAGCAGTAAACAACAGCCGGACAAGAGCAGCAAAGGCCAAGGCGCCTACAAGCAGACTTCAAAGAAGCTAACAGGGAAGTCAAGAGGAGCACAAGAACAGACAAGCGCAAGTACATCGACAGCCTGGTAGAGGAAGCCGAGGAAGCAGCAGCCAACATGAAGCTGCTGTATGACACCACTAAGAAACTCTCAGGGAAGTACAGCAGGCCTGAGCAAAGAGTCAAAGACAAGAAAGGAAACACCATCCTCGGAACAGGAGGGCAACTGAACCATGGCAGAGCACTTTGAGGAAAATCCTGAACAGATCCGTTCCTTCAAAGCCCCCGGACATCGACCGTGCTGATAGAGACCTAGACATCAACTGTGAACAACCAACAAGGGGGGAGATCAGGAAAGCATCAAAATGCTGAGAATGGCAAGGCAGCAGGACCGACAACATCCCAACAGAAGCACTCAAGGAAGACCTGGAGAAACCCCGGTAAGATGCTGTACCCTCTCTTTGGAAGTTTTTGGGGAAAAGGAGGAAGTACCATAAGACTGGAAGGGGGCTACCTCATCAAGCAACCAAGAAGGAGACCTTTTTTTTTTCTTTTTTTTTTCTTTTTCTTTTATTCTTTATATCGAGGATAATGGAATAAAACACTTTATGTGCTTTTTTACATCAGTCCCCGTGTGTATGCGGTTTTGTAAATGTTGTTCGTTGGGGACTAATGGCCCTACTTACAAAAGCGGAACAGGATTTAACGTGTGCGCAAAAAGTTCTGCGTGGTTTGCCCCACGGGCCTCGGGTTTTTAATGTCCCCTGATGTTAACTCCAGGGGAAAATATCCCCTTGAACGGGAATGGAACCCGGGTCGTCAGATTGCGAGGCAATGTTCTAACCACTAGGCTATCCCTCCCCCCGACCTCAGCAACTGTGCCAATATAGTGATAATGCTTCTGTCGGTGCCAGGAAAAGTCTCCGGATTTTTCCCCTCCGGGAAAGAATTCATGGACCTCCCTTCAGAAAAAAGGCCGGCCCTTACCAGCAGATCTCGATTTCAGGACTGGGCCCCCTTCCACACCCCAAGAATCAGGAGTGGAACTCACCATATTCAATTTGTTGATATGAAAGGGAAAAAGCAAATTTGACAGTGGGACCAAACACACTAAATTGGAGGACCTGGAAGGTGGAACCAACCCGGGTTCATTTCTGATCAAGAAACTCCAAGAAAGAATGGACCCCCGGGGGCCCAAAACAACTCACAAACACTGAGTAAGCCCGGGTCATACAAAAGGCGTTCCTCACTTTCTCGTCCTCTTTTGGGGATCTTTGGACCAAAGACCTCCAAAGCAAAGAAAAATGGAACCTACAACTGTGGCCTGGATGATCTCCGACTTCCCCCCACCTGGGACGCGCCTTTCCCACCACTGCTACCAGAAAGCCCGGAAGGGGGGATACGGACACCCCAGGAAAACCACCCAAATTACAAGAGGCAAGACTAAGGAAAAACCCGCCTCAGAAAACGAGGGAGTGAAAAAACCCTCACGCCTTGGGAGGAGGGGAAAATGGGATATACCTGGGGTGGACAAAACAGGCAGGGGGACCGCGGATGTCGAGCGGAAATTGGGAGGGGGGAAAAATAAACTTGGCACTAAAAAACTGGAAATCCAAGGGGGTATTTCCAAAAAGGCTGTTAATTTGCCAAACCAGTTTTCAAAATTGAGAGAAGCCTAACACAAGATTTCCCCTAAGAAATTTTCAATTTCTTAACACTTCCTTAGACGAATTTCAATCCAGGGGGGGGGGGCCATCAGCAACCGACCTGTTAACTCCAAAGCTTCACCCAGAATAAATCCCAAATTTGATCAATTACACCTTTTTAAAAAAACAGCAGCAACATCACAAGCGCATTCATGGAACCCAAGGGAAAACGAAAAAGAGGATCGCAAGAAAACTGCCCACGCTGACCTTTAGGGAAAACCAGGAAAGATGGGTATCCCTGGAAAGCTGAAATATTTGCCACAAAGGCAAGGATCTGGGGTTTCCCCCACCCAGGGGATAACAGAACATGCCTTTGGGCCCCTTAAAATATGGGAAACGTGCTTGAAAATTAGGGAATTAAATAACCACAAAACTTATTACTCCAGTTAAACTTTTTTGATTAATATTTTCATAATTTTTTTTTAAAAAATTACCCTATTTTTTAAATTCTAAATTCTTAAACTTTCCTTAAGTTTTATTCAATTAAAAATGAATTTCTTGTTGTTTAGGTCATTTTTCCCTCATTAAACTACTAAGTTTTCACCATGAAAAATTCAAATATCAACCCCTTGTTTAGAAATATTCCCGTTTTGTTTTGCCACCTTTTTTTCTGTTTCCCTATTGGGGAATTTGAAAATTTTGGGGTTTAAGGGTTGGAATAGAGTGGGGATTTTGGATCTCCACAACCCTGTACAACCGGCAAACAGAACCCGAAACCAGGGAATATGGCCTTTAAGAGGAAACTCATAAATTAAAATTACATTACCAGAACCCAAAAAGGTTGCAAAGGGGAAATTCAACCAACACCCAAGGAAAAAGGGGCGACCAAGGAGGTGGGGTAAAATTAGGAATGGGCAGGCCTGACTAACACCTGGGAGGAAACTAAAAAATAAACTTTTTATCTTTATGCCCCAAGGTCTTTTTTAAATCTAAGTATTGGTTATAATCTTTTTTTGTTAAAAACTTTCCCCTTTTTCTCTTTACCAGCCTTCCTAGAAACAATGTCCTTTTCCCTTTTAATTGGCCCCCTTGGCTTCTCTCACAAGGAAGGAAGACAGGTTTTTGGTTTTTTGCTTTAACAACATTGCAGTTTATTTAAACTTCCCCATTAATTTTCCCTCCACTTGCTATACCTTTCCCGGTCCTTTTATTTGGCCTTTTAATAACTGTATTTTTTTAGCATTTTTTTTCCTTCTTTCTTTCTACCATTCGCTTCGTTGTCCCTTCCCAGAAACAGAGTGTTGGTCTTTCCCCATTTTGCTCCCTGGCTTAAATTGGAGGAGGGGAGGGGCGGCTCCTGGCTTTTTTCTCTTTTTGCCCTTTCCCGAAGAAGGGGGTGCCAGTTATGCTTTCAAGGAAAACCACCATGGCTTTAAGTGTGGGGCTTTCCCTCACTGCTTGCCAAGTTTCATGTCCTGTCCTTGGACAGGCTTTTCAAAGGTAAAATGTGGATTTGCCACCCTTTTTTTAGGATTCTGTGTCCCCTCTGCCACCTAAAAGGTTTAGCCTAAAATGCTTCCCATCCTCCATTTCCACACCAAAATTTTTTTTTGGGACAAATTCTTCCAGCCCTCAAAAATTTTTGTTCCTTGGCTAAGGAAATGGTTGCTTTGAGTATGAATCCTTTGCCCTCTTTTGTATGCCTTTTTCACTCACCTTCCTTGGAATTTTGCCGGATTGGTCTTTGGAAATTTCCAAAGTTCTTCGTTTTTTGTGTTGGGAAAGGTCATCAGCTGTTTGCGAATCTCCTTCCACGAGGTTTGGTCTCTTATTCCCCTTTCCTCCTCGACAAACGGATAAGAGGGACGTGGAAGGTTGTCCAATTTCACCACAAAAGCAACAATCAGTTGAACCTGCCACACTTGGACTGGGAAGAAGTTCGACTTTTCCCTCAGTGCTCATGGTTTAGTTTGGGCGCTGTCTTTGATATTTCTTCAAAACCATAGAACCTTTAAAATTTCAATTAAATTTGGGCTTCACTGTTATTTTTGTTCAAAATTTCTAAAGTTCCCAATGGGTCCCTTTTTTTAAAAATTGACACCTTTAGCCCAAACTTTTGTATGCCTTTCTTCACTTCAGCCAGTTCCGTAGTGATATGTCGGAAATGTTCTTCCTGACAACGAAATTTCTCTTCCAATGTTCTATTCAAGTTTGTTGTGTTTAGCTGGAAGCTGTTCATCAGCTGTGCGAATCTCCATTCAAACAACTGGAAGAGGTTTGGTTCTTCATTCATTTCAAACTTCTGCGCAGTCAGTGAGAGCGGAGTATAGTAGAGACAGAGGTAAGGTATGGCAATGCACACACAGAAAGCAAGCAAATCAGTTGACCCCTGAACCTGACACTTGCACTAGGTTGCACAGAATACAGGTGCACTTTTCCTTTGCCTGGTTTTACAGCACTGGCCTAAAAATAGGTTAAAAATAGCTTGTAGTAAAACTGCTGTGACAAATTTGAAAATAATATCATTGCAAATATCTATAGTACCGTTTAATTTACAAGTCTATAATTTACCAGGAAGTCGCTTCACATGTATATCTACCTGTATGCAAAATTTCATACTGATTGGCCATGGTAGTCCTTGGTAGTTTTATAAGATGTGACAGCGATATGAAAAGCAGCTTGTGTTGACACTGCTCACTCCGCATCCCGGAGAGAGAGAGAGAGAGAGAGAGAGGGTGGAGAGAGAGAGAGGGAGAGAGAGAGAGAGAGAGAGAGAGAAAGAGAGAGAGAGAGAGAGAGAGAGAGAGTAACAGGACATGTATATTATGATGTATACTGTGAGTTATGTTTTTCACCTGTTTGAACAAAGGGTACGAGCCAATAGATTTGTAGGACATGATTTAGTGACAGGGCAGCTGCACAGCAGCACAGACTTACTGGTTATGTGGTGTTGTCAAATGCAATCTGCACACTCTTTTCCTTTCCCCACCCCTTCTCTTTACAATGGGCAAAAGTTACATGCAATAAACCCTCAGAATCAGATATTCTGTTTCACTTCACTGTGAAAGTCAGCTGTGGTCCTCCCTACAGACCTTTATTGATGGTCTCAGCTAGTGTTTTAAGGGGAGAGCAGAACTTTTCCTAATGATCTAGCTCCTTGTTCTTCGGGGAGAAGATAAAACTTTGCTTACGATCAACTTTTGAGAATGGCCAAAGTTTGCTAGAACTCAAATGAGATGATAAAAAAAAGGTTTCTATGCATATAGAGTGTATGCAGAAATCGGGGCAAAAGACAAACTGATCTTCACAAAGGTTAGGGGCAACAACCCACGTTCACACTCCACCAAATGTACATGTTTACAGAGGGGAATATTTTAATGAGTTTTCGCTGCACTGTGGTGACATGGCGTGCTGCTCATTTTCACAAGATAGATCTGCTTTGAATTTCAATGCTGCACGGCACAGCGTGTTCTTGCAAATCGCAGACTGTAGGAGGAATAAGATGAAAACAGATATCACACGACAGCAACAAGTTTTGTCCAGGCAAAAAGATATGCAACAGCTAGATCTATGCAATTAACGTGTGAATTGAAACTGTGAAACTAGCCCAGTATTTCCATGTAACAGTTCTAAAAGTTCAGTTACAACTTAAGATGGAGAGAAATGTGTGCGCAATGTTCCCTACGGTATTCCACCATCACTTTTTTTTAACTTTGAGAGCATCAAGTCATGGGATTCTTTCTTGAAGCTTGGAAATCTAAATATCTAAATCTATAAAGAAGAGGGTTAGGGCTTTAGTTTAACCAAAAATATCTTGTAATGCATTGATTTATAGTGTGTGTGTGTGTGTGTGTGTGTTCTTTAATTTAACGTCTTTTCACATTACGTGATATTAGATTTGTGTGTGTGGTGTGTGTGTGTGTGTGTGTGTGTGTGTGTGTGTGTGGTGTGTTCTTTAGATTTTACATCTTTTGTGTGTGTGTGCGCGCGCGCGGCGTGTGTGTATAGGTTGTGTCTTTTTTAAAAAATCTGTATACTTAAGAATAGTCTTGTCTCTGATACTGTTTGCTTATTATTTTGCAATATTATTTTTGGGTGTATTGCTGTAAGGTTTATTCTCCTGTAGTCTTCCATACCCCAAGAGGGATGAAAGGAATTAAATCTTGAATCTTGTGTGTGTTGTGTGTGTGTGTGTGTGTGTGTGTGTGTGTGTGTGTGTGTGTGTGTGTGTGTGTGTGTGTGTGCATCTTTTTTAAGTTGTAGATTCCCCATATCACTGGTATAAGAAGTACACAGGAACAGCAGAATGAAATAACTTTTCCGATCTTATTCGTCAAATGTGTAGCTAATACGAGTTTACTGGCAAAAAGTGTGCCTTGAAAATTATCAAACTATTGCAGCTGGACATGATTTTTCAATTATCTCGCTAATTGTACGTACATTTATTTTTCAATAATAGTTGACAACGAATGCATCATTTATTTTAGGTGATTGAACTCAACTGCTCCAAGCAGGATGCACACATTTCTGAAGAATTATGCCAATGTCAATGTTGATAGCAGGAGTAAATTGTCACAGACAAACTTGTGTTGCATACCACTAAGTCATGAAGGATTAAGTTTTATCTGCGTGAAAATCGAGATGCTTGCCCGGGGAGAGCGCATCGCCACAAGAGCAGCGCCATCCATTACTTGTGTTCCTTTCCTGTCTGCATATGTATTTGGTTTCCTATCAGAGTGGGAAAAGCTACATAATTTTTCCAAGGGCAACTCTCTTGCTTCCGTGAGATCTTTTACGTGCACTTGAATGACTATTGCACACGGGATCTCAGTTTATCGTCTCATCCGAAAGACTAGCACCCATACCACCAGCCACGGTCTAGGGGATGGGAGAAAAGTTTCGAGCACAAATGGGTATCGAACCACCACACACATGAAACCAACACCTTGTGCTTTCTATCAGGTGCGTTACCTCTAGATCACCGATCCACCGATTCATTAATCAATGGTTTTTGTTCATTTATGAGGCATAGATGAGGGTTATGATTTGGTTTAAATGTTGTGTGTGTGTGTGTCCATGTGTGTGTCTATAATATGTGTGCGTGCGAGGGTGGATGCACACACGTGTGTGTGTGTGAAAAGGCAAGACCTCAGAATAGGAGAACTCATTCATTCTTTACTATTTAGGATAACGACTCTTCATCCTCTTAACGCTCTATCTGGCCCAGAGAATCAATACAAGAAATTCTTCATACTGTTTCACTCACTGCTTTTATTCAGCTAGTTCCAGAATGTGTGTTGGGTCTGTTTCTTACACTGATGGGGAGTGTCGGGGGACCTAGACGATCACAAGTAGAGTGCGGCCCATCTGTCATTGTCTTTTATCTTGTCTAGACCTGAAATCGAATCTGTACCCTCAGGAGTTTGGGCGTTCTTTTCTGTCAGATGACCTCATCAGCATTTTAGGAGAACAGCTGTTGTTAGAAGAAAAATGTTTCCTGGTTGAAGACTGTGCCTGTTCATCCTCGACTATCTGCACTTACTACTGTTGAGCTGCCTCTGCTTCTAGCCGTCATCCACACAGAACAGAAAAACTGAAAGCCGTTGCAGGAACTCAATGGCAGAGGAACCAAGATAACCCCTCTCTTGCTGTAATTTCTAGCAAGACGTGGGGCTTGATCCAGTTTTCCCCCAGATCCTGGCATGCTTCATTCTACTTTCCTTGTCATGGTAGTGAGCTCAGTCAGGACCACTGGTTTTGAAAGGTCAGGACTGGTGCACTATATTGGGTCTTGCACCACTCTGACTAATGACGTTTTAAAGGCTTTTCCACCAGAAAGGCCTATGGTTTATTTTCTTATGTTTTTATAGTATTGTTTCTTTTAATTCAAGGACAATGGAAGAAGCCGTCATGTGCTTTTTACATCCAGTCGCCGTTTGTAAGCAGTTTTGTAAATTTTGTTCATTCCAGGTATCTGTATCATCACCAAGTAGACCTGGCTTCTGTGCTACAGTTGCCGTTGTTTCCTGCCATGCTTTCCTGCCCTGTGCACCATAGAACGTGCCATGGCGTTGATTGGAGTGGCTGTTCTGTCTTCAGCAGTGCTGGCTGCCTGCCTGTCTGCAGTCCCTTTGAGTGCTTTGTTATGCCTCACTGCCTTTCTTGACCTAGTGCTGCATGCAACGAGCTCAGGACATGCTCCACACTTTGCCCTTACAGGGGAGGGAGGCCACGTGCATGCAGGCACTGTCCCCACGACCTCACAATACCCTCCACAGTCCCAGCTCTAGTGGCGGGTTGCTAATCACGGGGCAACCAGTCTGTTGGCCAGCAAGAGCTTCATACTTCAAATACTTCCCAACAACAAGTCCCCACCCTCCAATGCCCTCTAAGAGGAAGGAAGGACTCAAACCTACACATGCGCACAAACGCCCGTCCACAAGCACGCACACACACACACAACACACACACACACACACACACACAAACGGGCGCGCGTGCGTACGATCACATGCGCATAATCATGTCAGTTAGTATGAACAGAATAACAGACAGACAAGCAGACAGAAAGACAGACAGACAGACAGACAGACAGACAGACAGACAGACAGACGATCGATCAGAGAGACAACATATATGTTTGTGTGTCTGAATGTACATACATGTGTGAGCCTGTGTGTATCGTACTTTTTATCTCATAGATTTGGTCTGCAGCGTACCATGTGTGTAATATATGTAATATCTGTTGGTTTCAACTATTAATTGTTTGTTATTGGTTGCATGACTGGGTAGTAGGTTGAATGCAAGCGCTTTGATTTGTCTTTGCAAGATATAGCGCTATACAAATTCCATTTATTATTATTATTATTATTATCATTATTATTATTATTATGTGGGTGAGAGTAGGTAGTTGTGGTGTGTGTGTGATGTGTGTGTAGTGTGTTTGTGTGGTGTGTGTGTGTGTGTGTGTGTGTGTGTGTTGTGTGTGTGTGTGCTCGTGTGTGCACGCATTAATAAGTTTGTGAATCTATTTACAGTTGGGAAAAGTATGCACAAGTTTCTACAGTGATGCTAGCATCTGTGTCTACAGGTGTATGCGCATGTTAATCTCAATGCACTCATATATCTATGATGTGCTGACATGCATGCCCATAGGCATGTTTGTTTATGTGCGCTCAGATGTGCGTGTGTTCACGTTTTCGCTCACAACTACAATCCTCTGTTAGCAATCTATCTACAAGGAAACTGTCATGGCCAAACACCAGTCCAAACACCATGACAAGGCATTAGCTAAAACAACACACCACAGATTAATCGATAGAGCCATTAGCGTTTGGGCCCCAAGCACATAGGTCTGCCACTTTGGAGTCTATTAAGGAACTAGTGATGTATGTATATACATGACACTGTGGTTGATATGTCATCATAATTGGCAGTCCATGCGCTTTTCTGCGTCTGTTAGGCCACTTGGATGATGAAAAGTGTTCATGATGATAATGATGCAATGGCCCCCATGACGGTAACGGTGGTAAGTAAAATGAAAAGCTGCATATAGCTGATGACAATGACAGCGACCGTGTGTATAATTGTAATGGGTGATAGTGGTTGTGTTGCTACTGTGTATATTATTGTAATGGGTGACAGAGGTTATGTTGGTACTGTGCATGCTGTTGTAATGGATGAGAGCGCTTATGTGTTGCTACTGTGTACATTGTTGTAATGGATGAGAGCGCTTATGTATTGCTACTGTGTACATTGTTGTAATGGATGAGAGCGCTTATGTGTTGCTACTGTGTATGCTGTTGTAATGGATGAGAGCGCTTATATGTTGCTACTGTGTATATTGTTGTAATGGATGAGAGCGCTTATGTGTTGTTACTGTGTATATTGTTGTAATGGATGAGAGCGCTTATGTGTTGCTACTGTGTGTATTGTTGTAATGGATGAGAGCGCTTATGTGTTGCTACTGTGTATATTGTTGTAATGGATAGTAGTGTTTGTGTTGCTGTTGAAGTTGTTACTGCTATTGCAGTTTTAATTTTGTAACAGGAAAAATATTTAGAGAGACAAAGGGTGATAGTGGGGTGACGGTGGTGGTGTTGATAATGTGGTGTGGTGGTGATGATGGTGTTAGTTTAGTTAGGAGGGGGTGAAACGGAGAAGGAGGAGAATGCTGTTGTTGCTGTTCGTAATGCAACAGCTGGTGTTATTCATTGTTTTTCTCCTTTTCCCTCCTTTTTCTGATTTTTTTCTTTTCTTCATCATTCCTCTGTATTTTAATCTGAAAACAAAAACGTTTTTATACTTCAATTGTCACGATGTAAGCTTGAAAGCAAATCATTTTTTTAGATTTTCGATACACATTGCCCTCTCTCTCTCTCTCTCTCTCTCGCTCCTCTCTCTCTCTCTCTCTCTCTCTCTCTCTCTCTTCTCTCTCTCTCTCTTTCTCTCTCTCTCTCACACACACAACACACACACACACACACACACACACACACACACACACACACACACACACACACACACACACACACAACGTCATTTTTTCTGTTGAGGGCTGTACAAGTGTACTAAGAATGCTAGACACATTAGGGATGGCCCGATTGTTTCATCGCATAAGTCATCCACGAAGGACTTTTTACAGAACAAAAGAAAAAAATGAGAGTACAAAAGAAAGGAACCGAAAAATATCTAAAAGAGCGAAAGAAAGAAATAACAAACAAAATGAACGAAAAATGAGTGAAAGAAAGAAAAAAGAGAACTGAAAACAGACAAAAAAAGCAAAGAAATAATGAAAGAGATTAAGTAACAAAGAATGAAAAGAAAGTAAATCAAAGCAAGGCAAATTCTTTATTCCCAGAAATATAGATAAACACCGACGTGTCTTTTTTTATACCCGGTCCCCGTCTTTTTAAAGGATGGATATGATGTATGAGTTTGTGTGTGTGTGTGTGTGTGTGTGTGTGTGTGTGTGTGTGTGTGTGTGTGTGTAAGTGTGTGTGTGTGTGTGTGTGTGTGTGTGTGTGTGTGTGTGTGTGTGTGTGTGTGTGTGTGTGTGTGTGTGTGTGTTTGTGTGGTAGATAGATAGATGATGCTGGCAGACCAGCCAAAAGAGAATTGCAATAGGTCCAGACGTGATAAAGAATGAGAGATGCCACGAGGGTTTGATGTTGGTCTGTGGACAGGTACTTTCGATTGCACTAATACGCCGTAATTGATAGTATCACGACTGGCAGGTCTGGGTGATGAATTTTTTCACAGAGAGTGTGTTGTCAATAATGACCCTAGATACTTTACAGCAGTGGTGAGGGGAACTGATGCATTGCGAAATTCTAATGAAGCTGTGGAATGGAAGAAAGATTGTTTTTGGTCCATACAAGCATGACTTCAGTTTTATCAGGTTTAGTTGTACTTGTTCTCTATCATCCAGTTTTGGATATTGAAAGCAGTAGGCCATATTTATATCAATGTCTTGGATATCTTGGATATCACATGAGATGCTGAAGTCCTCACGTCAGTCCATAATATCATATCATTGAAGAAAAAGTAGTGAGGGAAAACAAGTGACACCCCCCCCCCCCACCCATCATGTTTAAAGAAATGGTTCATCAACGGTTCTAGTAACACACACTCATAGCTGTGAATCTTTCAGTGACAGACAGACTGACACACATACATAAAAAGACACAGACCAAAGCAGAATGACAGCATCTCTTCTTTGTTAACAAAGTTTTCAATAAAATGAACAGATTGATAGAAAGAGCACACAAAGAGGATGTAAACTTCAACAGACAAATAAACCCAGAAGAATAAAGGAAAGACTGACATCAGCTGACAATCCTTTCCTCTGAAAATATCAGACACACGTACAGATAGAAACGTCAGACACAATCATGCACAGATATTCACATGTACAAAGAGATAAAACGTCAGACACAATCATGCACAAAGAGGTAAAACGTCAGATATAATCATGTACAGATATATACACACGTCCTTCACCATCACCTATCCCGTAGTCAAGTAGCCCGTTGGGGCCCTACAGAAGATTTGGCAACCAGCTTCCTCCACTCGTCTCAGTTTTCAGCTTTCCGTGACAAATCGTTCCACTCAAGGCCAGTATACTCTCTGATGTGTCTTCCATCGTTTTCTCTGTCTGCCTCTTCGTATTCCTCCTTGTACTGTTCCCTGTAGGACGGTCTTGGCCAGTCCAGATGTTTGTGTGACGTTCCCGTGCCACTTCAGTTTGCGTTTTTTCACTGAAGTCAGGAGCTCTTCGTTTTCGTTCTGTTTTTAGAAGTAAAAAACCAGAACTCGTGGTTTTCAAATGCCTCCGCCATTATTCTCTCTAAGAAGATGATGAGGTTGGGAGAGAGCAGACATCCTTGGCATACTCTAATTGTAGTTCTGGAACCACAGGTGCTGGTAGATAAAATCGCCAGATAGAGAGTACTTAAAGCCACGGAGAAAAACAAAGCATAAAAGTATGAAGAGGAGCAAAGTGCAAACATGGCAAATTCTACGAAGCAGAGGATTTAGCTGTGTCTTAGCAGGAACACAATACAGAAAGGAAACTAGTCATTACGTGGCGAAGAGTTATTGCGCCTGTAGTCATAAATCTCGCCCCCATTAATTGCTGTGTGCAGGAAGAAAAGTAAATAAACAGTTCAATCACAGCAAGAGCCAGTGCAGTAAAGCCAAAACTGTTAATATCACAGAATATCACTATTACAAACATCAAACAATTGTAGCCAGTTTCTTTGTCTCGTAAAAAAAGGCTAAAATATATTCTTAAAAAATAATTAATGTAAACAAAGAAAGAAAACCCTATACTCGCCCTTACTTCCCCTCCAAATCTGTATATAACAAAATGATAAAGTTGCTTAATCTCTCTGGAAAATGGAATAACTTGAACAACGTTGCCTCACTGGCTCATTATGCTATGAAATACACACCCGATAAGCATTGCATCTAATGTCAGACAGACTGGTTAGCACCAAACCCACATTGCGATGGTGTACAAAATGACTAGCATCAAATAAAATGAATAAAGCAAAATTAGGTCAAAAGAGTATGCAAGAAGGTTGATTTGTGAAACATGACAGTTTGACAAAAATGAAGCGAAGACGTTAACAAGACCAGACGCGAGCGAGCGAGCGAGCGAGAGAGAGAGAGAAATAATGCGAACATGTTATTCATGTTACTCAATCGCCTTCTTTCTCCACTATGGAGTCAGGCATCTGTTCACAATTTCATTTGTACGTAGCCAAAATCTGTGTCTCTCTGTCCCTGTCTCTGTCTCTCTCTTTCACTCTCTCTCTCTTTCTTCCTCTCTAATCCCCTTTAAAGTCAAATGCTTTTTCGCGATTAGTGATAATCTGACAGTAGAACCTTATGCACTGCTCTCATTGCTGGTTCTCTCAAGACAGACTAAAACTGGGGAGCGGCCAAGTTGACAGTGTTTTCGCGAGTCAATAAACTGGCTTCAAGTGCAACGTGCTTTTATGCACATTTAGGAGACGGCGGCCACAGGGGAATTCACCCCACAACATTTGGCGGTAAAGACCCACATTCATACGGCAACAAATGTACACTCAGGATAGGAAATATTTATTCAATTGATAGCATTGCAGCATAATGATGTAGCCCACACTTTAGTACAGAGCGAGAGCGAGAGCAAGAGCGAGCGAGCGAGCGAGTGAGAGAGAAGAGAGAGAGAGAGAGAGAGAATGCGAACATGTTATTGAATGTGAATGGATAATCTTACAGCCATGCCTTTAACCTCACCCCTACCCTACTCATCTTCCCTTCCCCAAAGAAGGCCAAAATCAAGTTGACAAAATGTTATAGCAACTGAAACCAACATGACATTGTGATTAATAACCTTAGTTTCCACTCTCAACTGCCCTCTGCAACTTCCCATTCCCCTCACACTCTCTCCATTTCTGCATCTCTCGTTCTTGCAACTAACACATGATAAAATCAATAGCTCTGTAACAAACATCTTAAAAGAGGATAAAGCGAGATGGAAAGAAAAAAAAGAGTGAAGGAGAGAGGAGAGGAGAGGAAAAGTACGTGTGGCTTAGAGGAGAAAAGGAAAGAGTAGAAGGTAGGGCCACATGAAAGAGGGAGATAAGGAGTGATCGTGAGAGAGAAATAGAGAAGAAAGAGGAAGAGATAGGGAAAGAGAAAAACAGAGACAGAAGGGGGGTGGAGGGGCAGATAGACCGAGTGAGAAAGGGGCAGAGACAGACAAACAGGAGGACAGACAGACAGGCAGATAAAAGAGGAAGTGGATATTGAATTGACGTTTAATGTATTACTTGTACGAAAATTTATTACTACAATGTAAGAATTTAAAACACAGAAATAAAGTATTAATATAACATTTTCAAAAGATGTCTGTCATAAGCTCTCTTGAATAATGATAATCTACTCTTCTGTTTAGACAATCAGGGATGTCAATCCACATTTTAATATCTGGTTAACCAAGAATGACTTTACAGGTCGATTCTGGATCAGGGAATAAATAGAACACTTTTACCTTGAAAAATCTTGACCCCAAAACACCCTGACAAATTTGTACATAAAAACGCCAATATAATTTGCATTTCAGTCTAATATGAAAAAAATACTTATTCACTGTTTTGCAATCTTCACTTTGCAAGGAAGATTTAAGATTATTAGTTTTATGGAACATATGCGTGTACTCTCAAGTCGTTTTTAAGCTGTTTCTACTTGCAAAATCCAACAGTAGGAGGACAAACCAATATCTAGCTGTATGTAAGCGTTGAAAAATAGCTTTCGGATCACATACATCCAGTAAATGCCTACCAAGCTAAAGCATCTAATGGGATCATTTCTGTGGTAATATTGAAATACAAGTAGACCAGGAGGGATTTTTGTCAGCATTTACCCCATGTAATGTGTGATTCAACTTTTTCGATATCAAATCATCAACTCCAGATATCTTGACAAAGATTTAATGCTTTGTATATTCTGTCTTGTCATCACTATCATGAATTTTTGAATTGTATGGACGGGGCGCCATGTGGTTAAAAATCAGCCCTCTCCCTGCCACCATAAGTTTATTTGTATCATCGAACTGTTCACAAGATGATGAAGCATTAGGGGGGAAATCATCAGCACAAATAGAAAATAAAATCGGAAATAAAATCCAGAACTGATCCCTTGGAACACCATGTGTTACCAGCATGAAAGAGAATATCCGCAGTCTCGTTGCTGTAGGACTGCTGCCTTCTGTTTGCAAGGATGGACATAAATTGATCTGAAACCAGGCAGAAGCCATAATTATACAAGTTTCCTTATCACTATTGTTTTCTGATCATCGTTGATACAGAGAGAGAACTCTGAACTCTGAACTCTGAAATTTAATGAATACAGGCCAACAGCCCCTTTTTATGGGGGGAAACATAAACATTATTCTGACATAATATATAACATGATAAAGAACACACAATGCTGGTACTACATGAACATGTTTACTGAAAGAAAAAATTAAACAAAACAAAAACTGCTGAGTGCAGATGGAAACAATCTTAATCCTGGAGGTGATTCACTTTTAATTACTCATATTTTTAATAAAGTTCTGTCTGAATGCAGCTAAATGGAATTTGGCGAGATTTACTAGAGATGCTTGTGAATTGCAAGCTAGTACACTAACAAGCGCCTTTTCTAGGCTAACACCACCATCAACGTTAAGTTTGTACTGCTGTCTAATGTCCTGGTATAGGGGACATCTAAATACAAAGTGTCATCTTCTTTCCTGTGTAGACATGCAGGGCATGCGTATAGGTGAAAAGCGGTATTTGTGTACATTCAACTGTGATACACCCATCCTGAATTGTGCCAGGATATTTCTGTAACCTTCAACGTATAGAATATCAACATAACGTTCTATCACAAATACGTGTTTAATTCTACCATATATGGAAAATCGTGAGTTGAATCCATGTGGTTTCGCCAATGGTAACAGAAACTGCTATGTAGCCTTTCTTTAAGCTCTTTCAAAAATCTTAAAATCAATGAATGCTACATACAGTTTCCTGTGTTTAAGTAAATAGTTTTCTATCAATGCATTCAGAGTAAATATGTGATCTATTGTTGAACGGCCTTTTCTAAAACCAGCCTGTGCTTCACAAATAGAACCATTCTGTTCTACCCACAAGGTCAATCTACTATTAATGATAGATGTAAATACTTTACTCAGAATACTTAAAAGAGGTATACCCCTATAATTGTCTGGGTTATTAGTATCACCTTTCTTATGTAAGGCATATATTGCTGCTTCTGTCCAGTTTGAAGGAAAAAAGCCCTCAGCAAATTGGGCATTGAAATATTTTGATAGAAATGGCATAATTGTTTGTTCAGCATTTTTCAACATTTCAGCTAGAATACCATCTAGACCTGCTGCCTTTCTGCACTTCATATGGTCTATAGCTTTCCTAATTTCTCCTTCTGATATTTCAATGTCTAATATATTATCAAATGCCATTTCATCTACTTCACCATGAAAGAAATTTTCATCATCCTTAACAAATCCATCACTGAAGACAGATTCGAAATGACGTAGCCACTCATCCTCTGAAATGTTATTAGTGATCACACTACATCCTCTTTGCTTACGAATTTCACCCCAGAACTGATTAGGATCATTCATAGAGGCAAGTATGTTATTGAGATTAGAGTTTCTATGTTCCCGCTCTTTCTTTCCAAGCAAGGTCTTATATTCTTTTCTTACTTCTGCGTACTTCTTGTAGTCTTCATTTGCTTTTGTTTTCCTACACTTTCTAAGATGACTTCTTACCTCCCTTTTCTTCATGAGGCACGCCTATCAAACCACCTGGCCTGTTGTTGTTTAGGTTTTCCGATCACAAACTTTCTTTTCATTGACTCTGCTGCTTCATTTAACGCTTTAGTGAAAACACACACTGATTCTCTAAACTACTATCAATTAAGTAATGGCTCTTTCTACCTGAACCGTGAAGTTTCAGACTGCACATTATTGCTAAAAGTTGCAGCCTGGTTTTGTGACCAAATTACCTTTTCCATGGTAACGGGGGAGTCCACAGAAACTTGAGTGCATGAATCACTTATAGTGCAGTACAATTCCACTGGCATGTGGTCTGATTCAATTCTATCAGCTATGATCATTCTGTCAAAGATTCCACAGATATCAAAACTAACCAAAAAATAATCTACAACACTGTGCCCTTGTTCAAACAAATAGGTAAAATTTCCTGAATTATCAAGGCCTGGACACCCATTAAGTAGTTTTAGATTGAAGCAAGCACACATATCAAGCTGTTTGTTTTTTTTTACCGAAATCATTGATAACCAAATCCTGAGATAATCTACTACTCTCAAAAGCTACCGATTTATCAAAAATGTCTAAATAATCATCTGAAGCAGACCTGGGATTCTGGACTTGCAGGTTACAAGTACGAGCATTAAAGTCACCATTGCAAAGAAGGTGAACATTGTCCTCAGTAGAAAGCAGATCACCAATTTGTCTTTCAATGTCCAATATATGACAATCATACTCAGCCTGATCATAAAACGGGCTGCCATATGGAGGTATGTATGTGCATACGTATATAATGTCTTTTGGGCTACCAAGTAGGTATCTAGACAATTTAAGAATAACACTGTTTTCAACATCACTATGTAATTCAGTCACATATTTTGTCAAATGCTTTTTTACCATGACCAAGATACCACCTGATTTCCTACCATGATGAGATAGCTTTACTGCTGGACAAACATATTTATCAACACTTTGAAAAATATGTGAAACATCAATTTTTTTTTTATCAATAAACGTTTCTATCAGACAAACAATATCAAAGTTAGAAACATAAGTTGTCCAATCAAAATCTTTGAACTTGCTGACAAGACCTGCCACATTGAACAGAAGGAAAGGCAGTGACTGGGGCCGGCCTGTATCCTAGCTGGTAGCATCACCAGGAGGCACATCAGAGTGACTGTCTTCAGAGTCCCCTTCCTGCCCAATATCAGCGGACTCTGGAGCAGTGGATTCTGGAGCATTCGGGACCTCAAGGATATCATGGGCCTGTACCTCAGCATGTGACTGTTGTAGCATGAGGTCAATTCGGGGCTGGGAAGAGGATGATGCTCGTCCTTGCTGTCTGGCATGTTCATTTGGAGTCGACACAGCACCTCCACCAGACAGCCCAGCAGTGTCAAGTGTACCTCCCTCAACCATCGACTGTCTACCTCGAGCCCGAAGATTATAGACATTACTGTTGCCTTGACTGTAGCTGGTGCTTGTATTTTGCTCTTGGTCTTGTAAGTCATCAGCTATATTGCACTTTTCTGGAATCTGTCGTGGATTTTCGGAAGTACGTGACCCGTTCCTGAAAGTCCTGGTCAGTGACAAACTCATTTTCTTGTTAAAGTGGGGCAGGCTTTTTGTGCTCTGTGTGAGGGAACAGTTCTGTTTGCTGTCAGGGCTGGGAAGTCACTTGATGATAGGCAGTATGAATATTGCCCTAGTTATCTGTGTCTGACGTAGAGCCATGTCACTGTCACGATTTTGCTTATTACCCCTAGCATGGTCTCTTCTGTCATGCTCATAGTGTTGGGTTTTTGCTGTAACCTCTTACACCATGGTTGGCCCACTTTCTGGATAGTCTCACTTTGGAGATTACAGGTATAAACAGCTTCATCTGTCATACCATAGAGATGACTTCAGTCCTTTCTCTCTGAACTGATGATAGAGAGGGATGAGTTCCTTCCTCTTCTGTTGAATGTTTTCAGAGAAATCTTCCTTCACAAAGATGTGCTGGAAACCCTCACATTCCTTCAGCTTATGAGCATTCCAGAGCACTAGCAACTTTAAAGGTGAGACTGGAACTTTACAGCGATGGCTCTGCCAGCCCTGTAGATGCGGTCACAGTGCAAGTCCTCTTCTATGCCCATTACCAACCTGCACTGTTCCCGGACCTTTTCCTCATTGGCTGTCAGGAAGTTGGCACCCTCATGCAGTGGAAGCCCAAAGAAGAGGAGGTTGTTTCTTCTACTTTGATTGTCCAAGTGGTCACATTTATCTGAAAAGGCACTGACTGTCTCCCTCAGCTGTGACCTGTTGACTGCAAGAAGATGCATTGCTCTTCAAGCATTTTGTGACTGTTGATGAGCTGAGCTTGCTGTTCTTCTAACTGACACAGACAGAGGTCAATTTTCTTCTCCACACTGGACAGTTTCTTTTCCATAGTTAGGAAATGTTTTTCAACATTTTGCTCATGACGAATACTGTTAGACTCCATCCTTGATACAGCATCCTGCAAAGTCTGGGCCATATCTGCATGTAGTCGGGCAAGTGGATGCTCTCCTGCATGGAAACTATCATGATGAATGGATGATGTGTTGTTCTCACAGTATGCATGTGGAGAAGAGAAGGATTGCTGTCTGTACCCCCCCACGCTGACCAGGGCCTCTGGAAGGTACCCCCTCCCAAATGTAGGACCAGGGTTAGGCTCTGCATCACCACAAATCATCAGGAAGCACGAAAGGAAAACAATAGTCATTGTGATAACAGTTCTGTATATTGCCCTGCACTGGCAGAAACTATGTACCTAAATTTCTGTCGGGGGTCAGTTTTCATTGTCTGCAGAAACCTAACTGTAGCAAGAGAAAGAAATTCATAGTACAGACTCTGTACTGTTTGCTGAGCATCAACATATGTTGGACACTTGCTCCACAAACCATTCAGCTGATCATGACTGACAGCAGGAGTGCAGCAATACAGCACTGCTAACACCACTGCCATAAACAGTGTCCTCACACCACTCACTGGCCAGCACAACACAAGCTGGTGTCTACGTGCAGCCACACAGTTTAGTATACGTTTGTACATGAAGTTTTGATATGTCCAATAAAACAGGCCACTCTTGCTGATAAATTTTGTACTGGCATGATCACAACAACGTGAGGAAACTTAGGCTAGCTGTGTTGTAGTCGATACAGAGAGAGAGAGAGAGAGAGAGAGAGAAGAGAGAGGAGAGAGAGAGAGAGAGAGAGGAGAGAGAGAGAGAGAGAGAAAGAGAGAGAAATTTGACAGCAAGACGCACACAGGCATGAATAGGTGAACAGTTGGATGGATAAACAGACCGAAAAAACAAGACAGCGAATTGTTCACGAAACGAAAAACTGACACACAGACAAAACTACGCGCAGGCAACACAAACTGAAAGCTCTTCAGCTTCAGCAGACAAATACAAGCAGGAGAATGAAGGAGAAAAGACACCAGCTGACAAACCTTTTCCTCTCACAGGGACAGACAGACACACGGACGGGTTGGGAAAAAGCCATCCAGACAGTGCAAGTGCACACAGTCAAACAGAAAAAAACAACTTTAAAGAAATATAAAAAGAAAACAAAAGAAGGTATGGGACATAACTCAGCCAAAAATGGACACTTAACTATGTGTCAGCAGGAAAAAACTGTACAAGAAACCTGGTCATTACAGGCCTAAGAGTCATCTCCCCTGTTCTCATCAATCTTATCTCCGTATGCCAGAATAAGAAAAGTAAAACAAAGAAGTCAATGAAAACAACATCCAGCACAATAAGACAAAATACAAATATCACAATAGACGAACGCTCCAACATCCAGGAAAAAAACAAAAAAGCAAAATAATGCTGGCATCTACTGTTTTATTAATGAAAAATGATACAGGGTTTAAAATAAAATCAAATAATAAATCAACAAAACAACAACAAAAATTTAAACTAAAAATGGGAATGACAATAACTTACTATCATTTTTGGACGTTGAAAACCTCAAACACTGATCAGCTGTCAATGGGTTATGTTGTGAAGAACGAACTCTGTGGTCTCAGCATAGCATGGCAGGGCACAGCACACAGATTGCAATGTTATGTAACGAGACAAACAGCCATTCAAACTAAATGTACAGAAGGACAGAAAACAAAGCGAAATAAAATGCTCTAAAAAGCAATACAAAACAAACCAACAGAAAATGGAATGAATTAAAACAAAGGAAGACAAGAGTGTAAAAAATAAAATCAGCTTCTAGGAAAAGGCACTGTGACTGGTGATCATGAAAATGTGAAACACACTCTCTCTCTCTCTCTCACTCTCTCTCTCTCTCTCTCTCTCTCTCTCTCCCTCTCTCTCTCTCTCTCTCTCTCTCTCGACTCCGCCCCCACTGACTGCGCAGAAGTTTGACATGAATGCTGGCTCTGAAGAACCAAACCTCTTCCAGTTGTTTGAATGGAGATTTGCACAGCTGATGAACAGCTTCCAGCTAAACACAACAAACTTGAATAGAACATTGGAATAGAAATTTCGTTGTCAGGAAGAACATTTCTAACCTCACTACGGAACTGGCTGAAGTGAAGAAAGGCACACAAAAGAATGCTGAGGATGTTCTTGAGCTTCAAGATGACAGGAACGCCATTGTGGAACGGTTAGACCAACTGGAACAAAAATTAGATGCTGTGGAAGTGCAAAATAATAGATGCAATCTAAGATTCTTTGGTGTTGAAGAAATCAGAAGAGAAACAGGACTGACCAGTCAAGCACTGATTGTAGAAGTCTTGAACTTCCATTCCTCCAGTCACCAGCTGTGGCAGACGTCAGACATCAGAAGTGCCTATAGAATAGGCAGTCCACGTCAGGACAACTCTCCACGTCCATTCTTAGTCCAGTTTTGTCGATGGGGGGACAAGCTGGCGATCTTAAGAGACCAGGAGCTGCGTGAGAGACTTCGGCAAGGCAGCATCAGACTGACCTCAGACCTTACATCTCATCAGAAGACCATGGTGGATTTCCACAGAGACCAAGGCAAACTGGCGTACTTCTTCGATGGAAAGCTGCATGTGAAAAAGAGGCCACCAACACAGCCAGGGCACAGAGCCCATCACCGAAATCCATCCAATTATCCAAAGCCAGAGGTCAGCAACAATCTTCTGATGGCTGGAGAATAGCCCTATTCGCTCTGTGGGCAATCTGGTAGGATGGGAAGCAGTAGGCGTGACCATGGTGAGAGCAGAGAGGACAACAGACATCTGCAAAAGAGGATGCTTAATAAATCCCCGGTTTACCTTGAAAATGATCAGGGACCATTGGAACATCAGGGTCATCAGCAGTGGAGGGAAAAACACATTAACGCCAGGAACAGATCTTGGAGTCATGCTGCATCCCTTGCTGCTGAAGGGCAACGAAGCAGACGAGAAAGGCAGGATGCTCGTCCTCCCCTCCTCCCCCTGCTGTAGAAGAGCGAGGGAGCAGATGGGAAAGAGAGGACACTCCTGCTCCTCCCCCTGCTGCGGAGGGACGACGAAGCAGACGGGAGAAAGAAGACACTGCCCCTGCAGGGATGGACTGTGGCCCAGATGGGAAAGACAGGATGCTCGATTACGTAGCAGTGACTGGTCTGTGGGCGGTATGTACAGCCATCAGTTCACAGCAGTTGCCCCAGGTATGTGGTCATACAGTCAGGCAGTGCAGAAAACACATGCACCAGGGAGAAAGACTAAAATGTATAACAGGCCCATTCATAAAACCCAAGTAAGTTACAGCCATTCAGAACATACAGAGGGAGGATATTCTAAAATCAGACATACTTCCAAGCAAAGCATTAACAGTATAGTAAATGCTGACAATGTTGAAGACACATAATAATAATGTATGGAATTTATATAGCGCTGAATCTTGTAAAGCAACAAATCAAAGCGCTCAGATGACTTTTTTTATGCGTGTGTATACGGTTTTGTAAATTTTGTCATCTGTTCCCACCGGCACACAATGGCCTACTCTTTCGAACAGCGGAACAGAATTTAACGTGTGCGCAAGATGTTCTGCATGCGTTCGCAGACAAAGATGACACAGAACAGGACAATAAAGACAGATATGACAAAAGAAGTTACTGCATAAAAGATGTTCTTGACTCGGGTGCAGAGAATTTTGACACCAAAGATCAAAATGAGCTGACTGTTGAATTAGATCTGGCCATATCCTCAGGTCAGGCTAAGAAAGCAAATTCTCCTAGAAAAATAGCAGAAAGTTACACAGCTAGTGAGGACATAAGAGGCTGACACAGAATCCAGAGAGTATGATACAGAAGACAGACAGGGACCAATGGAAAAGGCTGACAATGAACAAAGGGAGGTAGATAGCAGTCAAGAGAGGACTGACAGACAATGGGACAGAAATGAGACCATGGACGTAAATATAAGGGATAAACTTGAGACTTCTGATACTGTTCAGACAGAGCTAGAGACATAGAAAGAGCAAAATGAAACAGCAGCACTCCCTGCTGATACTGACAATGCCATGTCACAAATGCAGCAAACACCTGCAAAAGCATCCTTCAGCATCCTTCCCCTTATAAAAGTAGGAAAAAGAAGACCGGCAGAACAAGAGTAACTAGTCAAAGCAGCATCATCAACAACTTTCAACCTATGATGTCAAGTGATTGTAGTCAAGGTGCACATGACAGGGGACGCACCAGAGCTTGTACTCAACGTGGCTCCCCCCCTAAATAGGACATCAGCCGGGCTAATAAAAACAATAGAACAGAAGGGGGAAAAGTTAGCTGTGATGACCGTCATAAAGTTAACTCGCCAGAACATGTACATTATTCTGTAATCATCATCATCAGTCCCGTGACCTTGGCGGTCGTGGAGACACGAAAGACGATGGCGTGGTAAGCCTCCTCCATCCATCTCGGACCTCGGCTCTGCGCAGTAGTGCCGAGTCATTCATCCTGGTCCATTCTCTGATGTTGTCCATCCATGACTTGTTCTGTCTTCCCCTCTTTCTGCCACCTTCGAGTGTTCCCTGCAGTACTGTTTTTGGCAGAGTGTTGTGGCGGGTGACATGGCCAAACCATGTCAACTTTTTCTTCTTGGCGATGGTGAGAAGGGGTTCCTGTGGACCTGCCAGCCGTGTTATTTGGCTCTTGACAAATTCATTGGTCTTTTCGTTCTCTCCAGAATTATGCCCAGCAGTTTTCTATGGCATTTTGTTTCAAATGACTGGATTCGCTTTGCTGTTTCAGCAGTCAATGTCCAGGTTTCACTTCCGTTCAGCAGGATAGTCTGAATTAGGGCTTTGTAGAGCTTTAGTTTGATTGGGAAACTGATCTCTTTACTTTTCCATATGATGGTGAGTTTTGTCATGGAAGATGTTGCCATGGCTAGTCTGACTTTGATTTCTGTCGTCGATCGCCCGTCCTTTGTGAGTGTAGCGCCAAGGTATTTAAAAGCGTCTACCTCCTCCAGTTGCTGGCCGTTCATGTAAATTTTAGCAGTGGCGTTGCTCGTGCTGTTCACAAGTACTTTACTTTTCTCCGACCTCACCTCTATCCCATACGCTCCAGCTCTGTTCTCAAGTATGGTCGTAAGATCTTGCAGCTCTGTGTTACTTCCGCCCATGAGGTCAATGTCATCGGCAAACCGCAAGTTGTTGAGGGGAGTCTGCCGCCAATGGAGATGGTAATATTTTCCAAGAACAGATTAAACAGGACTGGAGATAACAGGCATCCTTGTCGGACCCCAACTGTGGTTTTGAAGTAGTCTCCGACCTGATAGTTCAGAAGGACTGCACTGCTTGCGGTGTTGTATAGTGCTTGAAAGGTTTGCACTAGTCATTCTTCAATGCCAAACATTCTGAGGACCTGCCACAGGCCTTCGTGCCTGTCGAAAGCCGATGAAGTTGTGGAACAGGTCTCTCTGATGTTGAAGATGTTTTTCCATCAGGATGTGGCAGTTAAAAATCTGTTCGATTGTGCTCCTGCCTGCCCTGAACCCAGCTTGTTCCTCTGCAAGGTGTTCTTCTGCCTCCTTCTTGAGTCGATTCAAAATAACTTTGAGCATGATCTTGCTGGCGTGGCTGATGAGGCTGATTGTTCTATAGTTTTGGCATTGACATAAATTCCCTTCTGGCAGAGGTTATATGATGG
>CM054146.1:32353002-32399576 GCA_028751875.1 Rapana venosa
TTTTGTTTTCTTTTTATATTTCTTTAAAGTTGTTTTTTTCTGTTTGACTGTGTGCACTTGCACTGTCTGGATGGCTTTTTCCCAACCCGTCCGTGTGTCTGTCTGTCCCTGTGAGAGGAAAAGGTTTGTCAGCTGGTGTCTTTTCTCCTTCATTCTCCTGCTTGTATTTGTCTGCTGAAGCTGAAGAGCTTTCAGTTTGTGTTGCCTGCGCGTAGTTTTGTCTGTGTGTCAGTTTTTCGTTTCGTGAACAATTCGCTGTCTTGTTTTTTCGGTCTGTTTATCCATCCAACTGTTCACCTATTCATGCCTGTGTGTGCGTCTTGCTGTCAAATTCTCTCTCTTTCTCTCTCTCTCTCTCTCTCTCTCTCTCTCTCTCTCTCTCTCTCTCTCTCTCTCTCTCTCTCTCTCTCTCTCTCTGTATCGACTACAACACAGCTAGCCTAAGTTTCCTCACGTTGTTGTGATCATGCCAGTACAAAATTTATCAGCAAGAGTGGCCTGTTTTATTGGACATATCAAAACTTCATGTACAAACGTATACTAAACTGTGTGGCTGCACGTAGACACCAGCTTGTGTTGTGCTGGCCAGTGAGTGGTGTGAGGACACTGTTTATGGCAGTGGTGTTAGCAGTGCTGTATTGCTGCACTCCTGCTGTCAGTCATGATCAGCTGAATGGTTTGTGGAGCAAGTGTCCAACATATGTTGATGCTCAGCAAACAGTACAGAGTCTGTACTATGAATTTCTTTCTCTTGCTACAGTTAGGTTTCTGCAGACAATGAAAACTGACCCCCGACAGAAATTTAGGTACATAGTTTCTGCCAGTGCAGGGGCAATATACAGAACTGTTATCACAATGACTATTGTTTTCCTTTCGTGCTTCCTGATGATTTGTGGTGATGCAGAGCCTAACCCTGGTCCTACATTTGGGAGGGGGTACCTTCCAGAGGCCCTGGTCAGCGTGGGGGGGTACAGACAGCAATCCTTCTCTTCTCCACATGCATACTGTGAGAACAACACATCATCCATTCATCATGATAGTTTCCATGCAGGAGAGCATCCACTTGCCCGACTACATGCAGATATGGCCCAGACTTTGCAGGATGCTGTATCAAGGATGGAGTCTAACAGTATTCGTCATGAGCAAAATGTTGAAAAACATTTCCTAACTATGGAAAAGAAACTGTCCAGTGTGGAGAAGAAAATTGACCTCTGTCTGTGTCAGTTAGAAGAACAGCAAGCTCAGCTCATCAACAGTCACAAAATGCTTGAAGAGCAATGCATCTTCTTGCAGTCAACAGGTCACAGCTGAGGGAGACAGTCAGTGCCTTTTCAGATAAATGTGACCACTTGGACAATCAAAGTAGAAGAAACAACCTCCTCTTCTTTGGGCTTCCACTGCATGAGGGTGCCAACTTCCTGACAGCCAATGAGGAAAAGGTCCGGGAAACAGTGCAGGTTGGTATGGGCATAGAAGAGGACTTGCACTGTGACCGCATCTACAGGGCTGGCAGAGCCATCGCTGTAAAGTTCCAGTCTCACCTTTAGAAGTTGCTAGTGCTCTGGAATGCTCATAAGCTGAAGGAATGTGAGGGTTTCCAGCACATCTTTGTGAAGGAAGATTTCTCTGAAAACATTCAACAGAAGAGGAAGGAACTCATCCCTCTCTATCATCAGTTCAGAGAGAAAGGACTGAAGTCATCTCTATGGTATGACAGATGAAGCTGTTTATACCTGTAATCTCCAAAGTGAGACTATCCAGAAAGTGGGCCAACCATGGTGTAAGAGGTACAGCAAAAACCCAACACTATGAGCATGACAGAAGAGACCATGCTAGGGGTAATAAGCAAAATCGTGACAGTGACATGGCTCTACGTCAGACACAGGATAACTAGGGCAATATTCATACTGCCTATCATCAAGTGACTTCCCAGCCCTGACAGCAAACAGAACTGTTCCCTCACACAGAGCCAAAAAGCCTGCACCCACTTTAACAAGAAAATGAGTTTGTCCACTGACCAGGACTTTCAGGAACGGGTCACGTACTTCCGAAAATCCACGACAGATTCCAGAAAAGTGCAATATAGCTGATGACTTACAAGACCAAGAGCAAAATACAAGCACCAGCTACAGTCAAGGCAACAGTAATGTCTATAATCTTCGGGCTCGAGGTAGACAGTCGATGGTTGAGGGAGGTACACTTGACACTGCTGGGCTGTCTGGTGGAGGTGCTGTGTCGACTCCAAATGAACATGCCAGACAGCAAGGACGAGCATCATCCTCTTCCCAGCCCCGAATTGACCTCATGCTACAACAGTCACATGCTGAGGTACAGGCCCATGATATCCTTGAGGTCCCGAATGCTCCAGAATCCACTGCTCCAGAGTCCGCTGATATTGGGCAGGAAGGGGACTCTGAAGACAGTCACTCTGATGTGCCTCCTGGTGATGCTACCAGCTAGGATACAGGCCGGCCCAGTCACTGCCTTTCCTCTGTTCAATGTGGCAGGTCTTGTCAGCAAGTTCAAAGATTTTGATTGGACAACTTATGTTTCTAACTTTGATATTGTTTGTCTGATAGAAACGTTTATTGATAAAAAAAAATTGATGTTTCACATATTTTTCAAAGTGTTGATAAATATGTTTGTCCAGCAGTAAAGCTATCTCATCATGGTAGGAAATCAGGTGGTATCTTGGTCATGGTAAAAAAGCATTTGACAAAATATGTGACTGAATTACATAGTGATGTTGAAAACAGTGTTATTCTTAAATTGTCTAGATACCTACTTGGTAGCCCAAAAGACATTATATACGTATGCACATACATACCTCCATATGGCAGCCCGTTTTATGATCAGGCTGAGTATGATTGTCATATATTGGACATTGAAAGACAAATTGGTGATCTGCTTTCTACTGAGGACAATGTTCACCTTCTTTGCAATGGTGACTTTAATGCTCGTACTGGTAACCTGCAAGTCCAGAATCCCAGGTCTGCTTCAGATGATTATTTAGACATTTTTGATAAATCGGTAGCTTTTGAGAGTAGTAGATTATCTCAGGATTTGGTTATCAATGATTTCGGTAAAAAAAAAACAAACGCTTGATATGTGTGCTTGCTTCAATCTAAAACTACTTAATGGGTGTCCAGGCCTTGATAATTCAGGAAATTTTACCTATTTGTTTTTAACAAGGGCACAGTGTTGTAGATTATTTTTTTGGTTAGTTTTGATATCTGTGGAATCTTTGACAGAATGATCATAGCTGATAGAATTGAATCAGACCACATGCCAGTGGAATTGTACTGCACTATAAGTGATTCATGCACTCAAGTTTCTGTGGACTCCCCCGTTACCATGGAAAAGGTAATTTGGTCACAAAACCAGGCTGCAACTTTTAGCAATAATGTGCAGTCTGAAAACTTCACGGTTCAGGTAGAAAGAGCCATTACCTTAATTGATAGTAGTTTAGAGGAATCAGTGTGTGTTTTCACTAAAGCGTTAAATGAAGCAGCAGAGTCAATGAAAAGAAAGTTTGTGATCGGAAAACCTAAACAACAACAGGCCAGGTGGTTTGATAGGGTGCTCATGAAGAAAAGGGAGGTAAGAAGTCATCTTAGAAAGTGTAGGAAAACAAAAGCAAATGAAGACTACAAGAAGTACGCAGAAGTAAGAAAAGAATATAAGACCTTGCTTGGAAAGAAAGAGCGGGAACATAGAAACTCTAATCTCAATAACATACTTGCCTCTATGAATGATCCTAATCAGTTCTGGGGTGAAATTCGTAAGCAAAGAGGATGTAGTGTGATCACTATAACATTTCAGAGGATGAGTGGCTACGTCATTTCGAATCTGTCTTCAGTGATGGATTTGTTAAGGATGATGAAAATTTCTTTCATGGTGAAGTAGATGAAATGGCATTTGATAATATATTAGACATTGAAATATCAGAAGGAGAAATTAGGAAAGCTTATGACCATATGAAGTGCAGAAAGGCAGCAGGTCTTGATGGTATTCTAGCTGAAATGTTGAAAAATGCTGAACAAACAATTATGCCATTTCTGTCAAAATATTTCAATGCCATATTTGCTGAGGGCTTTTTCCCTTCAAACTGGACAGAAGCAGCAATATATGCCTTACATAAGAAAGGTGATACTAATAACCCAGACAATTATAGGGGTATATCTCTTTTCAGTATTCTGAGTAAAGTATTTACATCTATCATTAATAGTAGATTGACCTTGTGGGTAGAACAGAATGGTTCTATTTGTGAAGCACAGGCTGGTTTTAGAAAAGGCCGTTCAACAATAGATCACATATTTACTCTGAATGCATTGATAGAAAACTATTTACTTAAACACAGGAAACTGTATGTAGCATTCATTGATTTTAAGATTTTTGAAAGAGCTTAAAGAAAGGCTACATAGCAGTTTCTGTTACCATTGGCGAAACCACATGGATTCAAACTCACGATTTTCCATATATGGTAGAATTAAACACGTATTTGTGATAGAACGTTATGTTGATATTCTATACGTTGAAGGTTACAGAAATATCCTGGCACAATTCAGGATGGGTGTATCACAGTTGAATGTACACAAATACCGCTTTTCACCTATACCGCATGCCCTGCATGTCTACACAGGAAAGAAGATGGACACTTTGTATTTAGATGTCCCCTATACCAGGACATTAGACAGCAGTACAAACTTAACGTTGATGGTGGTGTTAGCCTAGACAAGGCGCTTGTTAGTGTACTAGCTTGCAATTCACAAGCATCTCTAGTAAATCTCGCCAAATTCCATTTAGCTGCATTCAGACAGAACTTTATTGAAAATATGAGTAATTAAAAGTGAATCACCTCCAGGATTAAGATTGTTTCCATCTGCACTCAGCAGTTGTTTGTTTTGTTTAATTTTTTCTTTCAGTAAACATGTTCATGTAGTACCAGCATTGTGTTTCTTTATCATGTTATATATTATGTCAGAATAATGTTTATGTTTCCCCCCATGAAAGGGGCTGTTGGCCTGTATTCATTAAATTTCAGAGTTCAGAGTTCAGAGTTCTCTCTCTGTATCAACGATGATCAGAAAACAATAGTGATAAGGAAACTTGTATAATTATGGCTTCTGCCTGGTTTCAGATCAATTTATGTCCATCCTTGCAAACAGAAGGCAGCAGTCCTACAGCAACGAGACTGCGGATATTCTCTTTCATGCTGGTAACACATGGTGTTCCCAAGGGATCAGTTCTGGATTTTATTTCCGATTTTATTTTCTATTTGTGCTGATGATTTCCCACCTAATGCTTCATCATCTTGTGAACAGTTCGATGATACAAATAAACTTATGGTGGCAGGGAGAGGGCTGATCTTAACCACATGGCGCCCCGTCCATACAATTCAAAGTTCATGATAGTGATGACAAGACAGAATATACAAAGCATTAAATCTTTGTCAAGATATCTGGGAGTTGATGATTTGATATCGAAAAAGGTTGAATCACACATTACATGGGGTAAATGCTGACAAAAATCCCTCCTGGTCTACTTGTATTTCAATATTACCACAGAAATGATCCCATTAGATGCTTTAGCTTGGTAGGCATTTACTGGATGTATGTGATCCGAAAGCTATTTTTCAACGCTTACATACAGCTAGATATTGGTTTGTCCTCCTACTGTTGGATTTTGCAAGTAGAAACAGCTTAAAACGACTTGAGAGTACACGCATATGTTCCATAAAACTAATAATCTTAAATCTTCCTTGCAAAGTGAAGATTGCAAAACAGTGAATAAGTATTTTTTCATATAGACTGAAATGCAAATTATATTGGCGTTTTTATGTACAAATTTGTCAGGGGTGTTTTGGGGTCAAGATTTTTCAAGGTAAAAGTGTTCTATTTATTCCCTGATCCAGAATCGACCTGTAAAGTCATTCTTGGTTAACCAGATATTAAAATGTGGATTGACATCCCTGATTGTCTAAACAGAAGAGTAGATTATCATTATTCAAGAGAGCTTATGACAGACATCTTTTGAAAATGTTATATTAATACTTTATTTCTGTGTTTTAAATTCTTACATGTAGTAATAATTTTCGTACAAGTAATACATTAAACGTCAATTCAATATCCACTTCCTCTTTTATCTGCCTGTCTGTCTGTCCTCCTGTTTGTCTGTCTCTGCCCCTTTCTCACTCGGTCTATCTGCCCCTCCACCCCCCTTCTGTCTCTGTTTTTCTCTTTCCCTATCTCTTCCTCTTTCTTCTCTATTTCTCTCTCACGATCACTCTATCTCCCTCTTTCATGTGGCCTACCTTCTACTCTTTCCTTTTCTCCTCTAAGCCACGTACTTTTCTCTCCTCTCCTCTCTCCTTCACTCTTTTTTTCTTTCCATCTCGCTTTATCCTCTTTTAAGATGTTTGTTACAGAGCTATGTGATTTTATCATGTGTTAGTTGCAAGAACGAGAGATGCAGAAATGGAGAGAGGGTGAGGGGATGGGAAGTTGCAGAGGCAGTTGAGAGTGGAAACTAAGGTTATTAATCACAATGTCATGTTGGTTTCAGTTTGCTATAACATTTTGTCAACTTGATTTTGGCCTTCTTTGGGGAAGGGAAGATGAGTAGGGTAGGGGTGAGGTTAAAGGCATGGCTGTAAGATTATCCATTCACATTCAATAACATGTTCGCATTCTCTCTCTCTCTCTCTCTCTCTCTCTCTCTCTCACTCGCTCGCTCGCTCGCTCTTGCTCTCGCTCTCGCTCTGTACTAAAGTGTGGGCTACATCATTATGCTGCAATGCTATCAATTGAATAAATATTTCCTATCCTGAGTGTACATTTGTTGCCGTATGAATGTGGGTCTTTACCGCCAAATGTTGTGGGGTGAATTCCCCTGTGGCCGCCGTCTCCTAAATGTGCATAAAAGCACGTTGCACTTGAAGCCAGTTTATTGACTCGCGAAAACACTGTCAACTTGGCCGCTCCCCAGTTTTAGTCTGTCTTGAGAGAACCAGCAATGAGAGCAGTGCATAAGGTTCTACTGTCAGATTATCACTAATCGCGAAAAAGCATTTGACTTTAAAGGGGATTAGAGAGGAAGAAAGAGAGAGAGAGTGAAAGAGAGAGACAGAGACAGGGACAGAGAGACACAGATTTTGGCTACGTACAAATGAAATTGTGAACAGATGCCTGACTCCATAGTGGAGAAAGAAGGCGATTGAGTAACATGAATAACATGTTCGCATTATTTCTCTCTCTCTCTCTCTCTCGCTCGCTCGCTCGCTCGCGTCTGGTCTTGTTAACGTCTTCGCTTCATTTTTGTCAAACTGTCATGTTTCACAAATCAACCTTCTTGCATACTCTTTTGACCTAATTTTGCTTTATTCATTTTATTTGATGCTAGTCATTTTGTACACCATCGCAATGTGGGTTTGGTGCTAACCAGTCTGTCTGACATTAGATGCAATGCTTATCGGGTGTGTATTTCATAGCATAATGAGCCAGTGAGGCAACGTTGTTCAAGTTATTCCATTTTCCAGAGAGATTAAGCAACTTTATCATTTTGTTATATACAGATTTGGAGGGGAAGTAAGGGCGAGTATAGGGTTTTCTTTCTTTGTTTACATTAATTATTTTTTAAGAATATATTTTAGCCTTTTTTTACGAGACAAAGAAACTGGCTACAATTGTTTGATGTTTGTAATAGTGATATTCTGTGATATTAACAGTTTTGGCTTTACTGCACTGGCTCTTGCTGTGATTGAACTGTTTATTTACTTTTCTTCCTGCACACAGCAATTAATGGGGGCGAGATTTATGACTACAGGCGCAATAACTCTTCGCCACGTAATGACTAGTTTCCTTTCTGTATTGTGTTCCTGCTAAGACACAGCTAAATCCCTCTGCTTCGTAGAATTTGCCATGTTGCACTTTGCTCCTCTTCAACTTTATGCTTTGTTTTTCTCCGTGGCTTTATGTACTCTCTATCTGGCGATTTTATCTACCAGCACCTGTGGTTCCGAACTACAATTAGAGTATGCCAAGGATGTCTGCTCTCTCCCACCCTCATCATCTTCTTAGAGAGAATAATGGCGGAGGCATTTGAAAACCACGAGTTCTGGTTTTTACTTCTAAAAACCAGAACTGAAAACGAAGAGCTCCTGACTTCAGTGAAAAAACGCAAACTGAAGTGGCACGGGAACGTCACACAAACATCTGGACTGGCCAAGACCGTCCTACAGGGAACAGTACAAGGAGGAATACGAAGAGGCAGACAGAGAAAACGATGGGAAGACACATCAGAGAGTATACTGGCCTTGAGTGGAACGATTTGTCACGGAAAGCTGAAAACTGAGACGAGTGGAGGAAGCTGGTTGCCAAATCTTCTGTAGGGCCCCAACGGGCTACTTGACTACGGGATAGGTGATGGTGAAGGACGTGTGTATATATCTGTACATGATTATATCTGACGTTTTACCTCTTTGTGCATGATTGTGTCTGACGTTTTATCTCTTTGTACATGTGAATATCTGTGCATGATTGTGTCTGACGTTTCTATCTGTACGTGTGTCTGATATTTTCAGAGGAAAGGATTGTCAGCTGATGTCAGTCTTTCCTTTATTCTTCTGGGTTTATTTGTCTGTTGAAGTTTACATCCTCTTTGTGTGCTCTTTCTATCAATCTGTTCATTTTATTGAAAACTTTGTTAACAAAGAAGAGATGCTGTCATTCTGCTTTGGTCTGTGTCTTTTTATGTATGTGTGTCAGTCTGTCTGTCACTGAAAGATTCACAGCTATGAGTGTGTGTTACTAGAACCGTTGATGAACCATTTTCTTTAAACATGATGGGTGGGGGGGGGGGTGTCACTTGTTTTCCCTCACTACTTTTTCTTCAATGATATGATATTATGGACTGACGTGAGGACTTCAGCATCTCATGTGATATCCAAGATATCCAAGACATTGATAAATATGGCCTACTGCTTTCAAGATATCCAAAACTGGATGATAGAGAACAAGTTACAACTAAACGCTGATAAAACTGAAGTCATGCTTGTATGGACCAAAAACAATCTTTCTTCCATTACAACAGCTTCATTAGAATTTCGCAATGCATCAGTCCCTCTATCCACTGCTGTAAAGTATCTAGGGGTCATTATTGACAACACACTCTCTGTGAAAAAATTCATCACCCAGACCTGCCAGTCGTGATACTATCAATTACGGCGTATTAGTGCAATTCGAAAGTACCTGTCCACAGACGCAACATCAAACCTCGTGGCATCTCTCATTCTTTCACGTCTGGACTATTGCAATTCTCTTTTGGCTGGTCTGCCAGCATCATCTATCATCTACAACACACCAACACACACACACAAACACACACACACACACACACACACACACACACACACACACACACACACACACACACACCACACACACTTACAACACACAACACACACACACACACACACACACCACACACACACACACACAAACTCATACATCATATCCATCCTTTAAAAAGACGGGGACCGGGTATAAAAAAAGACACGTCGGTGTTTATCTATATTTCTGGAATAAAGAATTTGTCCTTGCTTTGATTTACTTTCTTTTCATTCTTTGTTACTTAATCTCTTTCATTATTTCTTTGCTTTTTTTGTCTGTTTTCAGTTCCTTTTTTCTTTCTTTCACTCATTTTTCGTTCATTTTGTTTGTTATTTCTTTCTTTCGCTTCTTTAGATATTTTTCGGTTCCTTTCTTTTGTACTCTCATTTTTTTCTTTTGTTCTGTAAAAAGTCCTTCGTGGATGACTTATGCGATGAAACAATCGGGCCATCCCTAATGTGTCTAGCATTCTTAGTACACTTGTACAGCCCTCAACAGAAAAAATGACGTTGTGGTGTTGTGTGTGTGTGTGTGTGGGTGTGTGGTGTGGTGTGTGTGTGTGTGTGTGTGTGTGTGTGTGTGTGTGTGTGAGAGAGAGAGAGAAGAGAGAGAGAGAGAGAGAGAGAGAGAGAGAGAGAGATGAAGAGAGAGAGCGAATGAGAGAGAGAGAGAGAGAGGGCAATGTGTATCGAAAATCTAAAAAAATGATTTGCTTTCAAGCTTACATCGTGACAATTGAAGTATAAAAACGTTTTGTTTTCAGATTAAAATACAGAGGAATGATGAAGAAAAGAAAAAAATCAGAAAAAGGAGGGAAAAGGAGAAAAACAATGAATAACACCAGCTGTTGCATTACGAACAGCAACAACAGCATTCTCCTCCTTCTCCGTTTCACCCCCTCCTAACTAAACTAACACCATCATCACCACCACACCACATTATCAACACCACCACCGTCACCCCCACTATCACCCCTTTGTCTCTCTAAATATTTTTCCTGTTACAAAATTAAAACTGCAATAGCAGTAACAACTTCAACAGCAACACAAACACTACTATCCATTACAACAATATACACAGTAGCAACACATAAGCGCTCTCATCCATTACAACAATACACACAGTAGCAACACATAAGCGCTCTCATCCATTACAACAATATACACAGTAACAACACATAAGCGCTCTCATCCATTACAACAATATACACAGTAGCAACATATAAGCGCTCTCATCCATTACAACAGCATACACAGTAGCAACACATAAGCGCTCTCATCCATTACAACAATGTACACAGTAGCAATACATAAGCGCTCTCATCCATTACAACAATGTACACAGTAGCAACACATAAAGCGCTCTCATCCATTACAACAGCATGCACAGTACCAACATAACCTCTGTCACCCATTACAATAATATACACAGTACAACACAACCACTATCACCCATTACAATTATACACACGGTCGCTGTCAATTGTCATCAGCTATATGCAGCTTTTCATTTTACTTACCACCGTTACCGTCATGGGGGCCATTGCATCATTATCATCATGAACACTTTTCATCATCCAAGTGGCCTAACAGACGCAGAAAAGCGCATGGATGCCAATTATGTGACATATCAACCACAGTGTCATGTATATACATACATCATAGTTCTTATTAGACTCCAAGTGGCAGGACCGTTGTGCTTGGGCCCAAACGCTAATGGCTCTAGTACGAGTAATCTGTGGATGGTGTTGTTTTAGCTTAATGCCTTGTCTTGGTTGTTTGGTGTACGGTGTGTTTTGTGCTCATGAGCGCGGTTGGTTCCTTTCTATTGTGAGGATGGGCTAAAGCAGGATTCCTTGGTCGGTGTTGAGCGAAAATCGGTGAATCCACATCGCATCATCTTAATAGCGACATCTAATACAAGTCATGACATATGGGATGCATGTCTAGACCCTTAGAGATATATGAGTGCATTGAGATTAACCCATCGTAATGCTGCTCTTCTCCATTTGGTATGACGCATGAGGATTGCTCGCTCGTGTCTGATTTATCGTCGTGCATACATTTCGTCCCATACTGTAATAGAGGCTCTTGACGGAGTTTGTTGTATGGGCTCGGGCTAATCAACGTGCTCTCTCACTACTCACACTCACACTCCGATACACAGCTCTTATATCGTTCTCCTCCTTCGTACACACACCTCTGCTCACACAACACACTCAACTAACGTTATCTCGCACTCACTTAATTGTTATTATACGGCGTATGGATTATTGAAATCATACATTAATGAAATAACTATAAATGTAATTTGCGTATAGCGTGATATCTTGCAAACGACAAATCAATAGCGTCTTGCCATTCAACCTACTACCCAGTCATTGCAACCAATAAACAACAATTACTAGTTGATTATCCAACAGATATGTTGACATATATTTACACACATGGGTACGTGCAGGACCTCAAATCTTATGAGATAAAATAGTACCGATGACACAAGGCTCACACATGTATGTACATTCAGACACACAAACATTTAAGTTGTCTCTCTTTGATCGATCGTCTTCGTCTTGTCTGTCTGTCTTGTCTGTCTGTCTGTTTCTTTTGTCCTGCTTGTCAATGTCTGTTTTTCTGGTCTTAATAACTGACTGATGATGCGCATGTGGATCGTACGCACGCGCGCCGTTTGTGTGTGTGTTGTTGTGTGTGTGGGTGTGGTTTTGTGTGTGTTGTGGCGGTGCTTTGTGGAATCGGGGTTATAGTGCGTAACATGTCGTAGGTTTGAGTTCCATCTCTCTTTAGAGGGTATTGGAGGGTGGGACTAGTTGTTGCGGAGTAGTTGGAAGTATGAAGCTACTTGTCTGGCCAAGACAGACTGGTTGCCCCGTGATTAGCAACCAGCCACTAGAGCTGGACTTGTGGAGGGTATTGTGAGGTCGTGGACCAGTGACTGCATGCGACGTGGCCTCCCTCCCTGTAAGGCAAGTGTGGAGCATGTCTGAGCTCGTGGCATGCAGCATAGGTCAGGAATGGCAGTGAGGCATAACAAAGCACTCAAAGGGATGCAAGACTAGGCAGGCAGCCAAGACACTGGCTTGAAGATACTCGCAGCTAATCAGCACATCCAATCAACGCATGCACGTTCTATGGTGCAGAGGGCAGGAATGCATGCGCAGGAAACAACGGCAACTGTAGCACAGAAAATGACAGGTATACTTGTGCATGATTACAGATACCTGGATATGAAGAAAGAAAAGTTACAAAACTGCTTACATGACGGCGACTGGATGTTACAAGCAGACATGGGGACGAGGGGTCTTATCCTTCTTCCATTGTCCTTGTAATAAAGAAGTAAACAAGACTATGTAAAACATAAAGAAAAATAAACGCCATTGGCCTTTCTTGTGGAAATGCCTTAAATGTCATTAGTCAGAGTGGTGCGCAAGGACCGCAATTATAGATGCACACCTAGTTTGGACCTTTCAAAAGACAGTGGTCCTGAATGTGCTCGCACTGACCATGACAAGGAATGGTAGAATGAAGGCATGCAGGATCTGGGGATTAATGGATCATGCCCACCGTCTTGTCTAGAAATCGTACAGCAAGAGGATGGGGTTATCTTGGTTCCTATGCCATTGAGTTCCGCTGCAGGCTTTCAGATTTTTCTGTTCTGTGTGGATGACGGTTAGAAGAGAGGCGCTCAAACAGCTAGTAGTTGCTAGGATATTCGAGGGTGAAAGGCACAGTCTTCAACCAGGAAACATTTTTTTCTAACAACAGCGCTGTTCACTAAAATGTGATGAGGACATACTGACGCAGAAAAGAACGCCCAAACTCCTTGAGGTACAGATTCGTATTTCGGTCTAGACAAGATTAAAGACAAATTGAGATCCAGATGGCCGCGCTCTTAATTGTGTTCGGTCTGTAGGTCCCCGACACTGTCCCCTATCGCAGTTGTAAGAACAGAACTAACCTCACTACATTCTGGATCTAGCGGTAATTAAAGCAGTGAGTGAAAAGTTCCGTGATGAAGAATTTCTTTGGTATTGATTCTGTGGGCAGAAGACAGCGTTATGAGTGGATGATGAGTTCTCGTTATCTAATTAGTAGAAAGAATGACATGTGGTTCTCGCCTATTCTGAGGTCTTGCCTTTCTTCACACACACACACGTGTGTGCACCACCTCGCACGCACAGACACTGTATTATTAGTCGAATCACACATGGACAGACACAACACAAACCACACACATTTAAAACATAAATCATGAACCCTCTATCTATGACTCTAAATATGAACAATATACCAGTGATTGTAGAATGAGATTCGGTGGGGATCGGTGATCTAGAGGTAACGCACATGCTAGAGATGCACAAGTGGTTGGTGTTCATGTGTATTGGTTGGGTTCGATAGCCATTTGTGCTCTCGAAACTTTTCTTCCTCATCCCCTAGGACCGTGGGCTGGGGGTATGGGTGCCTAGTCATTCGGATGAGAGCGATAAACTGAGATCGCTGTTGCATAGTCATTTCGCAAGTGCACGTAAAAGATCTCACGGAGCGCAAGTGAGGTTGCTCCTTGGAGTAAATCTTAGATGTAGCTTTTTCCCCTCTGATAGGAAATCAAATACATATGCAGACAGGAAAGGAACTCACAAGTAATGGATGGCGCTGATCGTGTGCTCGATGCCGCTCTCCCGGGGCTAAGCATCCTCGATTTTTCACGCTGATTAAGATACTTATTCCTTATTGACTTAGTATGGTATGCTACACAATGTTTGTCTGTGTAGCAATTTTACGTATGCTAGTCAACATTGGACATTGGTCACACTGATTCTTCAGAATTGTGTGCATCCTGCTTGGAGCAGTGAGTTACAATCACCCAACTAAAAGATGCGCTTCGTTGTCTACTTATTGAAAATTAAAATGAGTACAATTAGCGCGATAATTGAAAAAAATGTCATGTCCAGTCTGCAATTGTTTCGTATAATTTTTAGGCACACTGTTTTGCTCAGTAAAGTAGACTCGTAGTAGGTACCACATGTAGTACGTATAAGATCGGATAAAAGTTATTTTCATTCTGCTGTTCTGTGTACTTCTAGTGATAGCGCGCAGTGATATGGGGAATCTACACTTAAAAAAGATGCACACACAATACACCACACCGACACACACACTCACACACACACACACTTCACACAGACTTACACTCAAATAATCCACGACTCCAAGATTTCTCAAGATTTTCATATTGCCTTTCATCCCTCTTGGGGTATGGAAACGTTAACAGGGAGAATAAACCTTAAAGCTGAATATCACCAAAAAATAATATTGCAAAATAATAACGCAACAGTATCAGAGACAAGACTATTCTTAAGTTACTGATTACTGTTTTTTTAAAAATGACAGCAACTATTCACGCACGCCCGGCGCGACCACACACCTCTAGCAAAACGATGTTTAAAATTCTAATAGAAGTCACGCACACACACACTCACACACAGCACAGCTACACTACACACACACACATCTGCCACACACACAATCTATTATCACGTAATGTGAATAGATCGTTAAAATTAAAGAACCCACACACACACACACGTACATCTAAATCAACGCATTACAAGATATTTTAGGTTAAACTAAAGGTCCCTACCCTCATTTCTTGTATAGATTTAGATATTTATATTTTCCAAGCTTCAAGAAGAATACGCCATGACTTGTTGCTTGCTCAAGAGTAATAAAGAACGTGATGGTGAATACCGTAGGAACATTGCGCAACATTTCTCGTCAATTTAAGTTGTTAACGGAACTTTAGAACTGTGTAGTACATGGAAATACACTGTCCTCCTACATGGAATATACTGGGCGAGTTTCACAGTTTCCAATTGTCGCACTACGTTAAGATAGCATAGATCTAGCTGTTGCATATCTTTTGCCTGGACAAAACTTGTTGCTGTCGTGTGATAATCTGTTTTCTCTTCTTTTTCCTCTACAGTCTGCGATTTGCAAGGAACACGCTGTGCGTGCAGATTGAAAATTCAATGCAAGATTATCTGTGATATTGAGCAGCCGCACATGTGTAACCACAGTGCAGCTCGAAAAACTCATTAAAATATTCCCCTCTGTAATACATGTACATTTGGTGGTTGTGTGAACGTGGGTTGTTGACCCTAACCTTTGTGAAGATCAGTTTGTCTTTTGCCAACCGATTTCTGCCATACCACTATATACTGCATAGAAACCTTTTTTGTGTATCATTTTCTTTTGAGTTCTAGCATTACTTTTGGCTCCATTCTAATAATAGGTCTGATCGTAAGCAATAGGTTTTATCTTCTTCCCACGATAGTCACATAGGAGCTGTTTCATCAGGATAGAGGTTTGCTCTCCTCCCGCTTTATAATCACTAAGAGCTGCATAGACCATCTAATAAAGGTCGCTGTAGGGAGGACACAGCGGACTTTCACAGGTGAAGTGAAACAGAATAGTCTGATTACTGAGGGTTTATTGCATGTAACTTTATGCCCATTGTAAAAGAGAAGGGGTTGGGAAAGGAAAAGAAGTGTATGCAAAGATTTGTGCAGTTGATACTAATCACTAACAGAACCTGTTATGTCTGTGGTGCCTGGTGTACAGTGCCCTGTCACTAAATCTGTCCTACTAAAACTCCATTGGGCTCGTTCCCTTTGTTCAAACAGGTGAAAAAACAGTACCTCACAGTTTACTTACATTAATTTTTATAAAAGTCATGTTTATCTCTCTCTCTCTTCTCTCTCTGCTGCTCTTTCTCTCTCCTCTCTCTCGCTCTCTCTCTCTCTCGACTCCTCTCTCTCGCTCCACCCTCTCTCTCTCTCTTCTCTCTCACTGTGGGGATGCGAGTGAGCAGTGTCAACATGCAAGCTGCTTTTCATATCGCTGTCACATCTTATAAAACTACCAAGGACTACCATGGCCACATCCGTATGAAATTTTGCATACAGGTAGATTTAATGTGAGCGACTTCCTGTAAATTATAGACTTGTTGAAATTAAACGGTACTTATAGATATTTGCATGATTTTATTTTCATAAATTTGTTCACAAGCAGTTTTACTACAAGCTATTTTTTAACCTTATTTTTAGGTCCAGTGCTGTAAAACAGGCAATGGAAAAGTGCCACCTGTATTCTGTGACATCCTAGTGCAAGTGTCAGGTTTCAGTTGGTCTAGAACTGAATTGGCTTGCGTCTTTCTCTGTGTGTGCATTGCAATACTTCTCTTACCTCTGTCTCTTACTATAGCTCGATCTCACTGACTGCGCAGAAAGGTTTGAAATGAATGAAGAACGCCTAACCGCTTCCAAGTTGTTTTGAATGGAGATTTCGCTGCAGCTGATGAACAGCTTCGCAGCTAATAAACTACACATATTGAATAGAACATTTGGAAGAGATATTTGTTGTCAGGAAGAGACATGTGTTCCGACATATGTCAAATGTACGGAAATCGGCGGAAGTTGAAGAATGGCATGTACAAAAGATTGTGACGGTATGTTCTTGGAGCTTCAAGACGGCACGGTCGCCAATGAGGACTCGGTTGGTACACAACTGGAACTAAATATAGATGCTGTGGAAGCCAGAAATTTATTGAGATGCAGTAATATAAGATTCTATGGTGTTGAAGAGAACGTCGGAAGAGGAACAAGAAATAACCAGTCAGAAGCAACTGATGCTAGAGTCTTGAACTTCCATGCCTCCAGTCACAAGATGTGTCATGCACGGTCAGTACATCTGATGGGGGCCTATCAGAATAGGCAGTCCACGTCACAGGACTACTCTCCACGTCTATCTTTGATGGTCCCAGTTTGTCGATGGGATGACAAGATGGCTATCCTAAGAGACCGCAGAGCTTATAGTGAGAGACTTCCGGTCGCTCTCAAGCAGAATCCGAATGACTCCTCAGACCTTACATCTCATCAGGGTAGACCAAGGTGGGATTTCTCACACTCATAGACCAAGCGCTTGAACTGGACATACTTTCTTCAATGGAAAGCTGCATGTGAAAAAAGATGGTCTGAAATAACACAGCCTGGGCACAGATCCATACTCCGAAATCCATCCAATTATTCTCTCTAAGCCAGAGGTCAGCTAACAATCTTATTGATGGACTGGACAAGGACCACATTCATCTCTGGTGGGTAATTCTGGTAGGATGGGAAGCAGTAGCGTGACCATGGTGAGAAGCTGAGAGGACGACTAGCAGCCTTAAAAAAGTGGTTGTGAATAAATCCACAGTCTACCTTGAATTCTGCCCTTGATCAGGGACCATGGGACCACATCTGGGTTCATCAGCGAGTGGAAGGGAAAGACCATTAATGGCCAGGAACAGATACTTGAAGTTCATACTGCATCCCATTGCTCTGATAGGGCGCAACGAAGCAGACAAGAAAATGGCAGGATGCTCCTCCTCTCCCCTGCTGTAGAGAAGGGAGGGAGCAGATCGGAAAGAGAGGAGCACTCTGCTCATCCCCTGCTGGCTCGAAGGGGACCTCGAAGAGCTGGATGGTAGAAAGAGTGAAAAAGAACACGCTTTCTTAAAGACACATGACTGAATGACCACAGATCTATCTCGATCTATCTGTCCTCGTAGTCTGCGTGCGTGGGGGCACCTTCAAAGATAACAACTCAGTCTCACTCCCCCAAATAAAATTTTACTCCTTTCCTCTCTCTGTTCTGGCCTTTTCAGGGGTGTTTGTTGAGTGTCTATGCTCCTGTCACATTCGCTGATGTTATGTCTACCAGCTCTGTTCGCTTGGTCTGCCTCTTCTTCTTCCTCTTTTTCTTTTTTTTATTTTTCTTTTTTTTTCTTTTAATGTGTTTCTTTTAGACTTGGACTGTGCCTTGTAGACTGTCTTTGTCAGTCCGCTGTTGGATCTTGTGAGCTAGTGCGCCATACCATTTATGTTTATGTGTATTTCACGATTCGTTAGATGGTTTCCATAGGGTCCTCAATGGTTTGCAGGATTCTTGTTTGCATACGCTTTCGTTGCTTATGTGGTCTTTGTAGGAACTGCCAGTGGAGGTCTCCGAATGTCATCTCTTCTCCACCGCCTTACTCTTCTCTCTCCAAATCTGCAGTCGGGTCCATGACCACAGTTATAAAGGACAAATTACAAGACGCGGAAAGTCATTATAGGCATAAGATGTAGATGGTGCTTGGTTATTTTTTGAGCATTGTTTGATTAACTGCTAAGTAGTTGTAATGATGAAAAATGTTGAATCATAATAACACCTATGAAATCTTGTCCATGTGTTTGTGTGAATGCCAACAAGCCAAAATTAAAAGTTCGACAGACATTAAAGAATATTAGAAAGTCTGGTAAAGCTCTGAAAATAGGGTATGTGTATGTTTGCATAAGCAAAAAGAGTTATAGAGAACATATTAGAGTCAAGAGAAAGAAGGAAATTTAGACATGAGCATTATAATAAAAGTTGTGAGGGTGTGGGTAAGTTGATTAATCGCTCGCCCATGTGTTCAGAGCGACGAGTTACTATTTGGTGACACGGCCTGCAGAATTGTGGCTAGTGCTCGTTTCCTTGGGTGGTGGTGAAAAGTACTACCCATTGCATAGACCACACTTTGCCTTCGTGGTTAAAATTAATCATTTATGCAGGCATCTTAGGTCTGTTAGAGGCCATCCCTCTCCCTGTTCTATACTGTGATTGTTGTAGCTGAGATGTATTGTATCAGAGTTGTGGCGCAGATTAAAAATCTCCACTTGTTCACAGGCGGTTAACATCAATATAATTTCAGATTCTTCCAAATTTGGAAACTGTGTAAGTGAAATGTAATGAGGATGTGGCATAAGAACAATTAATAATAGTTATGTATTTCTATAATCATAGTGGTATGACTCATTTTTAGAAAGGTGTTTCTATAGGTGATAGCAATTTAAGAAATGTGTTAAATGTGGGATTGATCTTGTGACAGGAGCAAGAATCTTATTATATTTAGATGAGAATTCTGAAATTAACAATGAAGGAAGTTGCTAACTCGTAATTAGCATATTAAAGAACTGGGGTAAATTCATGTGGATACATGATGGGCATTCTGCTTCCCCCCCCCAGAAAATAAATTTTTGTTGCAAATCTCGGTTAGTCAAGATAGACATGTTCCTTTTCTACGGAAATATTAGTAACGTTCTCTTAATTTTCCAAAAATGGCATTTCCATTTTTTTTAATGGGCCAAAGCCAATGGGTTTTATAATTACTCCCTCTGGGTGGGCATAGGCCGCTGCCGACAGTCCGCCAGAGTCCTCGTCTCATGGGCTATTGCTGTCACAGCTTGTCTCGCAGGTAATATCCCATCTTCCTGGTTTCTGCCTCTAATGGACGCGTCGCCAGGAGTTTCTTGCCTTCACTCTTTGTTTTCGTTTTCCCTGGGTGTTCCATGATGTGCCTGCTCCGTTTTGTGAGTTGCTGGCTGGCTTTCTCTAGGTGTGCCCGATCATCCCATATCTTCCTGCGCTGGATTTCATGTCTCGGCTGGCTGGTGGTTGGTACGGTGCACTCAGGTCTGCGTTTGCGGCGATGGTGTTGGGGCCTGTGCGTATCTGGAGGATGTCTTATTCAGGCAGTGTGGTTGAAGGTCTGACTTTCTTGAGGGTGGTTTGTTGTCGTCAAAGTCTCTGCTCATATTGTAGGACTGACGTGACGTTGGAGTTGAAGACAGCCGGATCTATTGTGCAGGTCGACACGCCTATGGATCTCCAGATGTTTCTCTTCAGCTGCTAGTATGATGCACCCTCGCCTTGCAATTCTTCGCTCTGACGTCGTGCGTCTGTGCCGCCCGTGCATGTTAATGATGCTTCCCAGGTCGTGAATGTCTGCACATTCTTCCAGCTCCTTCCATTTAGTGTGACTGTGTCCTCATCGCTGCAGCTTGATATTGAGAGTTTCGGTTTTGCTTAATAGATGCGTGACGACCAAACTTGTAATGAGGGTGGCAGCTAGTTCTGTCCGTGTCTTGTCCTGCATTTGTTGGTGGCGTGTGGGATATCAGCATGGCCCGAGGTCGTCTGCTCACTGCAAAGTTCGAGATCTTGCAAGGCTGGTATCCCCCAACTGTGTCCATCTGGTTTCCTAGATTTCTTCTGTATGCTGTTGAGAAGTGCTTCTTGGATCCATATGCTCGATCTGAGCCGAGAGTAGAGGGTAAGTGTGACAGGGAGACTTTTCCTGGCACGACGGAAGCATACTCAAGTTCTCATAGTTGGCGACAAGTTGCGTGAGGTCTGGAGGGTCGGGATAGCTGTGGTTAGAACATTGCGCTCGCAATCTGACGCGACCCGGGTTCCAGTTCCGTTCCAAGGGGATATTTTCGGCCCCTTGGGGGGGGAAGTAACATCAGTGCCGACTCCACTCTCCGCTAAATGTCTTCGGATGCGAACTATATTCCGAGGTCCCAGTGTGCAATACGCACGCAGAATGCTTCTTGCGTCACACGTTAAAGTTCCTGTTCCGCTTTTCGTACGGTTGGCCTGTCAGATAGAGACATAAATTGACAATAAATACCGCATATACACAGGGATGGATGTAATAAAGCACCATATATGCCTTATTCCATTATTCCACGGATATAAGCGAATAAAAAGAAAAAAGAAGTGAAGAAAAGAAAGAAAAAGAGTTATCCGTTTCATTGGGTTGCTTGATGAGGGAGAGGAGGGGGAAGCTCTCATTCCGCAGTCTTATGATACGCCTCCTGTTCAAATTTCCCCTTAAAGAGAGGGTACAGATCTCTACCGGTGGTCTCCAGGTTTCCTTTGAGTGGTTCTGTTGGATGTTGTCTGGTACCTGCTGCCGGTTCCATTTGCTCAGCATTGTTGGATGGCTTGATCATGAATCTGTCCTCCTTGTTGGTTGTATCGCGACTCAGTGTGATGTCTAGGTCCGCTATCTCAGCACGGTTCGATGTCCTGTGGCTTTGAAGGAACGGATTTCCTGTTCAGGAGTTCCTCACAATAGTGCTCTGCCTGATCTGTTCAGTTGCCCCCTCTGTTCCATGGTATGGTGTCTTCCGTTTTCTGTCTTAGGACTCTCTCTTGCTAGGCATGCTGTACCTTCCTGAGAGTTTCTTACGTGGTGTCAGATACAGCAGCTTCATGTTGGTGACTGCTTCCCTCGGCTTTCTCCTCTACAGGCTGTCTGATGTACTTGCGACCTTGTTGTTCTTGTGCTCGCCTCTTGAACTTCTGTTAGCTGTCCTTTGAAGTTGCTTGTAGGCGCCTGGCCTTTGCTTGCTCTTGTCTGGTGTTGTTAATGCATGCTTTCTTCTGCTTTCTCTTCTCAATCTGACCATTGTGACTTGCAGATTCCCTTTCCTTCTCTGTTATTGGTGTCTCTTGGGGCCCACTACCTCTTGACAAAAAGTTGTGTCAGTGTACTCTTTCACTTCTTCCACGGGCTGTCTCGATGTCAGTCTACTTCTTCAAGAAGTTGCTTATAGTGACTTAGGGTACTTGTTCATTGGGTGAGGACAGCTTGAGATGACTGTCGCATTTATGCTCGTTTGGAGTAGGTTTCTCAGCAGGCTGGTGTTGTAACTTCTGCTCTCTTTGTTCGTTACTTCCATCAGTTCTTCTACAGCATTTAGCGCTTGCAGCTTGGCTTCAAACGGGTTGTGGTCTAGATGCAATGTCTGTCCTTTTTCAGCACCTTCAGCCAGTAGAGATCTTCCTGAAATTCTTGCCTTGCAGATTGTCGAAATGGTTTCGCAAGTCGCAACTGATTGTGGTGATATCCCATGTGGCCTTATTGGATCTTCTGTGAGGGGAAAATGCTGACACTGATTACCCAGATTGTTGATAGCTACGAAAGGTACTGCAAATTCGCTGTCTCTGTGCCTATTGTCTCATTTCATCGCGTCTCCTAATCCAGTGTCTTCCCCTCACGCTTGCATCGCATTCCACTGGTGTGTCTGCGTCCGATCTTGGCTCATTTGAAATCACCCACGGGTGTTGATATCTTTCTTCTCTGGGTGACTTGGCAATGACGTTATGCTGTCTGTATAGAATTGATATTTGGCTTATTCATCGCTGTCATATAGTTGGTGATAAACTCTGGATGAATGTTACAGTTTCTGATTTTTCTTCTTAGTTTGACAGGATTGCCGCGATTGATTCTTGGATCGTGTGCATTTCCCATCCTCTCAGGGCTTGCTGCGCGGTCGTTGACAACTATGAGCGGCTACGCCTTTACTAGTGTGTGGAGCGTTGTTTCTTTATGCCAGAATAATAGCGAGCATCTCTCCACACAGTGACTGTCTCATTTGTCCTTCTTGTGTCCTGTTTGGGTCTCACTTGATGCCAGCGCAATGTGAGGTTGTGGCTTTTTCATCTTTTCTGCTGCTACTCAGTGTGTTATTTATTACTCATCTATTCATATGTACATACACCATTCCATTGTTCCCACGGTTGATGGTCTGTGTTTTTCTATTCCTTGTTTGTGTTGTTGTTTCGTCGATAAAATGGGGTTCGGCACGGCTTTCATGACACACGCGCGTCATATACATCCTCTTTTGGCAAGGACCTTACTCTCCCCAGGCAGTATGTTCTCTTTGGGTCCGTTGTGTGTGGCGTATCTGTAGCAAGCTTTGTTTTTTACAGGGTGGGTTGCTAGTCCCTCGCCTCCAACCCTCCTCCTTTCTCTTCTCCGGGGCTTGGGTACCGGCTATGGCGCAGAGTAAAGACCACTGTGTATAATCCTACAATCGCTATTACAGATAGGTGACCACATGGAAGAATGGTTTCGATAATTATAGAGGGGGTTCTCGTCTACTGAGTAGATGTGTATGTTCCTCAAAATGCTATTGAAGCAGTAGCTATAACGCAATTGGCTTTGTAAATGGTTGTGAGATATGATTTTTATGATCTATGAAGTCGGTATGGTTTTCGTAAATTCTCTAAATTGATCATATTTTTTAGTCTATGTTGCTATTATTCACACTGCTTACTCTCAGCAGATAAAAAAAAAACTATATGTAGCTTTTGTTGATGTTTAAAATATGCGTCTCATTCAGTAAGAGTTTGACAAGCTACTACCATTACTTAGAAATCAAGGTATTCGAAAGGAAATTTTGTCTGTTCCCTATGTGCAAGTGATAGTACTTTGATCATCACGTGTTAGATAAATAATGAATATTCAGATGTTTTTTTTACTCAAGATCACACCCTTGACGCGATAATCCAACCTAGAGGCTTAGGGGTTCGTCAAGAAGGGAGGTGGTGTCTTGAGTCTTCTTGTTCAGAATATTTATCAATCAACTCGCAATTTCGAATGTGGAAAGTAGTACAATTGGTTATTAAAACTGTTACCAGGTGGTTTGTTAGAGCTTGTTTATTTTGATTTTTTGGGGGGCCAGGTGATGTTTGTGTTTATCTTTTCGCTCCTATAGGTCTTGCAGAATACAGTTGAATATATCTCTAAAACATGGGGTGGTAGATATGTAATTTTAAAGATCAATGTTAGATTAAATAACCCTAGGTGGTCTTTTTCAGAAATAAGAGGGTTCTTGGGGATGAACGAGATGGATGGAGTTTTTAGGAAATCAAAGAATTGAAGTAGTCAGACATAAATATTGTTATTTGTGGGGTATTCTTTGCTCAGCAAGCTTTAGTTCTGGGCGTGGTACTGAGAACATTTGAGTCCTATTAAGGGAAAATATGAAGCTCTTATATCATAGTCTATATTGAGCTTTTCAAGATAAAAAGAAAGGATATATCTAACAGGATCTCTACTTAAAAAGTCGCTGATATATAAAAATTAAAACCAATATTACCTATATGCTATCTGAGTTTGGGGTTTAAATCCTTATAGTAGTCTTTGATGTAAGAAAAAAAATACATCTGAGATGGCTTGTAAGCTTTATTCTGGAGATCCTGTAAAAGTCCTCATAACCCCCCTACAATTGGTTATATGGGGAAGTGTAGACAGAGATATCCTTTTTACGTGTAATTCATGTATTTGTGCAATAAGGTATTGGAGAAACTATGCAGTTTGAGCCCATCACAGGTTTGCTTGACAGGCTGGATGAAAAGCAATTAACTGGTAGATCAAAAGGGTAGAAATGTTTGGTAATCAGGTATAAGGGTATTTGTTGTGTAGTTCTCAAGGGATTTAATATTGTTGGCTTCAAACGCGGATGTTGGAAAATTTTCAGGATGTTTTTTTTAGTGTTTTTCAGCAAAGATTAATTGAAATGTTTAGTTCAGGTGTGGTCTGGTGTCGCTGAGGAGAGAGAGTAATAGATTAGGAGACACATATAGATCTTTTTAATAGGAATTATTTTTGAAAAAAGATTTGTATCTGGATAACATCGAAATTTACCGGTTTCAGTGTTAAGCTGGCGGGCCAGATGGTATGTTCTTCCTTGAATAATAGAATCCATTTAATAAATACGTCTAATACTATCTATCTATCTACTCTGTCCCGTAGTTGACGACCGTGGGCCACCCTCAGAAAGACTCGCAGCAACCAGTTCTCCCGCCATGTCTTCTCTCTGTTCATGCCTTTTTCAGGGTTTTGATTGAGTTCTAGGCCTGGTCCATTCTCACTGATTGTTTATCCTCCATTTTGCTCCTTCTTGGTCCATGCGCGCTCTTCTTCTTCGCCTCCTGGGGACTCAGGCGCTTGCGCAAAACTGCTTTGTAATTCTCTCTTGGATCTTCGTGATCATGACCCATAACACTTATAGTTTACGCTTTTTTCACGATCGTTTGAACAACTACCAAGACAAAAACTGTTTTTTGTTCAGAATTGTTATTTGAAGATGAGTACCATGTCTCATATACATTGTTCATTATACTGCCAGAGTTTCCGAACAGATTACTGAAAGAATTTATTCAAAGTGCCTATTCTCCTATTTCTCTTATTCAGGCACATAGTGAAATTATCATATCCATGCGATGCAGGCTTCGAAATGTTTTATCTTCTATGCGTTCAATAAAAAACGATTTATGGCAGAAATTTTTTGTAATCTTAGTGATTAGTTATGCAACCCTTCTTGGGACTCGGGGTATGTCTTGCGCGAATAGCGGTAGCATTGCAAGAATAGGATGCTGTTCTGCCTTCAACTAGGCTTGTCCTAAGGGCGACTACGGTGGCCCTTCCCCCTAGTGAGGGGGTTTGACACCGGGCTAACAACCTCCTGTTCTGTGTAAAAAGCATCGTTTGTTACTCGGAAACGGCAACCAAGAAACTCCAATCAGCTAACTGGGTAGTGACAGGCCTGTCAGAGTCATGGAAGCTTACTCGACATGGAAGTTATCAGTTGGTGAGAAGCCGAAAAAGGACAGCCCACTGATCAGGGAGAGAAGATGGAAGTCTTGAAGCGCCAAATAAATTAAGACTCAGAGTAGGATTCTGAATGTGAGAGAACATGTTTGAGACAGAGAAACTAAGCGCTAAGTACAAGCTAGAGAATGATGACGCTTACAAATATATTATTATTCAGAGTCAGTGAAGCACGAATTGGAAAGATCCGGCTAAGATACAGAGCCAGCACAGGAGAGACAGGTGTGACTTCAGTGGTAGAGATGACAACCAACCTTGTGGAGTTGCTCATTTATCATGGAAGAAGGAATGGATGAAGTGCCCTGATGAGTGGAAACCTTCATACAGCAGGGACGATGAGATAGATTGAAAGGTAAGCAAGCGAGTTATTCCACAATTCATTACAGTTGCTATGCACCAGAATCACCACAACGCGACAGTGATAAGAAAGCAAAGATTACTATTTTATGAACATCTTACGTCGATAATGGAAAACACACCAAACCATTGACGCTATGTGGATAGTGATGTGGTGATCAAGAATGCAAAGTCGGAGAATAGAAATACGAGCTCAAACTCAAGAAAGAGCCTATGGGGAAATGAAGGTTGTGGCAGCATAAGCAACAACGAGAAAAATTGGTGGAATTCTGCATCGACACAACATGGCCATTGGAGGGGATCTAATTTGACAACCCGGAGATCCACAGTGCTTACTGGTGTTCCCCCAATGGAAGAGACAAAAACCAGATCCGACACTGTTGAATCAATGGGGACATGAGAAGGGATCACTCCTAGATGTAAACGTAAGGAGAGGAGCAATGTTGGCAGTGATCACTAGACGTTGTCACTGCTTAACACCTATAAGGTTGAAGCTGAGAGATAAGATAATGGATCTGGGAAACCAGAGAACATCATTTTGTGTTGGAAAAGCTCGCGCAGATCACGCACCACCACCGTCACACCCCCATTCTATCACCCTTTGTCTATCTTAAATAGTTTTGTTCTGTACAAATCTGAAAACGCTGCTCAATTAGCGTAACAACGTCAAACAGGAACACAAAACTATACTTTCCTATTACAACAATTTAAACAGTTGGCATCACATAAGCGACTCTCATCTCGATTACAAACAATATCACACAGTGAGCTACACATAAGCGCCTCTATCCATTGTATCACAATTTATCACTGGTAACAACAATATGCGCTCTCTTCCATTACAACAATATACACAGTAGCATCATTTAGCGCTCTCATCCATTACAAACAGCATACATCGTGCCATAACACATTAAGCGCTCTCATCCTTTACAGAAGATGCTAACGGTAGCATGTACATGAGCGCTCTCAGTCCTCATATACAACATTGTACACAGTAGCCACACATAAAGCCGGATCTCTTTCCATTGTACAACAGCTCATGCTGATCAGGTTCTCAACGCGAACCTCTGTCAACCTTACATTGAATATACACAGTAGCAACCACAACCTACATCCTTCATCACATGTACAATTATCACACACGGTGCTGATGTGTAGTGATGAGCATATTGTACAGCTATATGCAGCTTATGCATTTTACTTTCCACCGTTACCGTCATGGGGGCCATATGCAATCATTATTCATCATGAACACTTTTTCCTCATCAAAGTGCCTAATCAGACCAGAAAGCGCATGGGATGCCAAATTATGGTTACATTATGATACAACGTGTCTATGTATACTAATTACATCATATAGTGTTCTTATTAGACTCCAAGTGGCAGGACCGTTGTGCTTGGGCCCAAACGCTAATGGCTCTAGTACGAGTAATCTGTGGATGGTGTTGTTTTAGCTTAATGCCTTGTCTTGGTTGTTTGGTGTACGGTGTGTTTTGTGCTCATGAGCGCGGTTGGTTCCTTTCTATTGTGAGGATGGGCTAAAGCAGGATTCCTTGGTCGGTGTTGAGCGAAAATCGGTGAATCCACATCGCATCATCTTAATAGCGACATCTAATACAAGTCATGACATATGGGATGCATGTCTAGACCCTTAGAGATATATGAGTGCATTGAGATTAACCCATCGTAATGCTGCTCTTCTCCATTTGGTATGACGCATGAGGATTGCTCGCTCGTGTCTGATTTATCGTCGTGCATACATTTCGTCCCATACTGTAATAGAGGCTCTTGACGGAGTTTGTTGTATGGGCTCGGGCTAATCAACGTGCTCTCTCACTACTCACACTCACACTCCGATACACAGCTCTTATATCGTTCTCCTCCTTCGTACACACACCTCTGCTCACACAACACACTCAACTAACGTTATCTCGCACTCACTTAATTGTTATTATACGGCGTATGGATTATTGAAATCATACATTAATGAAATAACTATAAATGTAATTTGCGTATAGCGTGATATCTTGCAAACGACAAATCAATAGCGTCTTGCCATTCAACCTACTACCCAGTCATTGCAACCAATAAACAACAATTACTAGTTGATTATCCAACAGATATGTTGACATATATTTACACACATGGGTACGTGCAGGACCTCAAATCTTATGAGATAAAATAGTACCGATGACACAAGGCTCACACATGTATGTACATTCAGACACACAAACATTTAAGTTGTCTCTCTTTGATCGATCGTCTTCGTCTTGTCTGTCTGTCTTGTCTGTCTGTCTGTTTCTTTTGTCCTGCTTGTCAATGTCTGTTTTTCTGGTCTTAATAACTGACTGATGATGCGCATGTGGATCGTACGCACGCGCGCCGTTTGTGTGTGTGTTGTTGTGTGTGTGGGTGTGGTTTTGTGTGTGTTGTGGCGGTGCTTTGTGGAATCGGGGTTATAGTGCGTAACATGTCGTAGGTTTGAGTTCCATCTCTCTTTAGAGGGTATTGGAGGGTGGGACTAGTTGTTGCGGAGTAGTTGGAAGTATGAAGCTACTTGTCTGGCCAAGACAGACTGGTTGCCCCGTGATTAGCAACCAGCCACTAGAGCTGGACTTGTGGAGGGTATTGTGAGGTCGTGGACCAGTGACTGCATGCGACGTGGCCTCCCTCCCTGTAAGGCAAGTGTGGAGCATGTCTGAGCTCGTGGCATGCAGCATAGGTCAGGAATGGCAGTGAGGCATAACAAAGCACTCAAAGGGATGCAAGACTAGGCAGGCAGCCAAGACACTGGCTTGAAGATACTCGCAGCTAATCAGCACATCCAATCAACGCATGCACGTTCTATGGTGCAGAGGGCAGGAATGCATGCGCAGGAAACAACGGCAACTGTAGCACAGAAAATGACAGGTATACTTGTGCATGATTACAGATACCTGGATATGAAGAAAGAAAAGTTACAAAACTGCTTACATGACGGCGACTGGATGTTACAAGCAGACATGGGGACGAGGGGTCTTATCCTTCTTCCATTGTCCTTGTAATAAAGAAGTAAACAAGACTATGTAAAACATAAAGAAAAATAAACGCCATTGGCCTTTCTTGTGGAAATGCCTTAAATGTCATTAGTCAGAGTGGTGCGCAAGGACCGCAATTATAGATGCACACCTAGTTTGGACCTTTCAAAAGACAGTGGTCCTGAATGTGCTCGCACTGACCATGACAAGGAATGGTAGAATGAAGGCATGCAGGATCTGGGGATTAATGGATCATGCCCACCGTCTTGTCTAGAAATCGTACAGCAAGAGGATGGGGTTATCTTGGTTCCTATGCCATTGAGTTCCGCTGCAGGCTTTCAGATTTTTCTGTTCTGTGTGGATGACGGTTAGAAGAGAGGCGCTCAAACAGCTAGTAGTTGCTAGGATATTCGAGGGTGAAAGGCACAGTCTTCAACCAGGAAACATTTTTTTCTAACAACAGCGCTGTTCACTAAAATGTGATGAGGACATACTGACGCAGAAAAGAACGCCCAAACTCCTTGAGGTACAGATTCGTATTTCGGTCTAGACAAGATTAAAGACAAATTGAGATCCAGATGGCCGCGCTCTTAATTGTGTTCGGTCTGTAGGTCCCCGACACTGTCCCCTATCGCAGTTGTAAGAACAGAACTAACCTCACTACATTCTGGATCTAGCGGTAATTAAAGCAGTGAGTGAAAAGTTCCGTGATGAAGAATTTCTTTGGTATTGATTCTGTGGGCAGAAGACAGCGTTATGAGTGGATGATGAGTTCTCGTTATCTAATTAGTAGAAAGAATGACATGTGGTTCTCGCCTATTCTGAGGTCTTGCCTTTCTTCACACACACACACGTGTGTGCACCACCTCGCACGCACAGACACTGTATTATTAGTCGAATCACACATGGACAGACACAACACAAACCACACACATTTAAAACATAAATCATGAACCCTCTATCTATGACTCTAAATATGAACAATATACCAGTGATTGTAGAATGAGATTCGGTGGGGATCGGTGATCTAGAGGTAACGCACATGCTAGAGATGCACAAGTGGTTGGTGTTCATGTGTATTGGTTGGGTTCGATAGCCATTTGTGCTCTCGAAACTTTTCTTCCTCATCCCCTAGGACCGTGGGCTGGGGGTATGGGTGCCTAGTCATTCGGATGAGAGCGATAAACTGAGATCGCTGTTGCATAGTCATTTCGCAAGTGCACGTAAAAGATCTCACGGAGCGCAAGTGAGGTTGCTCCTTGGAGTAAATCTTAGATGTAGCTTTTTCCCCTCTGATAGGAAATCAAATACATATGCAGACAGGAAAGGAACTCACAAGTAATGGATGGCGCTGATCGTGTGCTCGATGCCGCTCTCCCGGGGCTAAGCATCCTCGATTTTTCACGCTGATTAAGATACTTATTCCTTATTGACTTAGTATGGTATGCTACACAATGTTTGTCTGTGTAGCAATTTTACGTATGCTAGTCAACATTGGACATTGGTCACACTGATTCTTCAGAATTGTGTGCATCCTGCTTGGAGCAGTGAGTTACAATCACCCAACTAAAAGATGCGCTTCGTTGTCTACTTATTGAAAATTAAAATGAGTACAATTAGCGCGATAATTGAAAAAAATGTCATGTCCAGTCTGCAATTGTTTCGTATAATTTTTAGGCACACTGTTTTGCTCAGTAAAGTAGACTCGTAGTAGGTACCACATGTAGTACGTATAAGATCGGATAAAAGTTATTTTCATTCTGCTGTTCTGTGTACTTCTAGTGATAGCGCGCAGTGATATGGGGAATCTACACTTAAAAAAGATGCACACACAATACACCACACCGACACACACACTCACACACACACACACTTCACACAGACTTACACTCAAATAATCCACGACTCCAAGATTTCTCAAGATTTTCATATTGCCTTTCATCCCTCTTGGGGTATGGAAACGTTAACAGGGAGAATAAACCTTAAAGCTGAATATCACCAAAAAATAATATTGCAAAATAATAACGCAACAGTATCAGAGACAAGACTATTCTTAAGTTACTGATTACTGTTTTTTTAAAAATGACAGCAACTATTCACGCACGCCCGGCGCGACCACACACCTCTAGCAAAACGATGTTTAAAATTCTAATAGAAGTCACGCACACACACACTCACACACAGCACAGCTACACTACACACACACACATCTGCCACACACACAATCTATTATCACGTAATGTGAATAGATCGTTAAAATTAAAGAACCCACACACACACACACGTACATCTAAATCAACGCATTACAAGATATTTTAGGTTAAACTAAAGGTCCCTACCCTCATTTCTTGTATAGATTTAGATATTTATATTTTCCAAGCTTCAAGAAGAATACGCCATGACTTGTTGCTTGCTCAAGAGTAATAAAGAACGTGATGGTGAATACCGTAGGAACATTGCGCAACATTTCTCGTCAATTTAAGTTGTTAACGGAACTTTAGAACTGTGTAGTACATGGAAATACACTGTCCTCCTACATGGAATATACTGGGCGAGTTTCACAGTTTCCAATTGTCGCACTACGTTAAGATAGCATAGATCTAGCTGTTGCATATCTTTTGCCTGGACAAAACTTGTTGCTGTCGTGTGATAATCTGTTTTCTCTTCTTTTTCCTCTACAGTCTGCGATTTGCAAGGAACACGCTGTGCGTGCAGATTGAAAATTCAATGCAAGATTATCTGTGATATTGAGCAGCCGCACATGTGTAACCACAGTGCAGCTCGAAAAACTCATTAAAATATTCCCCTCTGTAATACATGTACATTTGGTGGTTGTGTGAACGTGGGTTGTTGACCCTAACCTTTGTGAAGATCAGTTTGTCTTTTGCCAACCGATTTCTGCCATACCACTATATACTGCATAGAAACCTTTTTTGTGTATCATTTTCTTTTGAGTTCTAGCATTACTTTTGGCTCCATTCTAATAATAGGTCTGATCGTAAGCAATAGGTTTTATCTTCTTCCCACGATAGTCACATAGGAGCTGTTTCATCAGGATAGAGGTTTGCTCTCCTCCCGCTTTATAATCACTAAGAGCTGCATAGACCATCTAATAAAGGTCGCTGTAGGGAGGACACAGCGGACTTTCACAGGTGAAGTGAAACAGAATAGTCTGATTACTGAGGGTTTATTGCATGTAACTTTATGCCCATTGTAAAAGAGAAGGGGTTGGGAAAGGAAAAGAAGTGTATGCAAAGATTTGTGCAGTTGATACTAATCACTAACAGAACCTGTTATGTCTGTGGTGCCTGGTGTACAGTGCCCTGTCACTAAATCTGTCCTACTAAAACTCCATTGGGCTCGTTCCCTTTGTTCAAACAGGTGAAAAAACAGTACCTCACAGTTTACTTACATTAATTTTTATAAAAGTCATGTTTATCTCTCTCTCTCTTCTCTCTCTGCTGCTCTTTCTCTCTCCTCTCTCTCGCTCTCTCTCTCTCTCGACTCCTCTCTCTCGCTCCACCCTCTCTCTCTCTCTTCTCTCTCACTGTGGGGATGCGAGTGAGCAGTGTCAACATGCAAGCTGCTTTTCATATCGCTGTCACATCTTATAAAACTACCAAGGACTACCATGGCCACATCCGTATGAAATTTTGCATACAGGTAGATTTAATGTGAGCGACTTCCTGTAAATTATAGACTTGTTGAAATTAAACGGTACTTATAGATATTTGCATGATTTTATTTTCATAAATTTGTTCACAAGCAGTTTTACTACAAGCTATTTTTTAACCTTATTTTTAGGTCCAGTGCTGTAAAACAGGCAATGGAAAAGTGCCACCTGTATTCTGTGACATCCTAGTGCAAGTGTCAGGTTTCAGTTGGTCTAGAACTGAATTGGCTTGCGTCTTTCTCTGTGTGTGCATTGCAATACTTCTCTTACCTCTGTCTCTTACTATAGCTCGATCTCACTGACTGCGCAGAAAGGTTTGAAATGAATGAAGAACGCCTAACCGCTTCCAAGTTGTTTTGAATGGAGATTTCGCTGCAGCTGATGAACAGCTTCGCAGCTAATAAACTACACATATTGAATAGAACATTTGGAAGAGATATTTGTTGTCAGGAAGAGACATGTGTTCCGACATATGTCAAATGTACGGAAATCGGCGGAAGTTGAAGAATGGCATGTACAAAAGATTGTGACGGTATGTTCTTGGAGCTTCAAGACGGCACGGTCGCCAATGAGGACTCGGTTGGTACACAACTGGAACTAAATATAGATGCTGTGGAAGCCAGAAATTTATTGAGATGCAGTAATATAAGATTCTATGGTGTTGAAGAGAACGTCGGAAGAGGAACAAGAAATAACCAGTCAGAAGCAACTGATGCTAGAGTCTTGAACTTCCATGCCTCCAGTCACAAGATGTGTCATGCACGGTCAGTACATCTGATGGGGGCCTATCAGAATAGGCAGTCCACGTCACAGGACTACTCTCCACGTCTATCTTTGATGGTCCCAGTTTGTCGATGGGATGACAAGATGGCTATCCTAAGAGACCGCAGAGCTTATAGTGAGAGACTTCCGGTCGCTCTCAAGCAGAATCCGAATGACTCCTCAGACCTTACATCTCATCAGGGTAGACCAAGGTGGGATTTCTCACACTCATAGACCAAGCGCTTGAACTGGACATACTTTCTTCAATGGAAAGCTGCATGTGAAAAAAGATGGTCTGAAATAACACAGCCTGGGCACAGATCCATACTCCGAAATCCATCCAATTATTCTCTCTAAGCCAGAGGTCAGCTAACAATCTTATTGATGGACTGGACAAGGACCACATTCATCTCTGGTGGGTAATTCTGGTAGGATGGGAAGCAGTAGCGTGACCATGGTGAGAAGCTGAGAGGACGACTAGCAGCCTTAAAAAAGTGGTTGTGAATAAATCCACAGTCTACCTTGAATTCTGCCCTTGATCAGGGACCATGGGACCACATCTGGGTTCATCAGCGAGTGGAAGGGAAAGACCATTAATGGCCAGGAACAGATACTTGAAGTTCATACTGCATCCCATTGCTCTGATAGGGCGCAACGAAGCAGACAAGAAAATGGCAGGATGCTCCTCCTCTCCCCTGCTGTAGAGAAGGGAGGGAGCAGATCGGAAAGAGAGGAGCACTCTGCTCATCCCCTGCTGGCTCGAAGGGGACCTCGAAGAGCTGGATGGTAGAAAGAGTGAAAAAGAACACGCTTTCTTAAAGACACATGACTGAATGACCACAGATCTATCTCGATCTATCTGTCCTCGTAGTCTGCGTGCGTGGGGGCACCTTCAAAGATAACAACTCAGTCTCACTCCCCCAAATAAAATTTTACTCCTTTCCTCTCTCTGTTCTGGCCTTTTCAGGGGTGTTTGTTGAGTGTCTATGCTCCTGTCACATTCGCTGATGTTATGTCTACCAGCTCTGTTCGCTTGGTCTGCCTCTTCTTCTTCCTCTTTTTCTTTTTTTTATTTTTCTTTTTTTTTCTTTTAATGTGTTTCTTTTAGACTTGGACTGTGCCTTGTAGACTGTCTTTGTCAGTCCGCTGTTGGATCTTGTGAGCTAGTGCGCCATACCATTTATGTTTATGTGTATTTCACGATTCGTTAGATGGTTTCCATAGGGTCCTCAATGGTTTGCAGGATTCTTGTTTGCATACGCTTTCGTTGCTTATGTGGTCTTTGTAGGAACTGCCAGTGGAGGTCTCCGAATGTCATCTCTTCTCCACCGCCTTACTCTTCTCTCTCCAAATCTGCAGTCGGGTCCATGACCACAGTTATAAAGGACAAATTACAAGACGCGGAAAGTCATTATAGGCATAAGATGTAGATGGTGCTTGGTTATTTTTTGAGCATTGTTTGATTAACTGCTAAGTAGTTGTAATGATGAAAAATGTTGAATCATAATAACACCTATGAAATCTTGTCCATGTGTTTGTGTGAATGCCAACAAGCCAAAATTAAAAGTTCGACAGACATTAAAGAATATTAGAAAGTCTGGTAAAGCTCTGAAAATAGGGTATGTGTATGTTTGCATAAGCAAAAAGAGTTATAGAGAACATATTAGAGTCAAGAGAAAGAAGGAAATTTAGACATGAGCATTATAATAAAAGTTGTGAGGGTGTGGGTAAGTTGATTAATCGCTCGCCCATGTGTTCAGAGCGACGAGTTACTATTTGGTGACACGGCCTGCAGAATTGTGGCTAGTGCTCGTTTCCTTGGGTGGTGGTGAAAAGTACTACCCATTGCATAGACCACACTTTGCCTTCGTGGTTAAAATTAATCATTTATGCAGGCATCTTAGGTCTGTTAGAGGCCATCCCTCTCCCTGTTCTATACTGTGATTGTTGTAGCTGAGATGTATTGTATCAGAGTTGTGGCGCAGATTAAAAATCTCCACTTGTTCACAGGCGGTTAACATCAATATAATTTCAGATTCTTCCAAATTTGGAAACTGTGTAAGTGAAATGTAATGAGGATGTGGCATAAGAACAATTAATAATAGTTATGTATTTCTATAATCATAGTGGTATGACTCATTTTTAGAAAGGTGTTTCTATAGGTGATAGCAATTTAAGAAATGTGTTAAATGTGGGATTGATCTTGTGACAGGAGCAAGAATCTTATTATATTTAGATGAGAATTCTGAAATTAACAATGAAGGAAGTTGCTAACTCGTAATTAGCATATTAAAGAACTGGGGTAAATTCATGTGGATACATGATGGGCATTCTGCTTCCCCCCCCCAGAAAATAAATTTTTGTTGCAAATCTCGGTTAGTCAAGATAGACATGTTCCTTTTCTACGGAAATATTAGTAACGTTCTCTTAATTTTCCAAAAATGGCATTTCCATTTTTTTTAATGGGCCAAAGCCAATGGGTTTTATAATTACTCCCTCTGGGTGGGCATAGGCCGCTGCCGACAGTCCGCCAGAGTCCTCGTCTCATGGGCTATTGCTGTCACAGCTTGTCTCGCAGGTAATATCCCATCTTCCTGGTTTCTGCCTCTAATGGACGCGTCGCCAGGAGTTTCTTGCCTTCACTCTTTGTTTTCGTTTTCCCTGGGTGTTCCATGATGTGCCTGCTCCGTTTTGTGAGTTGCTGGCTGGCTTTCTCTAGGTGTGCCCGATCATCCCATATCTTCCTGCGCTGGATTTCATGTCTCGGCTGGCTGGTGGTTGGTACGGTGCACTCAGGTCTGCGTTTGCGGCGATGGTGTTGGGGCCTGTGCGTATCTGGAGGATGTCTTATTCAGGCAGTGTGGTTGAAGGTCTGACTTTCTTGAGGGTGGTTTGTTGTCGTCAAAGTCTCTGCTCATATTGTAGGACTGACGTGACGTTGGAGTTGAAGACAGCCGGATCTATTGTGCAGGTCGACACGCCTATGGATCTCCAGATGTTTCTCTTCAGCTGCTAGTATGATGCACCCTCGCCTTGCAATTCTTCGCTCTGACGTCGTGCGTCTGTGCCGCCCGTGCATGTTAATGATGCTTCCCAGGTCGTGAATGTCTGCACATTCTTCCAGCTCCTTCCATTTAGTGTGACTGTGTCCTCATCGCTGCAGCTTGATATTGAGAGTTTCGGTTTTGCTTAATAGATGCGTGACGACCAAACTTGTAATGAGGGTGGCAGCTAGTTCTGTCCGTGTCTTGTCCTGCATTTGTTGGTGGCGTGTGGGATATCAGCATGGCCCGAGGTCGTCTGCTCACTGCAAAGTTCGAGATCTTGCAAGGCTGGTATCCCCCAACTGTGTCCATCTGGTTTCCTAGATTTCTTCTGTATGCTGTTGAGAAGTGCTTCTTGGATCCATATGCTCGATCTGAGCCGAGAGTAGAGGGTAAGTGTGACAGGGAGACTTTTCCTGGCACGACGGAAGCATACTCAAGTTCTCATAGTTGGCGACAAGTTGCGTGAGGTCTGGAGGGTCGGGATAGCTGTGGTTAGAACATTGCGCTCGCAATCTGACGCGACCCGGGTTCCAGTTCCGTTCCAAGGGGATATTTTCGGCCCCTTGGGGGGGGAAGTAACATCAGTGCCGACTCCACTCTCCGCTAAATGTCTTCGGATGCGAACTATATTCCGAGGTCCCAGTGTGCAATACGCACGCAGAATGCTTCTTGCGTCACACGTTAAAGTTCCTGTTCCGCTTTTCGTACGGTTGGCCTGTCAGATAGAGACATAAATTGACAATAAATACCGCATATACACAGGGATGGATGTAATAAAGCACCATATATGCCTTATTCCATTATTCCACGGATATAAGCGAATAAAAAGAAAAAAGAAGTGAAGAAAAGAAAGAAAAAGAGTTATCCGTTTCATTGGGTTGCTTGATGAGGGAGAGGAGGGGGAAGCTCTCATTCCGCAGTCTTATGATACGCCTCCTGTTCAAATTTCCCCTTAAAGAGAGGGTACAGATCTCTACCGGTGGTCTCCAGGTTTCCTTTGAGTGGTTCTGTTGGATGTTGTCTGGTACCTGCTGCCGGTTCCATTTGCTCAGCATTGTTGGATGGCTTGATCATGAATCTGTCCTCCTTGTTGGTTGTATCGCGACTCAGTGTGATGTCTAGGTCCGCTATCTCAGCACGGTTCGATGTCCTGTGGCTTTGAAGGAACGGATTTCCTGTTCAGGAGTTCCTCACAATAGTGCTCTGCCTGATCTGTTCAGTTGCCCCCTCTGTTCCATGGTATGGTGTCTTCCGTTTTCTGTCTTAGGACTCTCTCTTGCTAGGCATGCTGTACCTTCCTGAGAGTTTCTTACGTGGTGTCAGATACAGCAGCTTCATGTTGGTGACTGCTTCCCTCGGCTTTCTCCTCTACAGGCTGTCTGATGTACTTGCGACCTTGTTGTTCTTGTGCTCGCCTCTTGAACTTCTGTTAGCTGTCCTTTGAAGTTGCTTGTAGGCGCCTGGCCTTTGCTTGCTCTTGTCTGGTGTTGTTAATGCATGCTTTCTTCTGCTTTCTCTTCTCAATCTGACCATTGTGACTTGCAGATTCCCTTTCCTTCTCTGTTATTGGTGTCTCTTGGGGCCCACTACCTCTTGACAAAAAGTTGTGTCAGTGTACTCTTTCACTTCTTCCACGGGCTGTCTCGATGTCAGTCTACTTCTTCAAGAAGTTGCTTATAGTGACTTAGGGTACTTGTTCATTGGGTGAGGACAGCTTGAGATGACTGTCGCATTTATGCTCGTTTGGAGTAGGTTTCTCAGCAGGCTGGTGTTGTAACTTCTGCTCTCTTTGTTCGTTACTTCCATCAGTTCTTCTACAGCATTTAGCGCTTGCAGCTTGGCTTCAAACGGGTTGTGGTCTAGATGCAATGTCTGTCCTTTTTCAGCACCTTCAGCCAGTAGAGATCTTCCTGAAATTCTTGCCTTGCAGATTGTCGAAATGGTTTCGCAAGTCGCAACTGATTGTGGTGATATCCCATGTGGCCTTATTGGATCTTCTGTGAGGGGAAAATGCTGACACTGATTACCCAGATTGTTGATAGCTACGAAAGGTACTGCAAATTCGCTGTCTCTGTGCCTATTGTCTCATTTCATCGCGTCTCCTAATCCAGTGTCTTCCCCTCACGCTTGCATCGCATTCCACTGGTGTGTCTGCGTCCGATCTTGGCTCATTTGAAATCACCCACGGGTGTTGATATCTTTCTTCTCTGGGTGACTTGGCAATGACGTTATGCTGTCTGTATAGAATTGATATTTGGCTTATTCATCGCTGTCATATAGTTGGTGATAAACTCTGGATGAATGTTACAGTTTCTGATTTTTCTTCTTAGTTTGACAGGATTGCCGCGATTGATTCTTGGATCGTGTGCATTTCCCATCCTCTCAGGGCTTGCTGCGCGGTCGTTGACAACTATGAGCGGCTACGCCTTTACTAGTGTGTGGAGCGTTGTTTCTTTATGCCAGAATAATAGCGAGCATCTCTCCACACAGTGACTGTCTCATTTGTCCTTCTTGTGTCCTGTTTGGGTCTCACTTGATGCCAGCGCAATGTGAGGTTGTGGCTTTTTCATCTTTTCTGCTGCTACTCAGTGTGTTATTTATTACTCATCTATTCATATGTACATACACCATTCCATTGTTCCCACGGTTGATGGTCTGTGTTTTTCTATTCCTTGTTTGTGTTGTTGTTTCGTCGATAAAATGGGGTTCGGCACGGCTTTCATGACACACGCGCGTCATATACATCCTCTTTTGGCAAGGACCTTACTCTCCCCAGGCAGTATGTTCTCTTTGGGTCCGTTGTGTGTGGCGTATCTGTAGCAAGCTTTGTTTTTTACAGGGTGGGTTGCTAGTCCCTCGCCTCCAACCCTCCTCCTTTCTCTTCTCCGGGGCTTGGGTACCGGCTATGGCGCAGAGTAAAGACCACTGTGTATAATCCTACAATCGCTATTACAGATAGGTGACCACATGGAAGAATGGTTTCGATAATTATAGAGGGGGTTCTCGTCTACTGAGTAGATGTGTATGTTCCTCAAAATGCTATTGAAGCAGTAGCTATAACGCAATTGGCTTTGTAAATGGTTGTGAGATATGATTTTTATGATCTATGAAGTCGGTATGGTTTTCGTAAATTCTCTAAATTGATCATATTTTTTAGTCTATGTTGCTATTATTCACACTGCTTACTCTCAGCAGATAAAAAAAAAACTATATGTAGCTTTTGTTGATGTTTAAAATATGCGTCTCATTCAGTAAGAGTTTGACAAGCTACTACCATTACTTAGAAATCAAGGTATTCGAAAGGAAATTTTGTCTGTTCCCTATGTGCAAGTGATAGTACTTTGATCATCACGTGTTAGATAAATAATGAATATTCAGATGTTTTTTTTACTCAAGATCACACCCTTGACGCGATAATCCAACCTAGAGGCTTAGGGGTTCGTCAAGAAGGGAGGTGGTGTCTTGAGTCTTCTTGTTCAGAATATTTATCAATCAACTCGCAATTTCGAATGTGGAAAGTAGTACAATTGGTTATTAAAACTGTTACCAGGTGGTTTGTTAGAGCTTGTTTATTTTGATTTTTTGGGGGGCCAGGTGATGTTTGTGTTTATCTTTTCGCTCCTATAGGTCTTGCAGAATACAGTTGAATATATCTCTAAAACATGGGGTGGTAGATATGTAATTTTAAAGATCAATGTTAGATTAAATAACCCTAGGTGGTCTTTTTCAGAAATAAGAGGGTTCTTGGGGATGAACGAGATGGATGGAGTTTTTAGGAAATCAAAGAATTGAAGTAGTCAGACATAAATATTGTTATTTGTGGGGTATTCTTTGCTCAGCAAGCTTTAGTTCTGGGCGTGGTACTGAGAACATTTGAGTCCTATTAAGGGAAAATATGAAGCTCTTATATCATAGTCTATATTGAGCTTTTCAAGATAAAAAGAAAGGATATATCTAACAGGATCTCTACTTAAAAAGTCGCTGATATATAAAAATTAAAACCAATATTACCTATATGCTATCTGAGTTTGGGGTTTAAATCCTTATAGTAGTCTTTGATGTAAGAAAAAAAATACATCTGAGATGGCTTGTAAGCTTTATTCTGGAGATCCTGTAAAAGTCCTCATAACCCCCCTACAATTGGTTATATGGGGAAGTGTAGACAGAGATATCCTTTTTACGTGTAATTCATGTATTTGTGCAATAAGGTATTGGAGAAACTATGCAGTTTGAGCCCATCACAGGTTTGCTTGACAGGCTGGATGAAAAGCAATTAACTGGTAGATCAAAAGGGTAGAAATGTTTGGTAATCAGGTATAAGGGTATTTGTTGTGTAGTTCTCAAGGGATTTAATATTGTTGGCTTCAAACGCGGATGTTGGAAAATTTTCAGGATGTTTTTTTTAGTGTTTTTCAGCAAAGATTAATTGAAATGTTTAGTTCAGGTGTGGTCTGGTGTCGCTGAGGAGAGAGAGTAATAGATTAGGAGACACATATAGATCTTTTTAATAGGAATTATTTTTGAAAAAAGATTTGTATCTGGATAACATCGAAATTTACCGGTTTCAGTGTTAAGCTGGCGGGCCAGATGGTATGTTCTTCCTTGAATAATAGAATCCATTTAATAAATACGTCTAATACTATCTATCTATCTACTCTGTCCCGTAGTTGACGACCGTGGGCCACCCTCAGAAAGACTCGCAGCAACCAGTTCTCCCGCCATGTCTTCTCTCTGTTCATGCCTTTTTCAGGGTTTTGATTGAGTTCTAGGCCTGGTCCATTCTCACTGATTGTTTATCCTCCATTTTGCTCCTTCTTGGTCCATGCGCGCTCTTCTTCTTCGCCTCCTGGGGACTCAGGCGCTTGCGCAAAACTGCTTTGTAATTCTCTCTTGGATCTTCGTGATCATGACCCATAACACTTATAGTTTACGCTTTTTTCACGATCGTTTGAACAACTACCAAGACAAAAACTGTTTTTTGTTCAGAATTGTTATTTGAAGATGAGTACCATGTCTCATATACATTGTTCATTATACTGCCAGAGTTTCCGAACAGATTACTGAAAGAATTTATTCAAAGTGCCTATTCTCCTATTTCTCTTATTCAGGCACATAGTGAAATTATCATATCCATGCGATGCAGGCTTCGAAATGTTTTATCTTCTATGCGTTCAATAAAAAACGATTTATGGCAGAAATTTTTTGTAATCTTAGTGATTAGTTATGCAACCCTTCTTGGGACTCGGGGTATGTCTTGCGCGAATAGCGGTAGCATTGCAAGAATAGGATGCTGTTCTGCCTTCAACCAGGCATGTCCTAAAGGCGACTACGGTGGAACCCTTCCCCCAGGTGGGGGGTTAGACACGGGCTAACAACCCTGTTCTTTTAAAAATCGTTTGTTACGGAAACGGCAACACAAGAAATCAACACTACTGGGTGTGACAGGCTTCCAGAGTCATGGAAGTTACTCGCATGAATTACGTGGTGAAAGCCGAAAGGAAGCCACTGACAGGAAGGGATGGAAGTCTTAAGCGCCAAAAATAAGACCAAATGGGATTCTGGAATGTGAAAACCCATGTTTGAGACAGGAAAAACTAGCGCAAGTTACAGCAGAGATGAGACGCTACAATTATTATTCTCGGGAGTCAGTGAAGCCGATTGGAAGGATCAGGCAAATACAGAGCCAGCCAGGAGAGACAGTGCTGTACAGTGGTAGAGATGACAACCAACACCATGAGGGAGTTGCAATTTATCATGAAGAAAGGAATGGAGAAGTGCTGATGAGTGGAAACCTATCAACAGCGGACGATAAAGATAAAAATGAAAGGTAAGCATGCTAATCCACAATCATACATTTGCTATGCACCAACCAAGGGACAGTGGATAAGAAAGAAAAGATACATTTTATGAACAATTACAGGCTGAAATGGAAAACACACCAAACCATGACATGAGGATAGTGATGGGTGACTAAATGAAAAAGTCGTGAAAAAACAACACAAATAAAGAAAGAGCCATGGGAAAGAAGGATGTGGCAGCATAAGCAACAACGGAGAAAGATTGGTGGAATTCTGCATGACAACAACCTGGCCATTGGAGGGACTATTTGCACACCCTGAGATCCACAAGCTTCCCTGGTGTTCCCCAATGGAAGAGACAAAAACCAGATCGCCCACCTGGTGATCAATGGGACAGGGAAGGGATCACTCCTAGATGTAAAGTAAGGAGAGGAGCCAATGTTGGCAGTGATCACCACTTGTCACTGCAACCCTATAAGTGAAGCTGAGAAAAAAATGGATCTGGGAAACAGACAACAACATTTTGATGTGGAAAAGCGCGCAACCCCAAAAGTAAAGAGTGCTTTCACCCTCCAGCTCAAAAAAGTTCCAAGCACTGGTGGATACTGAAAAACTCACACCTCCGGACACGACAAATTTATAAAACACCATGTGGAAACAAGTCAGGACAGCCTACACACAACCCAGTGAAACGTGCTTAGGACAGAGACAGAGGAAGAGAAAAGGTGGATTACAGCAGACACCTGGCAACCCATCAAGAACAGGAGAGAACTGAAGAAGAAAATCTTAGAGACAAAGTAGAGCGGATGAGAGAGAGGTAAAAACAACAGTACAGAGAAGCAAACCCAAACTGTGAAGAGAATGACAAAGAACAGACAAGCGTACCTACATGGATAATATTGCAAGACAAACAGAGGAGGCACGCAAAGGGAGAGCAAGGCCCAGGTGTATAAGATCACCAAGACTGTCAGTGGCAAGTACCGGGGCAATACCGAAACACCCAATCCTAGATAAACAAGGCCAAATACTTACCACGGGAAGCAGAACAAGATGCAAGATGGGCAGACATTTCAGCGAAGTTCTCAACGACCCCCACCAACTGAAGAGGCAGATGTAAAAAGTTCCTGATGCTGATCTAAATTTGTGAAACGCACACCACCAGAAAAGGAAGAGATTATAGCAGCAATCAGCTCTCTCAAGAATGGAAAGCCCCTGGCCAGGACAACCTCAACGCAGAACTTTTCAAGGCAGATCCAGAGTTTGCATCTAAGTTTTACAGCCACTCTTTGCAGCTTATATGGGAAGAGAAAACGCTACCAGCAGATTGGACAGAAGGAGTCATCGTAAAGATCCCAAAAGGAAAGGAGCCCTGAAATTGTAAAAAACTGGAGAGGAATCACTCTGTATTTTGTTCCCAGCAAGATTCTGGCAAAGATCATCATCGGACGAATCTCAGAGGCAGTGGCCAAAACAACTCAGAAAGGAACAGGCAGGTTTTCGAACAGGAAGAAGATGCATAGACAGTCTTCACCCTGTGAACATCATCAAACCGGAATGGCAGAGACGCTGTATTCAACTTTGCAGATTTTGAAAAAGCCTTTGACAGCATTCATCTAGAAAGTCTATAGCACATACTCCGAGCATATGGAATCCCACAGGAGATTATCCAAGTCATTAACAGCTTCTACAACAACTTCACGTGCAGAGTAGGAAACAGCAAAACCAGTTTCAGTATACAAACTGGCATCAGACAAGGCTGCCCCATGTCAGCACTACTCTTAAACCCTGACAATTGATTGGGTGATTTAGACAGACAAACAGCTGACCCGTCACGGGGCATAGAAGGACCCCCTTCTCAACGCTTGGAAGACCTAGATTTTGCCTGTGATTGGCACTGCTCTCACATACCCACCATCACATTCAGAGAAGACACAGTTCAGCACTTTCGCAAAGCAAGTAGGCCTGAAAATCGTCAGAAGAAGACAGGGTGATGACACTGAACGTCAGAACCCCTCACGGTCCAGTGAATGGAGAAGATTTACCAACAACTGAAGAGGTTCACGTACCTCCGGAGCACTGTTAGCATGACGGTGGAGCAGGCAGCGACATCAAGAACGGATTAGCAAAGCAAGAAATGCTTATAGAAATCTGAACAATGGTGGAAAATTTTCCCAGTTTCAGCACCAGGACCAAACTAAGACTATACCAAAAGCTGTGTACTTTCCCCCCTTTTGTACGGCTCGGAGTGCTGGAGGATGACTGAGAGTGACCTCGACAAACTATCCACATTCCACACGAAGGAATCTCAGAAGAATCTTGCGCATTTCTGGCCTGAGACCATCTCAAACCAAGAACTTTTTTGCCCGTTGCCAACCCAAAAAGAATGGGAAACATCTCATGCATAGGCGATGGGGATGGATAGGGCATATCTGGGCCGTCGGGAACAGGGAAACGTCGCCGAACAGCCCTCACTGGAAACCAGAGGGAAAACCGCAAACGAGGACGACCCAAGAACACTTGGCGTCGGACTGTCGAAACAGAGCTGAAGACCTTCCAACATACCTGGGGAACCATTTGGAAGCTGGCACTCAACGCAGGTACCCACCATCAAGATCAGAGTGGGTATTCCAAAGGAGCAGAGCATACCCAGTATGACACAAATTATTTCAGCAGGATGTTTACCCCTAATCACATCTTGCTGCATTGATTTGGACATACATAGCTTCCCGTGCAGTCAGCTTTGTATGCATTGCCACTCCGAAATTGGTACCTGGAGCTCCTGTCAGTGAGGCAGTGGCTACTACTCCCCCTCTTCGCCAGATGCATGACTCCAAAACGAGGTGAACAAGTCCAGAGCTAGCCCGTACTCCAGAAAGTTCTCCTTGTCATCCAGGACTGACCAGGCAGAAACAGCGACTGAAAACCCGGAGTAAAAACAGTTCAATCCAACATGGGTAACCAACAGCCCGCAATACCAGAACAGCCAGGGGCATCCATGAATACAAGACTGGGAACGAAAATGAAAGGGATAATAACGGACAGTTTCATTCCTTTCATTAATTGTATGTGGATTCTTGTCCAAGTTTTAAATGATTCTGACTTTCTGTCATACATTACTAAACCTGATTTTGTTCTTTCATTGAAACTTACCACACAAATTAATATTTGGATATATTTTTAAAATTTTAAAACAGTAATGTAGTCCGGCAGTTCAGTTTTCTAGAATGGGCCGAAATCTGTGGGGTTATTTTACTTGGGGCAGAAAAAGGAAACTCGATCTTTGGCAATCCAAATCGAATATGAAGGGACCAAAACACTATTGTGCTGAAAATATTAAGAAAAACTTTTTAAAATCTTTCCCAAAAGATATTTTCTTGATCTGACATACATAGCTCCGTTGCAAAACATAGGACAAAAGAAAATATTGACAAGTATGTAGAACTGATAAAAGGTTATATTTCCCTTTTCAATAAGGCAGATGAGTATGACCTTGGAAATAATAAATGTACAAAAGACCCTTTGTCTTCTGGTTACTTTGAGAGCTAATCGTTACATGACAATATTTTATTGTAATAAGCTGTTAAAGCTGTTAAAGCCATTCACAAGGGGACAGTGAGAGGGGATTGGGGAAAAAAAAAATTTTCAAAATAAAGATGATAACTAAATTACGCCCAAACATTAAAATTCAGACGAAATGGTGCCTAACACTTCGCCCATTGCTATAGGGAAAGGGGGAAGGATCACAACGACCTGAACATTATATAAAAGTCAATGTACAGGGCTTCCATGTCTACGTTCCGTCTGAAACGGGCAACCTACCCCTTTCCAAATGGAACAAATCTAATCCACAGTATTAACTACGTTTCCCATTTTTGTGCTCTCTCTCCTCTCTCTCCTCTCCTTGGGAGGTGAATGTCGATTACTGAGTGAAGTCGACCATTATTGCCCCTGAAATAACGGTCAATACGCAGTCACAGTAGTGACCTACGTCCCCATTACTGGTCAAGTGATGGTGAAGGACTTGCCATCGGCAGCACAGGACTTCCCGGGCAAAATGCGGTGCTTCATTGCAGTCTTTCAAGCCTTCATGTTGAAGCAGCAAAGGCAGAGAGGGCCATTGTATTTCGCCCTGTGAAGTGGACAGGAGAGCTGACGGTGTCATTGGTGTCATCGTAGGCCTGCTCCTCTCATTTTTGTTTGGG
>CM054146.1:32400076-32465076 GCA_028751875.1 Rapana venosa
CAAGCAATGTGGGGTTTACTTTCATCTCTGCTGCTACTGTGTTGTTTTTCCCGTCTCATACATGGTCCTCACATTCCATGTTCCGACGTTGATGGTCCTGGTCGATAAAAGGGGGGTCGGCCTTGTGGCTTCCCTGGACTCACGGCTTTCACCACATGGCGTCATACATCCTCTTGGTGAGGACCCTTCCTCTCCCAGGGCAGTAGTCTCTTGGCCTGTTGGCGTTTCTGTAGCAAACCTTGTTTTATGGGGTGGGGTTGCTAGCCCCACGCCCAACCCTCCTCCACTCTTATCCGGGCTTGGGACCGGCAATGGCAGAGTTTTTTCCCCATACAGAAATTGTCATAAGGAAGGTGGACATCTTTACCCCATACAGAAATCGTCATGAGGAAGGTGGACAAAAGTGACATGGGCGTTAATATCGGAGATAGAAGCATCACTAACCTCAGAGGCGCTAATGATACAGCACTCATGATATCATAAGCATGAAAAGCAATAGCGTTGATGCTGAGGGCACCACTGGTGGCCTTAAGTTTAAATGCCCAAATGACCAAAGTGATGCACATTAGTGATGCACCCCTCAGGATATCAAAATCAACAGAACAGATCTGGAATACGTTCAAAATTTCAAATATTTAGGCTCTGTAAAAGACAATGATGGGGGATGTCAAGGCTAAAATAGATTTTAAAAAAGGTAAAGGTGTCCCATAATAAGGTCGTAGGGAAGCGAGGCATCAAAGACCTCACTTCTCCAGGGGTCAGCGTATTGAGGAAGGCGCCCATCTCCTCTCCCTCGCTGCTTTACCTTCCCTGACCCTAAAGAGGCAGGTACCCGTTTACAGCTAGGTGAACTGTACCAAGGCGCACAAACCGTCACCCATCCAACTGGTAACCATGCTTGCTCGACGCTGCTTAACTTGGCTGGGGGAAAGCAAGTGCTCTGACCACTGAACTATCCCGTCCATGGCTAAGCAAAATACGATTTAGTTAAACATTTGGAAAGACAGATGCGTACTCCATATACTTAAAATTTTAGAGTTTTCAAAGCACTAATTTGGTATGGACACTATGAAAATTGAAAAAAAAACACCCACAGCCTAAATATGGTACTACAAGTGACTTATGATATTCAAAGGGTCAGACAGAAGAACAAATAAAAGCATTCTTGATGAACTCTAAGTGCAGAAATAAATGTTGGCTGAAATTGATAAGCGCATACCTAGATATGCATAAATACAGAAACACACAGACAAATCTAATGGTTGAGGCCGAGGGCAAAGGAAAAAAGATGCAGACCACCAACATTCTACATTACCAACATCACTGAGGTCAACGGTGTAGGAGGGCTACAGGAGATCGTAGAACTCCGCAATAGACGGGACAGACAGACAGAAGACCAGACAGACACACACACACACACACACACACACACACACACACACACACACAACACACACACACACACACACACACACACACCACACACATAAATGGGAAATTCGATTCGGTTTTCGTTAAAGGAGTTTATTCATTAGGCCATGGCCCCTCATAAAGGGGGATTGTGAACAAAACATACAAAATGAAAACCATAAAACAGAAAATAACCACATTAATTTCTTATAATATGTAACAGAACCGCAGGGACTATGACGTGGCGATTTCTCTTAACTTGAATGCTTTAAGCAGGAACAGAGACAAATTCTGTACGTGGTTGTGTCTCACAGATGACATGAGTAAACTTAGTTTGAAAATACATGGCTGATTATAATATATTGGCAATATATATCTTTCTCTAATATCTGGATAAGCTGGACAGCATAGCACAAAGTGTACTTCATCTTCTTTATCATAATGGACAAATCAAATCATTATCATTAAATTCTCTGTATCTAAAGTGATGTGTGGCCAAATCAGACACACCTAATCTAAATCTGGTCATAATATATTTAAAGTGTAAGTCCATATCAAGTGTCAAATATAATTTCAGTTTATGTGAACTGGAAAATGACTGAATTGTTCACTAGTTTGAATGTGATCATCCCAGTCTTGCTATCTGTTATCAATTAAACGTTGACGGAAAACTTTGATAAATACATTTATACTTATCAACACCTTGATTTACCCACACATCACCAAAGCCATGTTTACATAGACAGACACGTACATCAGTAACCCAGTTGTTCTTTCCTCTACTATCTAATTCATACAACATTCTTGTTTCCTCCATTTGCACAGAGGAGTTTATGTAAATTGGGTATTATTAACGCATAAAAACCTCTTTAAAGCATACCCGCAATGACTAGCTGCATTACTTATTTCAGAACCATACTGTGCCATAGGTTGTACCCAGCGCATCAAATAATTTAAGGAACAACTTTAAAGACGTACTTTGTAAAGAAGAGAGTCTTCTCATAATACATAGCAATGCATGTTTTGCCTTACCTGCAAGATCTTTACATGCAGAAACAAAACTTATAGGTGTACTAAAATATATTCCTAAATACTTGTAAACATTGACAACTGGCATCATAGTATTACCATACACCCATCTTTCTCTCGCACTTAAATGTCCCCCCTTCCTAAACACAATGATATTACTTTTAGTTATTATTACTTTTAGTTGAAAGAAGTGGCAGCATGGTGAAAGTTATTCATTTGTGTCTGTAAACCAATAACAGTTTTCAGATAAAAATAAAATCATCTGCCAACAAAAGAATAAACAATTCTAAATCCCCATAAGAAATTGTAGTTCCATGTTCCATTTGCAATAACTTCTGCAGCTAGTTCATTGATAAAAAGAGAAAACAACACAGGGCTACATACATCCACTTTGTTTTACTCCAGAAGTACAGTTTATACAATCTGTTAGTTGTTGCACTATTTCGAACTACTTTTCACAGTATCATACATGCTATGAATACATTTATATAATTTACCTTTACTCCATTTTAACAGTATAGGCCACAACCGATGTCTATTTACAGTATCGAAAGCTTTTTCAAAATCAATAAAAGCTACATAGAGCTTTCGATTCAAAGAAAATTGTTTTTGAACTAAGGCAAGAAGCGCAAATAGTAGAATAACTTTTCTTAAAACCAGCCTGATGGTCACTGGTGATATTATTACATTCTACCCACTCCGTTTTTCCTTTTTTTAATGAAGTACTAAATAGCTTGCTACTTATGTTTTCTGAGGGAAAAAAAACCCTATAATTATTTGGATTATTGACATCGCCCTTTTGTAAACAATGTTAAAACAAATTGATTCAGTCCAGCAATTTGGATTTGATACTCTATCAAAATAAAGCATTGAAAAATGTTACAAAAACTGTAAACCTGATTATTTGAATTCTTTATATTTCATAATATTGCCATCAGGCCTCAGAGACTTTCTTAGTTTTATTTTTATCATGCATAAAAACTTCTTCTTTAAAAATTGGGCGATTGTAAAGTCATCGTCCTCAGTATCTTCAATATCATGTGCATGTTTTTTGTGTATTTTTCTTTTCCAGAAGGGTTTAAATTTTAAACAAAATCAAAACTTATTTCATTTTTAGGATGTTTCTTTAAAAGAAGCTTCTTAACTGTAGTCCAAAATTTTTGAATCTTGTATTGTGTTGACAAGAATAGATAATAGTTCCTGATTCATGCTTTCACTTTCCCCCCAATAAATTTTATATCATGTTACATTTTCCCATATTCATGACGTCTTTTTACAATTTGTTTCTGTGATATTTGTAAACATTCTCTGAATTTTTTCCCATACTTTTTAAATATATTTTATCTATTTATTTACAACAAAAGAGAGAGAGAGAGAAGAAGAGAGAATGAAAGAGAGAGAGAGAGAGAGAGAGAGGAAATCGAACTTGACTTGAACTCGAACTCGGAAAAATTTATTCACAAAAGGTCATTGGCCCCTACATAAGGGGGGTTTGCTAAACTGCTCATATTTATGAGAAAAAATACCCACAACTACCACCAAAAAAAAAGTTTTTAAAAAAAAAAGATTTAAGAAACCAAGATATCTCTATTTCTAAAGGCTTTACACAAATTAAGCAAGCTGCGCACAATCTGGTACTAATGCCATGAGTAGACAAACTAAATGAATTAGGCTTCTACTATACTTTTTCCGAATGTAATTCTGTCTTAACCCTCTTCTAAACGGACAGCACAGCACAAAAAGGAACATCTTCCACTGTGCATACATAATGGCATAGCAATTTATGAAATTTATGTCTGATACACCAAGTCTAAACTTGACATAATTCCTTTTCAAATTGTCCCCTATTCAAGGTGAAATGTCTGTACTTTGAATCTTTCCTGTTTTATATACCACTCCACTGCTGCCAACGCAGTCAATCAGTCCTTCCCCGAAACCTTGATAAACTCTCTACAATTTCCGACACCTTGATTTAAGCCAGACCCAAAACCAAAACCAAATTCACAAAACAGGTACGTATTTGTAACCAGGGCTTTCCCCCCTTTACATCTAGATCATAAAGCAAAGAGTGTACTGATTCACAATGTGTTACAGCTGCATTCCATCCCCAAATTTCCGCGCCATATAACACAGTGGGGTTTTATTGGGGCATCCAAATATCTAACAACAATCAAAACATTATTATTCAATGAAACGTTTGTTTTCCTCAAAACAATTAACAAGCTTCTCTATGGGCTTAAACAGATCTTACATGCAGTGGAAACTAGCTTTGTAGAATAAACAGATTCCAGATATTTATTATAATCACAGGGATGACTTTCCATTGTCCAGCCTTTTCTGAGCAGCTAATAACACCTTTTTTGAATACAACATTTTTACTCTTATTCGAACCTTAAGATCAAATGCGTTGCACATGTTTAAGCTATTTAGCCACTGTTGTAAGCCTACAACAGTTTCAGATAGCAGATGGACACCATCACAAGCGAAAATAAACAATTCTGTGAAATCTTGGGTAAAGTGGCACCATGTTTTCCCTTATTAATGATTCTATGCTTAAAATCATTATGAAAACAAAACAAAGAGGGGTACATACGGAACCTTGTTTGACTCCAAATGGTAACAGTATATTATGTCTGTCAGCTTAGATCCACTCTTATTTCTCTTTTTTACATTCTGAACATAGCTCCAAACAACATATAATTTAAACCCTTTACACATTTTTTAGGAGGATAGTCATAACAAGTTTTTTTATTAACAGAATCAATGCCTTTTCAAAGTCAATAAATGCAAAATGGAGTTACGTTAGACAAACTAAATTTTATAAATGCCAAATAAAGTAAACATTGATCTATAGTGGAATACCCTTTTTTAAAAACAGCTTTGGGTTACCTTTAAAGTTTTTTTTCTTTACCCCTTTCGTAAACCCATTTTTTAATGATGTACTGTACCGCTTACTCTTATATCCTAAGAGAGGTTCCCCCCGTATTATTTTGGGGGGTTTAACATCACCTTTTTTTTGTAAAGTTAGAAAAATTTTAGCAAAAAAGTACAACATTTTCACCACCAATTTTTTTATAATTTTCCCAAAATTTGATCAGGGCCCCCTGCTTTATCATGTTTAAGTTTTCTATCTAATATATAAACTATAATCTTCTTCCCTTTCTGGACCCCAAAGACTCAACACCTTTCCCTCCATTCCTCTCTCTGGTCTGCCTTTCTCAGGGTTTTGTTGAGTTCTAGGCCTGTTCATTCGCTGATGTTATCCTCCCAGCTCTTCCTTGGTCTGCCTCTTCTTCTTCCTCCTTGGACAGTGCCTTGTAAAACTCTTTGCAAGTCCTTTGGATCTTGTGATATGCCCATACCATTTAAGTTTACGCTTTTTCACGATAGTCGTGATCCAGAGGTGGCGGGTTTGAGGTGGCTCGGCTCGGTGTTGTGTCCTTGGGAAAGACACTTTACTCCTATTTTCCTCACTCCACCCAGGTGTACAAGTGGGTACCAGCTCTGCTGGGGAAGTATCTGGCGACAGACTAGCGTCCTGTCACAGGGGTGGTGAAAAACCATCAGTTCGCTTAACGCTACAGAAACCGGGATAAGCTCCGGCTCTATGGGCCTTCTGGCTCGAAAGAACATACTTATACTTTTCACGATAGTTAGAAGGTTCTCATAGGGTCCAATAGTTTGCTGGATTCTGTTATGCACGCTTTCGTTGCTTATGTGGTCTTGGTAGGAGATGCCAAGGAGTCTCCAAAAGCATCTCATCTCCACTGCCTGTACTCTTCTCTCCAAATCTGCAGTCAGGGTCCATGATTCACAGGCATACAGAAATATGGATATTACATGGGAGCGCATTAGGCTGATCTTGGAAATAAGTGAGATATTTTTATCTCTCTAGATGGTGGTTTAGTTTTGACAGTTTCTTTTTTTCTGTGCAGTCCTGCATACTACTTCTGGCTTGGATCCCTGATCTGATACAATGGCTCCCAGGAAATTGAAGCTTTTAACTGTTTCCAGCTTCTGGCATTAACCCTGATATCAGTGCTAATGCCGTTGGTGTTATTAGTCATCAGTTTGGTCTTCTTCTTGCACTGATTTCCATGCGTATGTTTTTGGAGGCTTTATTCAGGTGTTCTGTTAGGCTGGCAAGCTCTTTTTCTGATCCTGCTATTCCATCAATGTCATCTGCGAAGCGGAGGTTTGTGATCGTTCTGCTACCAATGCTGACTGATCCTTCATGATGTTCCAGTGCATCAGCCTGATTCTCTCAAGGAAGATGCTGAAAAGAGTGGTGAGAGTAGAAAAGTCCCTGCCTTACTCCAACTGTTGTTCGAAACCATTCTCCAATGTTGTTGTTGTAGTACACTGCACTAGTGGCCTCGCTGTACAGCTGTTTGATGACTCTGATCAGGTTTGCATTGATGCTGTACAAATTCATGGTTGCCCACAAAGCTGCATGCCACACCCTGTCAAATGCCTTCTTAAAATCGGTAAATACATGGTAAAGGTCTTGTTGATGTTGGAGGTACCGCTCACATAGTATTCTGAGGTTGAATATCTGCTCTGAAACCTGCTTGTTCCTCAGCAATGATGGTCTCTGCTTGTGGCTTCAGTCTATTCAATATTATCTGCAGCATGAGGCTGATTGTGCGGTAATTATGGCATTGTTGTAGATTTCCTTTCTTGGGGAGGGTGATGATGAGTGACTGTGTCCATCATGTTGGCCATTTTCCTGTCTGCCAGATCTTGTTGCAGATTCTTAGTAGGGCGCTGATCATTGCTTCCCCTCCAGCTTGATCCAACTCAGCTGGAATGTTGTCAGCTTTCTAAGTGCCAATAATATTTCATCTTTAATAATAATAATAATCAATGGAATTTATATAGCGCTATATCTTGCAGAGACAAACCAAAGCGCTTGCACTCAACTCATTCTTACACACTCATACAACCAGTGACAAGTAATAATTCCATCAAGTCCAAATGTGCACGCATGCACGCGCACACACACACACACAGACATACACACACACACACACAACACCACACACACACACACACACACAACAGAGGTCACACACTCTGGCAGGGCAATAGAATCTTGGCTGTTGAAGGCAGGGGAAACTATGAGATGAGGCAGGAGAGGGAAAATCTTAGGTTTGAATAAATATGTCTTGAGACTGGATTTAAAAGTGTCATAAGAAGGCTTTTGGCAGAGAGAGAGGGGGAGATCGTTCCACATCAATGGACCAGAAATTGAGAAAGAGCGACGGCCAAATTGGGGGATTGGTGAATCTAGGTATTCGTAAGGACAAGGTATCTGCAGCAGAGCGGAGAGAACGAAAAGGGGAGTGTACAAGTGAAGACATTCACAGGGGTAGTGGGTGCTGTTTTGTGGAGACATTTGTAACAGAGGGTACTGATCTTATAGTCTACTCTCTGGGCACAGGCAGCCAGTGGAGATTGCAGAGGGGTAATATGCTCAGATTTTTTCTTTCTGAGGATTAGACGAGCTGCAGAGTTTTGTATATGTTGAAGGGATTGGATTGATGATGCTGGCAGACCAGCCAACAGAGAATTGCAATAGTCCAGACGTGAAAGAATCCTCGCGCTGGGACTGCACGGCGTAGAGGCGCGTCTCTCGGGTGGCGGATGGGAGATTGCACCGTGGACCAACGCAGTCTAAGGGAAGGCCACCCTGACAGAAAACCACCGGCCCTCCAAGTATGGGGGTTGGGCAGAAGGCCAACTACCTACTCCCGGAAAAAATCAAAAGTTACTGAAACTATGAACATCACTTCGATTCAAGGCCTGGGGGAGCGGGGATCGCCGGCACTGGCATCATGACGACGATGGGTGAAAGCCTGCGGAAGCTCACCGTCGACAAGGCCCTTTGCAAGCCCCAAAATACCCTTAACATCGGACATTGGAATGTTAGGACAATGAAACAGAGGAGGTGCAGCAGCACAAATCGCGAGAGAGTGACAGAAAAACCACTGCAATTCTCGGAACCAGCGAGTGCAGATGGACAGGAGCTGAAAAATTTAAGCTAGATCGGGACAGACAGTGATATACAGTGGAGACGAACAACTACACGGGGGAGGATTTTGCCATCATGATGACCCAGGATGCAGTGAAGTCTCTCATGGAATGGACACCAGTCAACAAGAGGATCATTATAGCAAGTTTCTACTCCAATACAGACGGATGCAGTCATACAAGTGTACGCACCGCACAACGAGGGGGAAGCCCAGGAAAAGGAGCAGTTCTACAACAAACTCCGGGAAAAACAGTGGAGGGGTGCAACAAGAAACATCACATCCTGGAGACTTAACGCAAAAGTGGGAAATGACAACACTGGATACGAAAGGACAATGGGTACTCGTGGATTTTTGGGAGACAGAACGAAAATTGAGAGAGACTATGCGAGTTTAGCCAGCTGAATGGACTAGTTATCACAGGAACCTATTCCTACACAAAGACATTCACAAAGCAACTGGACATCAGCGGACGGAAGAGTGAAAAACCAAATTGACACCATTTGATCATCGGACAGTAGAGATCATCAGTACAAGACTGCCGAGTACAGAGGGGAGCGATGCCAACAGCGCCCACTACTGGTGAAGACGGGATCAAGTTACGACTCAGCTCACGCAGAAAACAACAACAAAACCAAGACAAGATGGACGTTGACGACTGAAGGACGAAGATATAAGGAAGAAATTCTGCAATGCAGTGAAGACCAAACTCGAAAGAACAGAACCAAAACTGAAGATGTAGAAGAGTGGGGGAACTCAGAAGAACGCCTACATCAAATCAGCAGAAGAGGTGCTTGGCTACAGAAAGGGAAGAGCAAGACAGGGGTCAGTGAGAACAGCTGGAAGCTGATCAATGAGAGGAAGCGCATCAACATAAGAATCAACAGTACACATCGGAGAGGATACAGAACAGAATGAAGGAAGCATAAAAAGGGAAAAGACAAGGAGGTAAAAAGAACGGAGAGAGGACAAGAGAGATGGATGTCAGAAAAGCAGGAGAGCGCAGAAACGCAGCAGAGAAGGGGGACAAAAAGAACTATACAGCATTTGGAAACAGCTCACCAACCAGGCACTAGACCACAGCAGCAGTGAAGAATAAGAACGGGGAGCTGCAAAAGAATCAAGAGGCCAGGCTGAGGAGATGGAGAGAACACTTCCGGAAGTTCTCAACAGGGATGCACCAATGAACCACCACAGATGACCAGGGGGAGGGGAAAGGGAACTAGAAAATCTCAGCAGAAGAACCAACCATCTATGAAATCAAGAAGCACTGAAGCCCCAAAGGGAAAACAAAAAAGCACCGGGAGCAGCCCAGATCACAGCAGAGATGCTAAAAGCAGACATTGAACAGACCCGGGAAGGAACTGAAACGGATATTTGACCTCGCTGGGAAAAGGACAGTACCAACACAATGGACGAAAGGACTCATATGCAAGATTCCAAAGAAAGGAAATCTTCAGGAGGTTTGGAAAAATGGCGGGGATTACACTACTACCCCTGGCCAGTAGGTGCTTTAGCAAGATCTCATCAACAGAATACAAAAGGGAGTAGACGCATCTCTCAGAAAAGAACATGCTGGATTTCGAAGGGGAGGGGAACTGTCGGCCAAATTTTATACTAAGGAACATCTTGGAACAAATCAAAAAGAATGGAACGCGACACTGTACATACACTTCATTGACTTTGAAAAAGGCCTTTTTACTCCATCACCGAGACAGTCTCTGGATCATCATGCATCAATATGGAATCCCACAAAACTATCCAAGATGGTCAAGACAATGTACGAGGACTTTCAGTGCTCTGTCATTGTTTACAACGAAACAACAACTGGGTTCCCCGTGTTACCGGGGTTAAACAGGGATCTGCATGTCAGGATTTCTCTTCCTTTCGTGATGGACTGGGTGATGAAAGAACAGTGGAACGAGAGAATTGGGGTAAAAATGGGGCTCATGAACCTGTTAGAAGAAACCCTTTACTTGCAGACGACATCGCCCTCCTTTCATCAACCATGAACCATGTACAACACAAAACTAAAAAACTGGAAGACCCAAATTTAGCAAAGGTTGGACTCAAGCTGAATGGACAGAAGTGCAAAGCCATGAAAGTAAACAGCAGGAACATCGTAGGTCTGAGGGTGGGAGATCAGGAAGTTAAGAGGTGGGGAACTTCACCCCATCCGGTGCCCAAAAACACCAAAGACGGAGGAGGAACAGCAGACATCAAGAAGAGAGTAGCACTGGCCAGTGCGCAGATGAAACGATTATCCAACATCTGGCAAATGGGGGGAAAATCGGCAGAAAAACCAAAGCATCCCTTTTCAAAAGCCTTGTTTTGTCAGTTCTTCTTTACGGATGTGAGACCCCGGAAATTAACGAAAGGGGGAAGAAGGAAACAGACATTTTCCAAACCAAAAAGTCTGAGGAGGATCTTCAAAATCCGAGGCAAGAACACATTGCCAACAAGACAGTCTTGGAAATAGCAGGGCAGAAAAAATCAGGCAAGAGATTAGAAGACAGAGATGGAACTGGATTGGACATGTCCTAAGAAAGGACAGGAGTGACGACTGTGCTGTTGCCCTCGGATGGACACCTGAAGGGAGAAGGAAAACGGAACGCCCAAAAACAACATGGCGACGAATGGTAGAAGTAGAGCGGAACGGCGCAGGCTGGAGCACGTGGAACGCCGCACGACGCACAGCTGCACAGTGGAGGAATGATGTTCAAGCCTTGTGTGCCTCCTGGCACAGAGAGAATTGAAAGAATGAGAGACGCAACAAGTTTGGATGTTGCATCTGTGGACAGGTACTTTCGAAGTGCACTAATACGCCGTAATTGATAGTAGCAGGACTGGCAGGTATTTTTGCATAGAGAGTGTGTTGTCAATAATGACCCCTAGATACTTCACAGCAGTGGATAAAGGGACTGATGCATTGCCAAGTTGTATTGAAGCTGTTGTGATGGAAGAGAGTTTGTGTTTGGTCCCCACAAGCATGGTTTCCGTTTTATCTGCATTTAGCTGTATTTTGTTCTGTATCATCCAATTTCGGATATCTTGAAAACAGTGGGTCATATTTGTAAAGAGAGAAGGCAGATTTTCAGGAGTGTCGCTGCTTAGAATCTGAGAGTCATCAGCATAAAAGGATGGTTGATCTGATGGCAGTTAATTATATGTGACAGTGAAGCAGTGTAGAGGGTGAAAAAACAGAGCCCAGAACAGATCGCTGTGGAACTCCACATTCCAATCTTGCAGGTACTGACTGAATCTTGTTTACTGTGACTGTCTGGAATCGGTCAGTAAAGTATGAACTAAACCAGGTAAGGGCTGTACCAGTAACACCAAATGTTTTTTGAAGACGGGAGAGAAGAATAGAGTGGTCAATAGTGTCAAAGGCTGCAGATAAGTCGAGTAGAGTAAGAAGAGAGATTTTCCCCGAGTCAGAAGCGAGTAGAAGTGTGTTTAAGGTGTGGGCAAGGGCAGTTTCAGTGCTGTGGTTGATGCGATAGGCAGACTGAAACGCAGGAATGAGACTGTTGGAGAGAAGGTGGTTGTTGAGCTGTTTTAGAACTACTTTTTCAAGGACTTTAGAGATAAATGGTAGGTTGGAAACAGGTCTATAGTTCTTCAGAATGTTGGGGTCAAGGTCATGCTTTTTGAGTAGAGGTATGACCATAGCAGTTTTTAGAGCTGAAGGAACATTTCCAGAGTCAAGAGATAAGTTTACTATATTCGTAATAGTGGGAATAAGTTGTGGCAGGCACTGTGCAAAAAGAGAAGCAGGTATGGGGTCAAGATCACATGATTTTATAGTCATTCCTTTCAGAATTAGTTCGATTTCTTTCTCACTTGCAGGATGAAAGGAAAGGAGAGGAGTGCCAGAGAATTGGGGATCAGAAGTTGCAAGCTGGAAATGAGTCTGATCCAAACTGGAGCAAATGTTGCAGACTGTCAGAGAAGAATGCAGAAAATATAGAAGGAAGTTCAGAGTGGTCGTGAATAGAAGGCAGAGGACTAGCCTTCTCAGATCCAAGAAACGTGGATGTGAGGGAAAAGAGAGATTTCCTAGACGTTGCATCAAGAACTTGAGAAGAGTAATACTTTGTTTTTGCTGAACGAATTAAGGTTTTAACTTTGTTGATTTGTTTACGAAGATACTGTTTGTTTTATTTCGGTTTTTGTTTTTCGCCATTGCCGCTCTAGTTGCCGGCGTTTGCGTTTTGCGACCAGGATGTCACGGTTGTACCATGATACGATTAAAATCTTCCTCAGTTTCTTCACAATGACTATGAAGAAACTGAGGAAGATTTTGATCGTATCATGGTACTGATGGTACTGAGTTCATGGAGTTGTCTACTGAGTCTTTCTCTAGCAGGGTTTTGAAGTGCTGCAACCATCTGTTGACAGATATATTATTCTTTGGCTGACTCTTTCCAAATGAAGCCTTCTTAATATTCTTCCAGAACAACTTGAGAAGTGATGGAAGACATCATATCTGCAAGTGACTTACTTGACTTATGCATCTTGGTTCCTTGGGGAACATAGGGCTGCAACAACACCCCTCCAACGAACTCAGTTTTGGGAGATCGTCTTCAGCTCGGCCCATGTAATTCCGGCTGCCTTTGTTTCTTCGGCAACACTTCTGCGCCAGGTCTGTTTTGGTCGACCAACTTTCCGCTTCCCTTGTGGTTCCGGGCAAGGCCGCTGGGACAGAGCAGGCTTGCGGAGTGCATGGGATCCTCCCACTTCCTTTGTTAATGTGGCTCGATGGGGTTTGTCTGGTCTGTCCACGTTGTTTGTTGGATAGGGTTCCGGCCTGATGTTGGGGTGTTCTGAGGCTTTTGGTGGAAAGACTGGAGTTTATGGGGTGGTTTTGTTACCGCAGGTTCTGAGCATAAAGGGACCGTTTTGAATGGTTTTGGGTAGATTCCGAATCTTGTTTTGAAATGAGAGGGCTGTTGACCTCCAAATTGGCTGAAGGTGTGAAGGCGTGACGGGCTTTGTTGATTCGGCACTTGATGTCTTCATCTGTTCCCCCATTTTTACTGACGACACTGCCCGGGTAAATAAACTTGCTGACTTTTTTGAGGGTTTTCTTGCTGCAGTCGCACTGGGTCATGTGTTTTGTTGTTACCTCATGACCTCCGTCTTTCCCGAGTTGATTTGGATGCCAGTCTTTTCAGCTTTGTCAGCAACACGAAAAAGGGCTTCTCTTGTGCGTCTTGTTGCCTGTGGAGAGAAGGCTGATGTCATCGCGAAGTCCAGGTCTTCTAGCTGCTTCATGAGGGTCCACTGTATGCCGGTTCTCCTGCCTGCTGTGGCTTGCCGCATTATCCAGTCAACCACCAACAGGAAGATGGTTGGCAACAACAGACAGCCCTGACAAACACGGGTATGTATGGAGAAGGGTTCCGTCAGTTTCCCTTCATGGATGACTTGACATATACCTGCTGGATGATGGTGATGAACTTTGGTGGAAAGCCATAGTGATGCAACAGTTTCCAAATGACATCTCTGTCGACGCTGTCAAATGCCTTCTGGAAGTCGACAAAGACTGAATATAAGGGGGTCCGCCACTCCAGGGACTGCTCAATGATGATGCGTATTGTGGCGATTTTATCTGGGCATGACTGTCTTGCCTAAAGCCTGCCTGTTCCATCCCGAAGTTCTTGTCCAGTGCTGTCTTCAGTCTGTCTAGCATGATCTTTGTCAGCACTTTCCCTGGATGGACAGTAGCATGGGTTCCTCTCCAGTTGTTGCATGAGGACAGGTCCCCTTTCTTTGGCAGCTTTACGAGATGGCCTTCTTCCAGTCTTCTGGTACAATCTCTTGCCCAGATCTTGTATAGGAGTGGTATAACATCTCAGAGGAAGTTTGGATGTCTGCCTTCAGTGCTTCAGGTGGTATACCGTCTGGGCCTGCTGCTTTGCCTGATTTGAGTGACTTTATGGCTTTGGTGATCTCATTCTTGGTAGGGGGGGCCCGGTGTTTGATGCCAAGGATTTCAGTAGGTGGGGGATGTCCGGGTGTATGGGGGTGCAGGTCTTTTAGCGATTCTTTGAAGTGCTCTGCCATCTTGCTCTCTGGTCCTCCTCACCTGGAAAAGGTATTGCCATTCTATCTTTGACAGGGCAGCTGGTTTGTTGTTTTCCTGAGAGAGTTTCGTGATCTCAATACAGTCTCTTCATATTTCTTTGGCCTGCTGCCCGTCTTTGCTTCCTGAGTCAGTCCCTCAATGAATTTTCTCTTGTCTCTTCTTGCACTTCTCTTTGCTGCCCGGTTTTTGTTCCAGTAGCACGCTTGCAGTTCCTGCTTCTTTTCTTGATCTTGTGTTCGGTTGATCTGATCTTTCAGCTGTTTTCTCTCAGTGATCAGTGCCCATGTTTCTGTTGTCAGCCGCTCCTTGTATTTTCTTGTTTTCTTTCCAGTACTGTTTGGCAGGGTATAAAAATAAGTCCACATGAACAAGAACAAAGGGAAGAAGGCAATAATGGCAATGGATGGTGGAAGCAAAACTGAATATAGCGTAACACAAGCAAACAGAGACAAACCAAAACAGGCAAACAGGCAAACAAACTGATGTGGTGTTTACCTATCACAGAAACAAACAAAACAGGCATTAGAGGTGTTGGAATAACAGACGGAAGAATGGCAGAAAGCAAATATGAAAAGGTACGGACAGAAACAGACAAATAAAGAAAGAAAGAGGACATTTTCATTTCCGCACTTCGATTTCAGACCAATGTAAAATCTGTATTTCCAAAGATATAGGAAACGGTGTGTTTTACCTGATCGGCAATAACATGATCTCAGCATTTGGTTTTTCGGAAATTAGAATTTTAATGGAATGCATAAACATTAAATTATTACCTTTTTTGGGAAACAAATTCCTAAATCAATCTGTGCTGCTCCCTTTGCTCCTTTAAACCCCAGAGTGCTGCCAAATAAACAAGACGACGGCTTTGCTTTTTTTTTGTTGCATTTCGCGTTTGTAAACCCTTTTACCCAAAAAAGAAATTTTTTCACTTTGTTTTTTTCCCCGACGGGCTGTCCCTGCTATCTTTCTTTGTTTTCCATTTCACCCACGCCCCAACCCACTTTGATCGGGATGACAGGGGGGTTTTGGTTTATTCATAACTTTTTAGAAAACCCTGAAGTTACTCTTTGTTCTTTGTATCGTCATTGATTAATTTCTTCTTCTTTTTCTTCTTCTTTTCTTCTTCTTCATCATCATCATCATCATAATTATCACACCCCTCCTCCCCCTTTTTCTTCTTTTTCTTTAAACACAATCACAAACAATCATCATCATCATCATCATCCATCCCTCACATCCCATCATCTTTTTCTTTTTGTTCCCCCCCTTTCTTTGTTTCTTCTTGTTCTTGTTCTTGTTCTTGTTCTTGTTCTTCTTCTTCTTCTTTTCTTCCTTCTTCTTTTTAATCGGAACGGAACATTTGCGGGAATGTTCCACTGATCACGCGTGGTAAATGAAACCTTGGTTTTTACAAGTGCACCCAAAAAAATTTTCCCCAGGGTAAATATTATCTACTTTTATCTCTTTAATCTTCTTTTAAACATGAAAATTTAACACAAACACCCCACCGGTTTTAAGACTAAATTTTTACACACTTTGAGCACAACAGCTCAAAAAATGTGAAAGTCTTTTGGGGTACGCTCTGACAAAGAATGTGTAATACTTCAGATTAACGTCTATTCACACAATATCACTCTTTACAGGGGAAAAACGGTACCCTAGTTTTAGAACATTGCGCTCGCAATCTGACAACCCCCGGGGTTCGTTCCCGTTCAAGGGTTTTTTTCCCGGGAGTTAACATCTGCAGACCCCTCCCCCAAAAAGTCCTTGGGATAGACTAAAAAACGGGCCGTGTGCGAACGCACCGAAATTTCCGCAACTTTAAAATCCTTCCGCTTTCGTAAGATAGGCCTTGGGTCCGGGGGAAAGATGAAAATTTTACAACGGCATAAAACAGGGGGATAAAAGGAAAAAAGCACATTTTTATTCCATTTCCTCGATAAAAAGGAATAAAATTAAAATTAAAATTACACATTACATCCAGCTTATAAGATTAGTCGGCTGTGTTTTGCTGGCTTTGACAACACGAGCACATCCAGCAACACCCAAAGGTTATTCTTGCTTCTGATTCATTATAGGAATTTCCTTTTCAAGTGGATGTTTGACGATAGGGGCAAGGATATGAAAAAACCCATATTTTAAATGCCTTTGGAAAAATCAAAAATTTTAAAAGGAAAAAACAAAAACCCCCATGCCTTTCAAGGGAAAAAACGGGGCACGGTTTGACTACTTTGAAAAATCCCCACCATCTTAATGACGCAGAAGGAAAGCAGATGTCGCTATAGAATAACAGCACAACAACCTTTTAAAATTTTGGAAAGTGGAAAAAGAAACACAAAATTAATCAGTGTGTTCTTTTTGTCAGGCGTCCGGGAAATTTCCTGCGTGCAAACTCCCATGCATGGAAAACTACTCTCCCAAAGTTCCTCTGTGCAGCAGACTTGACCCGTTTGTATAACCTAGTGTGCATAGTGGGTATGTTATTTCCCACACCCAAGAAATTGCGGACAACTACAGGACTCCAATCCCTTTACGCTCGGGACGTGTACAACAAACAAAACTCATACACTGGCATGTTAGCGACCTGAAGATCTGAATCCCCGAACAATCCAAAGATTAAAAACCCACAGCAAAACTTTTTTTGGAGTGTGAGGCATAATGCTTTGTCAATAAAGAAACGGTCATAATTTTTGTCGGGTGGGTTTTTTTTTTGGCAAGACCGCTGTCAAAAATTTACCAGTATTTATATATTTTTTAATAATATATATATTAATATAATATATATATATATATATATGTAACCAATATATATTATCTCCATATGTATAATATATATTCCAAATATATAAAATATATATAATTAAAACACCACACACAAAAACCCACACACACACACACCACAAACTCGCTTGCTTCCCCCTTTAAGCAATATAAGCAATCCCTCCCCCCCTTTTTCTCTTGCCCGCGCGTTCCGTGGTGTGTGTTGGGGGCGCGCGGCGTATGTGCCCAATGTTAATGTGGCTGGCTTTGTCATTCCGTACTCGTGCATTTGCCAAAGCAGAAGTTTACAAAGAAGGGGGGGGCGGGGGTTTTGAAAACCGGGCAGTTTTAGTAGGGGGGGGTAAACGGGCAAATTTGCGAGAAAACAGAACTGGAAAAACACAGAGCTGGTACAAAGGCTATATTGTTTGCCCCACACGTCTCAATGGCTGTTCAACTGCGCAGCTGGGCCCCAAGTCGCGGTCCTACCACAGCTGAAAGAAAATAACCAAGAAACAGGCAAACACCATCCCCAGAAATCAATAACAAAAAATAATAAGGGGTATGTGCGCTAATTTTCCCGTTTTTTTTTGAACGACAACAACAGAGACAAGACGACAGGCAGACAACAACAGAGACGGGTACTAATATTAGATAAGAAAGCAAAATGAGTAAATTTTGGGGGGCTTCCAGACGCTTTAAGTCGTAGCACTAAAAAAACTCCCCTTATACCTTTTAAATGTTTTTTTTAACATCTAGTTTCCGGGTGCATGCATTTTGAAAATTTTTTATATCCATTCTCACTGGGGGTTTTTAAATGGTGCGCAAATTATTCGCATGGTTTGCACACAAAACCTTTGATTTTGACGAACAGAAAAAAAAAGGGCTTTAAAAAAACCTGATTTGGCTCCGTGGTGGTGTTGTGTGGGGTTTGTGTGTGGTGTGTGGTGTGTGTGTGTGTGTGTGTGAATCAGAACAAGAAAACTTTATTGCCATTAAGTCAAAACCAAATAAAAACTTTAAACAAATCCCTAAAAGATGTAGATTTTAGATTTATGAAATTTCGTCTATGCTCTCGCTCTTTGTAAAAAGTACATGTACATATTTGATCAGGCTAACAGATAGCCCGTTGTTGAAAAAATTTTCATTTTCCCTTGATTCATATTATTTTTGTTTGTTTTTAAAAAGCAGATAAAAAGTATTTTCTTTAAAACGTCACTAGTTTACGATCATCAAGCAAAATTGTTTTTCCTTGTTTTACCACTTACATTTTTTCTCCGGCAATTTTACTCTCCCCTTTTTTTCTATCATAAATTCAGGGACTGGTTCGAAATTACGAATAGGCCCAAATTTTCATTTCCCGCAATCAAAGACATGGTTCATTTATAAACAGGGAAACAAATTGTAAAAAAAATTTAAATCAAAATGACTTTTTTGTTTATTCCAAAACACTGCATTTTTTTCAAGTTTTGTTTTTATAGCAAGCATAATCTTTTGATATTAATGTATTTTGATTTTTTTCCAACATGTTTGAATCCAATCTATGAATTAGTTTTGATTTTTAAATTCTGATATTTTTATTATTTTTACAAAATTTTTTATATAACCATTTCAATTAACTATTTTAATTAGCTATTTTTTCGTGAATCTAAAAAATTGTTAAATTTTACTAATAACTTTCAAAGTTATTGGGGGATTGCCTAAATATCCCAAAAGGTAAAGGGCCCTTGGTTTTTTTTTGAAATCCAAAAAAATCTACTGCAAAATTTTTCATGGATTTTGAAAAGGAAACTGATGGTTAAAAACATTTTTTAGTAAATCTTTTTGAATATCCATTCTTAAAAAAATAAAAGGGAAAACCCTATTTTTACATCCACATGTTAAAATGGCATTATTTGGGGATCAAACAAATCAATAGCAAAAAAATTTTTTTTAGTACATCTCCTTGGAGGGCTCTTTTAAAAGCATAAATAGCTTTGTTACTTTGTTGAACTAAGTGTTCAAAAAATTTTCCCGATTGGTGAAAAAGTATACCTAGATACTTATATTTATCTGTTTTAATTTTGGTTTTGTCCAAATTTAAATAAAAAGGGGGTTTAAGGGACAGACTTTTGAAAAAATTTTAACTTGGTTTTTTCTTTAACTTGCGGTCCCCCTTTTGATGGAAACCTGGTGCAGTTTTCCTTAAAGCTAAGCCTTCTGAAAATCCAAAAGCAGAATACAGTCCTTTATCTTTTGTTTTTTCATATATCACAACTATTTACTTAAAATGAAATGTTTTGAAGCACATTTTTTCGAAATCCGCTTGTTCTGTAAAAAGTTTGTTATTTTTTTTTTCAATAACCCGTTTTGGCCAAATAATTTACCAAACGCGTTTTTCAATGTGATTCCCCTTTTTTTTTCAGGCTTTAGGGGAAAAAAATCCACCTTTGTGAACGGATATTGATTTCCCACTTTTCCCTTCAGTGGAAAAAACCTGTATCAAAAACAAAAAATAAAAAAGTCTCCCGTTATCTAGTATATCGGGTAATAGATATAAACATTTCATTTAATATGCCCCCTTTCCCGGAGATTTTTTTGTTTTTTAACATCTTTTTTTTCCAGTAAAGGGCTACTAAATACGGGGTTTTCGCAAAAAATGTTTTTTCACTTGGGGCTTTTCTTTTTTGGTTAATGGTGGTTTTTTTCCTATGACTTTTTTAAAAATTTTCCCTCCATTTTTTTTGTGAGGAAATTATTTTTTTTTTTTTTTTTTCTTTACATGCTTTAAACACTTGCAAGTTTTTTCCCTAATACACTAGGGTCTTATCTGTTGCATTTTTGCACTTGGAAAAAAATACTGGGGGTTTTGGGGGGGCGATTTCGTTTTTTCTTTTTAAAAGGGTTTTTTATATTTTTTTCTATTTAAATTTTTTTTTTTTTTATTTAAGAGCAACTTTTTATGGATACCATTGATGGGTTAAGTAAGATTTTATTTCCCTTTTTCTTTCAGCACAAGCCCCTCAAACCCCTTTTTACTTTTTATTTATATTATTATTTAATCTTCCTTTTTTTGTTTCAGACTTAAATGTTGCTGCACAGTGACAATTACTACTACTGATTTTTTCAAAATTTTTGAATCAACATTTCTTCTCTGTTTACCTTTGCGCCTGGCGGCTGCATGGGGTGTGGCTCTCTTTTGAGTGTGGGTTTTTTGGGGTTTCTCCTCGTCCTTCCTGGAAAGTTTTTGCATTTGTTTGTAGCAATCAGAATTTTGCGGGCGAAAATTTTTTCTGATATGATTTAACTTTTGACATGTTTTAATTTGTAACTTTTTTTATTTTTATTTTGTTTTCGAAATTTTTTTTGACCAGATTTTTTTACCGGATTCTTTTTTCTTTTTGACCTTGGTACTGTGACCCGTCGCAGCGTGCACTTTGCACGAATTACGACCAAAACCCCCCCTACCACCCCGCCCAGCATTTTTTCACTACCGGCAATAACATTAACTGTTTCAGACTTAAAACTTTTTTCCTCAAGTGGGTTTCACCAAAGCAAAAAAAAAAACCAACCATATTGTAAATCTTGGGAAAAAAACCCACTGCAAAAACCCGAAAGGGAAAACCTGGGCAAAACGTCTCGACGCTGCGTGCTTCCCCGACATCGCCTTCCCCCTCACTTCTGAGTACCAAACAACTGTACCAGCCACACACTGCTTCAAACCCTCTTTCCTCCAGATGTATCATCCTTTGCTTGCCTAAGGGGTTTTGTCCCTGATGGTGTAATGATTTTTAGAAACAAAATCCCCGCTGACGCAGTTCTTTTACCACTTCCCTTCCTGACTCCCATCTTTTTTTTAAAACCCTTTTCTACTCTTCCACTCACATATCTCACCACAACCCCCCCCTCTTCCCCTGACAATCAAAGTCAAAAACTGCGTCTTGTCAACCCTTTGCCTCCCCCAAACCTTTTCCACACGTGTCCCCCCAAGCCCAACTTCTGTCCCCGATGGTTAATTTTTTTGACTTCATTTTGAAAATAAAAATAGATCTAACCCTTTTTTACAGAAAACTTGGCTAAAAACCCGGGTCACGAACCAAAGTAAAACAGCTGACGCCCCCTGGGTACAAAACTCTTTCTTTCCCCGTCTCTGGTGGAGGGGGCATTGCCATTGTCACAAGATACCTGCACCAAAAATCTTTTATCTGTCATCCCCTTCCTTTTTCACCGGAATTTTCGAAGTCTAAACCAACTTACTTACCGGGCCCCTCTGTACTTTTTGTTGCCTTTAAAGTCCCCCCCCAAAAAGGGAAAACAACTAAAATTTACAGTTTTCCACCAAAGTTTCAAACATCCTTGACCATTCAGCCTCTCTCCCAAAAAATATCATTCTTTGGGACTTTTAAATTTCCCCTTTGACAACCATTTCCCTGTGTTAAGCGCCTTCTCTTTCTTTTCTAACCCCCTTTTTCCCCGCTGGTAAAAGAACCAACACAAAGATCGGTCACATTTTAGACTGGCTTTATCACCCCATGTTCACAAGGGCTAGTCACATCTAGTCGTACTGTCACTGAGAACTGATCTCCCTCATTACCACTTTTCTCCCAAAAAATTTCAAAACCTACAAAAGAAGAAGTGCATTACCCGTGGGAACCCCAAGGCCTGATATTCAAAAATTTTTTTTTCTCAATGTGAACTCTACACAAACGCCTGACCATACTAAACACATACAAACCGCCCCAGCCCAAACCCTTTATGAGCATGCACCTCCTACTGCCACTCCTGTCGATAGGCCCTGGCACCCTGGGTTTACCCGTGACATCCGGTCGCAAAACGCAAACGCCGCAACTAAAACGGCAATGGCGAAAAACGAAAAACAAAAAATGAGATAAAAAACATTCCCGTAAACAAACAACAAAGCCAAAAACCTTTAATCCATTCGGCAAAACAAAATATTACTCTTCCAATTTTTTTAATGCCACTTCTTGAAATCTCTTTTTTTCCCTCACATCCCTCTTTTGGATCTGCAAAGACAGCCCTCCTTTCTATCTAAAAACCATTTTCTAAAACTTCCTTCTTATTTTCTGCTTTCTTTCTACAAAATCTGCAACATTCGCTCTATTTGGGACGAGTCCTTTCCCCTGAAAATTTCCGAGAAAAAAACGAAAACAATTCTGAAAGGTTTGACTATAAAATCAGCGATCTCACCCCTACCTTTTTATTTTTTCACAGTGCCTGCCACAGTTTATACCCCTATCACAAATATTTACTCATCTCTTTTTTTGGAAAATGTTCCTTCACTCCAAAATGTTTTAGTCCGCCCACAAAAAAAGGATACTTTGCCCCAAAATTTTCTTAAGAATTATAGATCTGTTTCAACCTACCTTTTATCTCAAAGTCCTGAAAAATTTGTTCTAAACAGCTCAACAACCACCTTCCCCCCAAACTCTTCTTCCGCGTTTCAATCTGCCATCCGGGCCAACCCCAGCACGAAACCCCCCCTACTCCACACCTTAAACACACTTCACTTGCTTCTGACTGGGAAAAAAAAACCCCCTTTTCACACAACTCCGACTTCTGCAGCCTTTCGACACTATTGACCACTCATTCTTCTTTCCGTCTCAAAAACTTTTGGGTTTCGGTAAAAAGCCCTCACCTCTTAGCTTATCCCGACGACCGTTTCCAGACAGTTCACAAAACAAATTCATCAGTACCTCCAAACGGGGAAGTAGCCCCCCGCAGGGATCAGTTTTCGGGGGGCCCTGTTCTTTTCACCTCTATCCGCTCCACTGCACATATTATATTAACCGTCTCAATCAACATCATTTTTTATGCAAAGAATCTCAGTTTCCCGGCATGACACCCTGAAAACTCCCTTCTCTTTTTAAAAAATTTCCCTCTGCTTTCAAGATATCCAAAACTGGATGAAAGAAAAATTACAACAAAACGCTGATAAACTGAAGCCATGTTTTAAGGGACCAAACACAACTCTTTTTTTATTACAACAGCTTCAATAAAATCGGGAAGCATATTCCTCATCCATGCTGTAAGTATCTAGGGGCATTATTGACAACACCTCAAACAAAAATTTATCACCCGACCGCCAGCGGCTACTATCAAATTTTCGGCTATATGCAAATTTGAAAGTCCGTTCACAACCAACATCCCAAAATCGTGCATCTCTCATTCTTTTAGTCTTGACTATTGCAATTCCTTTTGCTGTCGCCACATCATCTAACACTCCTTTAAAAGTATTCAAAATTTCTGCAGTCTCCCAAAAAGGGAAAAAAAACTGAGCACATTACACCCCTCTCTTCGATCTCCCACTGGCTGCCTGTGCCACAAAAAATAAAATAAAGCGACCCCGTTACAAATGGGCTCCACAAAACACACCCCTTACCTCTGTGAATGTCTTCACCTTAACCCCGCCCTTTCCCCTGCCCCACAGGGGGCCCTCGCTCTTTTTCGTTTCAGTCCTCATTTTAATGGCCTCCCTATCTTTTTTCGCCAAAGCTTGTGCACTTTAAAACCGCCTTAAGACAGGGGTTTTAAACCTAAGATTTTTCCCCTCCTGTTTCATTTTATACTATCCCCCTTTTTAACAGCCAAAAACTCCATCACCCGCCAAATGTATAACGGTGTGTTTTTGGGGGGTGTGTGTGGGGTGGGGTTGTGTTGTGTTTGTGTGGGATTTTTTTTAGAACTATTTCCACTATTGGTTTTTAGACTGGTAATAATTGTTAGTGCAAACGGCTTGATTTTTCCCTTTCAAGATAAAGCGCTATAATAATTCCAATTTTTATTATTAATTTAAAATTTTTATTATTAATTTTTATTATTATTATTATTTTAAAGGGGCGGATAGCTCAGGGGTCGGGGCACCGCTTTTTCCCCCCAATTAAACAGCGTCGAGCGTGGTTACCATTGGATGGGGACCGTTTGCGCCCTTGCTTCAGACAATTCCCAATTCACCCAGCTGTAAATGGGACCTGCCCCTTTACAGGGAATTAAAGCAGCAAGGGGGAAAGGGGATGGGGGCCCCCCCTCAATATGCTGGGCCCCAAAAAGTGAGTCTCGCGCCTCGCTCCCCTACGACCTATAGGGTTTGGACCCTTTACCCTTTCCCTTTATTAAATTTTTATTATTTTATTTTATTTTGGTTTTAATTTTTAAGTTATACACAGTTATGTCTTTAAACTTTTAAACGAACTGAGGCGGGGGTTTAAAAGATTTAAAAACTTTTTTTTTGAATTTCGTCCCACAAAAACTGGGGGAAAAATATTCTTAGTATTTTTTTTTATTAGCATTAGTACTGTTTAATTACTTTTATTTTTACACGTTACATTTTAACGCTTTAATTTTTACTAGTTTTGGAAAAAAAAATGTCTAAATGGACTGGGCAGTGATCAAAGAACTCTGTCAATTGATTAACTTTCCTGTGACGCACCTCCTTTTGGAGAGATTTTGAACAAGCAAAATAATCAACAACACTACAACCTTGAGGTTGGAAGCATGTGAAATGTCCTTGTAAATGTCCCAATGTTCAACCGTTTAATATCCTCATTTCATCAATAGACATATTTTTAAGTCTTTAACCATTTCTTTTAATTATTTGATCCAAAGAGCAATGTTCATAACAATTATCATAAATGTAATTGCATACCAGTTTTGTCGATAATCCATTTGAATATAATCTTCTAAACAACCCTAAGGCATTGAAATAACCACAGAGATCTATAGTATTATGGGGACGGCATAGCTCAGTGGTCGGAGCACTCGCTTTCCCCCCAGCGAAGTTAAGCAGCGTTGAGCGTGGTTACCAGTTGGATGGGTGACCGTTTGCGCGCCTTGGCTTCAGTACAGTTCCCCCAGCTGTAAATGGGTACCTGCCTTCTTTAGGGTCAGGGAAGGTAAAGCAGCGAGGGAGGGAGAGGAGATGGGCGCCGCCCTCAATATGCTGGCCCTAGAGAAGTGAGGTCTCTGACGCCTCGCTCCCCTACGACCTTATAGGTTATGGGACTCCTTTACCTTTACCTATAGTAGATAGACATTCAAGTTTCATTCTAGTTTACTCCATATGTTTATTGTGTGACATTTTCAAAAAGAAGAATATTCAGGTGGGATATACACTCTACCTATACATGTATCACTTTGTAAGGACCTGTTAAGATTTGTACCCATGCTATATCGGAATTATTTTGAGGCAAGGATTTTACAAACTGACGATACTCTTCCTTTACAAAAATGGAAATACCACCTGAGCACCTGATGCTTTACTGTTCAGGGGTCTACAATAATGTACAGATATATACCCAGGCTATCTGTGTGGGTTAAAAAAAAATTTATTTTAATTTAAGTGTTTCTTGTAAGAAGATTAAGTCATAGTGCATTAACATATTTTCTTCTACATCTTTTAGTTTATTTGTGTTAATTCCATCAATTTTTCCGTGAATACTTCTGACATTTCACGATAAAGTTTTTATCTTTAAGGTAAATATCGCGATCTTACTGTTGCATTTTGTAGACGGAGAGATGAACTAGAATGCAACTGAAACGTACACTATTCCAGCTCTTGCTTAAATGTGAAAATATTTGTAATTAACAATTAACATTTTTTGAGTCAGTAGAAATAAAAAGCAAGCATCAACAAGAAAACCAACGAAAATATATATGTCAGTCCTTGAGCATAACAAAGTAATGTCAAACGCAAAACAGTTTTCATTCATTCAGTCATATTGTTGTTAGTGACCATCTACATAATAAAACAAAATGGTCTTCATTCCATTCAATAGCAAACATAACTTAAAAGGTATTTGGACTCTAAAAATCCACACAGCTGTCATTCTTTTAAAAGGAAAATAATAATTTAACAAAAGAAACAAGTCAACTAAGGCTAATTCTGAAAAATGTGTCACTGATAAGCTATGTCATCAGGATTACGTAATAATACGACATGACCTTATCAGCTACACATGGTATTTTAACCAAATGTTGGAAGAAAGTAGTGTCTTTTATTTCAATGATCGCTTTTTTTTATAATCTGCCCCCAACCTATTTCCTCGAAACATTGCATTTTACGAGCGCACGCGCGCGCGCGCGCGCGGTGTGTGTGTGTGTGTGTGTTCTTCTTCGTTTTGACTAAGTGATATTAGACAGTAGGGAAAAGGATTAAGGGGGCAGGAAAGGGAGCAAAGAATATATATGTATAAATGAGCATGTGTAAGTTGGAGTGCCTACAGAGGAAAAAAGGCAGGGGGGGGGGGGGGGGGGGGGGGGGGGGGGAGAGAAAAGAGAGAGAGAGAGTGAGGAGGGGGGGGGGGTTGTATATGTGTGAATGTGCACGCACGCGCGCTTGTGTGTGTGTAAGTAAATTTGTTGAAGAATAAATATTAAAAAGAACTATTAAAAAAAACAGAGGGCAAAAACTAGCACAACATAATTGGAATAACATAAATTGTGTAACATAACTAGTTTAACATAACTAATATAACACATATAGCCGATCTTCACTTGGCAGCTTAATGTCAATCAAAAGTAGATACCAACCGGGCTGGTATTGAAATAAACAAAACGCGTGAATAGTTATTAAAAATGAGCTCTAGAGTATAGTTGGGAGGATGACAATAACCAAGCTTTTGTGCAACTGGCAGTCGCTTTAATGAGCAGTGCACACGCAAATGATTCATTGTGATTTGTTCACCACACACAAGCATTGAATATTTTTGCAAAATTTCATACGAGAGCATTTAAGCGGAAACGATACAGTAAACATAGAGAGAAATCGCGGAACAAGAGAGTGTTGGCATTATTTGTATGAGCTCTTTTCACACAGTTACCATAGTATTGAGAATTTGAATCTTGAGAATGTCATTAAATCATTTGGAAGATATTTTCTCTATGCGTCTATAACATTCTTGTAGATCTGAATGAATAGGGAGAGTTTCTGTACATTCAGAATTGTGAGCTGCTTTTTTGGCAGCTTGATCCACTCTTTCATTGGGAACGAACCCAGAAGAATGTTACTGCCACATCTTTATAACTGACAAAAATGAATGAGATGGTTTATTTCTGTTGTTATTTCACTTCTGGTTTTTTGTTATTAGATCTAAGTGCATGTAACACCGATTTATAATCTACATATATTAATTTGTGTCCCACATTCTAAATCCATAAGAATGGCTACAAAATCAGCAGTAAAAATAGACAAGTAACTGCCTGAAAAATATTGTTTTACACATTTTAATGCAGGGATTACAAAAGCAGCTTCTACTCTACCGTCTTCAAGCACAGAACCATCCGTATAAATATGTAACTAATTTTTATAGTGATTATCTATATGATGGTACATTAAGCCCTTTAACATAATTTATGAGGTGAATCGTTTTTTGAGATACTTAGATTATTCATGTCAAATACAGGTTTGTGTAATTCACATCTAGGAATTGGCGCAAATGATGGTTTAACAGCAATGTTTGTTTATTATAGAAAGACTAAAAATGTCGGAAGCAAATGAATTAATGAGATGGTTTATTTCTGTTGTTATTTCACTTCTGTTTTTTTTGTTATTAGATCTAAGTGCATGTAACACCGATTTATAATCTACATATATTAATTTGTGTCCCACAAGTTGTTAAGTTTATCAAGCTCAAGTTGTTATATTTTCCTAGTGTAGTTCAAGCTGAAGTCTTACGTTTTATCTTAACTTTCATCCAGAAATGTCATCAGCATTTTGTACTAGAACTGAATCTTTTGACAAATGTTTGGATAGATCAGCTAATAGAATGTTAAATAAAATAGGAGATTACCAAATCTTGAGGTAAGCCCATTTCGAGTGGTCTAGGGTTTGAGTAGGTACTACTTGTGTATGTGTGTGTGTGTGTGTGTGTGTGTGTGTGTGTGACATTCTACGCGTGCAAGTGGACGCGCGTGTGTGTATGTGTATGTCTCCATGAGTGTGTGTCATTGGTTGCAGAAGTCAGCGTAGTAGTAGTAGTAACAGTAGGTGTGTGTGGTGTGTGTGTGTTGTGTGTGTGTGTGTGTGTGTGTGTGTGTGTGTGTGTAAGGGTTTCATTTGTTTTAAGTTAGGAATCGTTGTTGCCCTTGATGTTTGTTATGGTAGTGTTAGAGAGAGAGAGAGAGAGAGAGAGAGAGAGAGAGAGAGAGAGAGAGAGAGAGAGAGAGAGAGAGAGTAGTGTGTGATGTGTGTGTGTGTGTGTGTGTGGTGGTGATCGGCGCGGGCGTGTAAACACTTGTAATAAGAAGAGGAAGGGGAAACGAGAAAACTGTGTCAATATTTACATTGATGAACTTGTTAAAATTCTCTACTTTCAAAGAATGAAAAAAAATAGCCAAAATTCCATTAAGCAAAGAATCTGAGCTGGTGAAACATTTTACTATAGCGGGGGATGGTCGTTCGTAAGCTAGCTGTCAAACAATAGCGGTTTGACAGGTTAGACGTTGCCACTTTGTCGACTTTCGGAAAGGCTATTTCGCCGCCATCGATTCCTAGGCCAGTTGATTGGATCGGAGAGCGCCGTCGTGAGTGCGCACTGTTTCTTTGCTGTGGAGGAGTCTGTCGGAGCTCGTTGTTGCCACCGCTTTTATTAGCTATGGGACCGGGGTATGGCATTGATAGGGAGGTAGAGACATCACTAGCCTTAGGTTCACTGATGTACGCACTTGGCGCAAATATCACACGCCATTAAGAATTTCCTCTGCAGTTGATAGGAGGAGGCAACACTGCTGGCCATAAGAAGCCAAACGTCCAAAGTCTTTGCACTTAATGTACAGTCAGCCCTCAAGATTCAAAATCATGAATCAGATACGTCAAATTTTCAATATTTGAGGCTCTGTCGAGCAGATTCAATCATGAATGCTCATAGAGAAGCACTCCAACACAGCTACAGCTCTACAACAACGTTCATGACTTCAAGAAGGCCTTCGACCGAAGTGTGCAAGAAGCCTGTGGCAATCATGAAGACTAATAGCTTACGACGAGTGACCTGAATTTTCAAGTCAATAGTCCAGGGAGGCGCTGGTCATGACAGCATCCCCACAGGTGCAGCTCCTCATGGGTGGATGAAATCGGGGATGTCCTCTTCCGGACTTCCAGTTGGAGTTCGACAAGGCTGCCCGCTATCCCCCGTTCTTTTCAACGTGTTCCTGAGAACATCATGGCAGGAGGCCCTCCTGACTTCAAGACCACAATCACAATAGAAGGAAGGCCAGTCTGCAATCTTCGATCGCAGACGATATTGATCTCATGGGCCGCAGTGAAGAAGAACTCCAGGATCTCACCACCAGACTGGAAACATACAGCCAATGCCCACGGTATGGAGATCAGCACGGAAAAGAGCAAGATCCTAGTGAACAGTACCACACCGACCACTCCCACCAGCATCAAGATGAGTGGCGAGACACTAGAGAGGTGGAAACTTTCAAGTACCTTGAGCAGTCATCCCCAAAGAAGGCACGCACACAAGAGGTGAAGATCAGACTTGCTGTGGCCTCTCCTCCATGACTAAGCTGGCGAAAGTGTGGAAAAACCACAACATCATAACCCACACTAAGGTCAGACTCTACAAGGCACTCGTCACATCCATTGCCTTGTACAGCTGTGAAGCATGGACACTTACTGCCGACTTAGAACGTCGCATCAAGCCTTTGAGATGAAGTGCCTCAGGCGGATCCTGAACATCACCTACAGAGACCGTAAAAACCAAATGAACCACGTCTGGCAGCAGATCGAGGCACTGGCTGCAAACAAGAACCATTGCTAGATACAGTCAAACGGAGGAAACTGAAATGTTTTGGCCACACAACAAGGCATAACAGCCTGTCAAAGACAGTCCTGCAGGGAATGGTGGAAGGAGCAAGGAGGCAGGGACGACCACGCAAAAGCTGGGTATCCAACATCAAGGAGTGGACCGGCCTCACTGTACCAAACCTCCTGAAAGCAGCCCAGGACAGAACCATTTGGCGGTCCACTTGCAGCGTCCGTGCGGGTACCCCAACGGTCGTCTCGACCAAGGGATGAGTGAGTGAGTGAGTGAGTGAAAGAAATTAATGGCTCCTGTCCACAATACGTCAAGGCTAGAATCGGTATGACCAAGCAAAAGATGATTTAGATAAAATTCGTTTTACCTAAATATCTCAAAATAAGATTGATCAAAACACTAATCTGGTCTGTATTTATGTATAGATCAGAAGTTTAGACACTACGAAAATTGGAAAAAGACAAAATAAACTTGCCAAAATGCGGTTCTACAGGGGACTTCTACAGTCCAAATGGATCAGTCCTGGGCCCTGTTCTCTTTACTCTCTACACTGCTCCACTCTCACATATAATAAACAACCAATATATTGATCATCATTTCTATGCCGATGATACTCAGCTTCAGTGCTGTGATACTGTTGAAAACTTGCCTTCCTTCCTGACAAATATGTCCTACTGCCTTCAAGATTTTCAAAACTGGATGACAAGTTACAACTTAATGCCGATAAAACCCGAATCCATGCTCATAGGGACCGAACATAAACTTTCCTCCATTACAACAACTTCAATACAATTCGGCAATACGTCAGTTCCTTTGTCCAACTCTGTAAAGTATTTAGGAGTAGTTCTGGACAACACTTTATGAAAAAAATCATCACCCAGACCTGCCAGTCTTGCTACTATCAATTACGGCATAAGCGCAATTCGCAAGTACATGTCCACTGATGCAGCTTCCAAGCTTGTCACATATCTCATTCTTTCACGTTTAGAACTACTGTAATTCTCTTTTGGTTGGCCTGCCAGCATCACCCATCTCTTCAACTCATACAAAACTCTGCAGCTCCACTATTCCTAAGACAGAAAAAATATGAACACATCACTCCTCTTTTGAAATCTCTTCACTGGCTACCTATCTCACAAAGACTGAAGTATAAGATCAATACCCTCTGTTTCAAATGTCTCCATAAATCGGCACCCTCTTATCTTGTAACTGTCTTCACCTGTACGCTTCATCCTGTTCCCTTCGTTCAGCCGCAGGAACTTTGTGCTTTCGAACATCCAGATTCAAACAAACCACTGTTGGCCGTCGTTTTTCTCTGTTTCTAGTCCATATACCTGGAATAACCTCCCTCTATCCCTTCGCCAAAAGGCTTCATTTGATACTTCAAATCCAGCCTCAAAAACACAACTTATTTCCCTACCTGAGACTTCCCCTCATATTTGTCCTCTACTTTCACAGCACCCTTCATCTCGTTCATCACCACCTAATGTGTGTCGCAGATTGTGTGTGTGTGTGTGTGTGTGTGTGTGTGTGCGCGCGCGCAACACGCGCGCGCGCGTGCGTGCGTGCGTGTGTGCGTGCGGCGAGAAGTTGCATGTGTGTACATTTATGATGCAAGCGCTTCAATTTATTTGTTTACAAAGATTCAGTGCTATATAAATTCCATATTTTATTATTATTATAATTATTATATTGTTAGTATTATTATTATTATTACTAGTAGTAGTAGTAGTAGTAGTAGTAGTAGTAGTAGTAGTAGTAGTAGTAGTAGTAGAAAATGGTCAGACAGAAGAACAAATAAAGCATTCCTGATTAACTCTCAGTGCAAAGACAAATATTAGCTGAAATTGATAAGCGCAGACTGAGATATAAACAGAAACAGTCCGATTATGACAGTTCTCCAAGGTAAGGTTGAGGGCAGAAGGAACAGAGGCAGACCACCAACATCCTACATTGCCAGCATCCTGGAGATCAGTGGTCTTGGAGGGCTACGGAAGATCGTAGAACAGAGCAGAGACAGAGAAAGATGGCAAAACCTTGGTGGCATTGCGTAGAGCGATGGAGACAATTTAAAGTTTTTTTCGTGAACGATTAAGAACTGTTTGTTTTTCTTTCAAAAGTTGGTTTTGTTTTCATTTAATAAAAACCTAATCGCTTAGATTTTGTTTTAAATGATGCCATCGTTATACTACTTTTCCACCTTTTTAATATCCTAATAACTTTACTACCTTCAACTTTTGTACTATTAATTTTCAAACTGATCCATTTGTGTTTTTTTTTCTCACTCTTGGTCTCAGCTACATTGTGAGGTATAAACCTGTTGTTTTTTTTTCCTCAACTCTTTGGTCTTCAGAGCTACATTCTGAGGTATACCCTTTTTCTCAATCTTGGTCTTATAGCTACATTGTGAGGTATACCATGTTGTTTTTTCTCACTCTTGGTCTTCAGCTACATTGTGAGGTATACCATGTTGTTTTTTCTCACTCTTGGTCTTCAGCTACATTGTGAGGTAGACCATGTTGTTTTTTCTCACTCTTGGTCTTCAGCTACATTGTGAGGTATACCATGTTGTTTTTTCTCACTCTTGGTCTTCAGCTATATTGTGAGGTATACCAGTTTTTTTTTTCTCACTCTTGGTCTTCAGCTATATTGTGAGGTATACCATGTTGTTTTTTCTCACTCTTGGTCTTCAGCTACATTGTGAGGTATACCATGTTGTTTTTTCTCACTCTTGGTCTTCAGCTACATTGTGAGGTATTGGTCTTCAGCTACATTGTGAGGTATACCATGTTGTTTTTTCTCACTCTTGGTCTTCAGCTACATTGTGAGGTATACCATGTTGTTTTTTCCTCACTCTTGGTCTTCAGCTACATTCTGAGGTATACCATGTTGTTTTTTCTCACCTTGGTCTTCAGCTATATTGTGAGGTATACCATGTGTGTTTTTTTCTTTCTCACTCTTGGTCTTCAGCTACATTGTGAGGTATACCATGTTGTTTTTTCTCACTCTTGGTCTTCAGCTACATTGTGAGGTATACCATGTTGTTTTTTCTCACTCTTGGTCTTCAGCTACATTGTGAGGTATACCATGTTGTTTTTTCTCACTCTTGGTCTTCAGCTACATTGTGAGGTATACCATGTTGTTTTTTCTCACTCTTGGTCTTCAGCTACATTGTGAGGTATACCATATTGTTTTTTCTCACTCTTGGGCTTCAGCTACATTGTGAGGTATACCATGTTTTTTCTCACTCTTGGTCTTCAGCTACATTCTGAGGTATACCATGTTGTTTTTTCTCACTCTTGGTCTTCAGCTACATTCTGAGGTATACCATGTTGTTTTTTCTCACTCTTGGTCTTCAGCTACATTCCTGAGGTATACCAAGTTGTTTTTTCTCACTCTTATGTCTCACTACATTCTGAGGTATACCATGTTGTTTTTTCTCACTTCTTTGGTCTGTTCAGTACATTATGAGGTATACCATGTTGTTTTTTCTCACTCTTGATCTTCAGCTACATTCTGAGGTATACCATGTTGTTTTTTCTCACTCTTGGTCTTCAGCTACATTGTGAGGTATACCATGTTGTTTTTTTCTCACTCTTGGTCTTCAGCTACATTGTGAGGTAGACATTTGTTTTTTCTCACTCTTGGCTTCAGCTACATTCTGAGGCATAACAAATGCTGTTTTTTCTCACTCTTGGTCTTCAGCTACAAGTCTGTGTCATACAATCTGTTTTTTCCTCACTCTTGGTCTTCAGCTACGTTCTGAAGCATACCATGTTTTTTTTTCTTCCTGTCTTCAGAGCCGCCTGTTCTGACACTAATGGCTGTGAAGAAAGCGTTAGAAGAAGGCGTTTGGAGAAGGTGCTAAAAAACATGTCAGAAGAAGACTTTAGAAGAAGGCGTTGGAAGAAGACGTTAGAAGAAGGCGTTGGAAGAAGGCGTTAGAAGAAGGCATTAGAAGAAGGTGCACAAAACATGTCACGGAAGAAAGTTAGAAGTAAGCGTTGGAAGAAGGCGTTAGAAGAAGGCGTTGGAAGAAGACGTCGTTGGAAGAAAGCGTTAGAAGAAGGCGTTAGAAGAAGGCGTTAGACAAATTATCCTGGCTCTCTGATTTCTTCTATTTCTTTTTACAAACATCACTAACCTGCAACAGATTGTGGGGAGATACAAGATTTACAAAATCACAGAACTCAGAACACAGAAGAACTTTCAATAGTCACTCTATCAGTACCTAACCACCACTCATATACATGTAACAAGAACACAGGTAGACACACAGGTGGGCGGGTGTGCGCCTTCACACACACCACACACACACACACACACACACACACACACACACACACACACACACACCACCACAACACACACAACAAAGAACACAGATTTACAGACGAATAATAAGAAAACAAGCTGCCAAAAATCACTACGTATGCGTTAAAAAAATCAACTTCTGGGATGGACAGGGAGACTGACAAAAACAGAAAGCAGACAGCTAAAGGCATAATCTAAGTATGAGAACACACAGCCGGGGATGTATAAAGATGAATCAGACTCATTAAGTGAGAAGGGGATGTAACAAGGTTATGTCTAATCATTTTTATGTGTGAAGCTGAAGAATGATAACTTACTCTCAAATTTAAGAAAACACCCAACTTTTATTACTCCCTCAAATAAATGTACCGGAATTTAATATATCGATACCATTTCAATAAGACTAGCATTAAAGTAGATTTGTAATCCTGATCCTCTCATAAAGGGCAATAGACCATTTAAACCTTTGTATCTGGATACTTTTTGACACTTTGCAGATGGTCTTTGTAAACAAACCCTGATGTTAAACAAACGTGGTTAACCCTTCCAAGCAAAGTCAGCATGTAACAATGGAGTAACTAACCACATACAGCCCTCAACCCCCCCCTTCCCCTCCACCCGACTTCATTACGGCTGCCACAGACAAACCCCTCCCCTCTTACCCCTCAACCGCCCACCCCCCCTTCCTCTTACATTCCTCTTCACTTGTGGACTGTCCACAGAACAGTGTTGGCTGAGTGTGTCCCGCAATTTTGCAGGAGATAAGTGGATGTGAATGGCGTCGACGGCTGACATAGACTGTCTGATGTCTTGGCTTATGGTAGGGAAAGGGCAGGTGGGGAGGGGAGTGCTGTGGTGTTGGGGGCATAGATTCATCATCATCATTTATCCATTACAACCCCAGCGGGTGTAGGCAGCAACAAAGCGCTTCCCACTAATCCATCCTGCCTATTCTGGGCCAACCTAGTCCCTGAATTCCCCAAGATTGCTGCATGGCTTCATCTACTTTCTAAAGTTCTTCTCCACGTTTGCTTTGTCTTCCCTTTCTTCTCCTCCTTCTGTGGGTCCATGCAATGCAGTTCTTTGCGATTGACTGTGGGTCTCTTCGGAGGATGTGCCCAAATCCACTTCCACGTCGTCTGGTTATGATGTTTCCCATGTCATTCTTGGCCTGCATCTCCGTAGTAGGTCCTTCATTGAGATCTTCTCTGGCCAAAAGATCCGAGAATTCTTGCAGAGCAATAAAAAATGGTGTGGAAGACGAAGTTTGGTAAGATCCACTTCCGTCCATCCTCCAGCACTCAGAACCGAAACAGGAGCGTAGACACAACACAGCTCTGTATAGCTCAGCTTGGTGTTGGTGCTAGTATCCTAGATATGGTTCATGCTCCCTAAACACATTCCTGGCCTGCCAGTCTGTCTGTTGTGCCGCCCTCTGGTTGATGAAGCTGCCAAATATGTGACTTGTCTGTCTGGCGCAGGTCAGTCCATTCACTTTCACAGAGGATGTGTTTTCACATTGAGCGACATTGTCTCTGTTTTCTTGTCTAATACGAAGCCCCACTTGCTGTACGAAATGTTTGGAGTCTGCCTGTTCTTCCTCCTGGATAAGTTGGTGTGTGTGTGACAGCAGCGCCAGGTCATTCGCAAAGTCAAGGTCGTCAAGTTTGAGAAAACAGGCCCCCCAGCGAATCCCTCTTGGTGTCTTCTGGTCGTCTTTCCTCATCACCCAATCAATGGCCAGATTGGAAGATAACTTCGACATCACACAATCCTTGTCTTACTCCAGCTTGACTTCGAAGACATGTTGCTATGCCCACAGAGCATCTGAAGTTGTCATAGAAGCTTTTGATAAGGTGTACCAGTTTCGATGGGATCCCTAGTGACGAAGGATACTCCAAAGGCTGTCTCTGTGTATGCTGTCAAAATGATTTTTCGAAGTCCACAAAATTCACATACAGTAATCTGTGCCACTCTGGCTGTGGCACTGTTTGAAGTTGTTTCCGAGCGTGAATATCTGGTCTATACATCCTCGTTGCCTTCCTGACTAACTGCTTGTTCCATCCTCAAAAGCATCGTCCACAGCGTCTGAATTCTTCTGAAAGACCTGGCCAGTATCTTGCTTGGCACAGGACAAAAGAGTGATTCCCCTCCAGTTATTGCAGTCGCTCAGGGTTCCTTTCCTTTGGGATTTTGACCTATCACTCCCATGGTCCCAATCATCCGTAGCTTTCTCGTTCTTCCATGCAGCGTGAACAGTGGTTGCAGTATGTACTGCTAGTTCAGAATCATGCCTTGAACAGTTCGGCACCAAGGTTGTCCTGGCTGGTGACTTGCCGTTCCATGGCGGTCATTGAAATGGCACCACTATCTCTTCCATTGTTGGGGGTTGACGTCAATGTCTAAGTCTTTTGTAGCTTCTGGGATGTCGGCTGTCCTCGTCAGGTGGTGGTCGTTGAGAACTTCCTGGAAGTGTTCAGCCCATCTTTCCTTCGTGCTCTTTCTCTGTGTCAAACAGTTTTCCCTTGCTGTCCCCTGTTGGTCCCCCCAGCGCTCCTCTTTAAATTGTTGCTTACTTTCTTGGGTGATCTTGTAGACTCGCCCTTGCTCTCCTTGGCCGCCGCCACTTCTGCCTCAGACTGCCAAGCTGGTCCATGGCTTCTCTCTTGTCACGGCGTGCGAGTCCACTTCCTCTACACGTTTCCCTGTGAGCCTCTCTGACAACTCTTCCTGCCCTCTCTCGTATCCGTGGGAGACTTTACTTGCAGAAGTCTCTTCTTGGTCTCTCTTCTTTCTTTGAAGGCATGGAGTCTCTTGATGGATCCAGTCATTGTTCGTCTCTTCTTTTGATGGCCGATGTTGTCCTTGCTGCTCTCAGTGTACAGTTTACAGATATGCATCCATGTCGTTTCTAAATCATGCTGTTTTCTGGCAGATGTGGAATCTGTTCCTCAGATCGTTGACGAATGCAGACTTCAACGTTGGGTAGTCTCTCAATCCGCTGTTATCAAAGCGCGCTTGAGTTGTTGGTCTTGTGTTCTTCTTCATTTCATCTGGATGTTGCTGCACCAGGGTGATGATCGCTCCCGAACATCCGCATTTCGCTTGGTTTTCTCACATCCAGGAAAAGAAGATCGTCTCCACATAACCATTGATCAACCAGATGGTCAATCAGGTTCAATATCTCTTCCCATTCGGGCCGACGCCCAAGTCAGCTTGTGGATGCCCTCGGTGCGTGAATAGGGGTCCCACGTCCTATCACTAAGTTGTTCAAGTCGCAGAACTCCACAAGTCTCTCCCCGTTGTCATTTCTGTTTCCCCCCCCCGTGTTTTTCCCATGACTCTCTCATAGGTTCGGGTGTTGTCACTCTCCGACCTTGGCGTTCAGGTCCCCATGATACGATGGGTCATGCGTGGGGCCTTCTCTGACTCTGTCTGCAGCTGGTGGTAAAGTCATCTTTTGCTCTCATCTGCTGCTGTTGTTGGTGGTGCTAGCACTGGGATGATGTGATGTTGATGTGCCTTCCCATCATCCTCGCACTCATTAGTCTGTCTGTTGATGGGCTTCCACTCCATAAGGCATCGCTCAACGCTTTTCTTGAGGATGAAGGCAACTCCTCGTGGTGCTGGTCGTCATCTCTCACCAGAGTAGAGGACGGTTTTCTCCAGGTGGTGGTTCTCACTCTTCCGCCAGATCCAGTCCATCTACTCTCGCCTTACTCCTAGGACATTGAGGTTGAATCGTCTCATCTCTAATGGTTACCTGTTGCAGTTGCCCGGTCTCATACATCGTCCTCACTTTCCAATGTCCTAGTCCTGATCATAGTTTTGGTGTGTTCAGGTCTCCCTTATCCTGCTGGTAGCTTCCTCCTCGCATTGTACATCAGCATTCATGACGAGTCTCACTGGACCCGGGAGGTCCTTCGCAAACGCAAAAGTAAAAGTTTTCGCTCTTGTGCTGTTTCTGTAACTGCTCTTTTTTACGGAACAGGTTGTTAAGCCCCCCTGGGTGCCCAACCCCAACCTGAGGAAGGGTTCCACCTTATCGCCTCTTACGACATGCCGTGTTGGAGGGCAGATCCTATTCATGCAAATGCTATCACGTTGTATCAAACCCTGGAGTCTATGAAAATAATAATCATGTGGTTCAAGGCGATCAAGATTGTTGCTATTGCAGTTCATATTGGCCGTTTGTTTCTGTTTCCTTTCAAAATGTCACTACAGCTGTTGTACCACAACCACCACCACACTATCCATGGGCAACAGTGGTTAGCGCCTTGGTTTACCGGACTGGAAGGTCGCGGTTCGATTCCATAAGAGTCACAGGGCTTTTTCGGACTCCGCCTGGCTCCTACCCAGAGTGAGTGTGCAGTGGCTCAGTGGGAAGAACTGGGTACCACACAGACGAGCTTGGATCCACTAACGGATGCGAGTTTGAGCGTGTTGCTCCAAACAATTACCTGACCTACACTGCAGGTATCTGTACTCTCAGGGCCGAGTTTGACGTAGACACCACCCTGACAAGTAGTACCATTACGACATCCTCATGTCATTGATCATCATGCACTAAACAACTGCTCTGAATTCGGTGGTCCAAGTTGCGTCTGGTTTTCATGGTGACCACAGATTCGGTTTGCCCATACATTTCTGTACTTTCTGTGCTGTGGTGGAGTTTGTGTCAAAGCCTTTGGGTTGGGGTTTCGCTGGGGACGGTCGTTGGAGGGACGCGTGGTGGTTGCCACCTCCGGGTGGGCAACTCACTCATCTGGCTCCGCGACTGAGCTAATCCTGTCGCAGTAGGGGGCTTAGTTGGGTGGTGTCCTTCGATGTTAGCTCTGATCAGGCACCACTGAACACCACCAAAGTGACCCAGCAGCAGTGCATCAGGGCCCCTCTGGCTGGGTGGCCCCACGGCGGCCTGACAGTGATGGGCTCCCTGTGGACTTCCACCTGAGAAGAACATAACAAATCTGGTTGGCTGTGGTGGGGAGATTGGAATAGCGGCGTAGGAAAAGCAGCGGGGACGTCACAGAAATGCATTATCCCCCGCCCCCCCAAAAAATCTATCATCAACAACTTCCTCCTTCCCACCACCTCACCATTATCATCATTATATTTTTTTGTCCTTTTGGTCTTTGTTGCTGTTTTGTCGTTGTCCTAGTCTTAATCGTCATATAGTCCTTCCTACGCTTTTTTCCTGAATCCTTTTTTTATCTGTTTCTTTGTCTCTCAGTCTGCGCAGCTTTTTGTCCTGGGGCCTCCTTTTGGCTTCCTACTCGCTCTAGCTGCCGTGAATCTGTATCTCCTGTTTTACACACTTTTCTCGACTCAAACACTCCCCAATTCACTGTTGCGTTGTTTTCTTGAGGAAGCATTGGAGAAATCAAACCTGAGAGTTAACATCAGCTGCAACAAACAAACAAGATTTATTTTCTCCGAAACCTTATACTGCCCTCTACATGGATCAGTTGCCATGCGACGCCATCATGTCTTCTTCAGCCTGCTGAGTGTTTGAAAATGAAAAGCAAACAAAAAATAAACTTCTAATGAGTTTTTCAGTGCATAAAAAGGAGAGGAGTGGCAGTGATAGTGTCCCTAAAGGATAGGTTATGATCATCATTAAAATAGGGACAGGAAGTGGGGGAGGGGGGGGGGTAGGGGTGATGATAAACGGGTGACGGGGGGGGTGACGATAAGTACAAAGCTAATAAAACATTGTTGGTTGAGAATATTGGCTTTGTTTAAAGAAAGTAAATTAAACTGATTATAATTTTTTTCTATGAAGTGTTTTCAAAACATTCCACTGACCCGGGGGGGGGGGGGTGGTGGTAAAAGAGACAGACATACAGACAGAAACAGAGAGAGACAGAGAAAGAGGCACAGAGACAGATAGACTGTTAAAGACTTAAAGAGATAAAGAGTCGAAAAGACAGACATACTTCAGCGAAACACAAAAACCAAAAAAAAAACAGAGAGAGAGAGAAGAGAGTGAGAGAGAGAGAGAGAGAGAGAGAGAGGAGAGAGAGAGAGAGTGAGAGAGAGAGAAACTGGTCTCTTGATAATTTTATGACAAAGAGTATAAAGAAACATGACAAAACGACAAAACACAAAGGCACACATAATGAGGCACAAAAAGGCATGAACAAGACGGTCACTGAGGGAAGTTTTATGTCAAATTCCTTATGAATCCTTCTCCTTGTCATTGTTTGGCGTACACTCAGCTTTGACACTGTACTCTGACTCGCTTATCACACCTGAGAATAACTGTGAGAGTGTAAGTACATCTTGAATGAGAAGTTTGCGTGTGTGGCTTTTATAAACCCCTGGCCATTTAGGCAGCCATATTCCCTCTTCAGATTGTCTTTCCATGTGAGCCTTTCATGGATGGAGACAGTCTCAACACAACAATTAAAAATATAACAACATTTCAGCGTGGCTCTTTGCTTACACCATTAGCTGGCAATGTTCTGGGCTGTGACTAAATTCGCCTTTTTTCTGCAATTAGGGTATTTTCAGTGTCTTTATCTCTTGCTTCTGCTTCTCCTCTGTCCTCTCTGTCTCTGCTCTGTTTCCTCCATGTCCTCATCAGAGTTCCTTTCTGTCTTTTCTCTTTGTAGCCTTTTGTCTACCAGCATGTAGACCTGCAACATAAAGCGAAGCGTTAACTAGGTGTACTGTTGTTGTTTTCTTTTGCTTTGTTGTGTTTTGTTGCTGTTGTTGTTGCTGCTGTTGTTGTTGCTGCTGTTGATGCTGCTCTGTGTTGAGGGCTGATGCTGTTAATGTTGTTGTTGTGCGTTTCCAGCTTAAAAATCCTGAGAGTTTATCCAGAATATATGCTTTGACAGACCCATTGCACTGGAAATGACTGTGTGTTGAAAGAACGAATAATAATAATAATAATAATAAAAAAAAATGGAACTATAATAGCGGCTATAGTCATGCAAAGACAAATACAAAGCGCATGCTTCACCTAATCTTTAACACAGTCATGCAACGCAATGAATCAAATATCAATAGTTTAAACAAACGGATATACAACAAACAGGGTACCGCTGCCGACCAAAATCCTTGAAATAAAATTGCAATATGTCAAATGTTTTTCAAAGGCACCCACACAACACAGCACACACACACACACACACACACACACACACACACACACACACACACACACACACACACACACACACAACACACACACACACACACACACACACAGGTCATTCTACTTTAGCAGGTTGAAAGGACATGGGTAAGTGAAGGTGTGGTATAGCCTTGAATGAAACAAGAGGGGAAATCTTAGGTTTGAAATAGATATGTCTTTGTAGGCTGGATTTAACAAGTTGCCATAACTAGGCTCTGGCGAAGAGATGAGGGAGCTCCATTCCAGGTCGATGGAACCGAATAGAGAAAGATCGGCGGCCAACGTGGATTTGGTTGAGATCTATGTATTCGTAGGCCAAGGTATCTGCAGTAGAGTGGAGGAACGTGAAGGAAGTGTGCAGGTTTTAAGACATTCTCAGAGGTGGAGGGTGCAGTTTTGTGGAGACATATGTAACAAGGGAAAAAAAAAAAGGTAAAGGAAAAGGAGTACCCATTAACCTATAAGGTCGTAGGGCGCGAGCGTCCAGAGACCTCACTTCTCTAGGGCCAGCATATTGAGGGCCGGCGCCCAACTCCTCTCCCTCGCGGCTTTTAAACTTCCCTGACCCTAAAGAGGGCAGGTACCCATAGTTACCGCTGGGTGAACTAAGCTGAAGCCAAGCGCGCAAACGGTCATCCATCCCAACTGGTAACCACGCTCACCTGCTTAACTGTGGCTGGGGAAAGCGAGGCTCCGACCACTGAGCTATCCCGTCCACCCCCCCCCCCCCCTCCCCCCCCGACTTATAATTTACTCTCTGTGGCACAGGTAGTATCAGTGGAGAGATTAGCAAGAGAGGGGTAAGTGCTCATGAGTTTTTCTTTCTGAGAACTAGTCACTGCGGAGTTTTTTGTATACCCGTTTTTTTTTTTTTTTTTTTTTTTTGAAGTGAATTGGTGATGATTGCTGAAAGACCAACAAAAGAGAATTGCAAATTAGTCCAGACTTGAAAGAATGAAGAGAATGACAAGTTTGGATGTTGCATCAGTGGACAGGTACTATTCAATGGCACTAATACACCGTAATTGATAGTAACATGAAGGCAGGTCTAGGTATGAATGCTTGCATAAGAGTGTTTGTCGATAACAACACCTAGATACTTCACAGCATGGATTAAGGGACAGATTGTATTGCGAGTTCTATTAGAAGTTGGTGTAATGGAAGAGAGTTTGTGTTTGTCCCTACGAGCATGATTCGGTTTTATCTGCATTTAGTTGTAATTTGTTCTGTGTTCATCCAGTTTTGAATCTCTCAAAATCAGTGGGCCATATTTGTTCAGGAGAGAGCAGATTTTCAGGAGTAACACTGCTTGGAATCTGATTCATCTGCGTAAAATGATGGTTGATTGAAGACGGTTTTAATTGTTGTGACAGTGGGGCAGTGTAAAGGTGAAAAGAAACAGAGCTTAGAAACTGATTCCCTGTGGGACTCCGCATTCCACTTTAGCAGGTATTGATTTGAAATCTTGTTACTGCAACTGTCTAGAAATCGTCAGTAAGAATAAATTAAAAACCAAGGGGTTTGAGGGCTTGCATGTAACACGAACATTTTTGAAGACGGGAGAGAAAATTGATGGTCTATAGTGTCGAAGGCTGTAGATAAGTCGAGTAGAGTGAGAAGGGAAATTTTCCCTGAGTCAGAAGCAAGTAGAAGTGGTGATTAAGGGGAGGACTAGGTTGTTTCAGTGCTGTGGTTGACGCATAGCAGACGGAAACTCAGGAAGAGATTGTTGGAGAGAAGTGTTGTTGATCTGTTTGAGAACTACTTTTTCAGACTTTAGAAATAAAAGGTAGGTTATACAGGTAGAAATTCAATCAGAATGTTAGGTCAAGGTCATGCTCTTTTGAGTAGATTGTGTGACTATACAGTTTTTTGAGAGCTGAATAGACATTTTCCTGAAACAAGAAGAGATTTACTATTTCGAGATAGTGGGTATATGTTGTGGCAGGCACTGTTGAAAAGGGAAGGCAGGTATGGGATCAAGATCACATATTTTTAAAGTCATATTCCTTTCAGAATTGTCATGATTTCTTTCTCCACTTGTCGGAGAAAAGAAAAAGGAAGGAGTGCCAGAGAAATGAGGAACAGAAAGTACAAGCTGGAAAAGGAGTCTGATCCAGTTTGGAGCGAATGTATGGACGTTTTCAGAAAAGAATGCAGAAAATAAAAAAGGAAGTTCGGTTGTTGTGGCTGGAAGCAGAGGCTTTGCTTCACAGATACAAGAAAGTAGATGTGAGGGAAAAGAAGAGATTTCATTATCGTGGCATCAAGAAACTTGAGAAGAGTAATACTTTGTTTTTCTGAAAGAATTAAAGATTTGACTTGAGTTAAAAGTGTGTGTGTGTGTGTGTGTTTTTGTGTGTGGTGGTGAGTGTGTGTGTGAGTGTGAGTGTGTTGTGTAACTCATTTCAAGGACGTAATCCGCCACATGGCATTCATTCTTTCACTTCAAGAAAATTCTTTTCCTTTGAAAGAGAATGCAGGCTGCTAATCTAAGAGCTTGCCATGACTGAAGACAATCTCAACATAACAACATCTTAATGTAGGCCCTGGGTGAGTAACTGACAGGGCTTTTGGCCTGGGCCAAAACAAGGCCAATGACTGGTCCTGAGCCTCCCTTTCTTGCTAAAAGTATGGATATACATAGTCAAGATTTTTTTAAACTTGTAGGCTTAGGCTGTAGCTTGTGCAGTGAGATGTGCTGCACCAGGTTCACCTTGCCCAAGAAGCTAGGACAGAAGTCAAGTTCAGTTAGGCTGGTATTATTCTTTGACAGCTTGACAGCACATAGCTAACATAACACGACTACAAAACCAGAAATCGCGGGTTCGATTCTCGTTTGGAACCCAAACTCTCTCAGGGCTAAGACTGTGGTCTGGGTCAAGCCCTTTAGAAGTGATGATAAACCGAGGTTCCTGGACGTGTATACAATACAATGCCGACGAAATTACGATGTATTACAAAACGCTAAACTCATTTCCAACCCAACAAAGATGAGATTAGAGTTAAAAAAAATTAAAAAGCAACCCACTCACAGTGTAGCTTCTTTTTGAACTAAGCTTACACACACACCACACGACAACACTACACACACAACACCCACACACACACACTCACACTCACACAAACAACACACACACACACACACACACACACTACACACACTAAAACACACCCACAAACACCTAACACAGCACAATACTAACACACCCATAACACACTAAACACACACACAACACAAGAGTCAACCTGGGACCAAATATTTCAAGTTCTTTTGAATAGGCCTATGGTGATAGTCTAATTCCCTTGTAGTGAATGGATATTAACCAAGTGAGAAGAACAAGAAGAACCACACACACACACACCACACACACACACACCCACACACACACACGACCACACACACCCACACACACACACACACACACCACAGTACTATAGACAATTTACAAAACGCATACACACGGGAATAGATGTAAAAACCACATGAAGTGCTATTTCATTATCCTCTATATAAAAGAATTTTTAAAAATAAACACAAACCAACACACACACGCCGCACCGCGCGCATTTGAGTCTAATTAATGCTTTCAGTGGAAAACATGTTTCAGAACAAACAGTTAAGCTTGACCTATTTTGGCTCAACTTATGGGTTTGTCTAGGTGCTGAATTATGTGTCTGCAATATTGGCGTGGGGGGGGGGGGGGAAATTGCTACTTCCAGAACAAAATTGATGCAGGCACTGAGACGTCTATATTACCTGTTCTCTTTCTTTGATGGCCTGTGGGTCTGTTCGTATAAGCTTTATTTCCACCTTCGTGTTTGCATATAGACATCAAATGTGTTGGCTTTCCTCTGCCTGCTCTGATTTGTAATAAGTAGGAGAAGGAGGAGGAGGAGGAGGAGGAGAAGGAGGAGGAGGTGAGGAAGGCAAGAAGAGAAAAGAAGAAGATGACGAGTTTGAATGCATTGTATACAGAAATACCTGCAAGAGTTTGCATGGTACCCAAGAGAATACTTTGAAAACATAAGCAGTAGTTGCTTTTTTTAACATCCAGCCGAAACGCTTAGCAAAAACAAACAAGCAACCAACAAAAACAAAAGAACAAAATTAAAAACAAAACAACCCTTCGGAAAAAAAATAAAAAATGTAAAAAATCCCGGAATCCCAACCCCCACCCCAACCCCAAAGGAAACAATCAATCAAGAAAAAAAACCTCCAAAAATAAACAAAAACCAAAAGCAAAAAAAAAGAAAACCCTTATCCCTCCCCCCCAACCCCCCCCCCCCCACAACAACCCCAAACAACAACCCGCTCCCCCCGCCAACCCCCCGCCCCACAAAAAAAAAAAAACAACCCCAAAAAAACCAACCCCAACCAACCAAACAAAACAAAACCAAAAAACCCCAAACCCAAACCAAAGCAATTGGAAAAAAGCCCCAAACAAACCAACCAAAATAAACAAAAAATCAAACTAAAAAAAAAACACCACCCTCCCTCCCCCCCCAAAAAAAAAAACCAAACTCCACAAAAAATAAACAACAAACCATAAACAACCCCACCATCCTCAACCCACCAAGATAAAATCAACTTACATGGAAAGTTTTCAAATGCACACAGTATGAAAGATTAGGTATACAGTATGTCTATGGACAATGACATCAATGACCTCACCAACAACTTTAATGAGGCAGTCCGAGAAACAGCAGAGGAGGTAACTCGGTCGTCAGAGGAATAAACACAGCCATGGACTACCAATGAATCTTGGACCTCTGCAATACAAGTAGAGCACTGAAACCAACCAGTGTCTTCCAACCCTAAAGATTACCGGGCGGCCAACAATCTTGTGAGGAAGTCAAATTTAAAGGCCAGAGAGAAGAGGATCATGATGATGTGATGAGATCGAAAATAGCATGAAAGTGGGCAACAGTAAAAAGGCATAAGACACCCTGAAGTAACTCACAAAACCACGTTCAAACCAAAACATCAGTCATATAAGACAGCTCCGGAAACCTCCTCACTAGAAAGCTCAGCTGTATTGAACAGTGGTCTGATTATTGTCAGAACTATAACAACTACCCAATCCAACCTGACAAGACATAATAGAAGAGGAAGCATCACATCAAGAGTACCCTCACCATTACAAAACTGAGGAAAAAGTGGAAGAAGCCAACCGCAGTTACCAGTAGGAAAGTCCCCAGAGCAGACAACATCCAGCAGAGCTGCACAAGCATGTGGCGAAACAGTTATCACACATGATACAAGCTATCTGTCAAGAAGATTTGGGAGACAAAACAGTGGCCAACAGAAGAACATAATCACTCATCAGTACTCTGCCCAAGAAGAGGAAATTACGGCCAAAGCCAAAACTATAGAAACAATCAGCCTCATCAACCCCCCCAGCAAGATCATGCTCGAAAGTTATTTTGAATCGAGTCAAGAAGGGGGCAAAGAACACTTGCATAGGAACAAGCGGGTTTCAGGCAGCAGAGCACAATCGAACAGATTTTTAACTCCACATTCCTGATGAAAAACATCATTCAACATCAGAGAGACAGTTCCACAACTTCATCAACTTCAAGAAGGCTTTCGACAGAGTATGGCACGAAGGCCTGTGGCAGTCCTTCAGAATGTTTTTGGCAGTGAAGAAGGACTAGTGCAAACCATTCAAGCACTATACCACACCGAGCAAGCAGTGCAGTCCTTCTGAAACAATCAGGTCGGAACTACTTCAAAACCACAGTTGGGGTCCGACAAGGATGCCTGTTAATCCTCCAGTCCTGTTAATCAGTTCTTAGGAAAACATTATGAAAGAGACCCTCACATGACTTCCACTCTAACCACCTCCATTGGCGCAGACCCTCAACAACTTGCGGTATTGCCGATGACATTGCCTCATGGGCGGAAGTAACTCAACAACTCTACAAATAATCTGCAGCACCACTATTCCTAAGACAGAAAAAAATATGAACATCATCAACACCTCTTTTGAAATCTCTTCACATGGCCTACCTATCTCACAAAGACTGAATATAAGATCAATACCCTCTGTTATCAAATGTCTCCATAAATCGGGCCACCCCTTAACCTTGTAACTGTCTTCAACCTGTACGCTCATCCTTTCCCTTCGATCAGACCGGGAACTTTAGTGCTTTCGAACATCCAATTCAAACAAACCACTGTTGGCCGTCGTTTTTCTCTGTTACTAGGTCCATATAAACCTGGAATACCTCCTCTATCCTTCGCCAAAGCTTCTTTGATACTTCACATCCAGCCTCAAAAACACAACTTATTTCCCTACCTGAGACTTCCCCTCATATTTGTCCTCTACTTTCACAGCACCCTTCATCTCGTTCATCACCACCTAATGTGTGTCGCAGATTGTGTGTGTGTGTGTGTGTGTGTGTGTGTGTGCGCGCGCGCAACACGCGCGCGCGCGTGCGTGCGTGCGTGTGTGCGTGCGCGAGGAAAGTTGCATGTGTGTACATGTTTTGAGTGCAAGCGCTTCAATTTATTTGTTTTACAAGATTCAGTGCTATATAAATTCCATATATTATTATTATTATTATTATTATTATTGTTAGTATTATTATTATTATTACTAGTAGTAGTAGTAGTAGTAGTAGTAGTAGTAGTAGTAGTAGTAGTAGTAGTAGTAGAAAATGGTCAGACAGAAGAACAAATAAAGCATTCCTGATTAACTCTCAGTGCAAAGACAAATATTAGCTGAAATTGATAAGCGCAGACTGAGATATAAACAGAAACAGTCCGATTATGACAGTTCTCCAAGGTAAGGTTGAGGGCAGAAGGAACAGAGGCAGACCACCAACATCCTACATTGCCAGCATCCTGGAGATCAGTGGTCTTGGAGGGCTACGGAAGATCGTAGAACAGAGCAGAGACAGAGAAAGATGGCAAAACCTTGGTGGCATTGCGTAGAGCGATGGAGACAATTAAAGTTTTTTTCGTGAACGATTAAGAACTGTTTGTTTTTCTTTCAAAAGTTGGTTTTGTTTTCATTTAATAAAAACCTAATCGCTTAGATTTTGTTTTAAATGATGCCATCGTTATACTACTTTTCCACCTTTTTAATATCCTAATAACTTTACTACCTTCAACTTTTGTACTATTAATTTTCAAACTGATCCATTTGTGTTTTTTTTTCTCACTCTTGGTCTCAGCTACATTGTGAGGTATAAACCTAGCATCACTCGTCTTTTAATGTAGTTTACCTGGCTTCTCTATTCATGAGACTTTACCTTTACTTTCATAGACTCCCTTTGTACTTCTGTGTATGTGGTGGCCAGTAGGGAGCGACGGGTGGCCGGTGTGTCCGTCCGGATTTAGACTGTGGTGGGCTGCCTAGTCAGCAGGCTCTCTCCAAGGTCATGATGTTTTCAGTAAGTATTCTGGTTTGAATAGACTGAAGCCACAAGCAGAGACCATCATTGCTGAGGAACAAGCAGGTTTCAGAGCAGGGCGCAGCACAACAGAACAGATATTCAACCTCAGAATACTATGTGAGCGGTACCTTCAACATCAACAAGACCTTTACCATGTATTTATCGATTTTAAGAAGGCATTTGACATGGTGTGGCATGCAGCTTTGTGGGCAACCATGACGTTGTACAGCATCAATGCAAACCTGATCAGAGTCATCATACAGCTGTACAGCGAGGCCACCAGTGCAGTGTACTACAACAACATTGGAGAATGGTTTCGAACAACAGTTGGAGTAAGGCAGGGCTGTCTACTCTCACCCACTCTTTTCAACATCTTCCTTGAGAGAATCATGGCTGATGCACTGGAACATCATGAAGGATCAGTCAGCATTGGTGGCAGAACGATCACAAACCTCTGCTTCGCAGATGACATTGATGGAATAGCAGGTCAGAAAAATAGCTTGCCAGCCTAACAGAACACCTGAATAAGGCCTCCAAAACATACGGCATGGAAATCATGGCAGAGAAGACCAAACTGATGACTAATAAACCAACGGCATTAGCACTGATATCAGGCTTAATGATCAGAAGCTGGAAACAGTTCAAAGCTTCAAGTACCTGGGAGCCATTGTATCAGATCAGGGATCCAAGCCAGAAGTAGTATGCAGGACTGCACAGACAATAACAGCACTGTCAAAACTAAACACCATCTGGAGAGATAAAAATATCTCACTTATCTCCAAGATCAGACTAATGCCTCCCTTGTCATATCCATATTTTCTGTATGCCTGTGAATCATGACCCTGACTGCAATTTGGAGAGAAGAGTACAGGCGGTGGAGATGAGATGCTTTCGGAGACTCCTTGGCATCTCCTACAAAGAAACCCCATAAGCAACGAAAGCGTGCATAACAGAATCCAGCAAACCCTTGGACCCTATGAGGAACCTTCTAACGATCGTGAAAAAGCATAAACTTAAATGGTATGGGCATGTCAGAATATCCAAAGGACTTGCAAAGACAATCTTACAAGGCACTGTCCAAGGAGGAAGAAGAAGAGGCAGACCAAGGAAGGGCTGGGGGGATAACATCAGCGAATGGACAGGCCTAGTACTCAACAAAACCCTGAGAAAGGCAGAACAGAGAGAGGAATGGAGGGAACTGGTTGTTGAGTCTTTGAGGGTGCCCCCACGGTCGTCAGACTACGGGACAGATAGATAGATAGATTCTGGTTTGCATACTAAGTTCGACGATGGAACTGTCTGGCTTGTAATCAGGAATGGGGCATATATTGTCATTGGTTACAGCAAGTAACCGAGTGGCTTCTGCTTTCTCCCAGCTAATATTTGCTGTGGGGCCATTTTCGTTCTCTAAATCAGCATTTCTTCCTCTTGTCAGTGTATCGAAGTAGTAGAATACTGACTGGTGACGCCATATCTCTGTCAAGTTTTACGCAAGCGTAATCTTACGCAGAACTAGAGTATAAAAATCTATTGAAACGAAAGAAAAAAGACTTTGACAAATCTTTATTGACTACGTTGATTAATTCGGTTGGTGATCAAAAAGAATTTTGGAATATCATAAACAGAAAAATTCAAATCAGAAAACACCCAACAAATAATATCAGTGTAGACACATGGTTCCAGCACTTTACAGAGTTACTTGAACGAAATGTAGGTAACGATAACAATTTGACATATGAAGCTGATGAAAATGCTTATGAGTATGCTTCTGATTATTTAAATCAGCGCATCTCAAGAGAAGAAATTGTGTTAGCTTTAAGGAAACTGAAAACAGGTAAAGCTGCTGGCCCAGATGGTATTGTAAGTGAAATTCTAAAATTTGCTTGTGGCTCAAATTTTATGTAGACTTTCTAGTTAACTTTTTTAATACTTTGTTTGATAAAGGTATATATCCAGAGAGTTTGGTCAGAAATCTATGTTATTCCTTTATATAAGAAAAGGTAATGCTATCAATCCAAGTAATTATAGAGGTATTTCTTTATGTAATGTTTGTAGTAAATTATATGGTGCTATTATCAATAGAAGATTACAGGAGTGGGTAGAAGAGAATAACTTAACTGGCGAATATCAAGCTGGCTTCAAAGAAAACTACTCAACTATTGATCATATCTTTACTTTGATGGCATTTATTCAGAAACAGTTTAGTCTAAATCGTAAACTATATGTTGCCTTTATCGATTTCGAAAGGCATTTGACTCTATCAACAGAAGTTTACTGTGGCCTGTATTGTTTAAAACGGTATTCGTGGGAAAATGTATAAAGTGCATATTAAGTATGTATGATTCTGTAAAAGCAAGAGTGCGATCTGGGGCTTTGTTAACTGATTATATTAACTGTACAAATGGCGTGAAGCAAGGTGACATCTGTAGTCCTCTTCTGTTTTCTATCTTCATAAAATAATTAACACAAGAAGTCGTAACTTCTGGGCGTCATGGTGCCACTTTTACAATGAATTCATAGAGATTTTCATTCTTTTGCTTGCTGACGATGTTGTTTTGATGTCAGAAACAGTGGTTGGGTTACAAACGCAGCTGAACAGTCTACAGAAAGCTGCTGTCTCTCTGCAATTAAAAGTCAACATGGCAAAAAGTAACATTGTAGTATTTAGAAAAGGAGGTCATCTTTCTGAAAGAGAAAAATGGAAATATGAAGATGTTCTGATGCCTGTAGTAAATGTGTACAAATATTTGGGTATTTATTTTTCTACTCGTCTTAGTTTTAATTGTGCATGCAGGGATCTTGCCAGTAGAGCAAAATGTTCTGTTATTGTGTATAATGAAGAAATTAGCGTCATTAAACAATGAATCTCTTACTTTGCTTTTGAAAATATTTGATACTCAAATTCAGCCTGCTCTTTTATATGGATCTGAAATTTGGGGGCTCGATGCTGCTGCTGTACACTGTGAAAAAGTGCATTTGTTTGCATTAAAGAAATTTCTTGGAGTATCTCCACAAACACCCAATGACCTTGTATATGGTGAAACAGCTAGATATCCATTAAAGATTCTTTCTGCAGTTAAATGTATTAGCTATTGGTTAAAATTAACTCAGATGGATACACAGAGATTACCATTTAAGGCTTACAAGATGCTATTAGACTTGGATAATAGGGGCAAAAGAAACTGGTTATCAATTGTAAGAATGAAATTGTTTGAATATGGCTTTGGCTTTGTTTGGATTAATCAAGGTGTGGAAGATATAAAAGAATTATTTGTACATTTTAGAGAGAGGCTGGTAGAATGTCGATGGCAGGACTGAATTTTCATGTTCAAAATAGTGTAGATTTGATTTTTATAGACTGTTCACACATTTGAATCGGTACCAACCTACATGTCTATGAAAATTGATAGACACATAAAGCGTATCATGAACAAATTTAGATTCGGAATTTCAGATATATTTGTCCATTCAAAACGCTATAGTAACTCAGATGGTAGAGCTTTGATATGTCCACTGTGTAAGGATTCAATAGAAGATGAGGTTCATTTTGTACTTTCTTGTCCAGAATTAAAAGATATCAGAGAACAATTTATTCCGGCAAAATATTCCAGGTATCCATGTCTGTTTAAACTAATATTGTTAATGTCAGCAACAAATGAAACTACTGTTAAGAGATTAAGCATATATTCCTACAAAGCCTTTAAAAGGCGAAGTGAGTATGTAGCAAATTGTTAATGTGGATCTGTCTTGTCAACAATATTTTGTACAACCCCCTTCTAAGGGGCCATGGCCTTTTTGAATAAATATCATATCATATCATATCATATCCTCTCTCTCTCTCTCTCTCTCTCTCTCTCTCAAGAGAAATTGGGTAAGAAGAACTGGGCATATCAAGTTCAAGGTTTTTTGTCGAAACATGGTTTTAAAATCGTGTGGTTGTCTCAGGAAGTAGGTAGTGAGCATTGGTTTATTTCTGAATTGAAAGACAGACTCATTTGTTCATTTAAACAAAATTGGCAATCAGATATGGAAAGCAAAGATAAAATACTGCTGTTTTTTGCTTAAGTGTGCCTTTCAAGCTGAAAAGTATCTTGAAATAGTCACTGACAAATGGCACCGACTACATTATGCAAGATTTCGACTAAGAACACTTGGTTTTAATGCAAACAAAAATTGGTTTTAACCTGAGATGTCCACACAGTTCCCATGCCCTATGTGTGGTCATATTCTTGATGATGAAGTACATTTCCTGGTTCAGTGTCATGTCAATCATATGTTTTCATACGTGAAAACTAGTGTTTTCAGTCTGGAAGCTTTTCGAAGGCAAGATATTTTTTCTATCCTATCGTCTGATGACAGTATTGTGATCAAATCTGTTGCAAAAGTTTATTGCTGAAGCACTGAAATTACGACAATCACAGCTAAATACCAATTAGTTTAACTTTTGTGACTAAACTATAGAAACGTTTACATTCTGTAATCTCAGAAATAATTTGTGGCACATCTAAAGAAACATTTATAATTACACTGTAATCTCCAGCATGAATATTTATTGAAAATTTCACATTTCGTTCCTGAGGGTTTTTCCGAAAATCAGTAACCAACGTTAACATCGAGACAGTTCTGTTCGCGCCAAGAGGAAAACTCAACTTGTTTAAACTATATGAGAATTAGACAGATCTTCCAGAGCAGAGTCATCAAAATATTTGATTAACGGTATAAGATCAGAGCCAGTGCAGTCATTAGTGTAAAGGGTGAAAAGGATGGGGGACAGAACAGGGCCTTGGGGAGAACCAGTGAAAGTTGATCTTTGAGTAGATATGGCTTTTTGAAATCAAACTGTGTCATGTCTGTCAAAAAGCTCATTGTCCAGAGAATAAGCCGAGGACAGACATTATTGAAAGCAGTTTGAGAGCTAAGAGATAGGGCTGAATGGTATTAAAGGCAGATGAGAAGTCAATGAAAAGTATACGAACAAAAGAGTAACATTTTTCTAGGTGGGAATATGCATTGTGCAGCAATTGTAGCATCAGTTGTACTTCTGTTGGCTTTGTATGCAAACTGAAGAGGATCTAGATATGAAGAATTGGAGAAAAGAAGCCGTTTCAGAAAGATTCTTTCAAAATAGTTCATTATTATTGGAGTAAGAGTTACTTGTCTGTAATAATTTAAAGATTTGAGGTGATTATTTTTTGGAACAGGACAAATTATTGATTTTTTCCAGAGGCTTGGAACATGGCATGCTTTCAAATACAGAGAAAACAAATCACTAAAAAGATTTTAAAAGCTGACCACAAATACCATCCACACCTACAGCCTTCCTCACATGCAATGTTTCAAATAGCGATTTCACATCTGTAGAATTAACACTAAAATCTTCATCATCTGACTCCTTATCACAGACAGATTTTTGCTGCTTAAAAAGAACAGATTCAAGCTCATGTTTGGAGTTTCTTTTGAATTGTTCTTCAGGCCATTCTATTGCGCTCTAAAACGCTACTTTCTGTTTGTTAAGAGAGGATTTTAATGTTTTTGTCACCCAAGGCTTATTGTTGGGGAATATCTTTACAGTTTTTTTGTGGTATTATAAGATTTTTCACAGAAAGAAATATAGGCATGCACAACATCAGTCACTTCATCAACATTCTCACTCAAGTCAAAACACACATTCCAATCAGTGCACTCAAAGCAGCCTTTCAACTCTTCCACCCTCTCATGCGTCCACACTTTCACTTGTTTTTCCCAATAGGATCAGTTTTTATTTTGTGTTTATGTGCAGGTATGAGGAAAATTGTGTTATGGTCCGAGGTGCCAAGGTGGCAGAGCAACAGACTTGTAGACATGTAAAATGTTCCCAAAACATTTGTCAAGAATTTTGTGTTGACGGGTAAAACAAGTCACATATTGTTAAAAAAGAAGGAAGAGCATTTTGAAATCCCAGTGGTTAAAATCGCCCAGTACAAAATACGAGGATTCAGGAGCTTTCAGCTGTAGTTCACGCACTGTGTCGGAGATCTCCAGGTGGCATGTGCAGCACAGGCAGAGGGAGGTATATAACACACTGTCACAAATACTTGGCTAAACTCCCTTGGCAAATATTTCGGACATGGAGACACTTACAACTCAACATCTGCACTACACACTTGCTTTGCCACCTCAACATTCACTCTTGCACACCAGCTTTCATTCACGTACAGGCACACGCCATCACCTTGTTTTTCCCACTCTCTTCTGTCTATCTGTCCATTTGATACGGCAACACCAAAACCATTCAAAGCCACACTGTCATCTCAGATAAAATCACTAAACCAAGTTTCAGTAAAACAAAGTAAACATGAATTCTTGTATTCAGATAAAAACTGTTTGCTTGCAGTTAATCCAAATTTAAATTGCGTCCATTGTGTTGATGAATTGATCCTACATTTGATAAAACAATAGAGGGTAGTGAAGGCTGAAATTTGAACGTCTTAAACGTCTTTTGACTCCTCCTCTATGGCCTCTTTTTCTTGTTCGTGGATGGGTGGGTTCCCAATTCCTGGCATGATTGCAATCACAACGTAACTCAAGTGGAATGTCATATAAACAAAAATCAGAGCTAAATGTAGATATGACTTCTAAAAAGTTTCTTTCTTGAATAAAATAAATGTAGGGTGCCTGTACATGTGTTAACATGGCTGTCATTTTCAAAATTGCAGGCAGGTAACACATAAAATATTCCACGCACTAATACACCACCACCACCTCAGTAAAAACTATTTGCACAGGTCCATCACTGGTACTGCTGGCACTTATACTCTCACATGTAACACAACCACAGTCAAATACTTCCTTCTTTACAGCAAAATACAGGATAAACATAGGAGCTCTAACCCTGCGGCTGCCCAGCTGTGAAGCGCCACTCTCGCTATATCTATCTATCTATACTGAACACAAAGTAATGCCAAGGATATATATCATATCTATATTTGTCTAGCTATAGATCTATAGATATCTATATATATCCTTGACATTACTTTGTGTTCAGTTTGAAACTGAGTTTACCCCAGGGCTTAAAGTCTATCCATTCATAGAGAGCTCTTGTTTTTTTTCATTACGTTAAATGCATCACATAATTTTTCTGGTATTTATTTGTATTTACAAAAGAAAGTCCCTTGTAAACCACCCCATCCTTCCTTGTCAATAGGCCACATTAGGCAATGACAATAAACTGGTCAAAGCTTTCTCTCTCTCTCTCTCTCTCTCTCTCTCGGGGTGAGCATTTCTCACACTTTTGGATGGCAGCAAAATTTGAGAGCTCGTGAAAAATGTGTTAATTTTCCTAATTAACCGAATTAATTTGTTCAATATCGAGTTAAAATTTGTATGAGGTAATTCAGTAAGACCTCCTGGTTATAACCGTATGATTTTTGTGTGTATTATTTCATTACTTGTTTAAATATTTAACATTTATTACGACTTGCTGCTGTGAAGAGGAGCAAAACAACTCACACCTGTACTGCCTATAGCACGTCAAGTGAAATAGTCAACACTGAGTATGGCCAGCAACCCTGCAGTAGGCAATGATGGAGATTCCTCTCTGTGCCCCCCACTAGCAATGCCGTTTACACTGCAAGACATCCAGATTATCATAGATAACCAAACTTCCATCTTCAATGAGAAATTTATAGGCATCTCTACAGATATGTCAATCATCAAGACTGCCATCCAGAACCTTTCATGCGATGTTGCAGCACTCAAGCAACGAACAATGGCCATTGAAGCTACGTGTGAAGAGGTGAAGGACAAACATGAAGAGCTCCAGATAGCAGTGGAAGATCTCGAGGAGGAGTGTGCTGAAGTGAAAAGAAAAGTGACCGAAAAAATTGACAAATTAGAAGCTTTCTCTCGTTGAGACAACCTGAGATTCTTTGGTATTCCAGAGTCCCCAGATGAGATATATGAGTCTTCTACGGACAAAGTTGTCAATGTCTTACAAAAAACGGTTCCAGACAAAATATGGTCCCTTAATGACATTGCCCGTGCTCATCGCCTTGGATCACGTACAATTACATCAGTTACAAACCCACACCCTATGATTGTCAAAATGGAACGCTGGAAAGACAAGATGGCAATCATCAACTCTGGAAGGGGGGCTTTGAAGAAGAAAGGCATCAAGGTAGCCGGTGACCTGACCACACACCAGAGAGCAGTCCTGAAGGAGCACAGGGACAAGGGTTTACACGCCTATTACAAAACAGGAAAGCTGGTTGTCACTGGCCCGCTGAGGACCCGAGAAAACCAGAACAGAACTTGGTTTCCTTCCAATGGGGCCAAGGACAATAACATCAACAGCAAAAGACGGGATCACCAGCGTGACGCCTCCCACTCCTCAGAGATGGTGATCACTGGTGCTACTGCTCTGCTCAACACCAGGGAGTGGCCTGCACTGACGACTCGAAGCAAAATCAGGTTACCAACCCTTCAAAGCGACCTCGTCCCCCAAGCACTCCGGAAGCTGAGTGCACCGAACCTGACCTACCTATGGAGGAGATGTTGTGATGTAAAGGTCTGGCCACAAGGACTCTTTCAAGTGAAGTGAAAATAGAAAAGGACACATGCACCCCTATAGAAGAAAAGGCTTTGTCTGTGCTTTCATGGAACATTGGGGGGCTGTTTGGAAAACTTTCTGACCAGGGCTTTATTACTTTTGTAAGTAGTTTCGACATAGTTTTTCTTTCAGAAACTTTTTGCTACGAAAAAATAACAACTTTAAACAGCTTTCCTAACTATGTGTGCTATTCTTCCCCAGTTGTGAAGCTCTCCCACCATGGAAGATGCAGTGGTGGGGTTTTAGTTTTAGTCAAAAAAAGTTTGCTGAGTTTACAATCAAAATAGAGACAGACTGTGAAAATGTAGTGTGTGTCAAATTTTCTAAGAGTCTTTTTGGTGTTGATTCTGATGTCTTTCTTTTTCATTGTTATTGTCCACCTACTACTTCCCCCTTTTATGAATCTGCACTGCCACATCCTGATGGAAAAACATCTTCAACATCAGAGAGACCTGTTCCACAACTTCATCAACTTCAACAAGGCTTTCAACAGAGTATGGCACGAAGGCCTGTGGCAGGTCCTCTAAATGTTTGGCATTGAAGAAGGACTAGTGCAAACCATTCAAGCACTATACAACACTGCAAGCAGTGCACTCCTTCTGAACAATCAGGTCGGAGACTACTTCAAAACCACAGTTGGGGTCCGACAAGGATGCCTGTTATCTCCAGTCCTGTTTAATCTGTTCTTGGAAAACATTATGAGAGAGACCCTCCATGACTTCCACTCTACCATCTCCATTGGCGGCAGACCCCTCAACAACTTGCGGTTTGCCGAGAGCTGCAAGATCTTACGACCAGACTTGAGAACAGAGCTGGAGCATATGGGATGGAGGTGAGCTCAGAGAAAAGTAAAGTACTTGTGAACAGCACGAGCAACGCCACTGCTAAAATTTACATGAACGGCCAGCAACTGGAGGAGGTAGACGCTTTTAAATACCTTGGCGCTACGCTCACAAAGGACGGGCGATCAACGACAGAAATCAAGGTCTGACTAGCCATGGCAACATCTTCCATGACAAAACTCACCACCATATGGAAAAGTAAAGAGATCAGTTTCCCAATCAAACTAAAGCTCTACAAAGCCCTAATTCAGACCATCCTGCTGTACGGGAGTGAAACCTGGACATTGACTGCTGAAACAGCAAAGCGAATCCAGTCATTTGAAACAAAATGCCATAGAAAACTACTGGGCATATCCTGGAGAGAACGAAAGACCAATGAATTTGTCAAGAGTCAAATAACATGGCTGGCAGGTCCACAGGAACCCCTTCTCACCATCCTCAAGAAGAAAAAGCTGACATGGTTCGGCCACGTCAACCGCCACAACACTCTGCCAAAAACAGTACTGCAGGGAACACTCGAAGGTGGCAGAAAGAGGGGAAGACAGAACAAGTCATGGATGGACAACATCAGAGAATGGACCAGGATGAATGACTCGGCACTACTGCGCACAGCCGAGGACCGAGATGGATGGAGGAGGCTTACCACGGCATCGTCTTTCATGTCTCCCCCACGACCGCCAAGGTCACGGGTCTGATGATGATGATGATGACAGACAAATTGCCACATACATGCTATTGAAGAATGTATAGTTAATGTTGTTCTTGACACACAATGCTAACAATTTCCTTGTTTGTGGCGACTTTAATGCCAGAACAGGAGATCATCAGCCTAATTCAGAAATGTTCAACCTTGACCCTGAAGATATAACAAAACGTAACTGGGATGAACTGATCTCATGCCGAAATTCAGAAGATAAGACTGTTAATGACTTCGGAAAGACACTGCTGTCAATGTGCACATGCTTAAGCTACTTATTTGAATGGTTTTTGTTCACCTGATTTGTCTGACAAGTTTACATTTATATCAACTGCTGGAAGCAGCACAAATGATTATTTCTTAAGCTCAACAGATATTCTAAATCTTTGTTCTACACTTGAAATACAGGAACGAATAGAATCTGACCACATGCCCTTGAAACTAACCTTAACTGTATGTACAAATTGCAGTGTCACATCAAATGATAAAGAGTATGTTCCAGTTACTAAATACTCATGGGATCCCAAAATGCATGACCAGTTAACTGAAAGATTAGAGAGTGCAGCTTTCAAAAACGAAATTTCCTTAGCAACCTCACAGATAGACTTCTCATATGACGATGGGCTGGAGACCTTTTCACAGGCTATCCTGAAGTCGGTATCTTGCATGAAAAAAGAATTTGGTAAGCCAAAACCTGTAAAAAATACTAACAATTGCTGGTATGATAAAGAATGCAAAGAGTCAAAAAAGAAAGTATACGAAGCCCTTAGAAAGTACAATCATAAAAGAACAGATGCTAATCGAGCAGCCTATACTTTAGAAAGAAATTCATACAAATCCCTTGTAAGACAAAAAGAAAGGTCATTTAAAAAAGAGAAGGTAGATAAAATACTTCAATCTGTTCACAATCCTCTGGATTTCTGGAAAGAAATGAAGGTTTATAAACATAAAACTCATGTGACAAATAAAATATCTAAAGAAAAATGGTTTAATCATTTCAATTCATCATTGAATGAGAGCAATTCTGATACATTGAGTGATGTCACCTCTAATGCAGTATTTGATGAAATGCCCGACAATACTGAAGATAACACTGATAATATCAATGATGAAATTAGTGGAACAGAAGTCAAGAACGCAATAAGGCACGCAAAACCAAGAAAAGCCGCTGGGCCGGATAAATAATAAATTAAGTCCTTAAATCAACAGATGTTATTGTCCCTTTCCTTGTAAAACTATTCAACACATTGTTTACCAGTGGACTTTATCCCAAAGAATGGTGTAAAGCTGTAATTGTTCCTCTCTTCAAAAAGGGAGATCCAGAAAATCAAGGAAATTATCGCGGCATTACCTTGCTAAGCTGTGTCAGTAAATTATATACTCATATTCTTAACACCCGACTATCAAAATGGGCTGAAAGCAGCAACAAAATTTTAGAATCACAAGCAGGGTTTCGGAAAGACTACAGAACTACCGACTATATTTTCACTCTATATGTAATCGTACAAAAATATCTATTCCAAAAGAAAAAAGTATATGTAGCTTTTGTGAACTTCCAAAAGGCCTTCGACACAGTGAATAGAAATGTCTTGTGGAAAATCTTAATAAAGGTAGGTGTGAATGGTAAAATGCTAAAGGCCATACAAGCTATGTACTCGTCAGTATTGTGCTGCATCCGTTCATCTGCAGGATATTCTGATTACTTCGAATACCTTCAGGGCCTCAAACAGGGTTGTCTTGCTTCACAAACTTTATTTTCCCTTTTGATAAACGATCTTGCAACATATATCATAAGCAATGGAAATCACGGAATTCAGCTAAGTCAAAATGCCACCGAATGGTTCCTCCTAATGTTTGCAGATGACCTGTTACTTTTCTCATACTCCCCTGTAGGCTTGCAAAACCAGCTAAACAATTTACATCATATTGCTAATAAATATGGATTAAAGGTAAATCTTGAACAAACTAAAATTATTGTATTTCGAAACGGTGGACACATCACTTTGGACGTAAAAAAATAGAAGTTGTTAACTAATATAAGTACCTTGGCCTTATTTTCACAACCCCCTTGAGTTTGAATGTCGCCACCGAAAGCTTGACGACAACAGCTAAAAAAATTGTGTAATAGAAATATGTAGGACACTACGTAAACTGGATTGCTTTTCCCTCAAGATCTTCTTTAACTTTTTGATGCACGTGTTGCTCCTATACTACTGTATGCAGCTGAGGTGTGGGGTGTGCAGGAAGTTAATCAGATTGAAAAAGTCCATCTTTTTGCATGTAAACGTTTTTTAAATGTTAGTCTACACACACCAAACTACATGGTGTATGGAGAATTAGGCCGTTATCCTCTCCTCGTTTTGTCAGCTGTCAGAACTGTTTCCTACTGGCTACGTCTGTGCTCCTTACCTAGCCAGAGATATGCTAGCATGGCTTACCATATGTTAAATTTGTTAGATGAAAAAGGTCATATAACTTGGGTTACACACATTAGAAATCTTCTCTGCTCCTCTGGATTTGCAAGGAGTCGGAAATCATAAAGCTTTTTTACGTGAATTCAAGCAAAGAATGATAGATTGCTTCAGACAACAATGGTCTGAAAAAATAACCACTAGACCCCGCTATAATCTGTACAGTACAGTTCCTTCTAAAGTTTATTAGAACCTGAAAAGTACATGGACTTAATCACTTCCAGATATATACGTACTATGTTCATACGATTCAAACTGGGAGTAACAGATTTAAAAAGCAATAAATTTAGATATACACCAGATAATTGTTCCCTTAGCTTGTCCAAATTGTAATCGTGCTCCTGAAGATGAAATCCACTTTCTTTTCTAATCCCGACATACACTGAATTGCGGAAAACTTATCAAAGCAAGATTAATCTAGAATATTTCAGAACGAGAGGTTATCTGTATTAGAGTCACAGGAACCTGAGCAAGTTGTACATCTGCAAAGTTTATATTCTATGCCTTTAAAAGCAGAAAATCACAACCTATTTAGCAGCTAAGACATCTTTCAATTAGGCGTTTTTGCATACCACATAAACTTGTGCTTATTCGGCAAGGCCAAAGACCTGTCTGTCTGTCTGTCTTTCGGTATGTATGTATGTCTACATCTGTCTGTTGTTTGGATTTTTGCTTTTGTTTGTTTGGGGTTTTCTTTGGGTTTTGTTGTTGTTGCTGTTGTTGTTGTTTTTGTTTTTTTTCTTTTTCTTAAGGAGCTAGTTACTTGAAAAGGTTTTGTGAACTTTATGAATTGCTGCAGTTGTTTGCAGCTATCCATTCCCCTTGTTTAAGGACTTCCAAGTCTGAACAATAAAATCATTTGTCATTGTCATTCTCTCTCTCTCTCTCTCTCTCCTCTCTCTCTCTCTCTCTCTCTTTCTCTCTCTCTCTCTCTCTCTCTGCGCGCGCGAAAGTGTATGATTTGATCAGGGCATGTAGCCAGGAATAACTTAGGTAAGATTGTTTTTTTAGCTCCTTTGTTTGTCACTTTCTCATGTTCCTAATTATAAAAATACAAATAAACAAAATATGAGAAATCAAGAGAGTGGAAGATTGCATTTAAAATTCAGAAATGCAAGAGCAGGTCTTGATAAGCAGCATTGCTAAAAAAGAAATCACCTACAACAAAATACATGAAACAATCTCTCGAATAAAAAAAAACACATACAAGAAACGGCTGTTTTTTATATAGAAAAAAAATCTATTTCTACAGAAATGTTTAGACCCAAACGTAATGATCATTTGATTACTAAAAAATTTGCTGTTCACACCTGGGTCTTTTGTTGGCGTTTTGCTTTTTTCTTGTGTATGTATGTATGTATGTATCTTTGTCCGTCGTGTCCGGACAGAGGAGGCAGCTGCTGTTTTGGAAACTGGGCAGAAATTTGATTATAGTGGAGATGCCTTGCCCATAGTACATCCCCACTCTCTCGGTCAAGTGGGCATAAGGACAGTCAGCGTCGGAGATGTTCTCCAAAGGCCAACCAGGCCCCAGGGCTGCAGCACATAAGGACTGCGCGAGTCAGGCCTAGTCAGAGAGTCATAGTCGATCACTAAAAGACTAAGCTGTAAAGTGGAATTCCATGAGTGGGAAAGCTCCTAGATACTAGGAGGAAAAAGTTTTGCTAACGTGTTACTTTGTAATTGAGATTACAGTAAATATCGTGGCTAATGTTTTGAATAAAAGGTTAACTTCATTTGTAGAATGTTGACACTGATGCAAGCATTGTAAGCAGCTTCGCAGCAAGGTTTAGGAAGCCAGCTAGATTGTTTGTTTGTTGCGTTTTTCGCTTTTATGACGAAGATTGTGGGGAAAATCTACACTGAAGCTAGCACACACTATTGAGATTTGAAATGATATTGATGCATTCAATTCAGGCATATTAGGGGAGCAATATAAGATTTTCTTGCGCTTTTCTGTTTGTGAGAGCAATTTATCATTCTCCAGACACACTCGTAAAATTAATTAGAGACGAATCTTGTTTGTTCTGTTTTTGTAATGGCTTTACACCCCTTTTTCTTGACGTGTCTAATCCCTTTTTATGCCTTGCTGGGGTTTTTATGTCTTCATACAAAGGTGGGTTTTTTTTACAGTCACCTGTTTATATTTTGCTCGTTTTTGTCTGTCTGTCCTTCATAGACGAAGACTTGAAAGAACATATATACACAATTATTTTTGGAAGCGTTTCTTTTTCTTTTAGTGTTAATGATGTATTATTTGTGACTGTATATGTCTACCTCACTATCTATATATTTCTTTTTGTTTCTATATGTCTGTCTTTTTGTCTGTTTTCCTGTCTCATACTCTGTGTGCGTGCGTGCGTGTGTGGGTGCGTATGTGTGTGTGTGTGAGAGAGAGAGAGGTTTTCCAATGTACTTTTAAATCATTAGCTCAGATCAGTCTAAAAAGAAGAAAAAACCCGGAGAGATTTAGCTAAGCTAGGGTTTTTCTTTAAATGCTTTTCAAGGTTACCGTTTTTACCTCTGAAGAATAGGAAAACAGCAACACGTGAGGCGTATGTAGGTAAGAAGACACAGGGAATCCTTATCTCCAAGTAGTGAATGGACATTAAACAAAAACAAAACAAACAAGACACAGAGAAGCCTTCTACACCATATATTGAAAGACGCACGAGCGCGCGCACACACACACTCACACACACACACACAATACACAACACACACACACACACACCCACACACACAACACAAAACCCTTTTTTTTCTTTCCTTCCTTCGCTAGTGTTTTCATATCAAGGTTCATCAGTTGTGAGATTTTTGCGTATGCGCCCCCCACCCCCCCCCCCCCCCAACCCCTCCATTTCAGCGCCGCATTCGGACTATGTGGATACATACAAATCCAAATTTTTGCACGCACGCACACACGCACTTCCACCACCTGTTCACACCCACACCGGCACCCCCCCCCCCCAACCACCACACGTGCTTATACACTCCCAGGGGTTGCGTCATCCCATGCCACACACACACACACACACACACACACACGTCTCTAATCAATTCAATTCAATTCAGTTTAAATACTTTATTATCTCAAATATAGATAATTTTGGTTGTGTATCCAATATCCGGTATCCTTTTTACTTGTTTACCAGGTCAGCTACATTTGCACATCCACACACAACTTTAATCCAATATCTCAGCTTGGTTATACCTGTGCACCTGGTCGATCAGTAGCATAATCAGAAAGGGCTTGCAATGCCTTTGATTTAAGTGGCATTCCTAGTTTTTGTTCACAATGCTTGCTTCTAGCGTCTTTTATGTACTTAAGGCCAGACATGGCAGCTAAAATCATGTCTTGTGAATTGGCTTTTTGACATTCTATTTTCGATTTTTATCTAATACAGAGCATAATACAGAGCATATAATACAGATTTTCTAGAGCTGGTTGTTTTCCGAATAGT
>CM054146.1:32467576-32571027 GCA_028751875.1 Rapana venosa
TGGTGACGTGCCTGTAATTCTAAAACAATGAGAATCTTTATCTATGATATCTGGGAAATATTTACAGTCAATTTATTGAAATCTTTTTTCTTCAATACATACACATCTGAAAGCTCTAAAATCTTATCTGCAACTCTATTTCATACATAAGCATACTACTCTTAACGTCAAAATGATTTTCTTGTAGTAAGTAAACACAAGTACATAATACATCCTTTGCTAAGCCTCAATGACCTTTTGGTAAAATGAAAATACTAACATTACTTCAGCGATGTTTATTTCTTTAATGTATTACGAAAGTTCCTTCTTGATCCAACACTTATCTTTCTGGACATTTTTGCTGTTATGGATTGAATAGCTAGCTGGTTTATAATACACTGCAGTTGTAAGAAAAACAACAACAGCATGTTCAACTGTACATTTCCACAAAAGCTTCTATACAGTATCTGGTAACCAACATAATAATAATAATAATAATAATAATATATGGAATTTATATAGCGCTGAATCTTGTAAAACAAACAAATCGAAGCGCTTGCACTCAAATCATTTACGCGCATGCAACTTTCCTCAAATATAATAAATAACATATTTCAAATTTATGCACGCGTACGTGCACACACACACACACACACACATACACACACACACACGTACGCACGCACGCACGCACGCACGCACGCGCGCGCGCACGACACACACACACACACACACAACCCGCGAACACACTTAGGAGATGAAGGATGCTGTTGAAAAGTAAAGACGGATATGAAGGTAAAGTGTCAGGAAGGAAATAAGTGTATTTTGAGGCTGGATTTGAAGGTATCAAGTGAAAGTTTTTGGCGAAGTGAAAGAGGGAGGTCATTCCAGATGGACGGACCAGAAACAGAGAAAGATCGACAGCCAACAGTGATTTGTTTGAATCTGGGTGTTCGAAAGCACAAAGTATCCGCGGCTGAACGAAGGGAACGGGATGGAGTGTACAGGTGAAGACAGTTACAAAGATAAGAGGGTGCAGATTTGTGGAGACATTTGAAACATCATAATGTAACAAAGCTTTTACCATTTATCTTAGACACCAACCCATTGACATTCCGATGCTGACAGTAAGCACAACATGGATTTAAATTTGATTTGATCTCTCTCTCTCTCTCTCTCTCCTCTCTCTCTCTCTCTCTCTCTCTCTCATCTCACACCCCACACACACACACATACACAACCATGCACACACACACACACATTAGCCCTATCATGATAAAAACCTTTTTTTTTTTTACACATATATCAGTTTCGTTTTTAAGATCCTGCATTTAAATTTGAAAAGTCAGAAAACAGGGCCTCATTCACACACTTTACGTGAGCACTGACGTTAGCTGGTAAGTTGACACACTTTGTCAGGAGCGTGTGTGACAAGCCCAGGAAAGAACACAGCACAGTTTGCATGTGGAGGAGAGGGAACAATATTTAATGTAGGCGGTGACTGACTTTCATTTGTTCCCTCTGACTGAAAAACAGAAATTCTAGACAAAATACAGAGACAGGCAGTGCAACATGCACTAAGTTCTGAAGCAGGCCAGCCAGAATGCTAACATCATCATCATCAATGCCTTTGTGCCTTATTGGCATGTAGAGCAGCAACAAATGTTCTCCACCCCTGTCTGTCTTGGGCCAGCTTCTGAATGGTTCCCCAGGTATGTTGGAAGGTCTTCAGCTCTGTTTTGACAGTCCGACGCCAAGTGTTCTTGGGTCGTCCTCGTTTGCGTTTTCCCTCTGGTGTCCAGTGGAGGGTTGTTCGGGAGATGTTTCCCTGTTCCCGACGGCAGATATGCCCTATCCATCCCCATCGCCTATGCATGATGATGGTGTCCATGCTTTTCTGGTTGCAACGGGAAAAAGTTCTTGGTTGGAGATGGTTCAGGCCAGAAGATGCGCAAGATTCTTCTGAGATTCTTCATGTGGAATGTGGATTGTTTGTCGAGGTCACTCTCAGTCATCCTCCAGCACTCTGAGCCGTACAAAAGGGTGGAAAGAACACAGCTTTGGTATAGTCTTAGTTTGGTCCTGGTGCTGTACTGGGACGATTTCCACACATTGTTAAGATTTCTGTAAGCATTTCTTGCTTTGTTAATCCGGTTCTTGATGTCGCTGCCTGCTCCGCAGTCATGCCTAAAAGTGCTCCCGAGGTACGTGAACTCTTCAGTTATTGGCAAATCTTCTCCATTCACTGTGACCGGTGAGGGGTTCTGAATGTTCAGTGTCATCACCTCTGTCTTCTTCTGACTGATTTTCAGGCCTACTTGCTGTGCGAAAGTGCTGAGACGGGATGTCTTCTCTTGAATATGATGGTGGGTATGTGAGAGCAGTGCCAGATCGCTCGGCAAAGTCTAGGTCTTCAAGCGTTGAGAAGGGGGTCCATCTGATGCCCCGTGACTGGTCAGCTGTTGTCTGTCTCATCACCCAATCAATTGTCAACCGAGTAGTGCTGACATGGGGCAGCCTTGTCTGACGCCGGTTTGTACACTGAAACTGGTTTTGCTGTTTCCTACTCTGCAGGTGAAGTTGTTGTAGAAGCTCTTAATGACTTGGATAATCTCCTGTGGAATTCCATATGCTCGGAGTATGCGCCATACACTTTCTCGATGAATGCTGTCAAAGGCTTTTTCAAAATCTACGAAGTTGATTACAGCTGTCTCTGCCATTCCGTGCACAGTTCGATGATGTTGCACACGGTGAAGATCTGGTCTCTGCATCTTCTTCCTGGTCGGAAACCTGCCTGTTCCTTTCTGAGTTGTTGGTCCACTGCCTCTGAGATTCGTCCGATGATGATCTTTGCCAGAATCTTGCTGGGAACAGATAGCAGAGTGATTCCTCTCCAGTTGTTACAATTGTTCAGGGCTCCTTTCTTTGGGATCTTCACAATGACTCCTTCTGTCCAATCTGCTGGTAGCTGTTTCTCCTCCCATATAGCTGCAAAGAGTGGCTGTAGAACTTTAGATGCAAACTCTGGATCTGCCTTGAAAAGTTCTGCGTTGAGGTTGTCCTGGCCAGGGGCTTTTCCATTCTTGAGAGAGCTGATTGCTGCTATAATCTCTTCCTTCTCTGGTGGTGTGCTGTTCACATTGAGATCGGCATCAGGATCTTGTACAACTGCCTCTTCAGTTGGTGGTGGTCTGTTGAGAACTTCGCTGAAATGTTCTGCCCATCTTGCATCTTGTTCTGCTTCTGTGGTAAGTATTTGGCCTTGTTTATCTAGGATTGGTGTTTCGGTATTGCCCCGGAACTTGCCACTGACAGTCTTGGTGATCTTATACACATGTCCTTGCTCTCCCTTTGCGGCGGCCTCCTCTGCTTGTCTTGCAATATCATCCATGTAGGTACACTTGTCTGTTCTTGTCATTCTCTTCACAGTTTGGTTTGCTTCTCTGTACTGTTTTTTGTACCTCTCTCATCCGCTCTGACTTTGTCTCTAAGATTTTCTTCTTCAGTTCTCTCCTGTTCTCAATGGCTTGCCAGGTGTCTGCTGTAATCCACCTTTTTCTCTTCCTCTGTCTCTGTTCTAAGCACGTTTCACTGGCTTGTGTGTAGGCTGTCCTGACTTGTTTCCACATGGTGTTTATATTAGTCGTGTCCGGAGGTGTGTAGTTTTCAGTATCCACCAGTGCTTGGAACTTGTTTTTCAGCTGGAGGGTGAAAGCACTCTTTACTTTGGTGTTGTGCAGCTTTTCCACTTCAAAATGTTGTTGTCTTGGTTTCTCAGATCCATTTTTTCTCAGCTTCACTTTTAGGGTTGTAGTGACAAGGTGGTGATCACTGCCAACATCAGCTCCTCTCCTTACTTTTACATCTAGGAGTGATCTTCTCCATGTCCCATTGATCATCAGGTGGTCGATCTGGTTTTTGTCTCTTCCATTGGGGGAACACCAGGTAAGCTTGTGGATCTCAGGGTGTGCAAACAATGTCCCTCGAATGGCCAGGTTGTTTGTCATGCAGAATTCCACCAATCTTTCTCCGTTGTCGTTTATGCTGCCACATCTTTCTTTTCCCATGGCTCTTTCTTGGTTCGTGTTGTCCTTTCGACTTTTGCATTTAGGTCACCCATCACTATCCTCATGTCATGGTTTGGTGTGTTTTCCATTTCAGCCTGTAATTGTTCATAAAATGTATCTTGCTTTCTTCTCCACTGTCATTGGTTGGTGTCATAGCACTGGAATGATTGTGGTATTAGCATGTTTACCTTTCATTCTTATCTTCATCATCCTCCTGTTGACAGGTTTCCACTCCATCAGGCACTTCTCCATTCCTTTCTTCATGATAATGGCTACTCCCTCATGGTGTTGGTTGTCATCTCTACCACTGTACAGCACTGTCATTCCTGTGCTGGCTCTGTATTTGTCTAATCCTGTCTATCAGCTTTCACTGACTCGAGAATATGTAAATTGTAGCGTCTCATCTCTGCTGTAGCTTGCGCTAGTTTTCCTGTCTCAAACATGGTTCTTACATTCCAGAATCCTATTTTGGTCTTAGTTTTGGCGCTTAAGACTTCCATCTTCCGGTCAGTGGCTTCCTTTCGGTTTTCACCACTGTCATTCATGCGAGTATCTTCCCATGACTCTGGATACCCGTCACACCCAGTAGTGTTGCCGTTTCTGTAACAAACTTTTTTTTTTACAGAACAGGGTTGTTAGCCCTGTGTCTAACCCCCTACCTGGGGGAAGGGTTCCACCTTAGTCGCCTTTTATGACATGCCTGGTTGGAGGGCAGAGATCCTATTCTTCCGATGCTCGCTTTGCAAGCATACCCCGGGAGTCCCACAGGGGCCAGAATGCTAAGCCGTACTGGTAAGATTTGGACTTTCGTCCAGATAGAATTTCTCACCATCAATAACCAAATGATCAAATACCATGAAAGCCCTTTTCCCATCTTTCCTGGCATCCTTTAAGTGAGGAATAAGTTTCCTTCTAATTTCACACACACGTGGGGTGAAGTCTTCTCTGATGAAGACATTGCTTCCACGGAGTTTGTGTTTAGCCTTCAGAACCATCTGCTTATCCCTGTGGAATGCGCATCTCCCTATGATAGGGGAGTTAGGGTTCCTGTTAAGATGGTGGATCCTGTCAAACTCCATGTCTCTACTCAGTCCTAATTTGTTAGTAAGTCTTTGACCAGTCCTTCACAATTGTCACAAGTTTCATTGTCTAGTCTTGGAATGCCATAGAAAAGGATGTCGTTTCTTTTGGTATGTCGCTCCAAGTCATCAGTCTTTAATTCCAGCTTTTCCACTTTTTCACACTTTTCATTTTGTTCTTTCAGTCTTTGGTTTTCCTGTTTCAGATCAGTAATAGTTTCTTTCAATGATGCTATTTCACTCAGACTTCGTGAACATGTCTCTTTGACTTGTCTCACCTCTTCCTTCAGTTCTTTAAACATGGAGGTCAGCTCCTGCAGGTTTGCTGCCATGTCCTTTAGTGTAGGCTTGACCTCTTAGGAGATGATGAAGCGGAACCAGCACCAGAGTTCAGCTGAGTTTGGCGCAGACTGTCCTTCCTTCCACTGGGTCCAGGTCCAGGGTTCAGCTCCACATCGCCACACTGATGCAGAAAAACGCCTAGGTACAAATAGGCGAGGAGCAAACCTATGGTAACACCGTCATGCAGCCTGCCCAACTTAAATGTCCGATTGTACAATGATTTTTTTAGCATTGCAAGTGGTGACATGAATGCCATGAAGGTGGCCACAAAGCAGCCACACATGGCTCTGAAACTTAAAGCCACCTCTGGATGATGTCTTCCAGTCACTTTACAGTCTTGGGTAAAGGCACAGGAACGCAAAATTCACATTTAAATCCAGAGCTTTAGTCAATAGCTGTTTACATTTCAGCTGCCGGAAGTGTTTCCCCGAGAGAGAGAGAGAGAGAGAGAGAGAGATAGAGAGAGAGTGAGTGAGAGAGAGCAATGAACAATAAGCAATGAACAAAATTTATTCTTTAGGCCACCAGTCCCTAGAATGGGGTCAAATCAAACATGTTAAAACGAAACCAAAACAAAACATGACATATATGGTAACTGCAAAAACATAGTTAATATGAACATGGGACTATCAAAAAATGCAACAAAATGATCTACTGTAAATAGTTTACTACATTAAACAGTTATTCAATGTCCATTTTCCAAATTTTTAACATACCCCTGCCGTATCTTTAAAGCATTGAAAGGTAAAAGCTGAGATTGTGAATGGAAGAAACTGAATCATGTTTCAGCAAATTCATATATGGTTGGTTACTACAGTCCAAATATGTATGTCTTAAATCAGTATAAAGAATGCAGCTCTAGAAAATATTATTCATCTTCCAATGCATTACACAGCTTACACATGTGGCTAATATTTTCCTTAAAAGTTCTTTGGAAATAAGATCCATTAACTGATAGTAAGCCAAGACGAAGGTTTATTAAACAGTCACTGAAATAGTTGATATCTAAGTAATCAAAATATCATTCACATTCAAAGTTAAGCAGTCTATATGTTTGATATATGTCTTTGACCATGACAGATCCATTCCACTCTTGTATATACACATCTTTCATTCTCTGCTTATATTAATAACGATATAAAAGTACGTTCACAACGAACTCCTTGATGCAGCTAGGCATGTCCGAAACCAAGATTAAACAAAATATTCTGAAGTAGTGTCACCCAACATGTTTTACCATGCTCATCCAAATAAGATGCTTGTTTGGATAGTCTATTCACGTCCTTTTTTGAACAGTCTAATCCAGTAACGAGTACACTTGACTGTACTGTTTATATATAATGGGTAGCGTCCTACTTCTACATAAATAAACTTGTTTGGTACCTTGAGTGGTATATTCAGAAAACAGTTACAGGCAAAGGAGTGTATCTGTTCCATGTTTTTCAGTCTATATAGTCCCCACATCTCGGAACCATAAAACAAAAGAATTGGAAGTACCTGTGAATCAAAAATTCTAAAAAAAACCCCAATCTTTGGATCACAAGTCCTAGATAACAAGTAATCATTTACCACATCGAGTACACTGCCCCAAAGTTTCCATTTTTCATTTTCTCCTAAAAATTCGCCTTTGCGAAAAACCATAAAAACTTTTCTCAATGTTAACATTCAAATAGAGATTTTGACATGCATAACGTAAATTGCTGATGTACTTTTTGCAAACCATCTGCAGCGTTGGACATTGATACTATATTATCGGCAAACAAAAAGATATAATTCCAGAAAATCTGGAAAACTCTGAATACACGAAGACCATTATTATCTACTGGTAAAGCAATTTCATTTATATATATATTAAGTAGGACTCATTATATATCCCTGTCTCAGACCAATCGGCCACATAAAAAAATTTCCGTTATTCTGTCTTGGATTCACACGCAAGACACCACAGTTTCGTACATAGCCATAACAGCATCTAAATATTTTCCCAGGACTCCAATCTGAATCATAATATCAAACAAAGGCTGTTGCATAGCCATAACAGCATTTAAATATTTCCCCTGGACTCTATTCTGAATCATAATTTCAAACAAAGGCTGTGGCTGAACAGAAACAGTTTTTCTAGGATCGACAAAGTATGCATAAAGCTTTCCTCTTTTTTTTAGATAAGCATCTCTCCACAACTGTCTGAAATACAAAAATATGATCAGCTTGAAATAACACCGTCTGAATTCAGCCTGTGACTCAGTCAGCTTATCGTACTCTTCATTTCACTCACAAGTCTTTTATTCAGTACTGACGAGTAAAAGGTAAAGGTATCCCATAACCTATGTGGTGGTAGGGGAGGCGTCAGAGACATCACTTCTCTAGGGGCCAGCATATTCGCTGCTTTACCTTCCCTGACCCTAAAGAGGCAGGTACCCATTTACAGCTGGGTGAACTGGGGGACTGTACTAAAACCAAGGCTTTCGGATGAGACTATAAACCGAGGCCCCGTGTTCGAACGCATGCAGAACATCTTGCGCACACATTAAATCCTGTTCCGCTTTTCGGAAGAGTAGGCCATTGTGTGCCGGTGGAAACAGATGACAAAATTTACAAAACCGCATACACACGGGGACTAGATGTAAAAAAGCACATAAGTGCTTATTCCATTATCCTCTGCATCCACAAATGTATTATCTAGAGCAGATATATCATAACACAGCAATGACTGGATTACATCTTTAATGTCCAGTTTTTGCAACCAGCCATTGCAATTCCCATGTACATATTTTTATTTCCCCAGGGATCGGTCACATTTTACCTCCCCTCCTCACACATTACTACCTTCATCATGGATGCCTACTCTCCCTGTTGTTTTGGCCCTTTGCTGACTGGTCTACCACACTGCTGCAGTGTATGTGTGTGTGTGTGAGTGAGTGCGAAGTTCCTTAGGCCTTGTGGGTGACACCGCTCGCGCTCTGTTGCGTGCGTTGACAGGACTTCTTGATCACCTCTGCAGAACTTGAACTGCCTCCTGTTTGTTGACCATATTCATGGTATGCATCTCTGCTTGTGCTCCATCTTTTTTCTGTCACATGTGAATCATCATAGTCACGAGGTCTCTCTGGCACATCATCATTCATACTTCTTTCAGGGAACAAGTCTATTGCCTTGATCTCTATAATGAAAGAGGGCTTGTGGCCTTTGGTATACTCTAGTGCGCCTGAATGAATAAGGCTGTCTGTTGCATTGAGCCTTTGCCTTAAGCTGCCTTCTGTCCACTTCTGCACTGCTTCCTGTATGAACCTGATTGCCTTGATGATCCCACTGACGATCCCACTAGTGATCTTCCTGACGATCCCACTGATGATCCCTTTGACGATCCCACTGACAATCCCCCTGATGATCCCATCCACGATCCTCCTGCTGATCCTGCTTACGTTCCCCCTGGTGATGTCACCGACTATCCTCCTGCTGACGAAGTCGGGGCCATTCTTCCTGTAGAACATGGCTGGCACCCGGTGGCTCCTGCTGCTGATAGTGGCGGTAGGAGTTGTAGCGTGACTGTGCTGGTCCTTTCTCCTTGACGCGGAGTCGACCGTTTACAAAATAAGCCAATTTGCCCTGGTCCCTATGGAAATTCATCATTTCTCTTTGACGCGTAGTGAGATCGGAAGTCACTCTGATGTTGTTTCTTCGCAAAGCTTCGCGTAGTTCTTGGTCCCTGAGGATGTTAATCTGATCTCTCCACCGGCAGAATTGAACCAGTAGTGGGTGTGGCGTGTCATCCTGGTGTCGGCTGCCTATTCTGTAAGCTCATTCAATGTCTTACTTCTGGCAGACATTATAGAAAGACTGGTAGTTCAAGATATCTACTACCAGTTCTTCGTTGGACATTCCTGACTCCGTACCATTTTCCTCAATCCCGAAGAACTTCACTTGGATTCCGCCTTAGTGGCTTCTAGCTTTTCTTCCACCTGGTCTGTTTGCTCTGCCATCAACTCTCTTTCCTCTCGGAGATCTGTGATTTCCTTTTCTCTCAACAATCACTTTCAGCTTGCTTATTCCTGCCGTAAGACGTCGGAAATGTACATCTTGCTCTTGAAATTTTTCTTCAAGTAATCGAAAGATATTTGATGACTGAAGCTGGAAACAGTTCATCAGTTGAGAAAATCTCTAGTCCACATGTAGAAAGACACTGTTTGCTTCTGCCCAGGGTTCATTTCAGTATCATTGCTAACCAGGAGAATAAGGAGGTAAGGTAAAGGAGTCCCATAACCTATAAGGTCGTAGGGGAGCGAGGCGTCAGAGACCTCACTTCTCTAGGGCCAGCATATTGAGGGCGGCGCCCATCTCCTCTCCCTCGCTGCTTTACCTTCCCTGACCCTAAAGAGGGCAGGTACCCATTTACAGCTGGGTGAACTGGGGGAACTGTACTGAAGCCAAGGCGCGCAAACGGTCACCCATCCAAGTGGTAACCACGCTCGACGCTGCTTAACTTGGCTGGGGGAAAGCGAGTGCTCCGACCACTGAGCTATCCCGTCCCCCAGGAGAATATCAGTGCATAAACAGTAAGCCAGTCTGACAACCCAAGAAATGTCAACATGAACATTGTGTTTACCCAGCTTGTCAACAGCCTGCCAGTTAGCATGATGAGAAAAAGGGCTACTTAGTATGTTTTGTTAGCAAATAGATCCTTTTTAGCAAATACATCATTTGCACAATACCATATCTCTTGACATAATAATAATAATAATAATAATAATAATAATAATAATAATATATGGAATTTATATAGCGCCGAATCTTGTAAAACAAACAAATCGAAGCGCTTGCACTCAAATCATGTACGCGCATGCAACTTTCCTCAAATATAATAAAAAACATATTTCAAATTTATGCCACCTGTATGTACACACACACACACACACACCACACACACACACACACCACACACACACACACACACACACACCGCTAACCACTTAGGAGATGAAGGATGCTGTTGAAAAAGTAGGGACGGATATGAGGAAAGTGTCAGGTAGGAAATAAGTGTGTTTGAGGCTGGATTTGAAGGTATCAAGTGAAGGTTTTTGGCGAAATGAAAGAGGGAGGTCATTCCCCGTGGACGGACCAAAAACAGAGAAGGAGCGACGGCCAACAGTGGTTTGTTTGAATCTGGGTGTTCGAAAGCACAAAGTATCTGCAGCTGAACGAAGGGAACGGGATGGAGTGTACAGGTGAATACAGTTACAAAGATAAGATGGTGCAGATTTGTGGAGAAATTTGAAACAGAGGGTATTGATCTTATACTTCAGTCTTTGTGAGACTGGCAGCCAGTGAAGAGATCGCAGAAGAGGAGTGATGTGTTCGGATTTTTTCTTTCTTAGGACCAGTCGAGTGCAGAGTTTTGTATGCGTTGAAGGAGAGTGGATGGATGATGCTGGTAGGCCAGCCAAAAGAGAATTACAGTAGTCTAAACGTAAAAGAATGAGAGATGTGACGAGCTTGGAAGTTGATCAGTGGACAGATACTTGCGAATCGCGCTTATGCGCCGTAGTTGATAGTAGCAGGACTGGCAGGTCTGGGTGATGAATTTTTTCATAGAGAGTGTTTTGTCAAGAACTACACCTAGATACTTCACAGAGTTGGACAAAGGAACTGACGCACTGCCGAATTCTATAGATGTTGTTGTGTGGAGGAAGTTTATGTTTGGTTCCTATGAGCATGGCTTCGGTTTTATCGGCATTAAGTTGTAACTTGTTCGAGTCATCCGGTTTTGAATGTCTTAAAGGCAGAGGACATATTTGTCAGGGGGAAGGCAAGTTTTCAACAGTATCACTGCACTGAAGCGGGAGTGTCATCGGCATAGAAATGATGATAAATTTATGGTGGTTGTTTATTATATGTGAGAGTGGAGCAGTGTAGAGGTAAAGAGAACGGGGCCCAGGACTGATCCCTGTGGGACCCCCACATTCCCATTTTGACAGATTTCGATTGAATTGTGTTTACAATAACTTTCTGGAATCTGTCTGTGAGGTATGAAAGTAAACAGGTGAGGGCTGGGCCATTAATACCAAACGTATTTTGGGGCGAGAAAGACGAATTGGGGTGATCTATGGTATCCAAAGGCTGCAGATAAGTCAAGAAGAGTGAGGAGGGAGATTTTTCCTCCATCAGAAGCAAGTAGAAGTGTATATAAAGTATGGACTAGGGTGGTTTCGGTGCTGTGGTTGGGGCGATAGGCAGATTGAAAAGGGGGAAGGGATCATTGGAATGAAGGTGACTGTTGAGCTGTTTTGAAAAACAACTTTTTCTAGTACTTTAGAGACAAAGGGTAAGTTTGAGACAGGTCTATATTCTTCAGAATGTTGGGATCGAGGTCGGCTTTTTCAGTAGGGGTGTGACTATTGCGGTTTTAAGAGCTTGTGGAAAATGTCCTGACAGAAGAGATGATTTTTCTTTTTTAGTGATAATAGGTACAAGTTGGGGAAAGGGCATTGTGAGAAACAGGAGCAGGTATGAGATCAAGGTCGCTGATTTTATAGTCATTTCCTTCAGAATTGTCATGATTTTTTTTTCACTTGTGGAACAGAAGGAAAAGAGAGGAGTGCCAGTGAACGGGGGATCAGGAGGTGCAGGCTGGAAAAAGGTCGGGATCCGTCTGGAGCGTATGTTGTGGACTTTGTCTAAAAAGAAGGCAGAAAAGATAGATGGAAGTTCAGACAGGCTGTGGGTGGTAGGCAGAGGAGTTGTTTTTGCAGACCCAAGGAGATTTGGGGGTGAGGAAAAAGAGATTTTATGGATTTTAGCGCAGAGAATTTGGGAAGGTAGTATTCTGTCTTTGCTAAATGGATTAAGAGTTTGACTTTGTTTATTTGTTTTCGGAAAAGCTGTTTGTTGATTTCGGTTTTTGATTTCCGCCACTGCCGTTCTAGTTGCCGGCGTTTGCGCTTGGCTATCAGGATGTCTTGGGTATACCATGGCGCACAGGGTCTGTCAGGTAGGAGATGGTCAGTAGGAGGTGCATGCTCATCAAGCAGTTGGCGGAGAACAGTGTTATAGTTTTCAGAGAGGTCAGTGTGGTCAGAGATTTGTGAAAAATGTTCGGAAGCTTGTGAAGAGAAAGTATGAATGTCTAAGGCCTTAAGATGGCGACGAGTAACATATTTCTTCTTTCTGACAGGTTTGTGATGTTGAGGTGGAAAAGAATGGCGGAATGATCAGAATGCAGTTCGTCAGTGACAGAAACAGATGTTAACAAGATTAAATGAAGCATTAGTAATCAGCAGGGCTAAATATGGCCAGATCTGTGCGTTGCTTCGTTTACCAGTTGGGAGAGAGAATGGTTGGACAGAAGAAAGGAAAGACGTTTGACATCTGGAAGAAGATGGTTGTCGAAATGGAAGTTAAAGTCACCGGAATTTATAAGTTTAGTAGGAAGAGGCTGTAGTGGTCGAGGAGTGATGGATTCTTGATGAAAAAGAAAATGTCGGTTGTTCTTACGGCTAGGAGGGGGACGGTTTAAAGCAGCAATAGTATAGAAGTGGCAGGTAAGTTGAGGTTGATTTCGCAAACTTCAAAAGAGTCTGTGGGTTGCAGGTTGTGGCTGAAAGAAGAGCTGTTCCAATGTGATTTTGGAAATTATGGCAATCCCACCTCCGAGAGAGGTCTGGGAAAAGAAATAGTTTATATCCTGGAGGAGTCAGCTGTTATTTTGGGCTCATGGCCCTGTGGGGTTTTAAACCCAAATTTGTGAGGAAAAGGTTAGGTCAATGGTTTTTTTCAGAATGAAATCGGAAATGTAGTCGGGTTTTCCATTTTTGGGCGACCGACTGGCACATTGAACAGCAAAAACTGAAGGAGAAATTTAAGGAGATGGGAGAGGATTTAAGATGAAAGTGGTGAGTTTGGACAAGATAGAGGAAGAGGATGAAGGCGATGGTGGAGATGCGGCTAGCGGAAGAACAGACAAGAGTTTGGATGGTGAATCGGGAGTAGAAGATGGCAAAAGAACTGAAAATTTATCAGGGGATTCGGTTTTTTTGACATACATCATGATACACATCATCATCAGAACAAAAAACATTGTCAGATTCACAAACAACAGAAGAAACGAAAGCTGAAGGGGCGGGTGGACGGCGTGGGGAAGAAGCGTTGACAGCCGTTACAGAAGTGACGTCAGAGGTGAGGGGGGAGACACGGGAGAGGGAAGCCTGCCACTGGCGATGACGCACACCTGCCCGTGTTCCCCGTCTGATTTTGCGGCGATGAATGCCTAAGTTTCGTATATGCTGCATTATTTCAGGAGCAAGTGTGCATGACATGCCAACTTTCAGATCATTATACTTTGTTGGTCGCTTGTACATACTGAACATACGAGAGAGCGAAATGAAAGTCGCCTTCTAGTGAAAACGCTCAATCCCCAAAACAGAGACAGAGACTTCAGACTTCAGATGGTTTATTCATGTAAGGCCATATAGCTCCATATGAAAGGGGGCAGAAAAAAGCAAATAATGTATATGCGTATACAACATACAAAACAGCACATAATACATCTGTACCAAAGACATGAGAGCCTAAGACGTAAGTTTTTTCTGGTAACTGAAAAGCCTTATACAAAAATAGAGCCATCAGCAAACTTAACCGAACAAACAAGGTCAGGCGTAGAATTTCTGTGGAATAAATCTTAGACGCAAAGCAGTGAGAGCAGGACACTTCAAAACAAAATGGACTTCGTCTTCAGCTGATTCTTTACATAGTGGACATAGCATATCGGTATCAGAGACTCGACTATAGCGGAAAGCATCTGCTTTTAAAGTCCGATATGCCGAAACGAAATCTAGTGAGAATAATCTCAAATTCTTATCCATGTTCATTGAGAGATATTTCTTTACTAAAATGTGTTGAAACCTGTATAAATCGAATCTATCGCTAGAGTTGTATACTTTTCCCACTTTTGCCATTACGTCAACCATTCTCTGACAAAAAGGGTTTGATAAAAAACTTTTTTGTCCCACCCCCCCATATTCCTCATATCCAAGCCCCTTCGATTAAAATTGTATATTGATACCCAATTACCCTTGCCTTAAATCAAACAACATGTTATATCCTACGCTATTTATCTTTTAAAAATTTAAACCCGTAGTAGTACCTAACGGCGGAAGTAAGAAAAATAGGGATCTGTTTTTTTCCCATAGTTAAATCGTTTTTGGTGTTTTTTCCCTTTTTCCCCTAAAGCTTTTTCAGTCCAAACAAATAAAGCGAAGCATGCAGAACATCTTGCGCCACACGTTAAATCTGTTCCGCTTTTCGGAAGAGTAGGCCATTGTTATGTGCGGTTGGAAACAGATACAAAATTTACAAAAAACCGATACACACGGGACTAGATTGTAAAAAAAGCACATAAGTGCTTAATTCCATTATCCTCTGCATCCAAAATGTTTTATCTAGAGCGTATATCATAAAACAGAATGACTGGATTACATCTTTAATGTCCAGTTTTGCAACAGCATTGCAATTCCATGTAATATTTTATTTCCCACAGAGGATCGGTCACATTTTACCTCCCCTCCCTCACACAACATTACTACCTTCATCTGGATGCCTACTCTCTGTTGTTTTGGCCCTTTGCTGACTGGTCTGCCACACTTGCTGCAGGTGTGTGTGTAGGCTTGTGGGGTGGACACCGCTCCACGCTGTTGTGTGTTGAAGGACTTCTTGATCAACCTCTGGCAGAACTTGAACAGCCTCCTGTTTGTTGACCATATTCATGGTATGTGTCTCTGCTTGGTGCTCCATTCTTTTTTCTGTCACATGTGAATATCATCATAGTCACGAGGTTCTCTGGCACATCATCATTCATACTTCTTTCAGTGGAACAAAGCTTGTCTCTTTAATTGAAAGAGGGCTTGTGGCCTTTGGAATCCTCTAGTGCGCCTGAATGATTGAGGCTGTTCTGTTCCATTGGAGCCTTTGCTAAGCTGCCTTTGTCCACTTTGACCGCTTCCTGTATGTAACCTGGATTGCCCTGATGATCCCACGTCGATCCCACTGACGATCCTGCTGAGCGAATCCCCTGACGACTCCCACCGACGATCCCATGGTGATCTTCTGGACGATCCCAACTGATGATCCTTTGTTCGATCCACTGACAATCCCCATGATGATCCCATCGACAGTTCCTACGCTGATCCTGCTTACGTCCCCCATCCTTATGATGTCACCGAGGATCCTCTGTGACGAAGTACGGGACCAATTCTTCCTGTAGAACATGCTGGAACCGTGGCTCACCTGCTGCTGATAGTGGCGGTAGGAGTTGTTACGGCGTGACTGTGCTGTCCTATCGACTTGACTCGAGCGACAATTTACATTAGAAAACATAAAAAAGTGACGAGCTATACATACCTTGGGCAAAACAGTTTTTAAGGACAAAACTGAAGATGACCTAAAATCGGCAATACTAATACCTAGTACACATTAACAAATGCTTCCTTAACAAAGACCTGCCACCTTTTAGCAAAAGGAAAGTCTATAACAGATGTGTTCTCTCGGTATGACTGCCCGACATGGTCCCTCACCATGAGCCTAGCAGAGAGATGACAGATCACACAAATGGTGAGCATCACACTACAGTTAGAATTGTAAATGAACAGTTCTGCATCAGATCAATTTGCTAATACATTTTTCCAGTTCTCGCCAAAAGAGAATTAGACTAATGCAGCTCGTCTCTAGTGCAAGGACAAGAGCACAGCAGACACCACAATGTTATGTGAGTGTACCAATAACATTTTCTTTTAGTCTTACAATTACAATACTTACAAAAAATAAACCAAAGCTTCCATGCTTTACTCTACTGCTCAGTGCTATTCACAAGGCAAGACGGTGTTCAGCTTGAAACTGAGATTGCAAAGCATCAGTATTACAAAGCAAAACAAATTTCAATTGCTGGCCATTTAAACCATTCTCCTTGCCATGCTGAAGATGATCCTTTTTGTGATTTGCTTCCATATAATATAATATATGTATTAATATTATTTATACTATTTGCTACATACTGATTATATCACATGGTACTTCTTGTGTGTTTGTGTGTCGTGTGTGTGTGTGTGTGTGTGTGTGTGTGTGTATTCTGTGTGAGTGTGTTGTCGGTGTGTGTGTGTGCGTGCGTGCGTGCGTGCGTACGGCGCGTACGCGCGCGTGTGTTATACACGAGCGGAATATACACTCTTTTAATAAATATAATTCTCTCTCTCCTCTCTCTCTCTCTTCTCTCTCTCTCTATCTCTCTCTCTCTCTCTCTACTCTCTCTCTCTCTCTCTCTCTGGGGGTGTGACAGCACGTGCAGCTAGATGAAGGCTGTGTTTTTCATCCTCTCAGTATTTCCTCAAGTACCAAGGACTGACATAGTGTCGAGGACTACGTTGGTGACTGACTGCATAAAACACTATGCCCGTCGGGGACAGCTGGATTTTCAGGCTTCTTGTGGATGCTTCCTGGCAGTATTCCACCATTTCATGTGGAAGAGAGCAATGTTTTAGAGGGCAATGCGATTGACACATTTTAAAAGCTCGCTCGCGCGTTTGCCGATGTTCTCCTTGGCTTGTCCTGTCTATTTGTTGCTGCGGGGGACAATTTGTTTCTACGCGGTGGAGAGAACCAGCTGCTGTACGTGCGGAGAGTGGAGGCGAACCCTGGATCCAACCCAAGTAACGCTGCTGCCTCCACACCTTCCAGCAGCTCGGGCAGACGAGACTTCACACGTCTCTTCCTTCTCGCTCCAGCAAGGAACCATCCATAAATTGAGGTCCATGTCGACGCTGCAGGGAGATGAACAGGAAACTTGGGACACTGTCGAGTGGAAACCTCAATACGCTTGCATCAGTACTACAACGCCCATGCTTGATCTGGTGCACCGAATCAGAGGATGAAGTCCGGGAGCTGCATCAGAGAATGAGGGCTTTGGAGAAACAAAATCAGGATTTGTTTGACAAAGTCAATACCCTTGAAAATAAAGTATGATGATATAGTAAACCGGTCTAGAAGATACAATCTGATTTTCTTGGTGTGACTAGGACAGGAAAGAAACCAATGAAGAATGTGAGGGTTTTGTTCAGGACTTGTTAACAGACAAACTTGAGCTACCCAACACATTCGAATTTGATCGTGTTCACCGCATAAATTCTAGAACTGACTCACCAATTGAAAAGACAACGGCATCGAGGAAAGCTTGTTCAGTACTTTTCCCACTTTTGCACCATCTACAGTCAACCTTTCTCTGACCCATAGAGTTTTGATAAATACATTGTCGTGTACTACCCCCTGATAATATCATGCATATTCCAAGCCCACAGCGTTCAGATTAACATATTGTATATTAGTTACCCAATTACCCCTTGCCTCTAAATCAAGCAACATGTTATATGGCTATCGCTATTCATCTTTAATAATTTAAACCAGTACTGTATGTACCTAACGGCGGAAGTAATAAAAATAGGGTATCTGCTTGTTTCTCCATATGTTAAATCGTTTGGTGTTTTCCTTTTTACCCCTAAAAGCTTTTTCAGTCCAAACAAATGAAAAGATTCACAGAGCTCAGCAGCTTTTACATGTTTTATTTTCCATTCTTATTACCTTTTCTAAATTCAAATTTTAGACTTTAACCCTATTTTTTTTTTTCCCCGTGGGGGTTTGTTTTTTTGGTTTAGTGTTTTTCCCCCATTTTTCCCAATTCATCGTTTCTCTGCATAGGGCAACATCGTCTGTCAAAACGTGGATCTTAGAGAGGTATTCCCCATCTTACAGGTATTGCCCATTAACATTGAATCCCAAACCAAGTTCCGCGTCTCCAACAGTTCAAATACGGATTACAAGAGCTTTGGAGATATTTGGTCTTTTGGCCTAATCCCTCATCTGACTTTGAAGCTTTAAGACACCTGGTTTTTTGCTGATGCTCTTTTGTATATGTTCTCCAGCAGCTGGGAGTAGTTTTTATTTATGTCTGTTTTTTCAGTCTTGTCAAGTATCTTTTCCACTCTGCTCTCGAATAGCCTTAACCTTGTGAATAGCTTAAAGTTATGTGGAAGAAGGCTGTAGTCCTCCTCAACAGCTTGAAGTTATGCGGGAGAAGGCGGATTGGTCTGTAGGCCCCCTGAACAGCTTGAAGTTATGCGGGAGAAGGCTGATTGGTCTGTAGGTCTCCTGAACAGCTTGAAGTTATGCGGGAGAAGGATGATTGCTCTGTAGGTCTCCTGAATAGCTTGAAGTTACGCGGGAGAAGGCGGATTGGTCTTAGTTGTTGATTTCTTTTGGATCTGTTTTATTGTACAGAATAACTATCTTTGTTTCTGCCCAGCTTTTTGGTGTAAAATGGGCCTCAGTATAAATATAACTAAATGTCTTTATTATATTTAGTTCCCTCAATTTGAGTACATTGCATGCGATTTCATCATTTCCTGGAACCATAACTTCATTTTTTCCTTGTTTCTTCGAGTCTTCTATTGATAGTGGGTCATCATTTGGGCCTGCCAGGGCTTGAGTTTTTAAGCGGTATGTGTGCAGTGGAGCCATATAGAGTTTTGCTATATTTCAGACACGTTTATGAAACCTTCTCTGCTAATTCCCCTGAACACTTTTTATCATGGTGAGATTTTTTGTCTTTTTCCTTCCTTGCATATTTCCTCTCGTTTTTTTTTCTTTTAGTGTGACCTATCTCGGATTCTTGGTTTCTCTACGGATTTTTTTTTGTTTTTTGTTTTGGTCTTCTCTGTCGTTACTTTCTTCATTTAAAAAATCGGTTTTATGTATTCAATACTTTGTTTCAATGTCTTGTTGTCTACCTTTTGAAGGTTGTTGTGTCATCTATCAAGTTTTTTTTTCTCAGTGTCTTCAAGTTACTTTGCCTTATTTTATCTGTTTTTGATCTTTTCTACTTTCTTTACTTCTTCCAGGATTCTTTCATTGAGGACCTTAATGATATCATGTCATTTAGAAGGGCTAGGAATCTGTTTTTCAGTTGCAGCTGGTCTTTTGTTGCTCTAACTAATTGCTGTAGACGCTCATTAGTCTTTGACATTGGATGCACTTCAGCCTTTGCAGCTGTTTGTTATCTTGATGACTCCTCTGCTTATCCTGTGGTCACTTCCAGTGACTAGTTTGGCTATCACCTCACAGTACCTAACTATTGTTATAATTGTTGCTATTGTTAGTTAAGTTTGTATCATTCCCTGCTGAATCTGTCAAGTTTCTTGCTTCTCCATTAGGGTAATACCCAAGTCCACCTTCATTTTTCCAGTAGTGAATCTGTTGCTTTCAGCAAATGAAATGAGTCTGTCTCCCCTCTATATGTACACGGGTTTTAGAATATCTGTAGGAAGTTTTCAGAAATCATCTCAAGTTATTTATTAGTTTTCGCTGTTATGAAGGGAAATTTGAGAAATCTACACTAAAAAACTAGCTAGCGCGATTGAGGGTTTGAAGTTAATATATCGACATACTTAATTCAGGTACATTAAGGGAGTAGCATAAGCTGGTCTGCTTGCGCATTTCTCATCGTGAGAGCAATTTATCATTCTCCAGACGCAATTGTTAAAACATCAAAGATGAATCTTGTTATTCTATTAGTGCAATGGCTTTATATCCTTTTTCTTAGCGTGTATGACACACATTTATAGGTTATTGTTTCTATGTCTTCATACCTTATTATTTATCCATTTATCTGTTTGTCTTGGACTTTAAACATGCATGTTACCCTTTGAAGCTTTTTTCTGTTTATATTTTGACTTCAGCCTCTTCTGTCCGTTTATTGCATCTCTCTCTCTCTCTTCTCTCTCTCTCTTCTTCTCTCTCTCTCTTCTCTCTCTCTCTCTCTCCACCTCTCTCTCTCTCTCACTCTCATCTAGTTTTGATGCACTTTGTTTTAAGGAGACCTTTATTTACACCCTCCCTCCCCCCACCCCCCAAAAAAATAAAAATAAATAAAAGCACACGTACTTATTGATATGGAAACAACAATAGTGTAGCTTGAAATAAGATTCACGTTCTTTTTGTGCTCCTGATAAAACCATGTTCCTTGGCCAGAAGGCCATCGTTTCCAGCTACTCTCAAGACCGGAGTTGACCATCTTCTCCAAATCTTGCAAACACAGCTGGTCAAAGCTGTCTGTATGTATTTATCTGAGTGTTTCACGTTCTTTTCAGGTCTTGGGATGGGATGGTATATACTGCCATTCATGAGATGCATAAAGTGTTTTTGACTTGACTTGACTTGAATTGACTTAACATCAGTGGCGAACAAGGGAGCGAAATAACCGTCATCCAAAATAATATGATCATATACTGTTAGGAGCATTCTCAAGCATCTGTCGGGGGGGAGGGGAGGGGGTGGTAAAAGACTGTAGTGAATACCATCAGCTAAGGTCTCTTCTCACATTTGCAGGACACTTCTTAGTTCAAGCAAGAAAAAGGAAGATAATGATTTTTGCCATTCTGGGAGAAACAGTTTAAGGGAACTACTTTCAGCAGTTTTGTTCTCAGGAGTGCTTGTGTTCTGGAAGTCAAAGAGGAGTTCTCCTCGGGATGGTGACCAGCAGGTTAAGGTGAGCTACTGGCCTCCTTCTTAATTCGTAACATGAAACAACCCAACCTGACAGAAACGCTTCCACTGCCTCAGGCCCCGCTGATTTTAAACACATGACGTAACGTGGCCCGCAGTTTCTGATGGGCTAACACTGCAGCTGGAGACAGTTGCTGTCAGACGAGTTGTTGTGCTTTCTTCCCCTGTGCCACACGTTGGTAGTCTGTGTCTGTGTGAATGTGCGCAAAGACGTGTTCACAGTCACCCACGTACCAGCAAAATGACACCACACCAGAACTTAAGGGTCGGAACAGAACATTATCTTTTACGTCATCTTTTCCACCAGTTTCCCCAAATTCAGTGTTTTCAATTGTTTTAGCTTCCCAGCCAATTATTCCAACTCTTCACTCATACAAGCACACGCATGGCCATAGAAATACAAACAGTATCAGTGGGCTTCTTTCTCCTTGCTCCATCTATGTTGTCTGTTGACTACAGATTCGAAGATTCTTCCAGACCTGGGGGGTCGCGTTTTATCGGTTTCGGGTGCGAATATGTTTTTTCCAATGTTCCCCGAGACACCAATGTGGTTGGTGGAGTTCTCGGTGGGTCCGCTTTGATCTGCTGTCATAGGAAGGACATGACCAGCTCGACAGCTTACAAGGTCTTTTTTCCAGACTGTGTCTGTCGTACCCGTCCTACACAAGCGTTTTTACAGACGGCTCAAGTCCGAGAGAGGGGTGGATGCGCCGCGTGGCGTCCCACCATCAAGGGGATCTGTGCTTTCCCACCACTTGCCTTCGGACGGCTTGGAGTACAAGGCGAACTTAGTGCTCTTGTTTTGTCCCTGAAACTGATTCGGGGTTCTGAGGGAAAGCTTCTTGGTATGTGCGGATTCGCTCTCAGCTCGGGAGGCTGTTGTTGTAGGAGCATAAATCATTCTAGCTTCAGAAGTTCTACGAATTGTATATTCCCTTGAAGAACGGGACGGATGTGTTATTGTTTTGTAATGGATCCGGGGGCACGTGGGCATTTGGGGCAATAAAAAACGGTTGAAAGACTCGCCAGGGGTGCATGGTGAAGAACACTTCCAGGTTCACGGATATGAAACCAAAAACCGTAACAGTACATCCTGTCCCTTTGCAAGAGGAATGGAAACCGGCTCAGATTCGCCCTAATCTGAGAGAATTGCTCCCTCTGTGTGTCTTAAAACCAAAGGAAGCAACAGGGCTCTCCAGACTACACACGGGTCATTATCATATCACCCACGGTCATTTGCTTAAAGGAGTAGGGAACCCCATGATGTGTGACTTGTGATGTGCGGGTAACCTCAAGCATCTGCTTCTGGAGTGTCGAAATGTCGAGAATATTGGCTCAGCATTTTACTGCAGGCTCGCTGTAGATCCTCTTTCGGGTTGTTACACCGGACACCAATTTTAACTTCATGACACGAATCGGGCTTTTTCCGTTTGGTATGAGTGAAGTGGTACAGTTGGTCACTAGAAACAAGGTCGTTTTAAGGAATTTGGTTTTGTTGTATCTCGTTTTTGTGTGGTGATTGTGGTTTTTCCCACAACGCGGTTGCCCGTTCCTGGGTTGACACCTTATGGTTGGCCAGGGAGTTGCTACAAGGAACGACAGTAGAGTTTGTTGTATACCTGTTTTAATCTGCAATAGCTGTACAGTTTTAATCTGAGATTTTAAAAAAGTTGACAGCTGACAAGCCCTGATATGCCTCTGTGTGTCGTTGGGGCTAATAAACAACAGGCATTGGATTGGTTTAGATGTCCTGCCGTACAATTGGGAGATTCTAGGGAACAGGCAGCGCCCCATCACGTAGATGTTCCAGCAGATATACTATACCGCTCCTTCACACAGCAGAGGCCATTGAGAAGTCACTGCTGACGTACCTGAAAGTCAAGTAGTTTGCAGCCTTATTTTGGAGATCCTGGTTTAGGCATCAGCCGGGTTTTGACAAATCAAGCCGGAAAAAGGACACCACAATGGGACTCTAGTCGACCAACCTCCATGCATCTGACTATCACCTATCCCTTTGCTCTACGGACAATACCTGCTGAGTTCGCTCATGAAGACTTGCGCACTGATATACCTTCTTGCCAAAGGCAACTGAGATCCACAGGAAATATAAAACCCATGTAGAAAAATGCATACCTGTGCAGCAGATTTGTTGTGAACCCACTGTTCCTCACTGCTAAGTTTTAAAAGAAAAAAAAAAAAGAAAAATCGGCAGGAGAAGGATTCAGATCTGTGACATGGTTTTAGGATTTTCCTGGCCCAATTCCTTGTCAACCAAGACCTTTTAGGTGCCCGAGGAAAGATTATTTAGCTGGACGTGTGATTACAGATGGCCAGTGCCTCAACAGGCAATGATACACCCTTCGTCCATTCTGCTGAGAATGTCAGACCTGAAAAGATCCTCAATATGCTCTTTTGACATCTTTGGCGCATAAGGACTCCTCACACACCGCATTCTGCTACAAGATGACAGGAAAATGTTTCGCGTCCGTGAAGATCATCATGCACCGACCACAGGAAATCCAAGAATAAGGTGAGATGGGCTTACTGACAGATTCCAGGACACAAGAGCGAACTGTTCAAAGGAATGGGAAGTAATTAGGAGCCTTGCATTTAGAGCACACGGGTCTTCTTCCTCCAAGAAGAGGCAAGCTAAAGAATCGAAGTCCATTTTGTTAGTGTTCAATGTAAACAGGATTTAAGGAATATTTTTCTAAATCAACACAACAGTTATCGCCCATTTTCGATCTGCTTACAAGTTACAACAGTACCTTCAGACATCTTTCTGTGTTATTTTTCATTTTCTTCAATAGACGGAAAACCGATCTAATCGTGCGCAGGGAATAAAACATCGTTAGCTAAATGTGCAAATAGTTGTTAATGTCTTCATTGTTATGTTCACATTGCCATTTTTTTGCTCATTTTCATTATGGAACAAATGAAACATACTACATCTAGTAGTTTTTGAAGACATGGTCAAGTCTAATATGATATATGTGTGTCGCTCTCCTATATGTCCTATTTCTGTCTGTCTGTCTGGTTGTTCTGTCTGTCTTCCCTCCCTCCCTCTCTCTCTTCTCTATCTCTATCTCTCTCTGTGATAGTGTGGGTGTGTGTGTGTGTGTGGGTGTGGACTGTGTATGTCGTGAGGGTCCTAAGATTTAACAAAGGCCTCATGATGTTTAAGATAATGACCGTACTGTTCCCTCATCCTTAAAAAGACAATTTTCCAATGAATCATTCCAGAAATACTGAAAAAATGCCGAGTGTCCCAGAGAAGTGTTCCCAATCCAAGATTAGATTTGTTTAAATCTATTTACTATTACGCAGGCCTGTACTGTGGAAAATCACTTCCTGACTCATTTAGAAAACACCAATCAATGACAAATCTTTAAAGTTTTTTCCCATCCACTTGGTGCATCAAATAATAAACCACACTTGATCGTGTTAGGAAGCAAGTAAATAATCCTCTTATTCTATCATTATCCCCCCCACCCCCTTCTCTCTCTCTCTTCTCTCTTCTCTCTCTCTGGGGGGAAAAGAGTTTTTATTACCAGTTGTTATAGAAAGATTGATCTTATGCAGATGGCAAGAATGGGACTTCCACGTTAAACATACAGTGAGAGGTTTAGCTTATATAGAATTTTTGCGGTTGTTCATGACAGGAAACCATATCTGGAAAATGGTCTAGACAAAACATTTGAAATTTATTATGACAAGGTTTAGATTTGGCATATTTCTGAAACATAGTACACACCAAAATCGCTACCAAAACATATTCTGATTGGATTGACTTGCCATTGTGTAATAACTGGAAAATGAGGATGAAACACATTTCATGGTTGTGTTGCACTATTTCAGTAAGCTAAGAGCACGGTATATACCATTGAAATTTTACAAATACCTTGCAAGTTTGATCTGTGTTTACTTTTGTCATCTATGAACGAAAATTTGTCCGGAATGTATCGATCTACTTAATATTAAGGCATTCAAATTACGAATCAGTGCTGACTTAGTTAAGTTTGTTAATGTGTGTGTATAGTGGAGTGATAGTGATTTCATTAATATACCTGTGTACTCTACCCCTTCATTAGGGAGCAATGGCCTTTACATAATAAACATTCCGAATCCGAATCCTAATTCTCTCTCTGGGGGAACGCTTCGGGTAGTTGAAATGTAAACAGTGTTGAATGAAGCTCCACATTTCAAGTTCTAGAAGAATAATCCGAGGTTGGCTTTTAAGTTTCAGGCCCATGTGTGGTGCTGTTTGTGGCCACCTTCATTGTTTCATGGTCGGACCCACTATGATGAGAAAAAGAAAATCTTTTGTATATTCCGAAATTCTCATTGAAAGTTGGGTGGTGCAGGACTGTGTTTTGTACAGTAGGTTTGCGCGTCCTCGACTTATTTGTTACCTAGGCCGTTTTTTCTGCATCGGTTGTGGCGATTGTGAGCAGCTGTTAAACTGGACCTGGACCCAGTGGAAGGAAGGGCAGTTCTGCGCCAAACCCAGCTGAAACTCTGGTGCTGGTTCCGCTTCATCTGGTCTCCTAGAGGACAAGGTCGGGGACCTACATGTAGGGACCTGGCAGCAAACCTGCTGGAGCTGACCTCCATGTTCAAAGAACTGAAGAAGAGGTGAGACAAGTCAAAAAGAATGTTCAGGAACTCTGGAGTGAATGGCTTCCTTGAAAGAGACTGTTATGATGAAAACAGGAAAAGCAAAGACTGTTAAGAAGGGAAAAACGAGGAAAAATTGTTGTGAAAAGGTGGTGAAAAAGGCTGTGGAAAGTTAAAGATGATAAGAAACCAACATTCTTTGTCTATGGCATACCATAGTCAGGGACAATGAAACTGACGTGGGACGACTGTGAGCTGAAAACTTTCAAAGACTCTTAATGACTTAAAACTTGTGGACTGAATTGAGCTGAGTCCTGACATGGAGTTTTTTGACAAGATCCATCGTCCTGAATAGAAAACCCCAAACTCCCTATCATAGGTACATGTGGCATTCTACAGGATAAGAAATGGTTCTTAATGCAAATGCAAACTCCGTGGATGCAATGTCTTTTCATTGGAGGAAATAGGACTTCACTCCACGTACTGTGCGTGCGTGATTTAGAAGTTGGAAACTTGTTCATCATTTGAAGGATGCCAGGGGAAAAGATGGGGAAAAAGAGCGTTCATGATCTTTGATCATCTGTCATTGATGGTAAGAAATTATCTGGACGTTAAGTCAAGATCTACAAAATACGGTCTAGCATTCTGGCTGGCCTCTCCTCCTGCTATTAAAAATTAAGCCCATGTTACAATTACATGTCTCTGTTTTTTTCACTGGGTTTTACTGTTTTTCATGTCAGAGGGAACAAATGAAAATCAGTCACCGCCTGCATTAAATTTTGGCCCCCTTAACTCCACGTGCATAACTGCACTGAATTCTATCCTGGGCTGTGACCCAAAGGCTGCTTGGGACATGGTAACTGTGTCAATGTTGCCAGCTATGTCAGTGCCCATGTAAAGTGTGTAAATCAGCTACTGTTTTTCTGGGCCATTCAAATGCAATATGGCAAACGATTTTTAAAACGAAACTTAATTATGTGTATGGTAAAAAAAGGTTTTTGTCAGGATAGCGCTAATGAGTATGTTGGTGCAGTGCGTTGTGTACGCGTTCGCGCGAGCCGCGCGCTGCGTGTTGTTAGCGCGTGTGTGTGTATGTGTGTGTGTGTGTGTGTGTGTGTGTGAAATCATTTTCAATATTTAAATCATGTTTGTGTTACTGTCGCTTGGAACTGTCAATTGGTTTGTGGGTTCTGAGATAAACGAATAATAAAAAACCCCGACCTTTGTAAATTATGATGTTGGTTGTCAGATACTGTATAGAGGCTTTTGTTGAAATTTGCAGTTGAACATGTTGTTGTCATAGTTTTTTCTTACTCCGACTGTGCATTTATAAACCAGTAGCTATTCAATTTTATAAACGGAATAAGGTCCAGGAAAGATAAATTGTTGATCCAAGAAGGAATTTTTTGTTTTTCAGTAAGCGATTTAATAAAACATCACTGAAGTAATGTTGTATGTTCAATTTTATCAAAAGGTCATGAAGGTTTGGAAAAGGAGGCATTATGTGATGATGTTCATCTACTCTAGGAAATCTTGTTGTTGTTAATTGGGGTATGCTTATGTCTGAAATATGTTGCAGATAAGATTTTAGAGCGTTCTGATGTGCATGTATTGAAGAAAAGGAGATTTCATTCAAAATTGACTGTAACTATTGTCCCAGATTTCATAGATCAAGGATTCTCATTGGTTTTGAATTTCAGCAGTCACACATGTTTGGATTACAGTTGCATTACGGTGGAGGGGGGTGTTGTAGAATGGCAAATATATGATAAAAATATTGTGTATAAGTCTGAATGGATGTATTCTTAATTTTGGTAATATTTGCTGGATTTGTCGTGTTTGTTTTGTGCTATATCAGAAACATGTAGAAAGTGTAATGATTGTATCTGCTGATTTGTTAGATGATATATATGTTATTATAGATGGCACAACTGAATATGAACATAATCAAACAACGTAGATTTTTCTTTTCAGGTTATTTGAACCATTTACTGTCAAAAGATCATCTTATGCTTATGTTGATATAAATATGAAAATTACTGTTTACAGATTATGATTTGGAACCCCTGGCACTGTGTGGCTTTGAACTGGTGTATTGTGCCCCTTCAGTAAGGGGCCATAGCCTATACTAATAAACCATTCGAGTTACGGAGTTCGAGTTCTCTCTCTCTCTCTCTATCTCTCTATCCTCTCTCTCTCTCTCTCTCTCTCTCTCTCTCTCTCTCTCTCTCTTCCTCTCTGTATGTGTGTGAATATTTTACTTGAATATCTCATCTTGTGTTTTTGCAAGTGATTCTGCAAATAATTTCCAACTCTATCCTACTTCTTTGTGTAGCTATCATAAACTGTAGGATGATTTTTTTTTCTAAAAAAAAAAATAAAAACTAACCATGCCACAATGTCAATCACAGCGAGGGTGCTAATGATGATAGTAGTGTTGGCGAATTGAAAATTGTATCCGCCCCACCCCCCCCCCCCCCCCCCCCCCCCCATATCACATGGATTGGAAAATGTGTCGTTGTAACTCTCTCTCTCTCTCTCTCTCTCTTCTCTCTCTCTCCTCTCTCTCCTCTCTCTCGCCTTTCTCTGTAAATGTTGTGCTTCATAGATTTTATTGTCGTGTTTACAGTTTGTATCCTGATGAATGCTTATAAGATTTTATATTTCAGTTTTATACGTATGTTGAACTGTATTTGAGGATTTGTGTTTTATTTCAATATCTTATTGTTTTGAGTGTTAGGAATTATGTATAGTCTTTAAATTTTTGGTGTTTTCTTGCGGTTTTGGTGTTGTGGTTTTTTTTTCTTTCTACTGTGTGAGTGTATGGTATTGGGTTTATTTTATTATCATTATGTATCCCTAAGGCGGGACTGGATATATGTAAAAATTACACCACATAGGTGCTTAATCATTATCATGGAAATAAAAGAATTTGTCATATATCATTGTCAATGTCATGTGTGTGTGTGAAGTCAAATCAAGTCAAACTTTTATTTCCAGATATTACATTGGATAAGCAAATAAGTGTTGATTTCTAGGATTTCAAAAAATGGGGCCCATGGGCCCCACCCCCACCCCATTCATGAAAAGGGGACAAGTAGTAATTGCCTTACGGTTGCTATCAGTTTCTTGCTATTTTTTTCAAGGAAGAGAATCAATCAACAGGCAGATATAGGCAGGAAAGATTAAATATTCACATGTGTTGCAGTTAATCTGTAGCAAGCACTTCCTGACACAGGAGAGAGAGGAGAGAGGAGAGAGAGAGAGTGAGAGAGAGAGAGAGAGAGAGTGCCAAGACACGAGAGAGGGGGTGGATGGGGATAGAAGGAGAGTGGAGTGGTGGAGGGGAGAGAAAGGGGAGTGGTGGAGAAAGAAAGGAGAGGTGGTGTTAGGAGAGTTGAGTGGAGGTAGAGGGTATTAGGAGATAGAGAGAGGAACTCGAACTCGAAACTAGAAATGTATTTTATTCACAAAAAGGCATTGAAGGGGGGTGCCGAACTGGCTTAGTATTTAGTTTTTTTTTTTAAACCACACACCACACACACACACACTCACACGACAACATGTTATGTATATACTAAAAGTCAGCTACCAAATATATGTGATTAGGATAACATTATTCTCTTATTTGAAAGCTTTACACAAATATAAAGTGAGGCTGCGCACAACCTCAGGATGACTTGATGCCAGGAGTAACAGAGTTAAATAAATATTAGGCTGTCTACTATATTTAACAGGTATGTAGTTCTGCCTAACATCCTCTATTACTGAAACAGCACAACACAAAAATGTACTTCCAATCCTCGGTTTTCTTGCTTACAATAATGGGCAAATAAACAGCCTGAGTCGTCAATATCATGTTCTCTGTATCTGATTTATGAACATTATAGCTGATACACCATGTCTAAACTTAGTACATAATTCTTTTCATTGTATAGCCTTATCAAGTTTTAGATAAGGTTTGACATCATGCGCAATTTATAAATTGTCTGTACTTTTGAAAGATTTCACTGTTTTGTATTGATCCACCTCCATTGCTGCATTCGGCAGTCCAATCATCTTTGCCTGAAAGCGTAATAAAATCTCTTCAATTTCCGATTCTTGATGTGAGTCAAACAATTCCACCCGAGTTCACACAAACAGGTACGTATTTGTGCTGCAGTGCTTTTTCCCTTGACAATTTAGATCATATAAGCACTGGTAGGATTTAAAAAGGTATGCCTGCTTCATTCATAGCAGAATCTTAAACCAAATATCTAATGCTCTTACAGCAGCATTAACAGAGAGGGGTATATATTAGTTTCACTATAAACAGATCATTAGGTGTACGTCTAATTATGCCTAAAAACTGCTTTAAAGCAAAGGGTGCACTGATTCACAATGTGTTACAAGCTGCATCCAAGCCCCAGATTTCTGCACCATATTACACAGTGGTGTTGTTATTGTGCCTCAAATACTTAATGAACAAATCGAAAGAGTTATTATTCAATATTCGTATGTTTTTTCAACACAATCAACAACTTCGTTTACCTCGATTTGCCAGATCTTACATGCAGTTGTGTAAATAAGCTTAGTAGAAAAAACAGATTCCTAAATCATTGATATACATTAATCACAGGCATATTATTTCCATTGTACAAACCATTTTTTCATGAGCAGATAAAATAGCCACTTTTCTCATAAACGTATTACTCTTACTCAGTTAACCTTAAGAGCCAGTGCTGTTGCAGCCACTGTTTTAAGCGGGTTTAACTGCTTTTTGTAAGCCATACAACTGTTTCAGGATAGCAGGATAACATCTCGCAAAGCAGAAGATTAATAAACAACTCTGAGAAATCTTGTGGGAAAGTGGCACGATGTGTACCTTTTTGATGATGTCTCTGGCTAACTCAGTGATAAAGATCAAGAAATCATAAGCGGGCTTCATACAATCACCCTGATTGTACATCCTGGGGTACAGTATATTATGTCAGTCGCTTTAGTTCCCATCTTATTCTGCTTCTGACCATTCTGATACTTGGCTCTACAAAAATCGTTAATAGTTTACTACCTTCCACTCATTTTTTTAGGAGGAATAGGCCACATAATTTTCCTGTTAACAGTATCAATATGTGTTTCAATGTCAAGAATTGATACATAGAGCTTTCGGTTATGAGACAATCTGTTTCTGTCTACGCAGCAGAGTACTCATATGTTGATAGAGGGGAGTTTACCTCTCTTGATTTAAACAAGCTTGGTGCGACGCCCTGGAATGTTTATGCATTCTTTTCCACTTGCCTGTTTCCGTGTGTGAAGTTGTATTTTTTGGGTGTCGTTGTTTGTGTTTTTCCACACATTTATTGATTTTTTTTATTACTTATTTTTATACGAAGCATGCAGAACATCTTGCGCCACACGTTAAATCTGTTCCGCTTTTCGGAAGAGTAGGCCATTGTTATGTGCGGTTGGAAACAGATACAAAATTTACAAAAAACCGATACACACGGGACTAGATTGTAAAAAAAGCACATAAGTGCTTAATTCCATTATCCTCTGCATCCAAAATGTTTTATCTAGAGCGTATATCATAAAACAGAATGACTGGATTACATCTTTAATGTCCAGTTTTGCAACAGCATTGCAATTCCATGTAATATTTTATTTCCCACAGAGGATCGGTCACATTTTACCTCCCCTCCCTCACACAACATTACTACCTTCATCTGGATGCCTACTCTCTGTTGTTTTGGCCCTTTGCTGACTGGTCTGCCACACTTGCTGCAGGTGTGTGTGTAGGCTTGTGGGGTGGACACCGCTCCACGCTGTTGTGTGTTGAAGGACTTCTTGATCAACCTCTGGCAGAACTTGAACAGCCTCCTGTTTGTTGACCATATTCATGGTATGTGTCTCTGCTTGGTGCTCCATTCTTTTTTCTGTCACATGTGAATATCATCATAGTCACGAGGTTCTCTGGCACATCATCATTCATACTTCTTTCAGTGGAACAAAGCTTGTCTCTTTAATTGAAAGAGGGCTTGTGGCCTTTGGAATCCTCTAGTGCGCCTGAATGATTGAGGCTGTTCTGTTCCATTGGAGCCTTTGCTAAGCTGCCTTTGTCCACTTTGACCGCTTCCTGTATGTAACCTGGATTGCCCTGATGATCCCACGTCGATCCCACTGACGATCCTGCTGAGCGAATCCCCTGACGACTCCCACCGACGATCCCATGGTGATCTTCTGGACGATCCCAACTGATGATCCTTTGTTCGATCCACTGACAATCCCCATGATGATCCCATCGACAGTTCCTACGCTGATCCTGCTTACGTCCCCCATCCTTATGATGTCACCGAGGATCCTCTGTGACGAAGTACGGGACCAATTCTTCCTGTAGAACATGCTGGAACCGTGGCTCACCTGCTGCTGATAGTGGCGGTAGGAGTTGTTACGGCGTGACTGTGCTGTCCTATCGACTTGACTCGAGCGACAATTTACATTAGAAAACATAAAAAAGTGACGAGCTATACATACCTTGGGCAAAACAGTTTTTAAGGACAAAACTGAAGAAGACCTAAAATCGGAATCTAAATACCTAGTACACATTAACAAATGCTTCCTTAACAAAGACCTGCCACCTTTTAGCAAAAGGAAAGTCTATAACAGAATGTGTTCTCTCGGTATGACTGCCCGGACATGGTCCAGCACCATGTGCCTAGCAAGGAGATGACAGATCACACAAATGGTGGCATAACACTACAGTTAGAATTGTAAATGAACAGTTCTGCATCAGATCAATTTGCTAATACATTTTCTCCAGTACTCGCCAAAAGAGAATTAGAATAATGCAGCTCGTAGTGCAAGACAAGAGCACAGCAGACACCACAATGTTATGCTGAGTGTACCAATACATTTTCTTTTATGTCTTCAATTACAATACTTACAAAAAATAAACCAAGCCTTCCAAGCTTTACTCTACTGCTTCAGTGCCTATTCACAAGGCAAGACGTGTTTCAGCTTGAAACTGCAGATTGCAAAGCATCAGAATTACAAAGCAAAACAATTTCCAATTGCTGGCCATAAACTTCTCCATTGCCATGCAGAAGATGATCCTTTTTGTGATTTTCTTCCATATAATATAATATATGTATTAATATTATTAATACTATATGCTACATACTGATTATATCACATGGTACTTCTTGTGTGTTTGTGTGTCGTGTGTGTGTGTGTGTGTGTGTGTGTGTGTGTATTCTGTGTGAGTGTGTTGTCGGTGTGTGTGTGTGCGTGCGTGCGTGCGTGCGTACGGCGCGTACGCGCGCGTGTGTTATACACGAGCGGAATATACACTCTTTTAATAAATATAATTCTCTCTCTCCTCTCTCTCTCTCTTCTCTCTCTCTCTATCTCTCTCTCTCTCTCTCTACTCTCTCTCTCTCTCTCTCTCTGGGGGTGTGACAGCACGTGCAGCTAGATGAAGGCTGTGTTTTTCATCCTCTCAGTATTTCCTCAAGTACCAAGGACTGACATAGTGTCGAGGACTACGTTGGTGACTGACTGCATAAAACACTATGCCCGTCGGGGACAGCTGGATTTTCAGGCTTCTTGTGGATGCTTCCTGGCAGTATTCCACCATTTCATGTGGAAGAGAGCAATGTTTTAGAGGGCAATGCGATTGACACATTTTAAAAGCTCGCTCGCGCGTTTGCCGATGTTCTCCTTGGCTTGTCCTGTCTATTTGTTGCTGCGGGGGACAATTTGTTTCTACGCGGTGGAGAGAACCAGCTGCTGTACGTGCGGAGAGTGGAGGCGAACCCTGGATCCAACCCAAGTAACGCTGCTGCCTCCACACCTTCCAGCAGCTCGGGCAGACGAGACTTCACACGTCTCTTCCTTCTCGCTCCAGCAAGGAACCATCCATAAATTGAGGTCCATGTCGACGCTGCAGGGAGATGAACAGGAAACTTGGGACACTGTCGAGTGGAAACCTCAATACGCTTGCATCAGTACTACAACGCCCATGCTTGATCTGGTGCACCGAATCAGAGGATGAAGTCCGGGAGCTGCATCAGAGAATGAGGGCTTTGGAGAAACAAAATCAGGATTTGTTTGACAAAGTCAATACCCTTGAAAATAAAGTATGATGATATAGTAAACCGGTCTAGAAGATACAATCTGATTTTCTTGGTGTGACTAGGACAGGGAAAGAAACCAATGAAGAATGTGAGGGTTTGATTCAGGACTTGTTAACAGACAAACTTGAGCTACCCAACACATTCGAATTTGATCGTGTTCACCGCATAAATTCTAGAACTGACTCACCAATTGAAAAGACAACGGCATCGAGGAAAGCTTGTTCAGTACTTTTCCCACTTTTGCCATCTACAGTCAACCATTCTCTGACAAAGAGTTTTGATAAATACATTTTCTTGTCCTACCCCCTGATATATCCATGCATATCCAAGCCCCAGTTCAGATTAACATATTGTATATTAGTTACCCAATTACCCCTTGCCTCTAAATCAAGCAACATGTTATATGGCTATCGCTATTCATCTTTAATAATTTAAACCAGTACTGTATGTACCTAACGGCGGAAGTAATAAAAATAGGGTATCTGCTTGTTTCTCCATATGTTAAATCGTTTGGTGTTTTCCTTTTTACCCCTAAAAGCTTTTTCAGTCCAAACAAATGAAAAGATTCACAGAGCTCAGCAGCTTTTACATGTTTTATTTTCCATTCTTATTACCTTTTCTAAATTCAAATTTTAGACTTTAACCCTATTTTTTTTTTTCCCCGTGGGGGTTTGTTTTTTTGGTTTAGTGTTTTTCCCCCATTTTTCCCAATTCATCGTTTCTCTGTAGGGCAACATCGTCTGTCAAAACGTGGATCTTAGAGAGGTATTCCCCATCTTACAGGTATTGCCCATTAACATTGAATCCCAAACCAAGTTCCGCGTCTCCAACAGTTCAAATACGGATTACAAGAGCTTTGGAGATATTTGGTCTTTTGGCCTAATCCCTCATCTGACTTTGAAGCTTTAAGACACCTGGTTTTTTGCTGATGCTCTTTTGTATATGTTCTCCAGCAGCTGGGAGTAGTTTTTATTTATGTCTGTTTTTTCAGTCTTGTCAAGTATCTTTTCCACTCTGCTCTCGAATAGCCTTAACCTTGTGAATAGCTTAAAGTTATGTGGAAGAAGGCTGTAGTCCTCCTCAACAGCTTGAAGTTATGCGGGAGAAGGCGGATTGGTCTGTAGGCCCCCTGAACAGCTTGAAGTTATGCGGGAGAAGGCTGATTGGTCTGTAGGTCTCCTGAACAGCTTGAAGTTATGCGGGAGAAGGATGATTGCTCTGTAGGTCTCCTGAATAGCTTGAAGTTACGCGGGAGAAGGCGGATTGGTCTTAGTTGTTGATTTCTTTTGGATCTGTTTTATTGTACAGAATAACTATCTTTGTTTCTGCCCAGCTTTTTGGTGTAAAATGGGCCTCAGTATAAATATAACTAAATGTCTTTATTATATTTAGTTCCCTCAATTTGAGTACATTGCATGCGATTTCATCATTTCCTGGAACCATAACTTCATTTTTTCCTTGTTTCTTCGAGTCTTCTATTGATAGTGGGTCATCATTTGGGCCTGCCAGGGCTTGAGTTTTTAAGCGGTATGTGTGCAGTGGAGCCATATAGAGTTTTGCTATATTTCAGACACGTTTATGAAACCTTCTCTGCTAATTCCCCTGAACACTTTTTATCATGGTGAGATTTTTTGTCTTTTTCCTTCCTTGCATATTTCCTCTCGTTTTTTTTTCTTTTAGTGTGACCTATCTCGGATTCTTGGTTTCTCTACGGATTTTTTTTTGTTTTTTGTTTTGGTCTTCTCTGTCGTTACTTTCTTCATTTAAAAAATCGGTTTTATGTATTCAATACTTTGTTTCAATGTCTTGTTGTCTACCTTTTGAAGGTTGTTGTGTCATCTATCAAGTTTTTTTTTCTCAGTGTCTTCAAGTTACTTTGCCTTATTTTATCTGTTTTTGATCTTTTCTACTTTCTTTACTTCTTCCAGGATTCTTTCATTGAGGACCTTAATGATATCATGTCATTTAGAAGGGCTAGGAATCTGTTTTTCAGTTGCAGCTGGTCTTTTGTTGCTCTAACTAATTGCTGTAGACGCTCATTAGTCTTTGACATTGGATGCACTTCAGCCTTTGCAGCTGTTTGTTATCTTGATGACTCCTCTGCTTATCCTGTGGTCACTTCCAGTGACTAGTTTGGCTATCACCTCACAGTACCTAACTATTGTTATAATTGTTGCTATTGTTAGTTAAGTTTGTATCATTCCCTGCTGAATCTGTCAAGTTTCTTGCTTCTCCTTTAGGGTATACCAAGTCCACCTTTCATTTTTACAGTAGTGATGAATCTGTTGCTTTCAGCAATGAAATGAGTCTGTCTCCCCTCTATATGTACACGGGTTTTTAGAATATCTGTAGAGTTTTCAGAAATCATCTCAATAGTTATTTATTAGTTTTCGCTGTTATGAAGGGAAATTTGAGAAATCTACACTAAAAAACTAGCTAGCGCGATTGAGGGTTTGAAGTTAATATATCGACATACTTAATTCAGGTACATTAAGGGAGTAGCATAAGCTGGTCTGCTTGCGCATTTCTCATCGTGAGAGCAATTTATCATTCTCCAGACGCAATTGTTAAAACATCAAAGATGAATCTTGTTATTCTATTAGTGCAATGGCTTTATATCCTTTTTCTTAGCGTGTATGACACACATTTATAGGTTATTGTTTCTATGTCTTCATACCTTATTATTTATCCATTTATCTGTTTGTCTTGGACTTTAAACATGCATGTTACCCTTTGAAGCTTTTTTCTGTTTATATTTTGACTTCAGCCTCTTCTGTCCGTTTATTGCATCTCTCTCTCTCTCTTCTCTCTCTCTCTTCTTCTCTCTCTCTCTTCTCTCTCTCTCTCTCTCCACCTCTCTCTCTCTCTCACTCTCATCTAGTTTTGATGCACTTTGTTTTAAGGAGACCTTTATTTACACCCTCCCTCCCCCCACCCCCCAAAAAAATAAAAATAAATAAAAGCACACGTACTTATTGATATGGAAACAACAATAGTGTAGCTTGAAATAAGATTCACGTTCTTTTTGTGCTCCTGATAAAACCATGTTCCTTGGCCAGAAGGCCATCGTTTCCAGCTACTCTCAAGACCGGAGTTGACCATCTTCTCCAAATCTTGCAAACACAGCTGGTCAAAGCTGTCAGTATGTATTTATCAGAGTGTTTCACTTATCTTATCAGGTCTTGGGATGGGATGGTATATACTGCCATTCATGAGATGCATAAAGTGTTTTTGACTTGACTTGACTTGAATTGACTTAACATCAGTGGCGAACAAGGGAGCGAAATAACCGTCATCCAAAATAATATGATCATATACTGTTAGGAGCATTCTCAAGCATCTGTCGGGGGGGAGGGGAGGGGGTGGTAAAAGACTGTAGTGAATACCATCAGCTAAGGTCTCTTCTCACATTTGCAGGACACTTCTTAGTTCAAGCAAGAAAAAGGAAGATAATGATTTTTGCCATTCTGGGAGAAACAGTTTAAGGGAACTACTTTCAGCAGTTTTGTTCTCAGGAGTGCTTGTGTTCTGGAAGTCAAAGAGGAGTTCTCCTTCGGGATGGTGCCCAGCAGGTTAAGGTGAGCTACTGGCCTCCTTCTTAATTCGTAACATGAAACAACCCAACCTGACAGAAACGCTTCCACTGCCTCAGGCCCCGCTGATTTTAAACACATGACGTAAACGTGGCCCGCAGTTTCTGATGGGCTAACACTGCAGCTGGAGACAGTTGCTGTCAGACGAGTTGTTGTGCTTTCTTCCCCTGTGCCACACGTTGGTTGTCTGTGTCTGTGTGAATGTGCGCAAAGACGTGTTCACAGTCACCCACGTACCAGCAAATATGACACCACACCTGAACTTAAGGGTCGGAACAGAACATTATCTTTTACGTCATCTTTTCCACCAGTTTCCCCAAATTCAGTGTTTTCAATTGTTTTAGCTTCCCAGCCAATTATTCCAACTCTTCACTCATACAAGCACACGCATGGCCATAGAAATACAAACAGTATCAGTGGGCTTCTTTCTCCTTGCTCCATCTATGTTGTCTGTTGACTACAGATTCGAAGATTCTTCCAGACCTGGGGGGTCGCGTTTTATCGGTTTCGGGTGCGAATATGTTTTTTCCAATGTTCCCCGAGACACCAATGTGGTTGGTGGAGTTCTCGGTGGGTCCGCTTTGATCTGCTGTCATAGGAAGGACATGACCAGCTCGACAGCTTACAAGGTCTTTTTTCCAGACTGTGTCTGTCGTACCCGTCCTACACAAGCGTTTTTACAGACGGCTCAAGTCCGAGAGAGGGGTGGATGCGCCGCGTGGCGTCCCACCATCAAGGGGATCTGTGCTTTCCCACCACTTGCCTTCGGACGGCTTGGAGTACAAGGCGAACTTAGTGCTCTTGTTTTGTCCCTGAAACTGATTCGGGGTTCTGAGGGAAAGCTTCTTGGTATGTGCGGATTCGCTCTCAGCTCGGGAGGCTGTTGTTGTAGGAGCATAAATCATTCTAGCTTCAGAAGTTCTACGAATTGTATATTCCCTTGAAGAACGGGACGGATGTGTTATTGTTTTGTAATGGATCCGGGGGCACGTGGGCATTTGGGGCAATAAAAAACGGTTGAAAGACTCGCCAGGGGTGCATGGTGAAGAACACTTCCAGGTTCACGGATATGAAACCAAAAACCGTAACAGTACATCCTGTCCCTTTGCAAGAGGAATGGAAACCGGCTCAGATTCGCCCTAATCTGAGAGAATTGCTCCCTCTGTGTGTCTTAAAACCAAAGGAAGCAACAGGGCTCTCCAGACTACACACGGGTCATTATCATATCACCCACGGTCATTTGCTTAAAGGAGTAGGGAACCCCATGATGTGTGACTTGTGATGTGCGGGTAACCTCAAGCATCTGCTTCTGGAGTGTCGAAATGTCGAGAATATTGGCTCAGCATTTTACTGCAGGCTCGCTGTAGATCCTCTTTCGGGTTGTTACACCGGACACCAATTTTAACTTCATGACACGAATCGGGCTTTTTCCGTTTGGTATGAGTGAAGTGGTACAGTTGGTCACTAGAAACAAGGTCGTTTTAAGGAATTTGGTTTTGTTGTATCTCGTTTTTGTGTGGTGATTGTGGTTTTTCCCACAACGCGGTTGCCCGTTCCTGGGTTGACACCTTATGGTTGGCCAGGGAGTTGCTACAAGGAACGACAGTAGAGTTTGTTGTATACCTGTTTTAATCTGCAATAGCTGTACAGTTTTAATCTGAGATTTTAAAAAAGTTGACAGCTGACAAGCCCTGATATGCCTCTGTGTGTCGTTGGGGCTAATAAACAACAGGCATTGGATTGGTTTAGATGTCCTGCCGTACAATTGGGAGATTCTAGGGAACAGGCAGCGCCCCATCACGTAGATGTTCCAGCAGATATACTATACCGCTCCTTCACACAGCAGAGGCCATTGAGAAGTCACTGCTGACGTACCTGAAAGTCAAGTAGTTTGCAGCCTTATTTTGGAGATCCTGGTTTAGGCATCAGCCGGGTTTTGACAAATCAAGCCGGAAAAAGGACACCACAATGGGACTCTAGTCGACCAACCTCCATGCATCTGACTATCACCTATCCCTTTGCTCTACGGACAATACCTGCTGAGTTCGCTCATGAAGACTTGCGCACTGATATACCTTCTTGCCAAAGGCAACTGAGATCCACAGGAAATATAAAACCCATGTAGAAAAATGCATACCTGTGCAGCAGATTTGTTGTGAACCCACTGTTCCTCACTGCTAAGTTTTAAAAGAAAAAAAAAAAAGAAAAATCGGCAGGAGAAGGATTCAGATCTGTGACATGGTTTTAGGATTTTCCTGGCCCAATTCCTTGTCAACCAAGACCTTTTAGGTGCCCGAGGAAAGATTATTTAGCTGGACGTGTGATTACAGATGGCCAGTGCCTCAACAGGCAATGATACACCCTTCGTCCATTCTGCTGAGAATGTCAGACCTGAAAAGATCCTCAATATGCTCTTTTGACATCTTTGGCGCATAAGGACTCCTCACACACCGCATTCTGCTACAAGATGACAGGAAAATGTTTCGCGTCCGTGAAGATCATCATGCACCGACCACAGGAAATCCAAGAATAAGGTGAGATGGGCTTACTGACAGATTCCAGGACACAAGAGCGAACTGTTCAAAGGAATGGGAAGTAATTAGGAGCCTTGCATTTAGAGCACACGGGTCTTCTTCCTCCAAGAAGAGGCAAGCTAAAGAATCGAAGTCCATTTTGTTAGTGTTCAATGTAAACAGGATTTAAGGAATATTTTTCTAAATCAACACAACAGTTATCGCCCATTTTCGATCTGCTTACAAGTTACAACAGTACCTTCAGACATCTTTCTGTGTTATTTTTCATTTCTTCAATAGACGAAAACCGATCTAATCGTGCGCAGGGAATAAAACATCGTTAGCTAAATGTGCAAATAGTTGTTAATGTCTTCATTGTTATGTTCACATTGCCATTTTTTTGCTCATTTTCATTATGGAACAAATGAAACATACTACATCTAGTAGTTTTTGAAGACACTGGTCAGTCTCATATGATATGTGTGTCGCTCTCCTATATGTCCTATTTCTGTCTGTCTGTCTGGTTGTTCTGTCTGTCTTCCCTCCCTCCCTCTCTCTCTTCTCTATCTCTATCTCTCTCTGTGATAGTGTGGGTGTGTGTGTGTGTGTGGGTGTGGACTGTGTATGTCGTGAGGGTCCTAAGATTTAACAAAGGCCTCATGATGTTTAAGATAATGACCGTACTGTTCCCTCATCCTTAAAAAGACAATTTTCCAATGAATCATTCCAGAAATACTGAAAAAATGCCGAGTGTCCCAGAGAAGTGTTCCCAATCCAAGATTAGATTTGTTTAAATCTATTTACTATTACGCAGGCCTGTACTGTGGAAAATCACTTCCTGACTCATTTAGAAAACACCAATCAATGACAAATCTTTAAAGTTTTTTCCCATCCACTTGGTGCATCAAATAATAAACCACACTTGATCGTGTTAGGAAGCAAGTAAATAATCCTCTTATTCTATCATTATCCCCCCCACCCCCTTCTCTCTCTCTCTTCTCTCTTCTCTCTCTCTGGGGGGAAAAGAGTTTTTATTACCAGTTGTTATAGAAAGATTGATCTTATGCAGATGGCAAGAATGGGACTTCCACGTTAAACATACAGTGAGAGGTTTAGCTTATATAGAATTTTTGCGGTTGTTCATGACAGGAAACCATATCTGGAAAATGGTCTAGACAAAACATTTGAAATTTATTATGACAAGGTTTAGATTTGGCATATTTCTGAAACATAGTACACACCAAAATCGCTACCAAAACATATTCTGATTGGATTGACTTGCCATTGTGTAATAACTGGAAAATGAGGATGAAACACATTTCATGGTTGTGTTGCACTATTTCAGTAAGCTAAGAGCACGGTATATACCATTGAAATTTTACAAATACCTTGCAAGTTTGATCTGTGTTTACTTTTGTCATCTATGAACGAAAATTTGTCCGGAATGTATCGATCTACTTAATATTAAGGCATTCAAATTACGAATCAGTGCTGACTTAGTTAAGTTTGTTAATGTGTGTGTATAGTGGAGTGATAGTGATTTCATTAATATACCTGTGTACTCTACCCCTTCATTAGGGAGCAATGGCCTTTACATAATAAACATTCCGAATCCGAATCCTAATTCTCTCTCTGGGGGAACGCTTCGGGTAGTTGAAATGTAAACAGTGTTGAATGAAGCTCCACATTTCAAGTTCTAGAAGAATAATCCGAGGTTGGCTTTTAAGTTTCAGGCCCATGTGTGGTGCTGTTTGTGGCCACCTTCATTGTTTCATGGTCGGACCCACTATGATGAGAAAAAGAAAATCTTTTGTATATTCCGAAATTCTCATTGAAAGTTGGGTGGTGCAGGACTGTGTTTTGTACAGTAGGTTTGCGCGTCCTCGACTTATTTGTTACCTAGGCCGTTTTTTCTGCATCGGTTGTGGCGATTGTGAGCAGCTGTTAAACTGGACCTGGACCCAGTGGAAGGAAGGGCAGTTCTGCGCCAAACCCAGCTGAAACTCTGGTGCTGGTTCCGCTTCATCTGGTCTCCTAGAGGACAAGGTCGGGGACCTACATGTAGGGACCTGGCAGCAAACCTGCTGGAGCTGACCTCCATGTTCAAAGAACTGAAGAAGAGGTGAGACAAGTCAAAAAGAATGTTCAGGAACTCTGGAGTGAATGGCTTCCTTGAAAGAGACTGTTATGATGAAAACAGGAAAAGCAAAGACTGTTAAGAAGGGAAAAACGAGGAAAAATTGTTGTGAAAAGGTGGTGAAAAAGGCTGTGGAAAGTTAAAGATGATAAGAAACCAACATTCTTTGTCTATGGCATACCATAGTCAGGGACAATGAAACTGACGTGGGACGACTGTGAGCTGAAAACTTTCAAAGACTCTTAATGACTTAAAACTTGTGGACTGAATTGAGCTGAGTCCTGACATGGAGTTTTTTGACAAGATCCATCGTCCTGAATAGAAAACCCCAAACTCCCTATCATAGGTACATGTGGCATTCTACAGGATAAGAAATGGTTCTTAATGCAAATGCAAACTCCGTGGATGCAATGTCTTTTCATTGGAGGAAATAGGACTTCACTCCACGTACTGTGCGTGCGTGATTTAGAAGTTGGAAACTTGTTCATCATTTGAAGGATGCCAGGGGAAAAGATGGGGAAAAAGAGCGTTCATGATCTTTGATCATCTGTCATTGATGGTAAGAAATTATCTGGACGTTAAGTCAAGATCTACAAAATACGGTCTAGCATTCTGGCTGGCCTCTCCTCCTGCTATTAAAAATTAAGCCCATGTTACAATTACATGTCTCTGTTTTTTTCACTGGGTTTTACTGTTTTTCATGTCAGAGGGAACAAATGAAAATCAGTCACCGCCTGCATTAAATTTTGGCCCCCTTAACTCCACGTGCATAACTGCACTGAATTCTATCCTGGGCTGTGACCCAAAGGCTGCTTGGGACATGGTAACTGTGTCAATGTTGCCAGCTATGTCAGTGCCCATGTAAAGTGTGTAAATCAGCTACTGTTTTTCTGGGCCATTCAAATGCAATATGGCAAACGATTTTTAAAACGAAACTTAATTATGTGTATGGTAAAAAAAGGTTTTTGTCAGGATAGCGCTAATGAGTATGTTGGTGCAGTGCGTTGTGTACGCGTTCGCGCGAGCCGCGCGCTGCGTGTTGTTAGCGCGTGTGTGTGTATGTGTGTGTGTGTGTGTGTGTGTGTGTGAAATCATTTTCAATATTTAAATCATGTTTGTGTTACTGTCGCTTGGAACTGTCAATTGGTTTGTGGGTTCTGAGATAAACGAATAATAAAAAACCCCGACCTTTGTAAATTATGATGTTGGTTGTCAGATACTGTATAGAGGCTTTTGTTAAAAATTTTTTAAAATTTTTTTTTTATGGGTACTGTTGCAGAAAATGTGTGAGAGTAGAACGTGTTGTTTGCACGGAGAGCATAATGTGTTGATTTTGTATTGGCACAGCTGTCAGTTTTCCCCACTTTCAGCTGCTCTTGGCTGTTATCCATTCCATCCTATCCAAGTGTAGCTGATGCCAGCTGGTGCTAATTCTGACAGGAACAAACCACACTTGGACTTAGTGAAAGGAAGGGGCGTGCCCTTGACTGAGTTATACTGGATTTGCATGCTGTGAATGTGATGTTATTAGTCATCATTTGGTCTTCTCTGCACTGATTTCCATGCCGTATGTTTTGGAGGCCTTATTCAAGTGTTCTGTTATGGCTGGCAAGCTCTTTTTCTGATCCTGCTATTCCATCAATGTCATCTGCGAAGCGGAGGTTTGTGATCGTTCTGCCACCAATGCTGACTGATCCTTCATGATGTTCCAGTGCATCAGCCATGATTCTCTCAAGGAAGATGTTGAAAAGAGTGGGTGAGAGTAGACAGCCCTGCCTTACTCCAACTGTTGTTCGAAACCATTCTCCAATGTTGTTGTTGTAGTACACTGCACTGGTGGCCTCGCTGTACAGCTGTTTGATGACTCTGATCAGGTTTGCATTGATGCTGTACAAATTCATGGTTCAATGATTCAAAGCTGCATGCCACACCCTGTCAAATGCCTTCTTAAAATCGATAAATACGTGGTAAAGGTCTTGTTGATGTTGAAGGTACCGCTCACATAGTATTCTGAGGTTGAATATCTGTTCTGTTGTGCTGCGCCCTGCTCTGAAACCTGCTTGTTTCTCAGCAATGATGATCTCTGCTTGTGGCTTCAGTCTATTCAATATTATCTGCAGCATGACCTTGCTTGGGTGGCATATGAGGCTGATTGTGCGGTAATTATGGCATTGTTGTAGATTTCCTTTCTTGGGGAGGGTGATGATGAGTGACTGTGTCCATGGTGTTGGCCATTTTCCTGTCTGCCAGATCTTGTTGCAGATTCTTAGTAGGGCGCTGATCATGGCTTCCCCTCCAGCTTGAACCAACTCAGCTGGAATGTTGTCAGACCCTGCTGACTTCCCCTTTTTCAGCGATCTGACTGCTGTTTCCACTTCTTCTCGGAGGATAGGGTGACTGTCTGTGTCTTTGCTTGCGGGTACATTAAGGACTTCTGGATCTCCTGTGGTTCTATAGTTATACAGGTCGGAGCAGTATTTTGTCCATTAGCACTGATATCATGGTTAATGACCAGAAGCTGGAAACAGTTCAAAGCTTCAAGTACCTGAGAGCCATTGTATCAGACCAGGGATCCAAGCCAGAAGTAGTATGCAGGACTGCACAGACAATAACAGCTTTGTCAAAACTAAACACCATCTGGAGAGATAAAAATATCTCACTTATCTCCAAGATCAGACTAATGCGCTCCCTTGTCATTTCCATATTTTTGTATGCCTGTGAATCATGGACCCTGACTGCAGATTTGGAGAGAAGAGTACAGGCGGTGGAGATGAGATGCTTTCGGAGACTCCTTGGCATCTCCTACAAAGACCACATAAGCAACGAAAGGGTGCATAACAGAATCCAGCAAACCATTGGACCCTATGAGAACCTTCTAACGATCGTGAAAAAGCGTAAACTTAAATGGTATGGGCATGTCACAAGATCCAAAGGACTTGCAAAGATAGTTTTACAAGGCACTGTCCAAGGAGGAAGAAGAAGAGGCAGACCAAGGAAGAGCTGGAGGATAACATCAGCGAATGGACAGGCCTAAACTCAACAAAACCCTGAGAAAGCAAACATAGGAGGAATGGAGGGAACTGGTTGTTGAGTCTTTGAGGGTGCCCCCACGGTCGTCAGACTACGGGACAGATAGATAGATAGATAGAATGTGATGTAAGCTGACGTGCATCATTCATTCTTTTAACCATTAGATTGTAATCATTTGCTCAATTCCTTTCGAAATTTCTCCGTTTTGATATAATAAAGAATTTGGAATTGGATATAGCTGTTTCACACATAGAGGTCTTAAATATATTCCAGGCAAAGTGTCAGCAGTCAGCTAAAATTAATACATCTATTACTTTTTTTGCTGTTATCACAAAGATTATGGGGAAATCTGCTCTGAAAAACCCTCAGGCACAATGGAGATTTGAAAAGATATATTATATTCCGTTTGGCACATTTGGGGATTAATAAGTCAGGTTCTTCGTTTCCTTTCTGTGGAGAGAGCTGTTCATATAAACTCGTAAAAAAAGACCAGAGATGAATCTTGTATATTCTGTTATTACAATGCCTTCATATCCCTTCTTATTTTGTGTAGTAATAATAATAATGATAATAATAATAATAATAATGATGATGATGATGATGATGATGATGATGATGATGTATGGAATTTATATAGCACTGAGTCTTGCAAAGGAACAAATCAAAGCGCTTACATTCAAATCATTTACACTCGTGCAATCATTCAAGAATAAAATAAAAAGATATTACTATTACACACACACACGCGCGCGCGCGCGCGCACGCATAGCCTGCCTATGCACGGTGATGGAGATGGGGGTGGCCGCTGAAGAGTATGAATAAGATGAGAGGGAAGATCTTAGCAAGGAAATAAACGTGTTTTGAGATTGGATTTGAAAGTACCGAATGTAGGCTTTTAACGAAGAGACAGGGAGGACATTCCATACAAACGGACCACAGATAGTGGAAGAGCGACGGCCAACAGTGAATCTCAATGGTCGGAACCACAGGGTATCCACAGATGAACGAAGGGAACGGGATGTGGTGTACAGGTGAAGACAGTTGCAGAGATAAGAGGGTGCAGATTTGTGGGGACATTTGAAAGAGAGTACTAATCGTGTATCTAAACTCTTTGTGAGACAGGGAGCCAATGAAGAGATCGCAAGAGAGCAGTGATGTGTTGAGATCTTAAGATAAATCATCTTATGCCGTCTTTTGTCTGTCTTTCATTTGTTTTGTTTTTTGACAGTCTGTCTATCCATCCCAAAGGTAGATCTTACAAATGGACACACAATAATCTTCGGAAGCTGTATGTATGTATGTATATACGTATGTATGCATGTATGCACATATATTAATAATAATATATGGAATTTATATAGTGCTTAATCTTGCAAAGGAACAAACCCATCCATCCAATACATACACAGATCTATATATATATATATATATATATATATATATATATATATATATATATATATAATAATTGAGAAAAAGAGTGAGGAAAAACAAGTGCAGGCAACCAGTTACAACTTCATTCTCATCATAAAAATGATTTTTATCCAAGATTCGAAAAAAAAACAGAAAAAAATATATATAATAGTCTTGATAAAAACCCTCAATTCTGCTGGGCACCACTCCATTCAAGCACACAGTTGAGGTAAACATTAATAGTAAAATGGCAATACAAACACAACAGGTGTATAATTATAATATCTATCTATCTATCTATCTATCTATCTATCTATCTATCTATCTATCTATCTATCTATCTATCTATCTATCTATCTATCTATATCTATCTATCTATCTATCTATCTATCTATCTATCTATCTATCTATCTATCAATATATCAAAATCAGTCTTTAAATACAAACAACATAATAGCAACACACACACACACACACAAGCGCGCGCGCACACACACTTACAAACACACACACACACACACACGCGTGCGCATTTGCAAAATTGCATACACATGGGAACTGGATGTAAAAATAATAAGGACATGAGTGCTTATTCCATTATCTTCGAAATAAAGTAATAAAATAAACATAATTACCACACACACACACACACACACACACACACACACACACACACACACACACACACACACACACACACACACACACACATTTCATAAGGTTTGTGTCTTGGTTTCGTAAAGCATGACCTTCATATTTCAGTTTCCTTTCATTTATACTTGTTGGCAGTTTGTGTCCTATAATTTCTTTTGCTCATTTGTCCAACTGTGGGTCAGCCTTCTAAAAAACAAAACTCAGCTGCTTCAATTCTTTTTTCATCATCTTTTCTTTGTCTCCAGGGTTCACAGAAAAATACACGAGGGCTGTTCTAAGCATTTTATAATTTTCATTTTCAGCTGGTAAGGAATGCTGCGAATGTTCCAAATGTTATTGAGTTGGATCATTATACTTTTAGCCGTGCTCCGTCGTTTGTTTTGACTGAACCGAGATATTTCGAGTCTCTGACATTTTCTAAAGGAGTTTTGTCAGTTTTTACTTCATGCTCTGTTTGGCAGCTTGTTCTGGTGACATGCAACACTTGTGTCTTTCTGGCATGGAGCTCGTTGCACCAACTGTGTGTAATATTTTCTTCATGGTGGTAACATTATCGGCTAGTAGTGCTGTATCATCAGTGTAGAGAGTTAATACGAGTTCAAAATATGGATGCGTATATATTATATGATTTTCAGAAATACACAGCATCAATTGCTGACGTGCTTCCTCATTACCCAGAATGAGGATTTCAATAGTCGTGGCCGACAAAGTGTTTCATAATGGAATAAACTACCTGTCTAAACCAACTAGTGATGAATATGTATTACACCAAGAAAAAATCAATTGTATGCAAAGAAAACAAGCTTGTTTGAACATGACAAAAACAAACATACAAATAAGCAAACAAACGACCAAACCAAGTGACATGACTGGCGCAAGGTTGTTCTGTTACATGAAAATATTGCAGGGCGTTATCAACAGAGCCTTGGTTTAATTTATACAACGTGTTTTTTCTGAATACATATGCAAGAGCTGTTGGATATCACTGGTTAAGGCAAAATTTTTATTATCTCGATGTGGCATTGTTTTGTTACACGAAGAAAGCACTGATTGAATTTCAAATTCCTTGTAATTATCACAAAACCAGATCTTGGCAGTCTTGGGAGCTGTCATTGTGATGAAAACAGCTATAAGCGGAGAGTGAAAGCGGGGAGAGAGAGAGAGAGAGAGAGAGAGAGAGAGAGTGAGAGAGAGAGAGAGAGAGAGAGAGAGAGAGAGAGAGAGAGAGAGAGAGAAGAGAGAGGAGAAGAGAGAGAGAGATGGGCAGAGACAGACAGACAGAGAAAGAGACAGGGTCAGAGATGGAGGCAGAGGCAAAGAGAAAGTCAGAAAGGGAGGGAGAGATGGAAAAGATGAATTCGTAATGGGTTTGTGAAAATACGTGTGCATATGTCTATATATGTATATCTGTCTGCGTTTATAATGTATGTCAAAGTCAAACAAAAATGTAATTTTCAGGTTGTACATAAAATAAGCAATGCATGTGTTTTTTTAAATTTTATTATATCTGACCATCCATTTTAGAAAAAAAACAAAAAAAGGAACAAAGGAAATGCATTGAAATCACAAAAAAGAATACAGAAAAAATAAATTAAAAGAGAAGGCGATACAATGCAAGAAATAAAGATATATCACGTTACAATATCTTGCAATCACATCAACGATTCCCTTTCTTCTCGTCTGCTATTTCCAAAACAGACAATATCTGTATGGACTAGAGACTCTTCCAGATTCGCCTAAATCTGAATGAAGTCCTCCCGTTTTATGCCAAAAACGCATGGAAAGTAACAGTACTCAAAAGGATACATATGGGACATTCTTACATTACTCAAGTTCATTTACTCAATGGCGATGGAATCCCATGGTGTGTGACTTGCAATATGCGAACATTTTTATCGGACAACGTGTTCAACTTCCTGAGAGAATTGGGCATTTCCCTGTAGATGAATATCTTAGCTGGTTACTACGAACATGGTTGGTTTTAAAGAGTCTGATTTTGGTTTTATCTCATTTTACGTGTTGTCTATGCTGACCGTCCTGGGTTGACTTGGAAACAAAACAGCAGCTATAGAGGGGTGCGATGCTTTTCATGGCATGGGCATGGTTGCAATATTGACACCAGTCTGTACAGCCACAACAGATCACACAAGGGGTCAAGATCTGTTCCCTTATTGGGTAGACTGCATAGTGTCTGGTTTTCTCCTGTCCATGTCACTTTGCAGGAGGCTTGTTTGCTGGACTCGGATTACAAATTCTGACTTCAGAGAAGCTTTAAAAAATGAATTGTAGTTTATATTGTTATGTGTTGGTGTATATATAATAATACACTTTTTTTTAATAAAAGAAGAGCAAAGAAAATAGTAATGATAATAATAATAACTAAGGGTAATAATAAAAATAGCACACACACACACACACACACAAGTACGCACAATGCACACAAGCTCAGTAGGCGAGTATACGGACATACAATCAGTGTCTGCCGCCATGTCTTTCTCATCACCAAAAGCAGACAAAAATCAGTCCACGCTGATTACAAACACAAACCCTCCTAGCAAGAAAAGGACACGGAGAAAAACGGCCTGCTCCTTGTGAACAAGCCATCCAGCGGTGCATGGACCAGATCATTCCTTCCTCCAATCAAAACGTCTTTCAGTCTTTGTGTCACGTGACTTGATTGCTCATCATGCCTGTGCTAAAAAGCCGCATTTCTGTAGGCTGCTTGCTGCCCTTGCATGATTTTCACCGGTGTTTTTGTTGTATTGCTTAGGGTCTATTGGGATAAGTAGTATAAGTTAGAGAAAATTAGAAGGACAAGGAAGAGGAGAGAAAGGAGGAAATGACCTATTCCGATAATAAAATGTACAGCCTGCCAGTCACAGAGACTGTTCCAGGACTATTATCTCGATATCAAGACCCACTTTAAGTCCATCGAAACTAACAATGACAAGCCAAGTAATAGGGGCTATACATCTCAATATCAAATTCTCTGGGCCTGCAGAAGACAACCCACTTACAATGTAACCTTGGGTGTGTGGCAGGAGAGAGGTCAAGTGAGTAAGTGAATGAGTGTGTGTGTGTGTGTGTGTGTGTGTGTGTCAAGTCAAGTCAAGTCAAAATTTTATTTCCAGATGGTACATTGAATAAGCAATGCATTTGCATTTTTCATCAAGCCATCTATCTAAGAACAAGTTTCTTAATGATTTTATTTCAGTAAAATTTCAGTATTTCAGTACTACATTATTGCATCCTTTACCATTAAATTAAATCAGTACAAAGAGGAAAATCGATAAGATAATGTGCGCGCGCGCGCGCGCGTGTGTGTGTGTGGTGTGTGTGTGTGTGTGTGTAAAAGAGAGAGAGAGAGAGAGAGAGAGAGAGAGAGAGAGAGAGAGAGAGAGACTGACAGACAGACAGACAAACAGACAGACAGACAGACATAGAGGGATTTTAATATTCCAACCTCTGAAAACCAATCAGTCAAGGAGTCAGCTATTAGACAGGTTACTGTGGCAGCAACTCAACCTGGCTCATTTAGTATTCTCTTTTCACCTCTATAAATAATGCATACAGACCAAGCCCACAAGAGGTAACATTACTGAATCAATGAGGACATAAACAGCCATTGCATCACAGAGTGAATTTATCATGGCCATATGAGGTAAGCAAAGCCTGTTTTTCGGACCTACTTCTGGTCTCAGCAAGACAATGAGATGATCTGAGAGCTCCCTTTCCTGTGTTGGAAATGATGTGTGTGTGTGTGTGTGTGTGTGTGTGTGATGACACCAACTAGACAACAAGACCATATATTTCTGTATGTCTGTTTAAAGATATTTCACTCTGGGTTTTCTGCATTATGATTCTGTGATCTTTTTCCTTTTTGCTCCTGCTAATCTTTATAAGTATGACTTTGCAAGGTGCTTAGGTTTGACATAATCTAGTCAAATAGATCACTTACACAAAACAATGTTTTATAATACTGTTGTTGTTGTTTTTTTTAATCGTATGCATAGGAAACTAAGAGTGAACAGACGTTAAATTGAATTGAAGCATAGGAAACGTGGACCATAACAGCAGACATTGAAAGAAGGATATAGGCAGTGGATATGATCTTTGCACTGAGACAACTGAGTGAGAAAGCTCTTGAGTACAATCAAGCACTCCACCTAGTATTTGTCGACCAAGAAAAGGCAATTGACAGAGTGAACAGAGATAAGCTCTGGACGGAGCAGTATGACAGGACGGAGCAGTATGACATCAAGGGGCAGCTCTAAGATAACATCAGAGCTGTATACAACAACAGCAAGAGCGCAGTTCGCACTCCAAGTGGACTTTCCAACTGGTTCCCTGTGACGTCTGGGGTGAGACAGAGCTGCGTCCTTTCCCCTCTGCCCTTCATCATATATATGGACCAGATCACAAAAGGAAGCCAACTCAGACCTGGAGGCACTCAACGAACTTCTGTTTGCTGACGATCAAGTCGTGATCAATGATAACAAAGAGGACACAGACCAGCTCAATGCATGCTGTGAAACCTATGGCATGAAAATCAGCATAAGCAAGACCGAAGCCATGACAGTCAGTAGAGCAAGAGCAAGAGCAAGAGCACACAGACCAGCTCAATACATGCTGTGAAACCTATGGCATGAAAATCAGCATAAGCAAGACCGAAGCCATGACAGTCAGTAGAACTCCAGAAAAGCTCAAAATCAACATCAACGGAGCCCAACTAGAGTGGATGACTGAGTTCAAGTGCTTAGGCAGTATTTTCACAGAAGATGGAAAACTGGACAGAGAAATAGAAACTGCAAAAGCAAACGCAGTCAGCTATCAACTTGCCCCACTTCTGCGGCATTCTAACATCCCTATGAGCACCAAGGCAAAGCTGATCAACGCCATCTTCCTGCCAACTCTCAATTACCAGTGCCAGACATGGCCCCTGACAAAAGCTCTGGAGCAGAAACTGGTAACGTGTGAGATGAAGTGCTTGAGGAAAGCCGTCAAAAAGACCAGGAGAGACACGATAAGAAACGAGGTGATCAGAGACATGGTAGGAGTTACACCCGTCCTACACCATATTGAGCAACAACGAACCAAGTGGTTCGGGCACCTCACACGGATGCCGCCAAACCAGCCAGCTTTGAGGTACTCTGGCACGAGGGCCAGAGGTAGACCCAGGCGACGCTGGAGTGATTCCGTGGCAGAAACACTGAAAGTCCATGAATTGTCCCTTCTCCAAGCTACCCGCCTTGCAGCAGACAGACAGTTATATCTCTCCGCGACACAACAGAGTACAAGCGGAAGGAAAAAGTCAAAGTAAAGTGTAGCTGACTCATTTATTAAAAACAACAACATTGAATAGTAACGGACTACATACATCTCTCTGCTTAATTCCAGTGGTACTGTTTACTATGTCAGTCAGCTTCATCTAATTCTAATTCTTACGTTTTGCATCTACAGCTACATATAACATTTGCTTCTTACATTTTGATGCATGGCTCTTTGACATCATAACAGTTTACCTTTCACACCATTTTCAGGATAAAAGGTCGTAACAAGTTTCTATTTACATAATCATACGCTCTTTAAAAGTCAATAAATGACCCTCAACCAGAATATTCACTCTGACTCTAACCCAGAATATTCCCTCTGTCTGACTAACCCAGAATATTCCCTCTGTCTGACCCTAACCCAGAACATTCACTCTGTCTGACTAACCCAGAACATTCAATCTGTCTAACAGTAACCCAGAATATTCCCTCTGTCTGACCCTAAACCAGAACATTCACTCTATCTGACCCTAGCTCAGAACATTCACTCTGTCTAACTGTAACCCAGAACATTCCCTCTGTTTGACTAACCCAGAACATTCACTCTAACTGTAACCCAGAATATTCCCTCTGAATTACCCTAAACCAGAACATTCACTCTATCTGACCCTAACTCAGAACATTCACTCTGTCTGACCCTAACCCAGAACATTCACTCAATCTGACCCTAGCCCAGAACAATCACTGTCTTACCCTAACCCAGAACATTCACTGTCTGACTATTTACAGATGGGAATGACTGAGACCGTGAAGTTTGCTTTTTTAAGTATCTCACCATGTAGGTAACAATACTCAGACTTCGGGGATAATTTTTCCGTTAATGGAAATACAAAGTCAATGTCAAAGTCAAAACACTTTAATTACCCCATGAAGGGCAATTACAATACGGACAGGCAGATTGATAAGTATCATAATCTCGAAAGACACAAGAAGCTACATTTCGTATTGGTTAAGACATTCCTAAATAACTTCAAATAAAAATGTCATGAACACACCCACACACTCTCTCTCTCTCTCACTCACACACACACACACACCACACACACCACACACACACACACACACACACACACAACACACACACACACACACCCCACACACACACCAATTGGAAACACAATGTTATAAAAACCATTGACTAAAAAGACATGTAAACTTATTATTTACGCACGCACATAAGCAACACGCACGTGCATGCGTGCGCAAACACACCCACGCACACCCACATACATGCACCCATGTATGAATGCAATGGTTTAAAGACCATTGACTAAAAGACAGATTTATTTCATAACTCCACCCCCCCCCCCCCCCCCAACCCCCCCCCCCCCCCACATACACACATATGTATTGACTACACTCATAACGATGACAATCGGGCAAGTAATTCAGAGAAATGTAAAAACTAGGTAGTCAGTGTCATTGTGAATTAAGAATTCGAATGATTACTGGCACAAAAGAAATTTTCTGCTTGTTTTGCTGTTAGAGCACTGAAAACGGTGTCCTGAAGGCAACAACAGGTTGTTATCCTGAATGTCAGGGATGAAGAGAATCTTGACATAACATTCCAAAGCAGAAAAACATCTTGGTTACTGTTTATTTGGAAAGAAAGAAACCTACATCACATATAAATTGATGTTAAAAACAACATCAACTAAATAACCTAGAAAGTGCCTCAAAACAAAAAACACTAAACGAAATAGTACTTTGGCAGATGGTACGTATGTGTTCATAAGAAAAAATGATTTTCATTACAATTAAAATCTAAAGATTTAACTCCTTTAATCCCTTTTGGGTTATAGAGGATTACAAACATATTTAACAGGAGAATAAGCCTAACAGCAATTGACTTAGGATATCAGTACCAATAGAAACTGGAAAACAAGTGTTGAGCATGAAAGGAGCAACTATAGTGACAAAACAATAAAAAGTACAACTGTTACATCAATTTTCTTTAAAAAAATACAATTTGTGAAGGCCAAAAAAAACGTATGATTTTGAAAGAAAACAAAAATTTTTTTAAATGCCGACAAATAGAAAATTTTCGAATTTGCACACACACACCACCACACACACACACACACACACAACACAAAACCACCATCCTTACAAAAATTCTAACTTCCATAGGCGAAGAAAATGCCAGATTAAAATTTTGTCGAAAATGATTTGTGGGAAGGGTGTGGGTTCGGAATGTTAGGAACTGGTACTCCCCTCAAAGGAATAGTGACCCACGCAGGGGGTTATGGTAACACGATTTTTTTTTCCATCTACCAAAGAAAACAACCTGAAACAAAAAAATCAAGTAACTCTCTATCCATTTTAAACCGGGTACAAAATTCAGGGAAAGGCACACACGCACAACTATACTGTCGCTACCCCAAGTAAAAAACCCAAATTCCTTTCATCATCATACCAAGATACCAAGTTAACATAGGGAACCAATAGAAGAAAAAAGGGTGGGGGAGCGAGGCTCAGGACCTCACCCCTTGGGGCCGTTTTTTAAGGGCGGCGCCCATCCCCTTTCCCCTCGCTGCTTTCCCTTTTTCCGCCCCAAAGGGGTGGGTACCCTTTTTACACGGGGTGAATGGGGAACTTACTGAACCAAAGGCCGCAAACGGCCCCCATCCAAAAGGGGTAACCACGCTCGACGCTGCTTACTTGGCGGGGGAAACAGTGCCTGACCACGAGCTATACCGTCCCCAAAAATCCAAAATCAAACTACAATTATTTAAAAAAATTCTTTCCCCCATAATCAAATGACACTATCTTAATAAAGCCCAAATAACTTAGTCATTCTCAGATTCTTTTATGAAATTGGGCCCAATACCTGGTGGGTAGGGGTTGCACCAAGAAGAGAAGAGAGAGAAAGGGGAGAGAGAGAGAAGAGAGAGAGAAACAGACAGACAACAGACAGACGACAGAGACAGAACAAAAGAGACAGAGACAGCAAAGACAGTGACAGATACTAGAGAGACAGACACGGTGAACAGAGCAAACAATCTAATTGTCAAAAAAAACACATACAAAAGGTCAAAATTTTTACGCAAATGCTGACCCCACAAAACAAATGATAGGGGCCGCCTACCCCCTTTAAAAGCCAAACAGGCGATGAACTTAAATCCGACCCCGACGTCCAGAGGGAGGAGGGAGCTGTTTGTGGAGACACTTGTAACAGAGGGGATGATCTTAAGCTTTCTCTCTTTGCACGGAAAATGAGAATTGCAAGAGGGAGTAATGTGTCAGATTTTTTTCTTCTGAGGACTAATCAGCTGCAGAATTTTGTATACATTGAAGGGAGGGTTGATGATGCGGAAGACCAGCCAAAGAGAATTGCAATAGTCCGATTAAGAACGAGAGTCAAGTCAATCAAAGTCAAGTCAAAAACCTTTTAAACATCCCAGAAGGGCCCCTTACAATACTGACAGGAGATTGATACGCAAAAAAAAATCTCAAAGTCACAAAAAGCTTTTTTTCATGTTTTGGGTTAAAAAAATTCCAAAATGACTTCAAATAAAAAGTCACAAAAACACACACACATAAGCCACACGCGCGCAGGGCGCGCACACACACACAACCCCACACACAACACACATACGCACGCACACACATCAATTGTGAACACAATGTTAAACCCATTGACTAGAAGACATAAACACTATTTTTTACGCACGCATATACGCAGCACGTACACACGCACGTACGTGCGTGTGCGAACACACCCACGCACCATACCCCAATATATGAATTCAATCTTTTAAGACCATTGACTAGAAGACAGACTTATTTCACACACCCACGCACACACATAATTATGTATTGACTACACTCATAACAATGACAATCAGGCAAGTAATTCAGAGAAATGTAAAAACTAGGTAGTCAACATCATTGTGAATTCAGAATTCGAATGCTTTCTGGCACAAAAGATTTTCTTTTTCTGTTAATTTTGCTGATGGGACACTGAAAACGGCGTTCCGAAGGCAACTGAAATTCTGGAAACAAAGCATGTGAAGGATCAGCCAAAATGTCTGTGGCTTTGCGTACAAGCTGCTGATTGCAGAACAACATGAGATCTCTTTGATTTTTTCCAATATTTTTTTAGCAGATTCTTACAATTCTCTGCAGGCCATTCTTGTTTTTAACACTAAGGTTATTGTACCAACAAATGAAAGCAAAACTTAGAACACTCTCTATGTAAGACTTGTAAAACAAGGAAAGAATCCTTTTGTCTACAAAAAATGAGTTCAGTTTCCTCAGAAAATATACACGTTGTTGTCCTTTTTTGACAATAGCGTCAGTGTTAACGTCCCAGTTTAACTTGTGGTCAAAAACAGTTCCCAGATACTTATAGTTCGAAACGTTTTCGACTTCTTGATTATGGATTATAATATTCTTAGGAGTATGCCCAGATAGGCCTCGTCACACCAAAGTACGAACTCGGTGAGGGCTGGACCGTGGTCTAAGACTGATCCGGATAAGAGAGATAACAGACCACTGTCGTCTGCGAACTTTACCAGAAAGGAATTTCCATAGTTGCTTCTGCAATCATCTGTGTATAGAATGTACAGAAGTGGTGAGAGGACGCAACCCTGTGGGGAACCAGTGCAGGTAAATCTAACCGAAGAAGATATTTTGTTGGCCAAAACACGCTGTGGTCTGTTGGTTAAAAATTCAATCAGCCAACGAACAAGTTGATTGTCTATGTCAAATTTTGAAATTATTTTGTTAACGAAAACGTGAGGTTGTATTGTATTGAAAGCTGAACTAAAGTCAGCGAACAATAATCTGGCATGAGAGTCAGGTGTTTCCAAGTGGCTATACAACTTGTTCAAAATGAATAGTTTGGCATTTTCGACGCCCCTTCGAGACCTGTACGCAAATTGTAGTGGGTCAAGGTCTTTCTCTGTAGTGGAAAGAATGAGAGATTTTACGATCTTTTCTAGCGTTTTCATCACAAGAGATGTGAGAGCTACAGGTCTAAACTCGTTAGGCCAAGAAGGATTGGGTTTCTTTGGAGGAGGTATTACATTGGAAGTTTTCCAAATAATGGAATCTGACAAGTATCCAGTGAGGCCTGGAACAGGTTTTGAAGACACTGGCAAGTCAGTAGCGCAGAGAATTTCAGGGTTCTTCCACATATACCATTTGGCCCCAGGAGATTTGTTAAGATTTATGCCTTTTAAGTGCTTACACATAATTTTTCTTCATCAGCAATGACGCTGTTCTCAAAACTTTGGGATTGCTTCAGGTCATTTATTATCTGAGAAATCATGCTTTTCAAAGCGAGTAAAAAATGCGTTAGATGGTCTGGTAAGTTGTTATCACATATCCTGCAAACTGATCTTTGGGCCTATGTTGGACACTACCATGGTTTACTACAGACATATTTTTGATACCCTGCCATGCAGCACGAAAATTGTTCCCTGCAAACTTGTCTTCTATCTTATTTTTATATATACGTCTGGCTGTGCAACAGCAGCTTTGACTTCTTATTTACTTCCTTTTTTTGTTGTTCTTGCCTGTGTAAAATACTAGTTTCTTTTTGTTTAAATATGTTTCAGATCCTTTGTAACCCAAGGCTTGTTATTGGGGTAAATGGGTTTTCTCCTTAGTTGGAATGACACAACTAACACAAAAAGAAACATAAAGAAACAAATAACATCAGTGAGCTCATTCAGATCTGAACACACATTAAAAAAACAATCCCAGTCAGTGCAATCAAAGCAGCCTTGCAGACTAGCTATACTATCAGCAGTCCATTTTTTTGTGGACCTGACTATGGGCTGAAGGGGCTGAAATACTGACTGGTACATGGGTGCAAGAAGAACGCAGTTGTGGTCAGACAATCCCAGGGGAGGTAAAGGCAACGATCTATAGGCTCCTGCTACAGTCCCGTAGCTTAAGTCTAGGGTCTTACTTCTTCGTGTAGGGCAGGTCACATACTGTTCATAGTTCTTCAGCAGTTTAGTAAGGGAACAGCTATTAAAATCACCCAGGGTAAACTTAGGGGCATCAGGGGATATAGAATCGAACACATGGAGGTGATCTAATATATGTTCCGTTGGTCTAGCCACTTTTGCTTTGGGGTGGATGTAAACTAAACTAAAAAATAGTTGTGGGGATTCCCTGGTAAGTAGAAAGGCTGGAGCAGAATAGACAGCTGTTTAATGTCCTCCACGGATAGCGTTGTTCTAATTTTAACATTATGACACCAACGCTCGTTGATGTAGAAGCACAAACTTGTGCCTTGTGCCTTCCCCTTCCCGGTTGCGTGTGGGTCTCTATTGAGAGCTCGAAGTTCGGTACGGCGTGAGCCAGGTTTCGGTAAAGGCAAGAATTCCGGCTTTGTTATACTGGTGTAGGTAGTTGACATTAGCTTGAAGCTCGTCAGTGGGTTTTCGAGCGTAAGGACCGTACATTGGACAGGAGCACAGTTGGTAGCGGAGTTTTCTGATTATTTAAATGTTTGAGTCTTTGTCTCACACCACCTTTTTTTCCTCGCTTTCTTTTCTTAATGTTCTTCCAAGCTTTATCGTTGTTATTTGCTGATGGTAGAATTTCACATGGAAAGTTGTAGTCTTGGCCTTCAGCTAACACTGGCTGATTCCCTCAGGCTAAGCAGAAATTCTCGAGTGTACGACCAGCCATGGCTGTTGCTGTTAGGCGCTCCTCACACACAATCAAATGAGAAAGCAAACAAGAAGAGTGAATATAACTGATTTTCCCAGCATTGTTGCTGTTATTACTGACACACCAGACACAACTCTGCAGAACTTGGAGCTGACAGAACACAATATAACGAAAACAAAAAAAAAAAGTACCACCTGTCAGTAGAGAGTGTCGCCACTCGAGCAGCGCCCCTACACTAGAGGCCACTAGCTTGGATGTTGCATCAGTGGACAGGTACTTTCGACATTGCACTAATACGCCGTAATTGATAGTCTTAGATTTGAAATAAATGTGTTTTGAGGCTGGATTTAGAAATGTTGACGAAGAGAGAGAGGGAGGTCATTCCGATCACTGGACCAGAAATAAGAAAGAGCGATGGCCCGACTGTGGATTGGTTGAATCTAGGTATTCGTAAGCACAGGCATCTGGAGCAGAGCGGAGGGATGGGGAAGGAAATCCAAAGGGGAAGACATTCCAGAGGTAGGAAGGTGCTGTTTTGTGGAGACATTTGTAACAGAGGGTACTTTTTTTGTCGAACGCTCAGACAGCAACTTGTTTTTCTGTTATATGAGCGAAAATGCTCACGCCGCCGTTAAGCGCCTGACAAGTCAGGCCCAGCGCATCCGACTCGGCACAAGAAGAATAGTTACCTTTTAAGTTTCTTTCTGGAAAAAAGGCCCGGAGAATGGACCAAGAAGGCAGAAAATAGACAAAAAGGAGGGGACAGGAGAAAAAGGGAAAAAGGCAAAACAAAGAGAGCGATAGAAAAGATGAAATTTCTAGCACAGAAAAAGATCGCAAAGAGGAGTAATAGCTCATTTTTTTTTCTTCTGGGGATAGTTGGGGGCAAGTTTTGTAATTGAAGAGAGTAAAGATATCGGGCAGACCACCAAAGGGAAAATGCAAAAAACCCAACGTAGAGAATAAAGGACTGTTTATTTGGAGTTGCGTCGGTAACGGGTACTTTGGAATGCACAAAATTGCTGAAATTTGATAGTAGCATACTGGCGGGCGGGGATAATTTTTTTGCATTGAAGTGTGTTGTCGTAAAGACTCCAAGATTTTCACAGCAGGGGCTAGCATTTGTAGGGGAAAAATTTTGTGTTTGCCCTACAAGCAGGGGTTTCTTTTTTTATCTGATTTAGCAGTAATTTTGTTCCGTATATCCAATTTTGGATATCTTAAAGGCAAAAGGGACATTTATCAAGAAGGGGGGAATTTTTCAGGAGTAACATTCAAAAATCGAGAGTCATCGCAAAAAAATGAGGTTATCGATACGATTTATTAAATATTGGAAAGTGGAGCATGTAAGAATAAAAAAACGGGCCAAAAATGACCCCGTAGGCCCCCACTTTCCCAGTTTGACAGGTGAGATTTGAATTTTAATTACTGCAACGTTTGGAATCTTCTGTGGGGTATGAAAAAAAACCAGGTGAGGACTGTGCGAGGAATTGGTGGGTCTAAAAAAGTCGAAGGTTTAGATAAGTCGATAAGAGTGAGGGGGAGTTTTTTCAGAACAGACGCATGTAAAGCGTGTTTAAGGGGGACTAGGGGGGTTTTTTTGCTGCTGTTTTTGGCGCGGTAGGCAGACTGAAAAGGGGGAAAGACTGTTTTGAAGTTGGCTGTTGAGTTGTATCAGAACAAAATTTTTCAAGGGCTATAAGATAATGGAGGTTGAATAAGGTCATAATTTTTCAAGTGGGAGGTCGGGTCGGGCTTTTAGTAGGGTTTCAATTTTGCATTTTGATACTCTTGGAAAAATTTCCGAAAAAAGTTGATTTACTATTTTTTTGATAGTGGGAAAAAGCTGTGCAAGGGACAATAAAAAAAGAAACAGGGATAGGGTCAAGATTTTTAATTTATTGTCATTTCTTTCAAATTTTTGGGGTTTTTTTCTCACTTTATGGGTGAAAAAAAGGAGGAGGCCAGAAAATTGGGGGCAAACTGCTGCTGAAAAGGGTCGATTAAATAAATGTTTGTTGCGGACTTTGTCAAAAAGAATGCAGAAAAAAAAAAGGGAAATTCAAATAGCGTAATAGAAAGCAGAGGGATAGCCTTTCCCGATCCAAAAAGAGTGGTGTGGGGAAAAAGAGATTTTAAGACGGGCCCCCCACGCCACTGGCATCAAGAACTTTAGAAAGTAATCTTTTGTTTTTGCGATGGGTTAGGGTTTTTACTTTTTTGATTTGTTTACGAAAAGTGTTTTTTTTCTCATTTTTGTTTTTGCCATCGCCCCTAGTGTTGGGGGTTTTTGTTTTTTCGACCCAAAAGGGCAGGGGGACCCTGGTGCAAGGGCCCACCACAGGAAATGGTCATAGGGTGCATCTCATCAAAAAGTTTGGTGAGAAAGGTATTTTATGTTTAAAAGGGCAGTAAGGGCAGGGGTTTTGTGATAGCGTTTACACTTGAGAAAAAAAAGTTTTAGGTGCGGCGGGAAAGGGTTCTTTTTTCAAAAGGCTTTTCAATGTTGAGGGAAAAAAAATGGCAAATGATCGGGAAATGTTCATTGGGGAAAAATGGACGAGATGTGACTAACCTTTCGAGCATCGGGGATAAACCTCTAAGTGTGACCTGATTGGGGTTGGTTCTTTCCCCCTGGAAAGAAGTGATTTGAAAGGAAAGACCTTGACATCTAAAAACGGGTTTTCGAAGTGGGAATTTTAAATTTACCAGTTAATAATTTTGGGGGAAGAGGCTGTAAGGGCGAGGAGTGATTGAAACCTGTGGAAAACTGAAGATGTTAAATTGTTTCTACGATTGGGGGGTGGTGGCGGGTAAGGTGAGGCAAGTTTTACAGACTTCAAAAGATTTTTGGGTAAAAAAGGAAGGGGGGGACAACAAGCTGGAGCAAAGGCTTTGTGACATGGCGATAAGTCGAAAGAGTACTTTTACTTATGCCCTTGGTTTCCCTTGGGGGAAAAGGGCTGTTTTCACAACACCCCCCCCCAATGACGGTTTTGGGGGACTTCTTCAGCTCGGCCCAGTATTCCGGCTGCCTTGTTTCTTTTTTTTCACTTTTGCGCCAGGTTGTTTTGGGTTTACCCAACTTTCCCGCTTCCCCTTTTGGGTTTTCCCTGAAGGGGCCGCCTGGTACATTTGCGCAGGCTTACAGATGTATGGCATCCATCCCTGCTTCCCCTTTTTTAAATGGGCTCAAGTGGGGTTTTTTCTGGGCCTGTCCCCCAAAAGTTTGTTGGATATGACTTTCCCGGGCCCCCTATTTGAGGGTTCCCGAGGGATTTTTTGGTAAAAAAACTGGAGTTTTTGTTACCCCCAGGGTTTTTAGCCCTAAAGTAGGACCCATTTGACATTTGGGGTTTTTAGATCCGAAAATTTGTTTTGAAATGGAAGGCTGTTGACCCCAAATTGGGGCCCAAGGTGGTTTAAGGGTGACGGGGTTTTTTGATTCGGACTTTATGTCTTCATCTGTTCCCCCAAAAAAAAAATTGCTACTTCCTTTGGTTTTTTTGCTGCAGTTCATGGGTCTGTTTCACGTTCACCCCCAAGCCTCCCCTTCCCGATGTTGAGTTGGAGGCCAGTTTTTCGCTTCTACAAACAAAAGCTTTCTTGCTCGTCCTGTTGCCGTGGGGAGAAGGGAGCGTTGGAAGTCCAGGCTTCAACTGCTTTAGAGGGGCCCTGTATGCCGTTTTCCTGCCTGCTGTGGCTTTCAAATGTGGGAAGAAGATCCAGTCAAACCACCAACAGGAAGATGTTGGCGACAACAACACCCAAAGATGAACACGGAGAAGGTTCCGTCAGTTTTCCCTTCAAGAATGATTTGTCATATAGCTGCGGGATGATGGTGATGAACTTTGGTGGAAGGCCATAGTGATGCATCAGTTTCCAAATGCCCATCTCTGTCGATGCTGCCAAATCCTTCTGAAGTCGACAAAGACTGAAAAAAAGGGGGTCTGCCACTCCAGGGACTGCTCAATATGATGCGCATTGTGGCGATTTGATCTGTGCATGACTTCTTGCCTAAAGCCTGCCTGTTCATCCCGAAGTGTCTTGTCCATGCTGTCTCCAGTCTGTCTACATGATCCTTGTCAGCACTTTCCCCTGGGATGGACAGTAGCATGATTCCTCTCCAGTTGTTGCAGGAGGACAGGTCCCCTTTCTTTGGCAGCTTTACGAGATGCCTTTTTTTCCAGTCTTCTGGTACACTCTCTTGCTCCCAAATCTTGTTTACTGTTACTGTTACTGGTCTCGTAACCCGCCGGGTCGTAGGGGCGCTGCATGGTGGACGAACGTGGACCAGCTGGCTCCACTTAGCGCGTCGTGGGCGAGTGCCTGGGTGACATTGAAGTCCTTCCCTGTCCAATCACGATGTCGTCGCCCACTTTCTCCTCTGTCTGCCCCGGGACTGTTACTTGCGGGATGGCTTTGCCAAGTCCTGAGCGTGTTTCCTCTTTTTCCCCGGGGTCAGTAGGTCTTCATAGTCCCGCACTTTTTGAGTGATCTTTCTGGGGATTTCATTGTTTGGTGACATAGTCCTTGTATGAATGCCAAGGAGCCTTCTGGGGCATCTCATTTCTACTGCTTGGATCCTCCTTGTAGGTCTGCGTTCATGTCCATGCCTCACATGCGTAAAGCATGATTGAGATGACTAGCTTTTTCAGGGTTCTTCCACATATACCATTTGGTCCAGGAGATTTGTTAAGATTTATTGCCTTTAAGTGCTTACACATAATTTCTTCATCAGCAATGACGCTGTTCTCAGAAACTAGGGATTGCTTCAGGTCATTTATTTCATCTGAGAAATCATGCTTTTCAAAGCGAGTAAAAATGCTTTTTAGATGGTCTGGTAAGTTGTTATCACATACCCCGCAAACTGATCTTTGACCTATTTTGGGACACCTACCATGTTTACTACAGACATATTTTTGATACCCTGCCATGCAGCACGAAAATTTTCCCTGCAAACTTGTCTTCTATCTTTTTTTATATATACTCGGCCTGTGCAACACAGCTTTGACTTCTTTATTTACTTCCTTTTTTTTGGTTCTGTTCCTGTGAAAAATACTATTTTTCTTTTTTTTTTAAAATATGTTTCAGATCCTTTGTAACCCAAGGCTTGTTATTGGGTAAAGGGTTATCTCCTTATTTGGGAATGACACAACAACACAAAATGAAACATAAGAACAAATACATCAGTGAGCTCATCAGATCGAACACACATTATAAAACATATCCCAGCAGTGCAATCAAAGCAGCCTTGCAGACTACTATACTATCAGCATCCATTTTTTTGTGGACCTGACTAGCTAAAGGGGCTGAAATACTGACGGTACATGGGTGCAGAAGAACGCAGTTTGTCAGAAAATCCAGGGGAGGTAAAGCAACGATCTATAGCTCCTGCTACAGTCCGTACTTAAGTCTGGGGTCTTACTTCTTCGTGTAGGCAAGGTCACATACTGTTCAATAGTTCTTCAGCAGTTTAGTAAGGGAACAGCTATTAAAATCACCCAGGGTAAACTTAGGGCATCAGGGATATAAATCGAACACATGAGGTGATCTAATATATGTCCGTTGGTCTACCACTTTTGCTTTTGGGGGGGTTAAACTAAACAAAAAATATTTGTGGGGATTCCCTGGTAAGTAGAAAGGCTGGAGCAGAATAGACAGCTGTTTAATGTCCTCCACGGATAGCGTTGTTCTAATTTTAACATTATACACCAACGCTCGTTGATGTAAAGCACAAACTTGTCCCTTGTGCCTTCCCCTTCCGTTGCGTGGGGGCCCTCTATTGAGACTCGAGTTCGGTACGGCGTGAGCCAGGTTTCGGTAAAGGCAAGAATTCCGGCTTTGTTATACTGGTGTAGGTAGTTGACATTAGCTTGAAGCTCGTCAGTGGGTTTTCGAGCGTAAGGACCGTACATTGGACAGGAGCACAGTTGGTAGCGGAGTTTTCTGATTATTTAAATGTTTGAGTCTTTGTCTCACACCACCTTTTTTTCCTCGCTTTCTTTTCTTAATGTTCTTCCAAGCTTTATCGTTGTTATTTGCTGATGGTAGAATTTCACATGGAAAGTTGTAGTCTTGGCCTTCAGCTAACACTGGCTGATTCCCCCTCGGGCTAAGCAAAATTTCCCTCGAGTGTACGACCAGCCATGGCTGTTGCTGTTAGGCCCTCCTCACACACAATCAAATGAGAAAGCCAAACAAAAGTGAATATAACTGATTTTCCCAGCATTGTTGCTGTTATTACTGACACACCAACACAACTCTGCAGAACTTGGAGCTGACAGACACACAATATAACGAAAACAAGAAAAAAAAGTACCACCTTTCAGTAGAGAGTGTCGCCACTCGAGCACGCCACCTACACTAGAGGCCACTAGCTTGGATGTTGCATCAGTGGACAGGTACTTTCGACATTGCACTAATACGCCGTATTGATAGTCTTAGATTTGAAATAAATGTGTTTTGAGGCTGGATTAGAAATGTTGACGAAGAAGAGAGGGAGGTCATTCCAGATCACTGGACCAGAAATAAGAAAGAGCGATGGGCCCACTGTGGATTGGTTGAATCTAGGTATTCGTAAAACACAGGCTATCCCGGACAAAAGCGGAGGATGGGGAAGGAGTCCAGGTGAAGACATTCACAGAGGTAGGAAGGTGCTGTTTTGTGGAGACATTTGAACAGAGGGTACTTTTTGTTTTTCGAACGCTCAGACAGCAACTATTGTTGTCTGTTATATGAGCGAAAATGCGTCCACGCCGCCGTTAAGCGCCTGACAAGTCAGCCCACGCATCCACTTCGGGACAAAGAGAATAGTTACCTTTAAGTTCTTTCTGGAAAAAAGGGAGGAAAAGGACCAAGAAGGGAGAAAATAGACAAAAAGGAGGTGACAGAAAAAAAGGAACAAGGCAGAAACAAAGAGAGCGATAGAAAAATGAAATTTCTAGCACAGAATAGAGATCGCAAGAGAGATAATGTGCTCAGATTTTTTCTTTCTGAGGACTAGTTGGGGCAGAAATTTTGGGATACTTGAAGAGAGTAGATAGATATGCTGGCAGACCACCAAAGAGAAAAAGCAATAATCCAGACGTGAAGAATGAGAGACTGATTAGTTGGATGTTGCGTCGGTGGGCAGGTACTTTGGAACTGCACTAATATGCTGTAATTGATAGTAGCATGACTGCAGGTCTGTGTGAGAATTTTTTGCATTGAAGTTTTTGTCGGGTAAAGACTCCAAGATATTTCACAGCATGGCTAGCAGTTGTTTATGGAAGATAGTTTTTGTTTCGTACCTACAAGCTGGCTTCTGTTTTATCTGCATTTAGCAGTAACTTGTTTCCCTATCATCCAATTTTGGATATCTTGAAGGCAGAAGGACATATTAATCAAAGAAAAAGCAGATTTTCAGGATAACATTTCTAAAAATCTGAGGTCATCTGCATAAAAATGATGGTTATCTGATGACGATTTATTATAATATTGTAAAGTGGAGCATGTAGAGAATGAAAAGAACAGGCCAAGAACTGATCCCTGTAGACTCCACATTCCATTTGACAGGTGATGATTGAATCTTAATTACTGCAACTGTTTGGAAACTGTCTGTGAGGTATGAACTAAACCAGGTGAGGACTGTGCAGGAATTGAATGGGCTATAAAACGAAGGCTGTAGATAAGTCGATAAGAGTGAGAAGGGGGATTTTTCATGAATCAGACGCAAAGTAAAGCGTGTTTAATGTGGACTAGGGTGGTTTTGCTGCTGTGGTTGGGGCGGTAGGCAGACTGAAAAGGGGAAGGAACTGTTTGAATGAAGTTGGCTGTTGATTGTATCAGAAACAACTTTTCAAGGACTATAGAGATGAATGGTAAAGGTTGAATACAGGTCTATAATCTTCAGAGTGGTAGATCGAGGTCGTGCTTCTTGATAGAAAGGGTCCTATTGCAAATTTTGATAGCTCTTGGAAAAATTCCTGAAAGAAGTGATGAGTTTACTATTTTTTATGATAGTGGTATAAGCTGTGCAAGGCACTGAGTAAAAAGAGAAGCAGGTATAGGATCAAGATCATATGATTTTATTGTCATTTCTTTCAGAATTGTCGTGATTTTTTTCTCACTTGATGGATGAAAGAAAAGGAGAGGAGTGCCAGAAAATTGGGGGTCAGAACCTGCTGGCTGAAAAGGAGTCTGATTCAAACTAGAGTGTTTGTTGCGGACTTTGTCAGAAAAGAATGCAGAAAATATAGAAGGAAGTTCAGAGTAGTCGTAGATAGAAAGCAGAGGATAGCCTTCACAGATCCAAGAAGATGGATGTGAGGGAAAAGAGAGATTTCATAGACGCCACGCCACGCCACGTGGCATCAAGAACTTCAGAAGAGTAATACTTTTGTTTTTGCTGAATGGATTAAGGTTTTGACTTTGTTGATTTGTTTACGAAGAAGCTGTTTTTTATCTCAGTTTTTGTTTTTGCCATCGCCACTCTAGCTGTTGGCGTTTGCGTTTTGCGACCAGAATGTCATGGGTGTACCATGGTGCACAGGGCCTACCAGGCAGGAAATGGTCAGTAGGAGGTGCATGCTCATCAAGAAGTTGGCTGAGAACGGTATTGTAGTGTTTAGAAGGGTCAGTATGGTCAGGGATTTGTGATAGACGTTCAGCAGCTTGAGAAAGAAAAGTTTGAGGTTGCGGCGGGTAATGCGCTTCTTTTTTCTAATAGGCTTTGCAATGTTGAGGAAGAAAAGAATGGCAGAATGATCGGAGAGTAGTTCATTGGTGACAGATATGGACTGAGATGTGACTAGACCTTGCGAGACATCGGTGATAAACCATCTAAAGTGTGACCTGATGTGTGTGTTTGGGTTTGTTTACCAGCTGAGAAAGAAGTGATTTGAAAGAGAAAGAAACCTGACATCATAAAAATTTTTTCGAAGTGGGAATAAATTCACCAAGTATAATAAGTTTTGGGGAAAGCGTAATGGCGAAGAGTGATAAACTCTTGTGGAAAACGAAATGTTAAATTGTTTCTACATTGGAGTGTGGTCGGTAATGAGCAATTACAGACTTCAAAAATTTGGATAAAAAAGGAAGGAGTGAAGACAAGCTGATGCAAAGTGTCTTTAACAGGCAAAGTCAAAAAAGGACTTGACTTAAGCCCCCCTTGGTTCCTGGGGGAAAATAGGCGTTGCAAAAAACACCCCTCCAATGAACCGGTTTGGGAATTCTCACTCGCCCAGTCATCCGCTCCTCGTTTTTTGTCAACACTTCTGGGCCAAGGCTGTTTGGTTGACAACTTCCGCTTCCTGTGGATTCCAGTGAAGGCCTCCGGTGACATTTGACGCAGCTTTCAATATGCTGAAACCATCCCGCTTCCTTGTTAATAATGACCAAGTGGGGTTGTCGCTTCCCCCAATTGTTGTTGAATGACTTCCGCACCTGATTTGAGGAAAGTTCCTAGGCATTTTTGTAAAAGACTGGATTTTTGTTACCCGCCAGGTTCTAAACCATAAAATAGACCGATTTGATTGGTTTGTAATCGAATCTGTTTTGAAAGAAGGCTGTACCCAAATGCCGAAGGGTGTTGAAGGCATGAGGGCCCTTGTTGATTGGGCACTTGATGTCTTCATCTGTTCCCAGTAAATAAACTTGCTGACTTCCTTGAGGTTTTCTTGCTGCAGTTGCACTGGGTAAATGTGTTTCATCGTTCACCCTCAAGACCCCCCGTCTTCCCGTGTTGATTTGGAGGCCAGTCTTTTCAGCTTTTTCAGCAACACGAAAAAAGCTTCTCTTCTCGTCCTGTTGCCTGTGGGAGAGAAGGCTGATGTCGTCTGCGAAGTCCAGGTCTTCAAGCTGCTTCATGAGGTCCACTGTATGCCGGTTCTCCTGCCTGCTGTGCTTGCCAAATGTGGCAAGAAGATCCAGTCAACCACCAACCAGGAAGATGGTTGGCGACAACAACGCCCAGATGAACACGGAAAAAGGGTTCCGTCAGTTTCCCTTCAAGGATGATTTGTCATATAGCTGCTGGATGATGGTGATGAACTTTGGTGGAGGCCAGGATGCACATTTCCAAATGACATCTCTGTCGATGCTGCCAAATGCCTTCGGGAAGTCGACAAAGACTGAATATAAGGGGTCTGCCACTCCAGGGACTGCTCAATAGATGCGCTTTGTGGCATTGATCTGTGCATGATCTGTCTTGCCTAAAGCCTGCCGTTTCATCCCGAAGTGTCTTGTCCAGTGCTGTCTCCATCTGTCTAGCATGATCCTTGTCAGCACTTTCCCTGGATGGACAGTACATGATTCCTCTCCAGTTGTTCAGGAGGAAAAGGTCCCCTTTCTTGGCAGCTTTACGAGATGCCTTTTTTTCATCTTCTGGTACACTCCTTGCTCCCAGATCTTGTGTTACTGTTACTGTTACTGGTCTCGTAAACCCGCCGGGGGCGTAGGGCGCTGCATGGGGGACGAACGGGGGACCAGCTGGCTCCACTTAGCGCGGTCGTGGGCGAGTGCCTGGGTGACATTGAAGTCCTTCCCTGTCCAACACGGATGTCGTCGGCCCACTTTCTCCTCTGTCTGCCCTGGACTGTTACTTGCAGGATGGTCTTTGCAATCCTGAGCGTGTTTCCTCTTTTTCACCGTGTCAGTAGTCTTCATAGTCCCGCACTTTTGAGTGATCTTTCTGCGACTTCATTGTTGGTGACATAGTCCTTGTATGAGATGCCAAGGAGCCTTCTGAGGCATCTCATTTCACCCGCTTGGATCCTCCTTTGTAGGTCTGCGTTCAGTGTCCATGCCTCACATGCGTTAAAGGGATGATTGAGATGACTAGCGTTTCAGGGTTCTTTCCCCATTACCATTTGGTCCAGAATTTGTTAAGGGTTTATTGCCTTAAGTGCTTTCACATAATTTCTTCATCAGCAATGACGCTGTTCTCAGAAACTAGGGATTGCTTCAGGTCATTTATTTCATCTAGAAATCATGCTTTTTAAAGCGAGTAAAAAATGCGTTTAGATGGTCTGTAAGTTGTTATCACATACTCCCTGCAAACTGATCTTTGACCTATGTTGGACACCTACCATGTTACTACAGACAATTTTTTTTTTTATACCCGCCATGCAGCACGAAAATTTTTCCTGCAAACTTTTCTTCTATCTTATTTTTTTATATAACTCTGGCCCGTGCAACAGCAGCTTTGACTTCTTTATTTACTTCCTTTTTTTGTTTGTTCTGTCCTGTGTAAAATACTAGTTTTTTTTTTGTTTAAAATATGTTTTAGATCCTTTGTAACCCAAGGCTTTTTATGGGGTAAATGGTATCCCTTAGTTTGGGAAAGACACAACTAACACAAAAAAGAAACATAAGAACAAATAACACAGTGAGCTCATTCAATCTGAACACACATTATAAAACATATCCATCAGTGCAATCAAAGCAGCCTTGCAGACTAGCTATACTATCAGCAGTCCATTTTTTTTGGACCTGACTATGGCTGAAGGGGGTGAAATACCCGACTGGTACATGGGTGCAAGAAGAACGCAGTTGTGGAGACAATCCCAGGGGAGGGAAAGGCAACGATCTATAGGCTCCTGCTACAGTCCCGTAGCTTAATCTAGGTCTTACTTCTTCGTGTAGGCAGTCCATACGTTCATAGTTCTTCACAGTTTAGAAAGGGGAAACAGCTATTAAAATCCCCGGGGGAAACTTGGGGATCGGGGAAAATTAAAATCGAACACATGGAGGGATTAATATATGTTCCGTTGGCTACCACTTTTTCTTTGGGGTGGGGTAAACTAAATAAAAAAAAAAAGTTTGGGGTTCCCTGGGAATAGAAAGGCTGGGGCAAATAACAGCCGTTTAATGTCCCCACGGAAGCTTGTTTCTAATTTTAAAAATTATGACACCAACGTCTTGATGTAGAAGCCAAATTGTCCTTGTCTTCCCCTTCCCGGTTGGTGTGGGGCTCTATTGAGAGCTCGAAGTTCGGTACGGGGGTGAGCCAGGTTCGGTAAAGGAGAAACCGGGTTTTTAACTGGTTAGGGATTACATTTGCTTGAAGCTCGCAGTGGGTTTTCGAGCGTAAGGACCGTACATTGGACAGGGGCACAGTTTGGACGGAGTTTTTCGGGTTATTTAAAATTTTTATCTTTGTCTCACACCACCTTTTTTTCCTCGCTTTCTTTTCTTAATGTTCTTCCAAGCTTTATCGTTGTTATTTGCTGATGGTAGAATTTCACATGGAAAGTTGTAGTCTTGGCCTTCAGCTAACACTGGCTGATTCCCTCAGGCTAAGCAGAAATTCTCGAGTGTACGACCAGCCATGGCTGTTGCTGTTAGGCGCTCCTCACACACAATCAAATGAGAAAGCAAACAAGAAGAGTGAATATAACTGATTTTCCCAGCATTGTTGCTGTTATTACTGACACACCAGACACAACTCTGCAGAACTTGGAGCTGACAGACACACAATATAACGAAAACAAGAAAAAAAAGTACCACCTGTCAGTAGAGAGTGTCGCCACTCGAGCAGGGGCCACCTACACTAAGGCCACTAGCTTGGATGTTGCATCAGTGGACAGGTACTTTCGACTTTTGCACTAATACGCCGTAATTGATAGTCTTAGATTTGAAATAAATGTGTTTTGAGGCTGGATTTAGAAATGTTGACGAAGAGAGAGAGGGAGGTCATTCCAGATCACTGGACCAGAAATAAGAAAGAGCGATGGCCGACTGTGGATTGGTTGAATCTAGGTATTCGTAAGCACAGGCTATCTGGAGCAGAGCGGAGGGATGGAGAAGGAGTCCAGGTGAAGACATTCACAGAGGTAGGAAGGTGCTGTTTTGTGGAGACATTTGTAACAGAGGGTACTTTTTTTTGTCGAACGCTCAGACAGCAACTATTGTTGTCTGTTATATGAGCGAAAATGCGTCACGCCGCCGTTAAGCGCCTGACAAGTCAGGCCCAGCGCATCCGACTTCGGCACAAGAGAGAATAGTTACCTTTTAAGTTCTTTCTGGAAAAAAGGCAGGAGAATGGACCAAGAAGGCAGAAAATAGACAAAAAGGAGGTGACAGGAAGAAAAGGAACAAGGCAGAAACAAAGAGAGCGATAGAAAAGATGAAATTTCTAGCACAGAATAGAGATCGCAAGAGAGGAGTAATGTGCTCAGATTTTTTCTTTCTGAGGACTAGTTGGGCGGCAGAGTTTTGTATACGTTGAAGAGAGTAGATAGATGATGCTGGCAGACCAGCCAGAAGAGAAATGCAATAATCCAGACGTGAGAGAATGAGAGACTGATTAGTTTGGATGTTGCGTCGGTGGACAGGTACTTTGGAACTGCACTAATATGCTGTAATTGATAGTAGCATGACTGGCAGGTCTGTGTGATGAATTTTTGCATTGAGAGTGTGTTGTCGATAAAGACTCCAAGATATTTCACAGCAGTGGCTAGCAGTTGTGATGGAAGATAGTTTGTGTTTCGTACCTACAAGCATGGCTTCTGTTTTATCTGCATTTAGCAGTAACTTGTTCCGTATCATCCAATTTTGGATATCTTGAAGGCAGAAGGACATATTAATCAAGAGAGAAGGCAGATTTTCAGGAGTAACATTGCTAAAAATCTGAGAGTCATCTGCATAAAAATGATGGTTGATCTGATGACGATTTATTATAATATTGTGAAAGTGGAGCAGTGTAGAGAATGAAAAGAACAGGGCCAAGAACTGATCCCTGTAGGACTCCACATTCCAGTTTGACAGGTGATGATTGAATCTTAATTACTGCAACTGTTTGGAATCTGTCTGTGAGGTATGAACTAAACCAGGTGAGGACTGTGCGAGGAATTGAGTGGTCTATAAAGTCGAAGGCTGTAGATAAGTCGATAAGAGTGAGAAGGGAGATTTTTCATGAATCAGACGCATGTAGAAGCGTGTTTAAGGTGTGGACTAGGGTGGTTTTGCTGCTGTGGTTGGCGCGGTAGGCAGACTGAAAAGGGGGAAGGAGACTGTTTGAATGAAGTTGGCTGTTGAGTTGTATCAGAACAACTTTTTCAAGGACTATAGAGATGAATGGTAGGTTGAATACAGGTCTATAATTCTTCAGAGTGGTAGGATCGAGGTCGTGCTTCTTGAGTAGAGGTGTCACTATTGCAGTTTTGATAGCCCTTGGAAAAATTCCTGAAAGAAGTGATGAGTTACTATTTTTTATGATAGTGGGTATAAGCTGTGCAAGGCCTGAGTAAAAAGAGAAGCAGGTATAGGATCAAGATCATATGATTTTATTTCTTTTCTTTCAGAATTGTCGTGATTTTTTCTCATTTGATGGATGAAAGAAAAGGAGAGGGGCCAAAAAATTTGGGGGTCAGAACCTGCTGGCTGAAAAGGTCTGAATTCAAACTAGAGTTTTTGTTGCGGACTTTGTCAGAAAAGAATGCAGAAAATAAGAAGGAAGTTCAGAGTAGTCGTAGATAGAAAGCAGAGGGATAGCCTTCACAGATCCAAGAGAGTGGATGTGAGGGAAAGAGGGGATTTCATAGACGCCACGCCACGCCACGTGGCATCAAAAAACTTCAGAAGATTTAATACTTTTGTTTTTGCTGAATGGATTAAGGTTTTGACTTTGTGATTTGTTTACGAAGAAGCTGTTTTTTATCTCAGTTTTTGTTTTTGCCATCGCCACTCTAGCTGTTGGCGTTGCGTTTTGCGACCAGAATTCATGGGTGTACCATGGTGCACAGGCTACCAGGCGGAAATGGTCAGTAGGAGGTGCATGCTCATCAAGAAGTTGGCTGAGAACGGTATTGTAGTGTTTAGAAGGGTCAGTATGGTCAGGGATTTGTGATAGACGTTCAGCAGCTTGAGAAAGAAAAGTTTGAGGTTGCGGCGGGTAATGCGCTTCTTTTTTCTAATAGGCTTTGCAATGTTGAGGAAGAAAAGAATGGCAGAATGATCGGAGAGTAGTTCATTGGTGACAGATATGGACTGAGATGTGACTAGACCTTGCGAGACATCGGTGATAAACCAGTCTAAAGTGTGACCTGATGTGTGTGTTGGTTCGTTTACCAGCTGAGAAAGAGAGTGATTTGAAAGAGAAAGACGCTTGACATCAGTAGAAGACTGGTTGTCGAAGTGGAAGTTAAATTCACCAAGTATAATAAGTTTTGGGGGAGAGAGGCTGTAATGGGCGAGGAGTGATTGAAACTCTTGGTGGAAAACTGAAGATGTTAAATTGTTTCTACGATTGGGAGGTGGTGGTCGGGTAAGGTGAGGCTAAGTTTACAGACTTCAAAAGATTTGGATAAAAAAGGAAGGGAGTGACAGACAGAGCTGGATGCAAAGTGTCTTTGTAGACGATGGCGATAAGTCGAGAAGAGTGACTTGACTTATGCCTCTTGGTTCCTTGGGGAACATAGGGCTGTTTGCAACAACACCCCTCCAATGAACTCGGTTTTGGGAGATCTTCTTCAGCTCGGCCCATGTCATTCCGGCTGCCTTCGTTTCTTTGTCAACACTTCTGCGCCAGGTCTGTTTTGGTTGACCAACTTTCCGCTTCCCTTGTGGATTCCAGTGAAGGGCCTGCCTGGTGACATTTGACGCAGGCTTACAGAGTGTATGGCTGATCCATCCCTGCTTCCTTTGTTAATAATGGACTCAAGTGGGGGTTTGTCTGGTCCTGTCCCACAATTGTTTGTTGGATATGACTTCCGGCCACCTGATGTTGAGGATGTTCCTGAGGCATTTGTTGGTAAAAGACTGGAGTTTTTGTTACCCGCCAGGTTTCTGAGCCATAAAGTAGGACCGATTTGACATTGGTGTTGTAGATCCGAATCTTGTTTTGAAATGAGAGGGCTGTTGACCTCCAAATTGGCCGAAGGGTGTTGAAGGCATGACGGGCTTTGTTGATTCGGCACTTGATGTCTTCATCTGTTCCCCAGGTAAATAAACTTGCTGACTTCCTTGATGGTTTCTTGCTGCAGTTGCACTGGGTCATGTGTTTCATCGTTCACCCTCAAGACCTCCGTCTTCCCGATGTTGATTTGGAGGCCAGTCTTTTCAGCTTCTTCAGCAACACGACAAAGCTTCTCTTGCTCGTCCTGTTGCCTGTGGGAGAGAAGGCTGATGTCGTCTGCGAAGTCCAGGTCTTCAAGCTGCTTCATGAGGGTCCACTGTATGCCGGTTCTCCTGCCTGCTGTGGCTTGCCAAATGTGGCAAGAAGATCCAGTCAACCACCAACAGGAAGATGGTTGGCGACAACAGACAGCCCAGATGAACACGGAGAAGGGTTCCGTCAGTTTCCCTTCAAGGATGATTTGTCATATAGCTGCTGGATGATGGTGATGAACTTTGGTGGAAGGCCATAGTGATGCATCAGTTTCCAAATGACATCTCTGTCGATGCTGCCAAATGCCTTCTGGAAGTCGACAAAGACTGAATATAAGGGGGTCTGCCACTCCAGGGACTGCTCAATGATGATGCGCATTGTGGCGATTTGATCTGTGCATGATCTGTCTTGCCTAAAGCCTGCCTGTTCATCCCGAAGTGTCTTGTCCAGTGCTGTCTCCAGTCTGTCTAGCATGATCCTTGTCAGCACTTTCCCTGGGATGGACAGTAGCATGATTCCTCTCCAGTTGTTGCAGGAGGACAGGTCCCCTTTCTTTGGCAGCTTTACGAGATGGCCTTTTTTTCCAGTCTTCTGGTACACTCTCTTGCTCCCAGATCTTGTGTTACTGTTACTGTTACTGGTCTCGTAACCCGCCGGGGTCGTAGGGGCGCTGCATGGTGGACGAACGGTGGACCAGCTGGCTCCACTTAGCGCGGTCGTGGGCGAGTGCCTGGGTGACATTGAAGTCCTTCCCTGTCCAATCACGGATGTCGTCGGCCCACTTTCTCCTCTGTCTGCCCCCTGGACTGTTACTTGCAGGATGGTCTTTGCAAGTCCTGAGCGTGTTTCCTCTTTTTCACCGTGGTCAGTAGGTCTTCATAGTCCCGCACTTGTTGAGTGATCTTTCTGCGGACTTCATTGTTGGTGACATAGTCCTTGTATGAGATGCCAAGGAGCCTTCTGAGGCATCTCATTTCTACTGCTTGGATCCTCCTTTGTAGGTCTGCGTTCAGTGTCCATGCCTCACATGCGTAAAGCAATGATTGAGATGACTAGCGTTTCAGGGTTCTTCCACATATACCATTTGGTCCAGGAGATTTGTTAAGATTTATTGCCTTTAAGTGCTTACACATAATTTCTTCATCAGCAATGACGCTGTTCTCAGAAACTAGGGATTGCTTCAGGTCATTTATTTCATCTGAGAAATCATGCTTTTCAAAGCGAGTAAAAAATGCGTTTAGATGGTCTGGTAAGTTGTTATCACATACTCCCTGCAAACTGATCTTTGACCTATGTTGGACACCTACCATGTTTACTACAGACATATTTTTGATACCCTGCCATGCAGCACGAAAATTGTTCCCTGCAAACTTGTCTTCTATCTTATTTTTATATATACGTCTGGCCTGTGCAACAGCAGCTTTGACTTCTTTATTTACTTCCTTTTTTTGTTGTTCTGTGCCTGTGTAAAATACTAGTTTCTTTTTGTTTAAAATATGTTTCAGATCCTTTGTAACCCAAGGCTTGTTATTGGGGTAAATGGTTATCTCCTTAGTTGGAATGACACAACTAACACAAAATGAAACATAAGAACAAATAACATCAGTGAGCTCATTCAGATCTGAACACACATTATAAAACATATCCCAGTCAGTGCAATCAAAGCAGCCTTGCAGACTAGCTATACTATCAGCAGTCCATTTTTTTGTGGACCTGACTATGGGCTGAAGGGGCTGAAATACTGACTGGTACATGGGTGCAAGAAGAACGCAGTTGTGGTCAGACAATCCCAGGGGAGGTAAAGGCAACGATCTATAGGCTCCTGCTACAGTCCCGTAGCTTAAGTCTAGGGTCTTACTTCTTCGTGTAGGGCAGGTCACATACTGTTCATAGTTCTTCAGCAGTTTAGTAAGGGAACAGCTATTAAAATCACCCAGGGTAAACTTAGGGGCAATCAGGGGATATAAAATCGAACACATGGAGGTGATCAAATTTATATGTTCCGTTGGTCTAGCCATTTTTTGCTTTGGGGTGGATGTAAACTAAACTAAAAAATAGTGTGGGTTCCCTGGTAAGTAGAAAGGCTGGAGCAGAATAGACAGCTGTTTAATGTCCTCCACGGATAGCGTTTGTTCTAGTTTTAACATTATGACCCCAACGCTCGTTGATGTAGAAGCACAAACTTGTGCCTTTTTGCCTTCCCCTTCCCGGTTGCGTGTGGGTCTCTATTGAGAGCTCGAAGTTCGGTACGGCGTGAGCCGGGTTTTCGGAAAAGGGGCAAAAATTTCCCGGGGCTTTTGTTATACTGGTGTAGGTAGTTGACATTAGCTTGAAGCTCGTCAGTGGGTTTTCGAGCGTAAGGACCGTACATTGGACAGGAGCACAGTTGGTAGCGGAGTTTTCTGATTATTTAAATGTTTGAGTCTTTGTCTCACACCACCTTTTTTTCCTCGCTTTCTTTTCTTAATGTTCTTCCAAGCTTTATCGTTGTTATTTGCTGATGGTAGAATTTCACATGGAAAGTTGTAGTCTTGGCCTTCAGCTAACACTGGCTGATTCCCTCAGGCTAAGCAGAAATTCTCGAGTGTACGACCAGCCATGGCTGTTGCTGTTAGGCGCTCCTCACACACAATCAAATGAGAAAGCAAACAAGAAGAGTGAATATAACTGATTTTCCCAGCATTGTTGCTGTTATTACTGACACACCAGACACAACTCTGCAGAACTTGGAGCTGACAGACACACAATATAACGAAAACAAGAAAAAAAAGTACCACCTGTCAGTAGAGAGTGTCGCCACTCGAGCAGCGCCACCTACACTAGAGGCCACTAGCTTGGATGTTGCATCAGTGGACAGGTACTTTCGACATTGCACTAATACGCCGTAATTGATAGTCTTAGATTTGAAATAAATGTGTTTTGAGGCTGGATTTAGAAATGTTGACGAAGAGAGAGAGGGAGGTCATTCCAGATCACTGGACCAGAAATAAGAAAGAGCGATGGCCGACTGTGGATTGGTTGAATCTAGGTATTCGTAAGCACAGGCTATCTGGAGCAGAGCGGAGGGATGGAGAAGGAGTCCAGGTGAAGACATTCACAGAGGTAGGAAGGTGCTGTTTTGTGGAGACATTTGTAACAGAGGGTACTTTTTTTTGTCGAACGCTCAGACAGCAACTATTGTTGTCTGTTATATGAGCGAAAATGCGTCACGCCGCCGTTAAGCGCCTGACAAGTCAGGCCCAGCGCATCCGACTTCGGCACAAGGGGAAATAGTTACCTTTTAAGTTCTTTCTGGAAAAAAGTCAGGAGGAATGGACCAAGAGGCAGAAATAGACAAAAGGAGGTGACAGGAAGAAAAGGAACAAGGCAGAAACAAAGAGAGCGATAGAAAAGATGAAATTTTCTAGCACAAAATAGAGATCGCAAGAGAGGAGTAATGTGCTCAGATTTTTTCTTTTGAGGGACTTGTTGGGCGGCGAGTTTTGTATACGTTGAAGAGAGTAGATAGATGATGCTGGCAGACCACCCAGAAGAGAAATGCAATAATCAGACGTGAGAGAATGAGAGACTGATTAGTTTGGGATGTTGCGTCGGTGGACAGGTACTTTGGAACTGCACTAATATGCTGTAATTGATAGTAGCATGACGGGCAGGTCTGTGTGATGAATTTTTGCATTGAGAGTGTGTTGTCGATAAAGACTCCAAGATATTTCACAGCAGTGGCTAGCAGTTGTGATGGAAGATAGTTTGTGTTTCGTACCTACAAGCATGGCTTCTGTTTTATCTGCATTTAGCAGTAACTTGTTCCGTATCATCCAATTTTGGATATCTTGAAGGCAGAAGGACATATTAATCAAGAGAGAAGGCAGATTTTCAGGAGTAACATTGCTAAAAATCTGAGAGTCATCTGCATAAAAATGATGGTTGATCTGATGACGATTTATTATAATATTGTGAAAGTGGAGCAGTGTAGAGAATGAAAAGAACAGGGCCAAGAACTGATCCCTGTAGGACTCCACATTCCAGTTTGACAGGTGATGATTGAATCTTAATTACTGCAACTGTTTGGAATCTGTCTGTGAGGTATGAACTAAACCAGGTGAGGACTGTGCGAGGAATTGAGTGGTCTATAAAGTCGAAGGCTGTAGATAAGTCGATAAGAGTGAGAAGGGAGATTTTTCATGAATCAGACGCATGTAGAAGCGTGTTTAAGGTGTGGACTAGGGTGGTTTTGCTGCTGTGGTTGGCGCGGTAGGCAGACTGAAAAGGGGGAAGGAGACTGTTTGAATGAAGTTGGCTGTTGAGTTGTATCAGAACAACTTTTTCAAGGACTATAGAGATGAATGGTAGGTTGAATACAGGTCTATAATTCTTCAGAGTGGTAGGATCGAGGTCGTGCTTCTTGAGTAGAGGTGTCACTATTGCAGTTTTGATAGCTCTTGGAAAAATTCCTGAAAGAAGTGATGAGTTTACTATTTTTATGATAGTGGGTATAAGCTGTGCAAGGCACTGAGTAAAAAGAGAAGCAGGTATAGGATCAAGATCATATGATTTTATTGTCATTTCTTTCAGAATTGTCGTGATTTTTTTCTCACTTGATGGATGAAAGAAAAGGAGAGGAGTGCCAGAAAATTGGGGGTCAGAACCTGCTGGCTGAAAAGGAGTCTGATTCAAACTAGAGTGTTTGTTGCGGACTTTGTCAGAAAAGAATGCAGAAAATATAGAAGGAAGTTCAGAGTAGTCGTAGATAGAAAGCAGAGGGATAGCCTTCACAGATCCAAGAAGAGTGGATGTGAGGGAAAAGAGAGATTTCATAGACGCCACGCCACGCCACGTGGCATCAAGAACTTCAGAAGAGTAATACTTTTGTTTTTGCTGAATGGATTAAGGTTTTGACTTTGTTGATTTGTTTACGAAGAAGCTGTTTTTTATCTCAGTTTTTGTTTTTGCCATCGCCACTCTAGCTGTTGGCGTTTGCGTTTTGCGACCAGAATGTCATGGGTGTACCATGGTGCACAGGGCCTACCAGGCAGGAAATGGTCAGTAGGAGGTGCATGCTCATCAAGAAGTTGGCTGAGAACGGTATTGTAGTGTTTAGAAGGGTCAGTATGGTCAGGGATTTGTGATAGACGTTCAGCAGCTTGAGAAAGAAAAGTTTGAGGTTGCGGCGGGTAATGCGCTTCTTTTTTCTAATAGGCTTTGCAATGTTGAGGAAGAAAAGAATGGCAGAATGATCGGAGAGTAGTTCATTGGTGACAGATATGGACTGAGATGTGACTAGACCTTGCGAGACATCGGTGATAAACCAGTCTAAAGTGTGACCTGATGTGTGTGTTGGTTCGTTTACCAGCTGAGAAAGAGAGTGATTTGAAAGAGAAAGACGCTTGACATCAGTAGAAGACTGGTTGTCGAAGTGGAAGTTAAATTCACCAAGTATAATAAGTTTTGGGGGAGAGAGGCTGTAATGGGCGAGGAGTGATTGAAACTCTTGGTGGAAAACTGAAGATGTTAAATTGTTTCTACGATTGGGAGGTGGTGGTGGGTAAAAGGGGAGGCTAAGTTTACAGACTTCAAAAGATTTGGATAAAAAAGGAAGGGAGTGACAGACAGAGCTGGATGCAAAGTGTCTTTGTAGACGATGGCGATAAGTCGAGAAGAGTGATTTGACTTATGCCTCTTGGTTCCTTGGGGAACATAGGGCTGTTTGCAACAACACCCCTCCAATGAACTCGGTTTTGGGAGATCTTCTTCAGCTCGGCCCATGTCATTCCGGCTGCCTTCGTTTCTTTGTCAACACTTCTGCGCCAGGTCTGTTTGTTGACCAACTTTCCGCTTCCCTTGTGGATTCCAGTTGAAGGGCCTGCCTGGTGACATTTGACGCAGGCTTACAGAGTGTATGGCTGATCCATCCCCGCTTCCTTTGTTTAATAATGGACTCAAATGGGTTTGTCTGGTCCTGTCCCACAATTTTTTTGTTGGATTTTGACTTCCGGCCACCCGATGTTGAGGATGTTCCTGAGGCATTTTTTGGTAAAAGACTGGAGTTTTTGTTACCCCCAGGTTTCTGAGCCAAAAGTAGGACCGATTTGCCCTTGGTGTTGTAGATCCGAATCTTGTTTTGAAATGAGAGGGCTGTTGACCCCCAATTTTGGGCCCAAGGGTGTTGAAGGCATGACGGGGTTTGTTGATTCGGCACTTGATGTCTTCATCTGTTCCCCAGGTAAATAAACTTGCTGGGCTTCCTTGATGGGTTTCTTGCTGCAGTTGCACTGGGTCGTGTTTCATCGTTCACCCTCAAGACCTCCGTCTTCCCGATGTTGATTTGGAGGCCAGCTTTTCAGCTTCTTCGCAACACGACAAAGCTTCTCTTGCTCGTCCCGTTGCCTGTGGGAGAGAAGGCTGATGTCGTTGCGAAGTCCAGGTCTTCAAGCTGCTTCTGGGGTCCACTGGATGCCGGTTCTCCGGGCCCGCTGTGGCTTGCCCAATGTGGCAAGAAGATCCAGTCAACCACCAAAAAGGAAAATGGGTTGGCGACAACAGACAGCCCAGATGAACACGGAGAAGGGTTCCGTCAGTTTCCCCTTAAGGATGATTTGTCATATAGCTGCTGGGATGATGGTTTATGAACTTTGGTGGAAGGCCTAGTGATGCATCAGTTTCCAAATGACATCTCTGTCGATGCTGCCAAATGCCTTCTGGAAGTCGACAAAGACTGAATATAAGGGGTCTGCCACTCCGGGACTGCTCAATGATGATGCGCATTGTGGCGATTTGATCTGTGCATGATCTGTCTTGCCTAAAGCCTGCCTGTTCATCCGAAGTGTCTTGTCCAGTGCTGTCTCCAGTCTGTCTAGCATGATCCTTGTCAGCACTTTCCCTGGGATGGACAGTAGCATGATTCCTCTCCAGTTGTTGCAGGAGGACAGGTCCCTTTCTTTGGCAGGGTTTACGAGATGGCCTTTTTTTTCCAGTCTTTCTGGTTACACTCTCTTGCTCCCAGATCTTTTGTTACTGTTACTGTTACTGGTCTCGTAACCCGCCGGGGTCGTAGGAGCGCTGCATGGTGGACGAACGGTGGACCAGCTGGCTCCACTTAGCGCGGTCGTGGGCGAGTGCCTGGGTGACATTGAAGTCCTTCCCTGTCCAATCACGGATGTCGTCGGCCCACTTTCTCCTCTGTCTGCCCCTGGACTGTTACTTGCAGGATGGTCTTTGCAAGTCCTGAGCGTGTTTCCTCTTTTTCACCGTGGTCAGTAGGGGCTTCATAGTCCCGCACTTGTTGAGTGATCTTTCTGGGACTTCATTGTTGGTGACATAGTCCTTGTATGAGATGCCAAGGAGCCCTTTTGAGGCATTCATTTCTACTGCTTGGATCCTCCTTTGTAGGTCTGCGTTCAGTGTCCATGCCTCACATGCGTAAAGCATGATTGAGATGACTAGCGTGTTTAGTAACTTTACCTTGGTTCCGAGAGGGATGTTTCTGTCTCTCCATAAGGTCTTTAATCTTGCCATTGCTGCTGCTGTTTGTGCCGCTCTTGCTAGGATTTCGGTCTTCGATCCTTCCTCACTTATGATGGCTCCAAGGTACTTGAAATGGTCAACTGTCTCCAGTTCTTTTCTGCTGAGAGTGATCTTGGGGGTCATTGGCAAACCTGAGGTTGGTGATTGTTCGCCCTCGAATGCTGACTGTGCCTGTGTGGTCTTCCAAGACGTCAGTCATGATGCGTTCAAGGAAAATGTTAAACAGTGTCGGCGACAGCAGACATCCCTGTCAGACCCCAACTGAGGTACGGAACCATTTTCCTGCCGTGCCCTTTATGAGTACTGCACTGGTGGCCTTTGAGTAGAGTTCCTTGATGGTGTGAATCAGCTTCTGGCCGATGTTGAATTTGTTCATGGTGGCCCACAGAGCGTCATGCCATACTCTATCGAAGGCCTTCTTAAAATCAATGAGACGTGGAAGATGTCTTGTTGATGTGGCTGTATATCTCACACAGAAACCTCAGGTTGAATATCTGTTCTGTGGGGCTTCTATTTGGGCGGGAAAACCGGCCTGCTCTTCGACGATGATCTCTTCTGCCTGTGGGTTTTAGCTTGTTCAGGTCACTTTCAGCATGACTTTACTGGCATGACTTATGAGGCTGATTGTCCTGTAGTTTTGGCCTGCTGGAGATTTCCTTTTTTGGGGGAGAGTGATGAAAGAGTGTTTGAGTCCATGGGGTAGGCCACTCTCCGGTCTGCCAGATCTTGTTGCAAATACTTGTAAGGATGTCTGTCACTGCTTCTCCCCCGTGTTGGATCAGCTCTGCTGGGATGTTGTCGATTACTGCTGATTTTCCTTTCTTCAGTTATCTAATTGCTACTTCTACTTCCTCGCGTAGAATTGGGAAGTTGTCTTTATTCGATGAGGCTTGGCTTGCAAGTACGCTGGGGTCGCCTAGTGTCTGATGATTGTAGAGTTCGGAACAGTATTCCGTCCATCTACCAACGATTTCCTTCTTTTCTATTAGGCAATTCCCTTCTTTGTCATGGATGTTACTGACTCTTGCCTTTTTCTGTTTGGTGAGCTCTTTCACAATCTGTATGCTCTTCTGCTATTATTCTTTGTCAGGCTCTCTTCGATTTCTGTATATTGTTTCTCTATCCATTCCTCCTTGGTCTCTCTGTCTCTCTATTTCTTGTTTACTTCTCTGTACTCATCTGCTCCTGTAGTGTTCTTGCTCTTCTTCAGGTCTCGTCTTTTATCACACATATTCAAGATTTCATCTGTGACCCATGGTTGTGTTTTTCAGCGATGTTTGCCAAGGAGTATGCTTGCTGTCTCAGTCATCACTGCGTTAAAACTGATGGTCATCGTTTCGGCATATTCTTCAAGTGCCAGCAGTGGTGCGAATTTCCCTCCTATTGTTGCTTGGAAGGACTCGATGATGGTGGGGTCCTTCAGTCTGTCCAGGTTGAACTTGAGTCTGATGTTCTTTGTCTTATTGATCTTCTTCAATCGGACTTTAAAGTTCAAGAGCACGAGGTCATGATCGCTGCCCAGATCTTGTGTAGGAGTGGGTAAAACATCTCAGTGGAAGTTTGGATGTCTGCCTTCAGTGCTTCAGGTGGTATACCGTCTGGGCCTGCTGCTTTGCCTGATTTGAGTGACTTGATGGCTTTGGTGATATTCTTGGTAGGGGGGCAGGTGTTGATGCCAAGGATTTCAGTAGGTGGGGGGATGTCTGGCGGCACGGGTGGTGCAGGTCAGTTGAGCGTTTCTTTGAAGTGCTCTGCCCATCTTGCTCTCTGGTCCTCCTCACCTGGAATGGTTATTTCCATTCTTATCTTTGACAGGGCGGCTAGGTTTGCTGTTTTTTCCTGAGAGAGTTCTCGTGATCTCATAGTCTCTTCATATTTCTTTGGCCTGCTGCAGTCTTTGCTTCCTGAGTCAGTCCCTCAATGAATTTTCTCTTGTCTCTTCTTGCACTTCTCTTTACTGCCCGGTTTTTGTTCCAGTAGCATGCTTGCAGTTCCTGCTTTTTTTCTTGATCTTGTTTCCGGTTGATCTGATCTTTCAGCTTTTTTTTTCGGTGATCAGTGCCCATTTTTGTGTTGTCAGCCACTCCTTGTATTTTCTTGTTTTCTTTCCCAGTACTGTTTGGCATGTTGTCTTCCAGGTCTCATGCAGACTCTGCCATTGCTTTTCAACTGTTTCCTCTGGCAGCTGGGAAAGCACACTGAAGTTGTTCCTCAGTTCGAGCCTGAATTCTTCTATTTTTTCTCTTTCCTTCAGGCTTTGCACGTTGAACTTGTGTGATGGTCTTCCTGCCCAGTCGATGTAGGCTTTGAGCTTGGTCTTGAGGATGATGGTCTGATGCTGCATCTGCTCCGCGCTTCACCCTGACATCATGCAGGCTCCTTCTCCACTTTCGCCGATGGTGATGTGTCAATCTGGTTTTCTGTCTTGCCATGATCTTGGAGATTTTCTCTGAGTCAGAAGCATGTAGGAGCATGTTTAGCGTGTGGACTAGGGTGAAACAGTGCTGTGGTTGGCGCGATAGGCAGATGGAAAGGTGGAAGAAGACTATTGGAATAAAGGTGGCTTTTGATTTGTTTCAGAACAACTTTTTCAAGGACTTTTGAGATAAAAGGTAGGTTAGAAACAGGTCTGTAGTTCTTCAGAATGTTAGGGTCGAGGTCGTGCTTTTTTAGTAGAGGTCAAATTATTGCAGTTTTGAGATGTAATGGAAAAATTCCTGAAAGAAGAGATGAGTTTACTATTTTTGTGATAGTGGGTACAAGTTGTGGAATGTACTGAGTGAGAAGAGAAACAGGTGCAGGATTGGATGATTTTATTGTCATTTCTTTCAGAAGTGTCTTGATGTCTTTCTCGCTTGTTGGATGAAAGAAATGGAGAGGAATGCCAGTGAATTGGGGATCAGGAGTCGCAGGTTGCAAAGAAGTCTGATCCAGCCTGGAGCGGATGTTCTGGACTTTGTCAGAAAAGAATGAAGAAAATATAGCAGGAAACTCAGAGTAGCCGTAGACAGTAGGCAGAGGGTGTCACGCTCCTTAAGGGATTGTGTCTAAACCCCCACCCATGCCCTCTCTAACTATCTTCCCGACAACACCAAACACAGAACACCAAAGAAAAAGTTCCAGACTTTACTTTCCAAAATCCAAAAATTAGCACATCAAGACTCATACTTAAACTCGCTTCCACACAGACACACACATTCAGTCACCAATCACACTCTAAACTCTATTGTAATAACCTCCCCTCCTCTGCACAGTTCAGAAACCAGCTTGATGAATGTCCTCCCACTTCCCACACAGTCACAATCTGCTTCCCATATAAAGTCACGAAGGGATAGCTCAGGCAGACTGAAGTCCTCAAGGAGGGTTGCAGGTGGACAGGGCAGCAGGAAGAGGGGAAATGGGTCATGGGGAAAAGAGGTGGATCTAGGGGATAAAGGGACAGAGGGTCAAGGGCTCTTGTGACTCTTCAGGGCACACCGGGCTGCACCCTCTCCAGGCACAACTCCACCACTGGAGGCACTCACAGGAACCTGTCACTGAGAAAGAACAAGGTGCACTCCTGCACCCCAGGAAAGACACCTTGTCAGCCGTCCACTGGTGGACTTGGCCCTTTCCAAATACTGAAGAGAAGCGTGGTCAGTTTGGACAATGAATTCCTGACCGTGCAAGTAAGGCTCGAATTTGTGAACACCCCAGACCAGTGCTAGACATTCTTTCTCAATGGTCGGGTAATTCTTCTCTGCTGGAGACAGTTTCTTGGTTGCACAAGCAACAGGCTGGATCCCCAACCGCTGGTCTTGAAGTAGCAATGCTCCCAAACCAAAGTCAGATGCGCCAGTCCTCAGGATGAATGATTTAGCCAAATCAGGAAGGTAGCACTCTGGCCTACTGCTGAGTATGGTTTTCAACTGTGAAAATGCCCTTTCACAGGATTCATCCCATGAAATCCTGGTTGGCTCTTTTCCCTTTGTTCGGTCCATGAGAGGCAGTGCAATCTCAGCAAACTGAGGTACGAACTAGCGGTAATAGCCAACCAAACCCAGAACTCCTCTCAGCTGCTTCTTGGTCTCAGGATGGGGAGCATCGCGAATCTTCTCCATCTTAGCACTGTCAGGCCAGATTTTGCCTCTTCCAACTCGAGTAGTCCAGCTCTTGAAAGCCAAGAACACACTTCGTGGATCGGGCAGTGAGGTGACACTCTCTCAGCCTTTCCAGCACTCTCCGTAGAATGCATAGATGATCTGCATCACTCTCAGTTGCAATCAGAATGTCATCCATGAAGTTTTCCACCTCGGGACAGACCGGGCTTTAACAACTTCCTGCATCTATGGGCTATAGGTGCCCCCTCACTTAATTATAGGCCAATGGTGACATCGCCATTGAAATGAGCTGGCGTTTTTTGAGAATGCCGTTTCGCACGTTGGAATCAGCAACTGGATCTTCCAGTAGTGAGCTTGGGCACAAATCCGGTTGGAAAGCAGGCTTCCTGAAACTTTGCATAGAGGGCTTCAAAAAGTCAGGGATGGGTTCTCAGAATATTAAAAAACGAACAACATTCTTTTTGATTGGCTTCGGAACGTCCATCCATAAAAGGGTTTTCTCTCTTTGCTTGGACAAGAAGTGTCTGGAGAAGAGTAGGGCGACAGGAAGTTCAATGGAACTCCTCATCTGCAACATGGCTTGAATTCTTGCTCTTATAGTCTCCTGGTGGAGTATGGAAGTGGATACTGCCTCGTCCGCAAAGGAGTGTCGTTTGTTCAGGTGAATGGAACACGTCTCCAGATTAGTGCAGCTTGGCAAATCCATGAGCACATCACAAAACTCTTTAACCAAACTCCTGATAACAGCACTTAAGCCTAAGTTCTCAGCATCAATGACAATATCATCTGGCCCTTCATCCGACTCTAACGGAACTAGTGGAATGTCCTGGCTCACCATCTGTGTGTCTTTCCCAGTACTGTTTGGCATGTTGTCTTCCAGGTCCAACTGTTCTAAAACTGCCAATGCTAATAAAGTCTCGGGCACTCGTTCAATGAACTGTTTCAAGAGATTGGCATGGAACAGTTTTTCTTTGGAGCCAACCTGAATACAGTAATCTGCCAGCACAACACGCCACTTGACGATGAAAGGACCTTGCCATTCAAGTTCCAGCTTGTTATGTTTGAATGGACGGAGCAACAACACCCTACTTCCCTCTGCAAATTCATGGATCTTAGCCTTTTGTCAAAGTTCTTTCTGTACCTGTTGGCCGCTTTGGCTAAATTCTGTTGCGCCATGGTACAGGACTCAGCAATCTTGTTCCTTAGGCTAACCACATACTCTGCTATTCGACCTTTTCTGGATGAAGCCACAGTTCTCTGAGAATTTGCTTGGGTCTTCGGACTGTCCTTCCATAGAGCAGCTCAAAAGGAGAATATTCTGTGCTCTCTTGGGGAATTTGCCTGTATGCAAATAACAGCGCAGGAAGCCACCTATCCAAGGACTGAGGTCTCTCATCAGTCAACCTCAGCAACATGGATTTGATAGTTCCATTGAACCTCTCCACCAAGCCTTTACACTGCGCATGGTATAGCGTAGTTGTCAGGCCACGTATCGACAGCAGGCGATAAATTTCTTGCATATTGCCAGACGTGAACTGCGTTACCCTGTCAGTCAGGACCTCTGTTGGAACTCCAGTTCCGGACCACATGTTGAACAAGGCCTTGCAACTGCCTCAGTACTGATAGCCTTGAGAGATGTTGCTTCTGGGTACCGAGTGGCATAGTCTACCATGGTCAGAACATACCTGTTCCCTACTTCAGAAGGGGGTGACGTTGGCCCATTATGTCCACGGCAATGCGCTCAAAAGGTTTACTGACCAAAGGCAGGCGAACAAGGGGAACCTTGGGCACTCTTCCAGTCTTTTGACACCTTTCACATGACCTCACATAGCGCCTGATGTCTGTACACATCCCTGGCCAATAGAAATGGTGGAAAATTCTATCTCGTGTCTGACTGACTCCAAGGTGACCTGACATGGGAGCACCATGCCCCAGCTGCATCACTAAGAAACCTAAGATTTTTAGGCACACAAATTTGGCTGAAAGAACCACAGTGATTCTTGAATGAGCAGACTAGTATCCCTTGTTTTTATAATGAAAACCTACGTCACCAGACCCTGCACTCTGTATTGCACTCCTTCCAGCTAACTCTCTTGCCTTCTGCAAACTTGGGTCTTGACTCTGCTTCTCTACCAACACCTCACGAGTCACTTGTATTTCCACACTCGGGACACCCAGAGGCAGAAGAGGCTTAGATTTCTTGGCAGCCTGAGCCCTTGTTTCTACAGCTCCGACAATCTCAGGATCGCCATATACAGGTACCTTTGTGACAGTACCATGAACTCCCCATGCCGAATTTCCAATAAGGACATCATCTACTGGCGCCTCCATCACCGCAACATTGAAGCGCCCACAGACGAAAGGGGACTGAAGGTCGACTTGAGCAATAGGCAGCACAGATGAACACTTAGACTCTGCCAAGACGATCCTCACTGTAGCTCCCGTGAATGACCAACCACAATCATGTGAGCCCCAGTAACTCGGAGACCCCTAACCACTTGACCATCAACCCTGGCTTCACAGGGAGGACTGTATGGCTTGGAAGCACAGGGAATACACAGGGTTGGTGGGGATGCTGAAAACTGCTCCCTTGGACACTCCTGCCTGACTACTGCAGCAACTTTCTTGGGTTGTCTACGGTCCCTGGCAAAGTGACCATCCTTCCCGCACCTGAAACAACGAGGGGGCTGGCGGCCTTCTTTACCCAAATTCAGCTCAGAAGGATCTTGCCTAACAAAACCCTTGCCAGCTCCTGAATCTTTCCGGGACTTCCCAGCTTTCCTGTCTGAATTCCTTGAGCCTTTGAGCTTGGCCTCAGTGGAACGACCTGCCCTCTTTGCATTTATGATTTTTGTTACAATACGGGCAACATCCTCAGCCCCTCGGGGTTCCTCCTTCGTCCTCAGTGACTAGTTCAGTCGTCAGTGTCGATAGAAGCTGTTCTTGCAAAAATAGACCTTTAATGTTCAACACCCTATTTTCCTCTCGACCACTTGCTAGGCACCAGCGAGAGAGGCGTGTCTTCAAGTGAGACAGAAACTGCTCAAAGGTTTCCTCGACGGCCTTCTGCATGGATCGGAATGTTTTACGATATGACTTGCATCGAGGCGGAACACACACAAGAGAGTGGCCTTCAAAATGTTATAATTCTGTATATCTTCAAGAGGCAAACATTCCTAGCTCGACCCTGAAGCAGCGTGAACAAATGCCCAGCCCAAGTTTCACGTTTCTACTTATTCAAACACGCTATTCGCTCAAAATGCGTCAGAAACGCGTCTAGGTCATCCTTCTGAAAGGCTGAATGCTGGAACTGCTGGGCGTATGGGACTGAAATCTCTTCCTGCTTCAGCTCTAGCTTCCTTTCAAACCTATATCTTTCATCCTCCCTTTCTGCCTCTTTGTAACTCCTCTCTTCCTCCCTTAAGCGCCTAGCCTCTTGTCTCTCCTCTAGCCGTCTAGCTGCCTTCCTTTCCTCTAATCATCTACCTCTTCCTTTTCTTCCTGCCCCCTAGCTTTCTTCCTTTCCTCTAGCCATCTATATCTAGCCTCTTCCTTTTCCTCCTGCCTCCTAGCTTCCTTCCTTTCCCCTAGCCGTCTAGCCTCTTGTTTTTTCCTCCTCTCTTTAACATCTAGCCCTCTTCCCTTTTCTACTGCATCCACGATGAAACGTGCTAGCACTTTACCCGACAACCCTACCTCCAAGCCAAACCTGTGAAACTTAGTATAAGGGTCCTCCTCAGAAAAAAAAACGGCCTTGCCTTGGCTCCCTGGAGAGTCTGAAAAGTCACCTCCTAGCTGTTCCTTTACCCAGCCTGACAGTTTTTCCTTCTCAAATACTCCAGGAGACTCATCCTCTTTTGTCTCTCGAGTCTTGGAACCTGGAGTGGCTGGCACACTGTCAGCATTCCTTCGGGTAGGCATTTTGGTGCCTTATCCAGAAAATTATCTTAGACAGGGAGAGAATTTTTCCCCAAGGAAATAGGCTTATCTGGCCCTTCTAGGCTTATAAGCCTTGAGGAGTAGAGATCCACAATACCTTAATCCTACCACAAGGTTCGAACCTCAAAGACGCTGATATCAACTATGACGTCACTCCACTACATTATGCGCAGAATTATGCGCAGAATTATGAGAACCGTGACAGAGGGCTTGCCTTTGCAGATTCCAGGAGAGCTGAGGTGAGGGAAAAAAGAGATTTCATGGACATAGCATCAAGAACTTGAGCAGAGTAATACTTAGTCTTTGCTGAAGGTTTTGATTTTGTTGATTTGTTTCCGAAAGAGCTGTTTGTTTATTTCAGTTTTTTGTTTTATGTACAAAGCACCTTCTCACACTTTCAATGAACCAAATCAATGAAGCAATTATTAATTATTACATGCAGTTAATAAACAGCCTGAAATGCACTCCTTGACATCAGCATTAGCATCAATAACCAACATTTGTAAAGAAAAGAATCCAAGCCTCTGCTCCTTTCCCATCCCCTTATGACCCTTGCCTCAAGTGGCCAGCTGTGTGGGCAGGAGAAGTGTAAGTAAAGCATTGTATCCGAGTTGTTCGTACTGCGTCACCGAGAGGAGGGCAGGTGTTTCCTATAACCTACAACCAACAACCAACTGCAATATCAGTAAAAGAGGAGAATTCTCACACAGCTCAAACAGCGGAAACACATGTTTTCCATTCTAAGTCATTTTGTAGAACTTCATCAGTCAGCCCCTCTTGTTTGAAGAATAAAACGTTACCACTGACTTTGTCACCAGACAGCACTCAAGAGAATGACTTTGTAAACGCCATACATCCTGTATTTAGTGGCGGGGCTATGAATCCCACTGACCAATGGACCTACTTGCACAATGAACTGACCAATCCTAAATACACCTTGGAATCAGCTGACAAACAAATAATTTTTAGAAACTGCAATCATACAATAGTCTAGCTACACCACAAGAGAGAGGGAGGGGTGGGGACGAAGAGGGGGGAGGGGGACGAAGGGAGGGGGAGATGAAGAAGGGGGATGAAGGAGAGGGGGGGATGAAGAAGGGGGGGAGATGAACTTCATGAAATCTTTCGAATGTTAGGGTATGGTCTGGGTGGTTATAACATCTTAAACCAGATTGAAGTGTTTAAGCCAGACTGCCCCACTCCAACCACAAAGCCACCGTCAGACAGTTTGGCCACTATGATAGGGCTTAACTGGTTCCAGGTGACCACCATATTCCTTGGGACTTGAAGATACGCACCTACTTAGCGATGGTTGACATCATCTCAGAGCAGCCTTCAACAAGAGACAGAGAAAACACCTGCCCCTCCTCTCGGTGACGCAGTACAAACAACTCGGATACAAGCTTTACTTACACTTCTCCACCCCACACAGCTGGCCACTTGAGGCAAGGGTCATAAGGGGATGGGAAAGGAGCAGAGGCTTGGACTTTTTTCTTTACAAAGACCAATATCACAATGACAACTAGCCAGATGTATAGGGATGGACAAGAGTTGCCCAGACAGCGCTCTGACACTCTCCTCACTTAATCCGTCTTTACGTCAACAAAATACAGAAAGTTTAACCAAGCCAAACACGTCCATCTACAAGAAAAGAAAAAAAGGGGGGGGGGGGGGGGAGGGGGGTTTCAATTAAAAAGTTCATAGTGTGCAAAGTGCACATGACGAAGGCATTCCAAATAAATGAAATCATCCAGAACAAAAATATTATATTTGGAACATACTCTGTCTTCCCGTGGAATATTAAGAAAACATTCAACTTTAATAGTGAGCTTGTGACAACTGCAACAAAATTCAGTTAAAACGTAGTCATATACATCTGGTAGACAGGCTATCTTCTCCAGACAAAAATTGATTTTACAGCTCTTATAATAAAGACATCTACTATTGTTTGCATGCAAAGCTCACTTTTCCATTCATTAACGAAACTATTGATTTAAAAGGATTTGATATATGAGGTTCTAGAATTGATACTTGGAAAAAAACTGTCTATCCCACAAACAGTCAAATCCGTTTGTGCTAAAATGTTTGTATCTCATATAACCCCGCTGGCTGAATTTAATGTTTGTCATGTTGATCTCTCATCATATGATAAGCATTTAACAACAATTTTTCGGAATGAAAATCAATCAATTGCATACAAAACGGATCATTCGAACAGAAACCAAGATAGGAAAAGAAAAGTCTTCCACTTTCTCAATATACCAATAAACTTGACGTTGTACGTTTCAAATGAAAAATATACTTACTTTTTTAAAGATTTAGATTGATCGATGACTGCTAGCAATATACTCCTAAATGTGTCACACTCATACAATACAACTGGCATGACCATTTTGTCAAAGAAATAAAATGCCACATGTATAGGTAATTTTTTTTGCCTTGTAGCTCTTGTTAAACTAAACATGGCTTTAGTAACCTTATCACATTAGCATTTTTCTTAACATTCTGCAAAAGCACCAGTCAATTCTTAAATGCTTCAAACTATTAACAATATCAGAGGTTCTCCAAACATACTTAAACATGTTTCTGAGATAATTAATTTTGTTTTCACCGGATTCACATGTGTCCATTGAGAACATTAGTCATATAAAATGTCTAAAGGATCATGTAATCATTTCTTCGTATTTGAAAATATAACAGTACGATTGGCATTCAACAAAATAGACAGTTTAACATAGCTGGTCATCATTTTCCATCAAATGAAAGTTGAACATTTAATGGTTTACGATTTCTGTCAATTAAATATTGTTCCAAATCAGTTATGAACGATAAAAACAAAACAGGAGAAAGATTGTCACCTTGACGAATGCCAGTAAATTTTTAAAAAGTATTTTGAATTGATTGCATCATTAATAAAAACACAAGATATGATACATTCATACATATTCATAATTACTTTCTGTATTTTCCCATTCACATTTTGTCCTTCTTCGCAAGTTTTCACCATTAAGCATTATGTTACACAGAATCAAACACTTTCTGATAATCAACAAAAGCACAATTACAATAAAGTCTTTTTTCGCTTAAAAATACCCCAAAACATTTTAAAACAAACATCTGTTGTAGAGTGATGCATTTCTGAAGCCTGCCTGATTTTTCAAAAGTATTTTATTTTATTTTTTGTTTAAAGAAATATTTCCAACCTGATGTTGGATACACAAGTGAATACTTTTCCAATTCAACTCAACAATGTTAGACCTATGTAACTATCACAGTCATACTTGCTCCTTTACCCTTATAAATAGGCTTTGTCAGGCCAATCATCTAAACGTCTGGTACCCTTCAAGTATCTAAACTATCAAACAGTTAGCAATCAAAGATTTTAAGCACTGGTGTACTATACTTAACACAGAAAGAATAAACATTATTGGTGCCTGCTGCCTTACCGCTTTTGATTAAATTAAGGGTATTACCCATTTCATTCTTAGTTATGGATCTGTTTAGATCACCTGTTTGGATCATCTTATCATCTAAAATCTGGAAGGTAATCAAAAGTACCAGTTATGTTTGAAAGCTGAGAACTCGTTGGATTTATATCATTTAACGTTTTATTAACAAATCCCGATTTTGCTGCAGCCACATTTTGGAGGGAAAGCTATAACTGATTTTTCAAACAGATGTTTGCGAAAAAAAAAGCAAAACAAGTAAGCAAACTAATAGCACAATTGTAAGAAAACTATATCAAAATGAATACTTGAAAAGTAAGAATTTTTTTTTAAGCAAATAGAAATCACTAAATGATGCATCTTGTGCAAAAAATGTTCACATACCAATAACCGACAAAGCTTTGGGTCAGAAGTTGCTATAAAATCCTGAAACCTCCACAAAACTTACTGAACAGAATGTTCCAAAAACAAAGTAATGTATAAAATTGAAAAACATATCTAACACCCAAGCACCCCAAAGGTTCAGACCGTGATGAACTTTCCAAACTATCCAGAACAGCAAATGGTCAGCACAAATACTCCACTGTTGTGTTGGCACTTGCTCACTGTCCTTCCCTGCAGCTCATGAAAAAATGGTAAGTTGGGGAAATAAATAAAGCACAGAAATTGTTTATGGTACCGTGCTATAGTGGGTAGTATTGTCAATCTTGGGACATGTCTTTGCGTTAAGTTTGCTCTAATCTTCCAAGAGAGAGTGCATTTTTTATTTTCACTTCCTCATTAGTTATAATGACCTCTGTCTGAGATACCAAGAAGTTTGCAGTGCAGTGTCATTCACCCATCTTGTCCTGAATGCATGTGCACTGATTTCCTTCAACAATGGCTTTCTTTCTTCAATATTCTACCATGGACAGCTCTTTTAATGCAATGGGTTTTTTTACGTGGGCAAGGTATTTTATACTTAGGAACGTCCGCTTTAACTTCTAATCCGAAAGATTAACAATCTCTAACATTCAAGACAGGTATGTTTACCAATTCCGCAACCTTCCACTCTATTTTGCCAAACTGTTATGATAACACAAGAAAGTCCACAAAACAGATTCTTGACGATTTACGTTTTTTGCTGTACTAAAAGCAAAAGAAGTTTAGGCTTGCATTTTGAAAACAATACCTCGAAACCTAAAGAACTTTTTGGAGTGCTTCCAAAACATTCTCTAAACAGTGCGCAAAATGTAAAGAAGAACACTAAGAATGGCTTGTAATTAATGGTGATACAAAAGGTGACATTATTGTACTGAGGTTATTATCAGAGGCCATTCTTAAGATTATGTTGTAATGCTTGCCAATTCTATTACGACACCTTTTGCGCTTTTGTATCGATTAAAAAAAATTCTCAATACTATTTAGCTTTTGGTTTGTTTTGATTCTATTCTGATATCTTGCTGATCCCTGACACTTATCTTTTTCTTTATTTATTTTCTATGCTTTCCCTTGAAATTTTATTTCATAATTGTTTTTACAGCTTTCGGCAGAATAAGCTCAACTGAGTGTGTGCCTGCGTGCAGGCGTGTGTGCATGCCTGCATCGGTTTGTGCATGCAAGCGTACGTGCATGTGTGTATGTACATACATGCATGAGAGAAAAGAGAGAGAGAGAGAGGAGAGAGAAGAGGAGAGAAGAGAGAGAGAGAGAGAGAGAGAGAGAGAGACAGACAGACAGACAGACAGACAGACAGACAGCAGACAGCAGACGCGCTTTTAAATTTCTACTTGCTGGCTGGTATGTATAAGTGTGTGTGTGTGTGTGTGTGTGAGTGTGTGCGTGTGTGGTGTGCGTGCGTGCGTGCGCTGCGTGCGTGCGTGCGTGCGTGCGTGGTGGTGTGTGTGTGTGTGTGTGTGCGCGCGTTGATGCCAGTGTGCATGTGAGTATAAGCAGATGTTCTTAAATGCACTTATATGTACATGCGTACGTTTGTTTTTCACCAGTAGAAAGTCATTTGCGAAAATGGTAATGACTTGTGTCCACGGCAACGCTAGTCTTAGAAAGGCAATTCAGCAGAAAGAGATTTTTTTAAAAGCTTAAAAAAATATAGGGAAAGAAACCTAGGTTTTTCTTCTTTTCATATTGTACTTGCTAATCGCTGACGTAGGGTTTTCTTTTTCTTTTACAGTAGTATGGGTTTGTTCGATTGTTGTTTTTGTTTACATCACTGACAGCGCTATAATAAGTCAGGTTTCTACACTCTGAAAGAAAGAAGGACGAGACATAAAATTGTTTATGTTTATTGTTTGATTATAAAACGGCTAACAGAATATGTCCAATTTATGTGTCAAATCTTGTTACATACCTCGTTTCAGAAAGTAACCCACACCATAGGCGCAGACCGTTGGAGAGAAAGATAGTTAAATGTAAAAGTGAATTTATCGGAAATCTTATCTTTAGAGGTACTACCTCTAGAACTCCCAGATTTTGTTAAAACTAGCAACTCCATAAGTGCTCTCAAATAGTGAAGCTATGACCACTTCGCTGATGACCCTGTTTTAACTTGGCGAAAGACATGAACAAATCATCCACTCTCATCTGCTCCTTAGAATGAGTGATTTGAATAATGATATGTTTTAAAGAAAGTTTATTGAAGATCTTCACTGCATAATTATGATAATGGAAACGAAACAGCAGAGCATTGTCTGTTGTTCTATCCTGTTACAACATAGAACATAAAAATGCTATTTAACAGCTTTCTAGAATATATAACAAAGTTGATGGAGTCTAGATTTCCCAACAGATACAAATGTAATAATGTTTCAGACTGTTTACAAATCTACTTCAAATAAGAGAGTGGGAGAGAGCAGGCATCCTTGGCGTACTCCGATTATGTTTTGGAGCCATTCTCCTATGTTGTTGTTGTCTGCTAGACTGCGCTGGTTGCTTTGTCATAGAGGCATTCTATGGTTCTGATCAGGTCGGATCTGATAGGTCGGATAGCTTTATTGTTGCCTATAAAGCTGGATGCCAAATTCTCTAGAACGACTTTCTAAAGTTAAAAAAAAGTGTAGAAAGGTATCTTGATACATTTGATTAACAGGCATGACATAATCGATTTGTTTATATTACATTTACTTTTGCAATTTCCTACAAATAACTAGTTCAAGAGCAAGAGAAACGTTATGGGATAATCAATTCTTCCAGAGGGCCTTTGTTTTTCTCCCTTCATAAATGTTTAATTTTTGTTCTTGATGTTTGATTTTCCTTACTGTTGTCTGCATTAAGTCGATATATTCTTTCTTTATCTTCGTATAGTTTCTATGGTTGATTAAATTTTGGTTTTTGTAATAAACAACAAAGAGGTGGACGGGGTATGAAAATCCTGACATTATTTTTATGCTGAATAATGATTTTTTGCACTCCAAAGCACTTTTTGTATTAAAATAAAAAGTTAAAGGGGGTCCCCCATAAAGCCTTTTTTTTAAAGGTCGGTCAGGGGGTAGACGCTGGGCCCATAAAAACAGGTTTCTCAGGGATGGGTAGCATAATGACAGTGTTCCTTCTCGCTGTTTACCTTCTGTCAAGCATACCCATTTAAGCTGTTTTGTTACTTACTATCCAATCAGCAAACGTCATCCATCAACATAACCCTCATTGTTTACCATTGGCTAAACGATGTCTCACACTGACTATCTCCCATCTTTCATCTATTTAAAATGATGAGTGAGAGTAGATGAAGAAAGATATATGATTTGACATGCTATTCTATATCTTATCTAATATTGTAAGCTACTGTAATATTTACATAGACACAACCACACTCTTAAAATCGAATCGAAATAAATAAAATATATACTTGAAAAGTTATATTATCTATCTAGTTAGCCATATACAAACACAAGGATGAGAGACAGGGAGGGGTAGGACAACTAACCAAATTGTTTCCATTGCTTTAGCTGCAAATCGAACACAGCTCAAGGTCTTTTTGTATATCCCATTCTCTCAAGACTAAGCATCAAAATCAAACAAAACCATCATAACTAAAACCCGTCATCAATCAACAATCAATAACCACACAAAAAAAGAAAAAAAAGCAAAAAACAAAAACCCAAAAAGATCCGCCCCAGGCGACCCCAAGCCCAAACCGGCGAAATAATCATTATCAATATTTTAAATATATCAAAATAAAAATCAAAATCTCTATTATTATTATATAAAACTATAAATATATATATATACAACGAGAGAAGATCAGACAGGAGAAAAGGAGAAGGAAGAAGAGTAAAGAGAAAAGAAAAAACAGACAGAAGAGAGAGAGAGAGAGAGAGAGAGAGGGAGAGAGAGAGAGAGAGAGAGAGGAGATGAGAGAGAGAGAGAGAGAGAGAATGCCTGCTGTGTTTTTATTGCCATTTTACTCAACTGTGTGGCTTGAAAGGAGTGGTGCCCAACAGAATTGAGGGTTTTTATCAAGACTATTTATCATCTTTCTATCTATCTATCTATCTATCTATCTATCTATCTATCTATCTATCTATCTATCTATCTATATCTATCTATCTATCTATATCTATCTATCTATCTATATCTATCTATCTATCTATATATATATATATATATATATATATATATATATATATATATTATATATATATTATATATATATATATATATGTGGGATATTCTAACAGCGTATGCTCTGTTACCAAACCATATCCATTCTCATTATTTTTCCAAACAGCAGAGTCATGTGGTGGTTTGTATGTACAAATCCAAAAGATATCCATATCAGTTATAAAAATTTGGTTATCAATACTCAGATTTATCATAATAATCATTATCTAATTCGAAATCGACCTTAGTTACAAATTGCAAAACAGTGACTCCCCCTGAATATCCACCCTGATAAGAAATCTTAGGAAGAGAGCTGAAAATAACATAATCACAAAAAAGGTTAGACTCAAAATTGGTGCCAACAAAAGTTTCAGTTAAACAAATAAAATCAGGTGATTTTACGTATTTTACAAAATCTGTAATTTCTAGGTTAAGAAGCAATCCATTTACATTAAAGTTGAGGAACTTGACATCAGCTCTTTGAACACTATTTGCCAGAACATTATTTACAGCAGTCTTGCTCAGCTTATATTTGATATCATTTTTCTCTCCTTTATGCCCAGCCGATTTCCTATTGTGGTGTTTTTGTACGCCCTCTATTCTGAGCTCCTTGTTTCTGCTCTTTAGACTGCACACGTCTAAAGCTGTCCAGAATGCTGCTCTGACTAGCATCCCTAGCCCTGACAGTCTTTCTCTGTCGGCTCTTTTTGGGGAGGCCTCCCTGGATTGCCTGTGTTCTCCATGGGTACCGTCCAATGTGGACGTATCTCTCACCCCAGTGGAGACTGTATATCTATGTTGGGCTGTATCATTGCCATGCTTGTTTGAATCTGCGGCACCTGTGGCCTGCTGGACTGTGAGTTTATCCCTTGCTGTTGTCACAGCAGTTTCCGCTCGTTTCTCCTTTGTGCCTCCAGTGGTACCCTTTCCTTTCCCTAGTGTGCCCTTTGTTCTCTGCCCTGTACCTTCTTTTGCTTACATTCAGCTGTTGTTACAGTGTTACTGGTGCCTTCTGTTTCTTCCGTGGCTTCTACACCGAGAGTTCTCAGCTTCAGAGGTTTTACTGTCCGTTTTCTTTTGCACTAAATCATTTTTCTCTACATCCTGTAGATCTCCAATATCAGTGTTAGAGACCAGAGGTTTGACATCCAAGTCTTTTTCCTTGTCTGTAGAGTCACTATTGTCCAGAGCACTGTCATCTCCATTGTAGCCATCAGTTTGTATGTTGTCACTGTCTACTCTGTCTACCATGCCTTCTGTGTTTTGCTTACCTGGGGCCTCTTTGTGGAGACCAGTGTTTTTTGTGCCTGCCTGTGTGCTGACCGGCTTTGTGACTGTTCCACAAGCAGTTTGTCCTGGATTCTGGATCTTCTGTCAGAGTCTGCCCCTGGTGAACAGTTCAGCCTGTATGTGAGATGTCATGGTACAACAGGTCTGGCATGATAACCATGTCTTTCCTGTGCAGAACTTGAACTGCCTCCTGTTTGTTGACGATATTCATGGTATTCGTCTCTGCTTTGTGCTCCATCTTTTTTCTGTCACATGTGAATCATCATAGTCACGAGGTCTCTCTGGCACATCATCATTCATACTTCTTTCAGGGAACATGCCTTGATCTCTATAATGAAAGAGGGCTTGTGGCCTTTGGAATCCTCTAGTGCGCCTGAATGATTGAGGCTGTCTGTTGCATTGAGCCTTTGCCTTAAGCTGCCTTCTGTCCACTTCTGCACCGCTTCCTGTATGAACCTGATTGCCCTGATGATCCCATTAACGATCCCACTGACAAGCATGCTGACGAATCCCCTGATCCACCGTACTGACGATCCCACTAATGATCTTCCTGACGATCCAACTGATGATCCCTTTGACAATCCCACTGACAATCCCCCTGATGATCCCACCAACGATCCTCCTGTGATTCCGCTGATGATCCCCCTGATGATGTCACCGACGATCCTCCTGACGTACACGCTGAAGAAGTCGGGGCCATTCTTCCTGTAGAACATGGCTGGCACCCCGTGGCTCCTGCTGCTGATAGTGGCGGTAGGCATTGTAGCGTGACTGCTGGTGCTTTCTCCATGAAGTAAAAACTGACAAAACTACTTTAAAAATGTCAGAGACTCGAAATATCTCGGTTCAGTCAAAACAAATGACAGAGCACGGCTAAAAGTAGAATGATCCAACTCAATAACATTTTGAACATTCGCAGCATTCCTTACCTGCTGAAAATGAAAATTACAAAATGCTTAGAACAGTCTTCGTGTATTTTTCTGTGAACCCTGGAGACAAAGAAAAGATGAAAAAAGAATTGAAGCAGCCGAGTTGTGTTTTTTAGAAGGCTGCTTGGGTCAGTTGGACAAAGGAACAAAGGAAAGTATAGGACACAAATTGGAACATCAAGAATAAATGAAAGGAAACTGAAATAATATTATGAAGGTCATGCGTTACGAAACCGACACAAACCTTATGAAATGTAAGCCCGAAGGAATAAGAAAAAAATGCAGACACCAGCATGAGAATCCATGAAGTCAGCGGGGCTAGCCAAGGCTGGAGCAAATGGAGGAAGGTCATGTCGGTGTCATTGGGTGCAGCAGCTAACGCCGAAGTCGGTGATGCCAACAGGTGAGACAGGTGATCAATTCTCTTATTTGAATACAAGTCATTAGGAACAGAAAAATCAAAAAGTAGATGTTGGGTGTAAAAGAATGAAAACACAACCATGTCATATGTCAGAATTATGTATTACAACTATTTAATCATAACTTATAAACAGCTTTTTTTGGGCTATATTTCTTGAGTAAGAAAGACTTTCAAAATGCAAATCAAAACACTAAGATCTTGTCAAAAGCGATTTGATTTCATCTGATTTCTTTTAGACCACGTTTAAGCAATAGGTTAGTATTGAAATTTTCTGAAGCTCCTTATTTGGCAAGAGAATACACTGTCTCATTCCAGTACATTCTTCAATGTGATGAAAATTTCAGCAAAAAACACTGTCTCTACCTTGTGACACAATACAGTCCACCAAAATATAATTTCAAATATAAGGTCATTCCTGTACCAGTTTTTGATAGCTAACAAGACTGATCTTGAAAAGACGAAAAACAAAAAAACAGAATGTTAACAAACCCCAAAACAGGATGGAGCCTCAAAGCCATTAAGATTGAGTTCTGCCGTAAATATGGAAAAAAATATTTGTCAAAATAAAAAGATTTGTTATCTTATACCAGAATATTAAGGCGATATTCGACAAACCAAAACACGCTTTCGTTGCCTTTGTGTTTTTGATTTTCTTTATGGTTTGTCACAAAAACACAAGAATATCCCTGTCTTGACAAGTAAACTTATAAACTTTGCTGTTTACATACGACAGGGTGATGGATGGCTTATCTATCTGTAGTGTATGTTTGTCAGTATGTCGGTCTTTCTTTATCTTTCTTTCTCTGATCTCTGTCTCCTAATGTTTTTATTCTCTGTCTTCTCTGTTGATGTTTCTTTGTCTGTCTGTTGCTGTTTGCCTGCTGGTCTTGTCCATCTCTCTCACCTTCTTCTTCTCTTTGTGCTTCCTATCACAAAACACTGCTATCTGATTGTGTGACACCTGTCAGGCATTTAGAAGTCAGACAGCACTATCTGATTAAATTGAAGTGAAACAGCACCAAATCCAAGCATGCTGTCACGCTTTCTGGCCAAAGCGAAAAACTGTCCATTATTGATGTAAACAAAATGTCAACATTAAACTAAAAAAGAAATGGTGTTTTGACATGTCATGCTTGGATTCTCCATGAGAAGTTCTTGGCACAACAACCTGTCCTCTCTAATAAAGGAGAACAACTCCTCTGACGTCGGCTGATGGCTGCCTACATCATGAGGTACTTGAAAACAGCCGTACATCACATTTCTCTTCAAATTTGTACTCACGGTCTCACAATGATTCCAAGGTGCAGTGAATGAGACAATGCATATGTTTCAGCTTGGAAACGTCCAACAACAACATACCATACCTTGGTCATGTTGAGCTATTTTTGCGGGTAACGAAATAATGACACAGTAAATCAGTAAAATTATACATTCATTGAAAATGCCCATCAGTTGTTGCATGTCTTCTTCTCTTGTGTCCTTATAGCTCCTAAACCGGAGCATTTAGGTAATCACATTGTCTTCCCTCCAAACTTTATCCTGTCTCTGCAAGTGTCTTGGCCTCTTCCATGCCAACTGGAGTACTTAAACAGCCACTTTTGCAGGCGTTCTATGTTGCTATGAACCATGTTCTGGACCATACTCTTTCTTTGGACGATGCGGGTTTTCACTCGATGTGATTTGGTGAGATGTGCAAGGCTCCAATTCGGAGGTTTGTGTCGTTTCTTGAAACGATTTCGCTCTCTTATTGGAATCATAGGCTAGTAGTTTTTGCATGTAACGATACGATAAATGTGTCGATTTGCTTGTTGGCATGAATGTGTAAGGCACATCCGAGCTCAAGAAAATGATTTTTATAGTAACGCCACAAGTGTTACGTTAAAGATTGTGGTCACAGTGACCAATCAAATCAAGCCATTGAGAGCAGTTTCAAAAGACTTGATTTATCTTGATTTGATAGCACTTTCTTCCTCCAAATTCTGTTCATCCATATCATCATCGTCCACTTTACGTTACCTATCATTATC
>CM054146.1:32571527-32594027 GCA_028751875.1 Rapana venosa
ATCATGGACCGAACAAAGGGAAAAGAGCCAACCAGGATCTCATGGGATGAATCCTGTGAAAGGGCATTTTCACAGTTGAAAACCATACTCAGCAGTAGGCCAGAGTGCTACCTTCCTGATTTGGCTAAATCATTCATCCTGAGGACTGGCGCATCTGACTTTGGTTTGGGAGCATTGCTACTTCAAGACCAGCCTGTTGCTTGTGCAACCAAGAAACTGTCTCCAGCAGAGAAAAATTACCCGACCATTGAGAAAGAATGTCTAGCACTGGTCTGGGGTGTTCACAAATTCGAGCCTTACTTGCACGGTCAGGAATTCATTGTCCAAACTGACCACGCTCCTCTTCAGTATTTGGAAAGGGCCAAGTCCACCAGTGGACGGCTGACAAGGTGTCTTTCCTGGGGTGCAGGAGTGCACCTTGTTCTTTCTCAGTGACAGGTTCCTGTGGGTGCCTCCAGTGGTGGAGTCGTGCCTGGAGAGGGTGCAGCCCGGTGTGCCCTGAAGAGTCACAGATGGCTTGTCCTTGACCCTCTGTCCCTTTATCCCCTAGATCCACTTCTTTTCCCCATGACCCATTTCCCCTCTTCCTGCTGCCCTGTCCACCTGCAACCCTCCTTGAGGACTTCAGTCTGCCTGAGCTATCCCTTCGTGACTTTATATGGGAAGCAGATTGTGACTGTGTGGGAAGTGGGAGGACATTCATCAAGCTGGTTTCTGAACTGTGCAGAGGAGGGGAGGTTATTACAATAGAGTTTAGAGTGTGATTGGTGACTGAATGTGTGTGTCTGTGTGGAAGCGAGTTTAAGTATGTGTCTTGATGTGCTTATTTTTGGATTTTGGAAAGTAAATTCTGGAACTTTTTCTTTGGTGTTCTGTGTTTGGTGTTGTCGGGAAGATAGTTAAAGAGGGCATGGGTGGGGGTTTAGCCACAATCCCATAAGGAGCGTGACACCCTCTGCCTACTGTCTACGGCTACTCTGAGTTTCCTGCTATATTTTCTTCATTCTTTTCTGACAACGTCCACAACATCCGCTCCAGACTGGATCAGACTTCTTTGCAACCTGCGCCTCCTGATCCCCAATTCACTGGCATTCCTCTCCATTTCTTTCATCCAACAAGCGAGAAAGACATCAAGACACTTCTGAAAGAAATGACAATAAAATCATCCAATCCTGTACCTGTTTCTCTTCTCACTCAGTGCATTCCACAACTTGTACCCACTATCACAAAAATAGTAAACTCATCTCTTCTTTAAGGAATTTTTCCATTACATCTCAAAACTGCAATAATTTGACCTCTACTAAAAAAGCACGACCTCGACCCTAACATTCTGAAGAACTAAAGACCTGTTTCTAACCTACCTTTTATCTCAAAAGTCCTTGAAAAAGTTGTTCTGAAACAAATCAAAAGCCACCTTTATTCCAATAGTCTTCTTCCACCTTTCCAGTCTGCCTATCGCGCCAACCACAGCACTGTTTCTACCCTAGTCCACACGCTAAACATGCTCCTACATGCTTCTGACTCAGAGAAAATCTCCAAGATCATGGCAAGACAGAAAACCAGATTGACTACATCACCATCGGGCGAAAGTGGAGAAGGAGCCTGCATGATGTCAGGGTGAAGCGCGGAGCAGATGCAGCATCAGACCATCATCCTCAAGACCAAGCTCAAAGCCTACATCGACTGGGCAGGAAGACCATCACACAAGTTCAACGTGCAAAGCCTGAAGGAAAGAGAAAAAATAGAAGAATTCAGGCTCGAACTGAGGAACAACTTCAGTGCGCTTTCCCAGCTGCCAGAGGAAACAGTTGAAGAGCAATGGCAGAGTCTGCGTGAGACCTGGAAGACAACATGCCAAACAGTACTGGGAAAGAAAACAAGAAAATACAAGGAGTGGCGGACAACAGAAACATGGGCACTGATCACCGAGAAAACAAAAGCTGAAAGATCAGATCAACCGAACACAAGATCAAGAAAAGAAACAGGAACTGCAAGCATGCTACTGGGACAAAAACAGGGCAGTAAAGAAAAATGCAAGAAGAGACAAGAGAAAATTCATTGAGGGACTGACTCAGGAAGCAAAGACTGCAGCAGGCCAAAGAAATATGAAGAGACTGTATGAGATCACGAGAACTCTCTCAGGAAAAAACAGCAAACCTAGCTGCCCTGTCAAAGATAAGAATGGAAATACCATTCCAGGTGAGGAGGACCAGAGAGCAAGATGGGAAGAGCACTTCAAAGAAACGCTCAACAGACCTGCACCACCCGTGCCGCCAGACATCCCCCCACCTACTGAAATCCTTGGCATCAACACCTGCCCCCCTACCAAGAATATCACCAAAGCCATCAAGTCACTCAAATCAGGCAAAGCAGCAGGCCCAGACGGTATACCACCTGAAGCACTGAAGGCAGACATCCAAACTTCCACTGAGATGTTTTACCCACTCCTACACAAGATCTGGGCAGCGATCATGACCTCGTGCTCTTGAACTTTAAAGTCCGATTGAAGAAAAACAAAAAGACAAAGAACATCAGACCCCCGTTAAACCCTGGACAACGAAGGACCCCACCATCACGGCCTTCCAAGAAACCAATAGAGGGAAATTCCCCCCATTGCTGGCCCTTGAAAAAGATCCCGCAAACGATGACAACCCATTTTTAAAACCCCTTGAGGACGGGCCCTCAGCAACCCTACTCCTTGGAAAAACATCGTGAAAAACACAACCAGGGTCAAAGATGAAATTTTGGGAATGGTGTGATAAAAGACGAAAACCTGAAAAAGGCAAGAACCTACGGGAAAGCGGGTGGTCCCGGAAAGGAATGGGGAACCCCCAAAGGGGGGAATTGGATGAGAAACAATTTACAAAAAATCGAAGAGACCCTGACAAAAAATTTAATAGGAAGGCAGATTGTGAAAGAACCCCCCAAAACAAAAAAAGGAAGAGTAAGAAAACCATGAAAAGAAAGGAATTGCTAATAAAAAAAGAAGGAAATGTTGGCAGAAGGACGGAATACTTTTCCCAAAAACTCAAACCTCGACAAGGCGACCCCAGGTCCCTTGAAAGGCCAAACCCTCATCGAAAAGAAAATTTTCCCTTCAAGAGATAGAAAGAAGTGCATTAGTTTCACGAAAAAAAGGAAAAAGCAGGAAATCAAACCCCCTCCACCCGGCGTTTCCAACAGGGGGGAGAAGCAGTGACAGACTTTCCTTCCCAAGTATTTGCACCAATTCCGGGCCAAAACCGGAGAGTGGCCTCCCTGGACTCAATAAAATCATCCTCTCCCCAAAGAAGGAAAATCCCCCGCAGTGCCAAAATTTCAGGAAAAACGGGCCCTCAAAAAGTTTTTGCCAAAAAGCATGGCTGAAAGGGTTCCTGAACAGGTGAAACCCGGCCCGAAAGAAAACATCGCCGAAAGAGGGGCCGGTTTCCCCCCAAAATAGAAGCACCAGAACAGATATTAAAACCTGGGTTCGTGAAAGGTAACACCCAGAAACCCCGGGAAAATCTTCCACGTTTCATTGATTTTAAGAAACCCTTTTCGTTTGGGGTTTTTGGCCCGGGACCTCTGGGGCCCCCTGCCCCAAATTAACGGCCCGAAGTTGTTTCCACCAAAAAGGGAAACCATTAAAAAGGCCCACCTTTCCCAGTGTCATAAAGGGACGGGGGGGAAAATTTTTTCCATCCCCTCATTTGGGGGTTTTTGACGGGGCTGTTGCTGTCCCCGCCCCTTTTTTTAAACTTTTTCCTTAAAACGCATTCTTGACAAAGGTTTGGAGGCCCCCCAGGCCCAGCCCGCATTGGGGGAAAAACCCTCCCCCCCCTAGGTTTGCTTGACTTTGATCTTTCTGGCGGAAATAAAAGAGGAAGGGGCCAAACCCTAGTGAAAAAAAGGGGAACGAAAACCCCCACGTGGGCCCAGGAAAATCAGGGGGGGGGAAAAAACCAAGCTTGTCCCCCCGGGCCCCAGCCAATCCCCCCAAGTCCCTCAGCAGAAAAACCTGGGGCCAGTTGCCCTTTTTCAGTCCTTGGACCCCATCTAAGTGAGGAAGGATCAAAAGACCAAAAAATCCTGCAGAGGGGCCCACAAACAGCAGCAGCAGGGCCCAAAATTAAAGGGACCCAATGGGGAAAAAACCTTTCCCTTCTGGGAACCAAAGGGTGTTACTAAAACGTTTGAAAATCTAAATCATTTTTTTGGCCCTTTTGGACGGGAAAAGCCCGCAGACCAACAAAGGAGGACCCAAGGTGGAATGGGGTCCCTAAAAGGTTTTTTTTTTGGATTCTTTAAAAAGGACCTGTCCCCAAAATGAAGTCCCCGATGAAAAAGGGGGAAATCAGTTGGGTTTTGGGAACGTCCCCGCCCCGGGATTGAAAAGGGCCCCTCCTGCAAGAAAACGGTCCAGGGGAAAAAAAGAGGGGGCAGACAGGGGAGAAATTTGGGCCGAGACCCCTGATTGGCAGGGAAGGCCTTCAATGTCCCCAGGCACTCGCCCACGACCGCGTTTATTGGGGGCCAGGGGGCCCCCTTTCGTCCACCTTGCAGCCCCCTTACGCCCCCGGGGGTTACGGGGCCAGAAACCTTAACCGTCCCAAAAGGATCGGGGGCCCCCCGGAGTGCCCCCATAGCGGGAAAAAAGGCCCCTTCGTAAGCTGCCAAAAAAAAAAGGGGGGCCGCCCCCTCCCCCAAAAACCTGGGAGGTTCATGCTATGCCCCTCCCAGGAAAGTGTTTAAAAGGAATGTGGAAGGGATGGGGGCCGCATGGAAAAGTCATTTGGGTGAAACGGGGTTTTGGGCCAAGCCGATCGCCGATAAAATCCCCCAAAATGCGCAAATCATTGGCATTTCCCCTGGAGGGGCCGGACCCCTATTTTCGGTCTTTGTCGTTTCCCCGAAGGCTTTGGGCCAGCGCGACCGGATGTCTTTTGGGAAACTGATGCATCCAAAGGTTTTCCCCCAAGTTCATCACCTTCATCAGAAGCTCATTTTTAAATTTAATAATAAAGGGAAAATTGAGGGAAACCCTTCTCGTGCGATGGTGTTCATTGGGCTGTTGTTGTCGCCAACCATTTCCGTTGGGGGTTTGGGACTGGATTTCTTCCCCCCTTTGGGCACCCAAAGCGGGCCCGGGCCCGGAAAAACGTCCCCCCAAAAGAACCCGCGAAGACAGGACTTCGCAGGGGCCATCAGCCTTCTCTCCCCAGGAAACCGGGGCGAGAAAGAGAAGTTTGCTTTGTTGTTTGAAAAAGTAAAAAGCCTGGCCCCCAAAACCCAACATGGGGGGCCGGGGTTTGGGGTGAAAAAGAAACCCCGGGGGGGGGGGGAACCCGGGTCCCAACTGCAGAAAGAAAAATCAAGGTCGGGCAATTTTTATTTTCCGGGGGAAAGATAAAGGCCACCCGGGTGCCGAATCAACAAAGCGTAAGCCTTCCCCCCCCTTGGGCCCCAATTTTGGAGGAAAAAGCCTTCATTTCAAAAAAAGATTCGGTCTAAAACCCCAAATGCCCCTGGGCCCTACTTTATGGTCAAAAACCCTGGCGGGTAAAAAAAAAACCAACACCCAAAAACCCCGTTTTTTCCCAAAAAATCCCTCAAAAAAATTTCCCAAAAATTTGGGTTGGTCGGGTCATACCCAACCCCCCCCAAAGGGGGACAGGACCAAAAAAAACCCCAATTGAGCCCATTTTTTAAAAAAAAAGGAAAAAGCAGGGTGGTTCAGCCTTTACACTCTAAAAGCCGTTTTCAAAAGTCACCAGGCAGGCCCTTCATGGAATCCCCCAAGGGGGAAGGGGAAAAGGGTTGGTAAACCCAAAAACGGGACCTGGGCAAAAAGTGGAAAACCGAAAAAGGCCCGTGGAATGACGGGGCCGAGTTTAAGAAGATCCCCAAACCCGGTTTTCGTTGGGGGGGTTTGTTGTTGCAGCCTGGCCCCCAAGGAAACCCAAAAGGGCATAAGTCAAGTCACTCTTCCGCTTATCCCCCTCTTCCCCAAGGGACCCTTTGCACAGCTCGTCTGTCCCCCCCTTCCCTTTTTCACCCAAAATTTTTGGCGTCTGTAAACTTAGCCTCCCCTTCCCCCGGCCCACTCTTTTAAATTTTGTCCCTTTTCTGTCCCCCCTCCCAATCTTTAAAAAACTTTTTAACATCTTCTTTTTCCAAAAAGGTTTTCCAATCACCCTCGCCCATTCCCCTCTCCCCCCCAAAAGTTTTTAAAGGTTTAAAATTTAATTTTCCCACTTCGCCCAACAGTCTTTACTGATTTTAAAGCGTTTTTCCCTTTTTAAAAATTTCACCCCCTTTCTCAGCTGGTTAAACGAACCAACAAAACCATCAGGTAAACACTTTTGGGGTTTTATCCCGTTCCCCAAAAGGGTCTGTCAATTCGCCCTTATCGTCCCCCAATGACCAATCTCCCATTTTTTTCTTCCTAAAATTTCCCAAACCCTTTTTAAAAAAGAAAAAAGCCCTTCCCCGGGGGCAACCCAAACCCTTTAGATATTAAACTTTTTTTTTCTCAAGCTGCTGAACGTCTACCCACAAATCCTGACCATACCCCCCCTTTTCAAAACCCCCTTCCCTATGGCAGAAACTCCTATGACCTTTTCCCTGAGATTCCCTTTTTGCCCAGGGTTTCCCCCAAGACATTCTGGTCGAAAAAGGGCAAACGCCATCGAAGAGCGGCGTGGAAAACAAAAACTGAGTTTAAAAAAAAACAGCTTCTTCAAAAACAACCCCCAAATTTAAAAACCTTTAAATCCTTTCAGAAAAACCCCCAAAAGTATTACTCTTCTGAAGTTCTTTTGTCCCCGTTTTAAAAAATCTCTTTTTTCCCCTCACACCCACTCTTTTTGGGAAATTGTGAAGGCTAGCTTCCTTCTATATTTTCTGCATTCTTTTTAAAAAAAGCCCAAAAACCAACACTCTATTTTTGAATAGACCCCTTTTCAGCCAGCAATTTTGCCCCCCAATTTTAAGCCTCCTTCCTTTTCAAAAACCCCTCAAGGAGTAAAACCCTATGATCGGGCCTATACCTGTTCTTTTTTAAATTCAGTGCCTTGCAAGTTTTTAAAACCCACTTCAAAAAAAGTAAACTAATTTTCACTTCTTTCAGGTTTTTCCCCCAAAGAGTTTATAAAAACCCTGCAATAGGGGACACCTCAACTCAAAAATTCCCACGCCCCTCGACCCTTACCACTTGAAGAATTTGGGGACCGTTTCACCCTTTTCATTCTTTGTCCTTGAAAAAGGTTCTGAAAAAATCAACAGCCAACTTCATTAAAACCCGTTTTTTTTCCCCTTTTCGTCTCCCTTACCGCCCCCCCCACAAGAAAAACCCCCCTACCCAACCTTAAACACGTTAAACTGCTTTGATTCATGAAAAATTTTCCCTTCTCACTCTTATCAAACTTATCTACAGTTTTCCCGACTTTATAGACCACTCAATTCCTTGCCAGTCCTCACCTGTTTTATTTCATACCTCACGACAAAACCCAAAACCCGTTCCCATTAATTAAGATTCAATCATACTGTCAAAAGGAATGTGGAGTCCCCCGGGATCAGTTTTGGGCCCCTGTTTTTTTCATTTTTTCCACTGCCACTTTCAAAATAATAAATCTCATCAGATCAACCCCCCTTTTTTTTAAGATGCCTCTAGATTCTTAGAATGTTATCCTAAAAATCTGCCTTTTTCTTGATTAAAATGCCCTTTGCCTTAAAAGATACCCAAAATTTGGATTGATAGGAAAAATTTGGGTTAAAAATGCAGAAAACCAAAACCCATGCTTGAAGGTAGAAAAAAAAACTGTTTTCCATCAAAATGTTTCAATAAAATTTCGGAAATGGTCTTTTCCTTTCCCCCAAGTTTGTGAAATATCGGGGGAAAGTTTTTAATCGCCAAAACCCTCCCCAATGCAAAAATTTCCCACACGGGCCTGCCAGTCATGTTATTTTAAAATTCCAGGTTTTAGTCCCTTTCCAAAGTCCCTTTTCCACCGTTTCCCAAAACCCAACTAATCGTCTCCCCTTCCTCAGTCGGGGATTTTTGGGCATTTTTTCTGGCTGGTCCCCCGGATCATCTTTTTTCCTCTCTTCAACGTATACAAAACTCTGCCGCCCAACTACCCTCAAAAGAAAAAAAAATCTGAGCACAACTCCTCTCTTGGGGATCTCTCCACTGGCTGCCTGTGTCACGAGGAAAAGCTTAATTTTCGTACCCCCTGTTCCCCCCCCGAGGGGAGGGGGGGCCCCTTTTCAGTTTAATGAAACCCACATTCGGGGAAATTCTGTGCTAGAAATTTCATCTTTCAAATCGCTTCTTTTTTCGCCTTTTCCTTTTTCCCCCGGGTAAACCCCCTTTTTTTTAAATTTTTGCCTTCTTGGCCCTTTTCCTCCTCCCTTTTTTTCCAAAAAAGAACTTAAAGGAAACTATTCCTCTTGTGCCAAAAGTGGGAAAGCGCGGGCCGCTTGTCGGGGGCTTAACGGGGGCCCGGGGACGCATTTTCGCTCATTTAACAGAAAAAACAATGTTGCTGCCCGAGCGTTCGCCCAAAAAAAAAATTTCCTCTTTTAAAAATGTTTTCCAAAAAACCGCCCCTTTTATACCTCCTTGTAAATGTCTTCACCTGGACTCCTTTTTCGATCCCCCCGCTTGCTCCCGTGTTACAAATTTCCTTGTTCCCCCCCAAATCCCCCGTGGGCCCCAACGCTCTTTCTTATTTTGGCCCAGTGATTGGAATGACCCCCCTCTTTCTTCGAAAATTTTCTAAATCCCCCCTTTAAAAACATTTTTTTCCCCTTAAGCCTTCATTAGGGGATTTTAGGAAATGTCGAAAGTACCTGTCCCTGAGCAACACCCAAGTAGGGGCCCTTGTTAGGTGGCGTCCCTCAAAGTGGCGACACGCTCAACTGACGGTGGTACTTTTTTTTTTTTCGTTATATTGTGGTCTGCCCAGCTCCAATTTCTGCAGAGTTTGTCTGGTTTGTCAGAAATTAACCCAGCAAAAAATTTGCGGGAAAAAAACATTTAAAATTTTCCCTCTTCTTGTTTGGTTTTCCCTTAAAATTGTGTTGTGAGGGCGTCCAACCAAAACAGTGGTCGTACCCTGGGAAAATTTTGTTAGCTGAGGAACACCCGTTTTAAGCTAAAGGGCCCAAAGACTAAAATTTTTCCCAAAGTGAAAATTCCCTTCAGCAAAAACCCAACGAAAAAGCTTGGAAAAAACTTTTAAGAAAAGAAAGGAGGAAAAAAAGGGGTTGAGCCCAAAGACAAAAAATTTTAAAAATAATCAGAAAACCCGCTACCAACTGGCCCCTTTTTCTTTTACAGCCCTTTTCCGCTCAAAACCCCCCAAAAGCCGAGCTTAAAAGCTAATGCAACCCCTTACCCCAGAATAAAACCCCCAAAATTTTGCTTTACCAAAACCCGGGCTCACGCCGCCCGAATTTCGACTTAATAAGGACCCCCGAAAGGGGGAAAGGGGGAAAGGCACAAGGCCCCTTTTGGCTTCCTTAAAACGGGTTTGGGTTTGTCAAAATTTTTAAAATTTTTAAAACAACCAAACCATGGGGGCCCTTGAACTTCGTTTTTTCGCCCACCCTTTCAAATTCCCGGGGGGAATTCCAAACAAATTTTTTAGTTTGGTTTTCCATCCCCCCCCAAAGAAAAAAGGGGCCCCAAAGCCCAACGGCCCCAATATTAGATACCTCCATTGGTTGGGTTTCTAAACCCCCTGATGCCCTATTTTTTCCGGGGAAATTTTTTAATAGTGTTCCCTTACTAAATGTGAAAAAACTCTGAACAGTATGTGACCTCCCCTACAGGGAAAAAGGAAAGGACCCTAAAATTGCTACGGGATGTGGGGGGGCCCCTTATTTGATCGTTCCCTTTACCTCCCCCTGGGATCGTCTGCCCCCCCCAAACTGCGTTCTTTTTGCCCCCCCTGAAACCAGTCAGTATTTCAGCGCCTTCACCCCCTGTAGGTCCAAAAAAATGGATGTGAATTTTAAATGGGTTGCAAGGCGTTTGATTGCATAAATGGGTTTTTTTTAATAATGTGTGTTCAGATTGAATGAGCTCATGTGTTTTTGTTTTAATTTTTCCCTTTTGGGTGTTTTTTTTGTGTTTTTCCAAAAAAAGGAGTAACATTTCCCCCAATAACAACCCTTGGGTTAAAAAGGGTTGAAAAAAATTTTTTTTAAACAAAAAAAAATTAGTTTTTACACAGGCACCAGAAAAACAAAAGAAGGAAAAAATAAAAAAGAAAAAGCTGCTTTTGCACAGGCCAGACTTTATAATTAAAAAAGTTTAGAAGAAAGTTTGCAGGGAAAAATTTTTCGGGGCATGGCAGGGTAAAAAAACTGTCTTGTAAAAAACCCTGGTAGGTTTTCCAACCCAAGGTCAAAGTCTTTTTGCGGGAAAAAGTGTTTTTAACTTCCCAGCCCATCAAAACGCTTTTTTTTACTCGGCTTTGAAAAGCATGATTTCTCAGATGAAAAAAACCTTTAAGCAATCCTGTTTCTGAGAAAAAAAAGGGGGGGGGAAATTTTTAAAAAAACAAAAATTTCCCAAAAAATTTGGGGGTTTTAAACCCCGAAACCCCCCTTTTTTAAAAAATTTTGGGGGGGGTTTTTTTTTTTGTTTTGGAAAATTAAAAAAATTTAAAACCCCCCCCAAATTTTTTAAAAAAGCCCCCGGGGGAAAAATTTTTTTCAAAAAAAAACCCCCACAAAGGAAATTTAAAATTTTCGAAAGGCCCAAATTTTAAAAAAAAAATTTTTTTTAAAATTTTTTTTTAAAAAAAAAGGGGGTTTTTTTTTTTTTTTTTTAAAAAAAAAAAAATTTTTAAAAAAATTTTAAAAGGGGAAAAAAAAACCCCCCCGGGGGGGTTTTTTTTTCCCCCCTTTAAAAATTTTTTTCCCGGAAAATTTTTCCCCTTTTTTAAATTTTTTTCCCCCCTTTTTTTTTTGGGGAAAAAAAAACCCGGGGGTTTTTTTTTAAAAAACCCCCCCCGGGGGGATTTTTAAGGTTGGGGAAAGGGAACCCCAAATTTTAAAAAAAATTTTTAAAAAAAAAAAAACTTTTTTTTTTTTTTGGGGCCCCTTTAAAAATTTTTCCAAAAGGGGGTTTTTTTTTGGGGTTTCCCCTTTTTTTAAAAAGGGCCCCGGGTTTTTTTTGGGGGGAATTTTTTTTTTTTTTCCCTTTTTTTTTTAAAAAAAAATTTTTTTTTTTGGGAAAAAAAAATTTAAAAAAAAAGGGGGGTTTTTTAAAAACGCCCAAAAAAAAAAAATTTGGGCCCCCCTTTTTTTTCCCCCGGTTTTTTCCCCCCTTTTTTTTTTTTTTTAAAAAAAAAAACCCTTTTAACCCCAAAAAATTTCCCCAAAAAACAAAAAGGGTTTTTTTTAAAAATTTTTTTGGGGTTTTTTTAAAAATTTTTTTTTTGGGGAAGGGGTTTTAAAATTTTTTTTTTTAAAAATTTTTTTTTTGGGTTTTTTGGGGTTTTCTTGGGGTTTTTTTAAAAACTTTTTTTTGGGGGGGTGGGGGGAAAATTTTTTTGGGGGGGGGTTTTTTTTTAAATTTTTGGGGCCAAAAAATTTTTTTTTTTGGGGTTTTTGTTTTGGGGGGGGTTTTTGGGGGGGGGTTTTTTTTTGGGGGTTTTTTTTTGTGTTTGTGGGTTTTTGGGGGGGGGGGCCCCCCCTTTTTTTTGGGTTTTTTTTTTTTTTGGAAAATTTTCCCCCAAAAAATTTTTTTTTTTTTTTTGGCCCCCTTTTTTTTTGTTTTTTAAATTGGGGGTTTTTTTTTTTTCCCGTTCCCCCTTTTTTTTTAAAAAAAAATTTTTTTGGGGGGAAAAAAAAAATTTCCCCCCCCCCCCTCCATTTTTTGGAAAAAAAAAAAAATTTTCCCCTTTAAACCCCGGGGCCCCCTTTTTTGGGGGGGAAATTTTTTTTTTTAAAAAAACTTCCCCCCCTTTTTTTTGGGGGGGGTTTTTTTGGGGGAAATTTTTTTTTTTGGAAAATTTTAAATTTTTTTTTGGGGGTTTTTTTTAAAAAGTTTCCTTTTTTTTTTTTCTTTTTTTGTTTTTTTTTTTTTCCGGTTTTTCTTTTTTTCTTCCCCCCTTTTTTTTTTTCCCCCCCTTTCCCTTTTTTTTGGGGGGTTTTTTGGGGCCTTTTTTCCCTTTTTTTTTCCTTTTTTTTTTTGGGGGGGGAAAATTTTTTTTTTGGTTTTTTGGGTTTTTTAGGTTTGGGTTTTTAAAAAATTTTTTCCCCAAAAAATTTTTTTTTTTTTTTTGGGGGTTTTTTTTTTTGGGGGGGGAAAAAACCCCCCCCTTTTTTTTTCCGGGGCGGGGGTTAAAAGGGGGGGGGGGGGGGCCCTTTTTGGGGGGGCCCCCCCCCCCCCCTTTTTTTTTTTTTTTTAAACCGGGGGGGGGGGGTTTTTTTTCCCGGGGGGGGCCGGGGGGGTTTTTTTTTTTTTTTTGGTTTTTAAAAAATTTTTTTAATTTTGGGGGGGGTTTTTGGAAAAAAAAAAGGGGGGTTCCCTTTTTTTGGGGTTTTTTTTTGGGAATTCCCCCTTTTTTTTTAAAAAATTTTTTTTGGGGGGGGGGGGTTTTTTTTTTTTTTTTTTTTTTTTGGGGGGGTTTTGGGTTTTTTTTTTTTGGGAAAAATTTTTTTTGGGGGGGTTTTTTTGGGGGGTTTTTTTTAAATTTGGGTTTTTTTTTGGGGGTTTTTTTTTTTTTTATTTTTTTGGGGGGTTTTTTTTTTTTTTTTTTTTAAAAATTTTTTAAAAAAATTTTTTTTTTTTTCCCTTTTTTTTTTTGTTTTTTTTCCCCCCCCTTTTGGGGGCCCCCCCTTTTTATTTTTTTAAAAAATTTTAAAAACCTTTTAAAGGGGGGGTTTTTTGGAAAATTGTTTAAAACCCTTTTTTTTTCCTAACCTTTTAAAATTTTTTCTTTTTTAAAAAATTTTTTTAACCCTTTTTAAAAAAAGGGGGGGGAAAAAAAAATTTTAAAAAAACCTTTTTTAAAAACCCCCAAAAAAATTTTTGGTTTTTTTTTTTTTTTTTTTTTTTAAATTTTTTTTTTTTTTTTCCCCTTTCCCTTTTTTAAAAAAAAACCTTTTTTCCAAAAAGGTTTTTTTTTTTTTAAAAAAATTTTTTTTTCCCTTTTCCAAGGGGTTTTGGAAATTTTAAAATTTTAAAAAAAGGGGGGGGGGGGTTTTTGGGGGGGGGGGTTTTTTTTCCCCTTTTTTTTTTCTTTTTGGGGGGGGGGTTTTTTTTGGGGGGTTTTTTAAGGGTTTTTTTGGGGGGGGGGGGGGGGGGGGGGGTTTTTTTTTTGGTTTTTTCTTTTTTCCCTTTTTTTTTGGGGGGGGGGTTTTTTGGGGGGAGGGGGGTGTTTGGGGGTTTTTTTTTTTTTTTTAAAAAAATTTTTAATTTTTTTTTTTTTAAAAATTTTTTTTGGGGCTTAAAGGGTTTTGTGGGGGGTGTTTTTTTTTTTGGGGGTTTTTGGGGTTTTTTTTTTAAAAGGGGGGGTTTTTTGGTTTGGGGGGTTTTTCCCCCCCTTTTTAAATTTAAATTTTTTTTTAAAAAAAAAAATTCCTTTTGTTTTCCAAAAAGGAAAATTTTTTGGGGTTTTTTGTAAAAGGGGGGAAATTTTTAAAAAATTCCCGGGAATTTTTTCGGTTTTTGGGGGAAAATTTTTAAATTGGGGGGTTTTAAAAAAAATTTTTAAAGGCCAAAAAGGGGGGTTTTTTTTTTTTAAAAAAAGGGGGGGGGGGTTTTTTGGGGGGGGGGGGTTGGGGGGGAAACCCCCGGGGGGGAAAGGGGTTTTTTGGGTTTTTGGGGGTTTTTTTTTTTTTATTTGGGAAGGTTGGGGGGGGTTTTTTTTTGGGGGGGTTTTGGTTAATTTTGGGGAAAAGCTTTGGGGGTTTCCCGGGGTTTTTGGGGGGGGTTTTTTTTTAAAAAAAAGGGGAAATTTTGGGGAATTTTCAGGGGAAACCCCCTTTTTTTTTTTTTGGGCAAAGGGGGGAATTTTTTGGGAAGGGGAAGGGGGTTTTTTGGGGGGGGGGTTTTTTTGGGGGGAAGGGGGGGGGGGGGGGGTTTTTTTTTTTTAGGGAACCCCCCGGGTTTTCGGGGGGGGAAATTTTGGGGGGGAAAAACCCCCCAAAAAGGGTTTTGGGGGGGTTTGGGAAAAAAAAAATTTTGGGGGGTCCAAAAAAAAAGGGGTTTTTGTAAAAGGGGGGTTTTTTTTTTTTTTGGGAAAAAAAAAAAAAAGGAAGAGGGAAAAAAACCCGGGGAAAAATTTTTTTTTTTAAAAAAAAGCCTTTGGGGAAATTTGGGGGGGGGGGCCCCCAAAAGGGGGTTTTTTGGTGGAAAAGGGGGGGGAAAAAAAAGGGGGGGGTTTTTTTAAAGGGGGGGGTTTTTTTTTTTTCCTTTTTTTCCCCCCCGGGGGGGAAAATTTTTTTCCCTGGGGTTTTTTGGTTTTTTTTAAAATTTTGGGGGGGGGGTTTTTTTTTAAGGTTTTTTTTTTTTCCCCTTTTTTTTTTTTTTTTTTGCCCCAAAAAAACCCCCTTTTTTTTTTTTATTTTCCCCGGGAACCCTGGGGTTTTTTTGGTTTTTTCCCTTTTTTTTTTCCTTTTTGGTTTGGGGGGGCCCCCCCTTTTTTTGGGGGGTTTTTTTTGGGGGGGGGAAAAAACCCGGCCCCCCCGGGGGGGGCCCCCCCATTAAAGGGGTTTTTTTTTTTTTTGGGGGGTTTTTTTTTCTTTTTTGGGTTTTTTTTAATTTGGGGGGGGGTTTTTTTTTTTTCCCGGGAAAAAAAAAGGGGGGGTTTTTTTTTTCCCTTTTTTTGGGGTTTTTAAACCGGGGTTTTTTTCCCCCCCCCTTTGGAAAAAGGGGGGCCCCAAATTTTTTTTTCTGGGTTTTTTTTTGGTTTTTTTTTGGGGTTTTAAACCCCAAATTTTTTCCTTTTTTTTTTTTTTTTAAATTTTTTTTTCCCCAAAATTTTTTTCCCGGGTTTTTTTTTTTAATTTTTCCCCCCTTTTTTTTTTTTTTTTGAAAACCCCGGGGAATTTGGGTTTTTTTCCCCCTTTTTTTTTTTTTGGGGGGGGGGTTTGGGGTTTTTTTAAATTTTTTCCCCCCTTTTTAAAATTTTTATTTTCCCCCCCGGGGGTTTTTTTTTTTCCTTTGGGGGGGGGGTTTTTTTTTTTCCCCTTTTTTTTTTAAAAAGGGGGGGGAAAATTTGGGGGTTTTTAATTTTTTGGGGGCCCTTTCCCCCCCCTTTTTGGGGGTTTTTTTTTTTTTTCCTTTTTTCCTTTTCCTTTGGTTTGGGGGGTTTTTTTTTTTTTTCCTTTTTTCATTTTTCCCCCCCTTTTTAATTTTTCCAATTTTTTTTTCCTTCCCCTTTTTTTTTTGGGGGTTTTTTTTTTTTCCCCCTAAAAATTTTTTGGGGCCCCCCTTTTGTTTGACCCCAAAAGGGGGGTTTTAGGTTTTTTTTTTTGGGGTTTTATTTTTTCCCCCTTTTCCTTTTTTTTTTTCCCCCAAACCCTTTTTGGGGGTTTTTAAAAAAAATTTTTTTTTTTCCCCAAAAATTTTTTCCCCCCCCTTTTTTTCTCGTTAAAAGGGGGTTTTTTTTCCCCCTTTTAAAATTTTTTTTTTGGGGGGGTTTTTTTTTTTTGGGGGGTTTTTTTTTTTTTGGGGGGGAAAATTTTGGGGTTTTTTTAAAGGGGGGCCGGGCCCGGGGGGTTTTCCCCCCTTTTTTTTTTTTTGGGGGGCCCAAAATTTGGGTTTTTTTTTTTTTTTTTGGGGGGGGGGGAAAAAATTTTTTTTTTTTTTTTCCCCTGGTTGGTTTTATTTTTGGTTTTTTTTCCCCCCCCCCCGGGGGGTTTTTTTTTTTTTTTTTCTTTTTTTAAAAAAAAAAAAATTTTTTTTTTGGGGGCCCCAAAAAAAAAAACCCCCCTTTTTTTTAATTTAAATTTTTTTGGGGTTTTTTCCCCCCTTTTTTTTTTGGGGGAAAAAAAAATTTTTTTCTTTGGGGAAAAAATTTTTTTTTTGCCAAAAAATTCCCCCGGTTTTCCTTTTATCCCTTTTCCCCGCCCTTTTTTTTAAAAAAAATCCAATTTTTTTCCTTTACCCCTTTTTTTTTTTTCCCCCCAAAAAAATTTTTTTTTAAAAAATTTTTTGGGGGGGTTTTTTTCCCGGGGGGCCCTTTAAAAAAAAAAGGGGGTTTTGGGGGGGGTTTTTTTGGTTTTTTTTTTTTTTTGGGGCAATTTTTTCCCCGGGGGGGTTTCCCCCCCAAAATTTTTTTTAAAAACCGGGGGTTTTTCTTTAAAGGGGGCCCCCAAAAAAAAAAAAACCCCCCTTTTTTGGGGGGGGGGTTTTAAAAGGGGGGGTTTTTTTTAAAAAAAAAAAAAAATTTTTTTTTTTTTTTTTAAAAAAAATTTTTAAAAAAAAAAAAAAAATTTTAAAAAAATATTTAAAAAAAAGGTTTTTTAAAAAAAATTTTTTTTTGGAAAGGGGTTTTTTTTTTTTTTTTTTCCCCCTTTTTATTTTCCCAAAAAATTTAAAAAAAAATTTTTTTTTAACCCCCAAATTTTTTAATTTTTTGGGGTTTTTTTCCCCCCTTTTTTTTTTTTTTTTTTTTTTTTTTTTTTTTTTTTTCCTTTTTTTCCCCCAAAGTCTGGGTTTTTTTTTTTTTTTTAAATTTTCCCCCTTTAATTTTTTTTGGGCCCTTTTTTAAAAAAAATTTTTTTTTTTTTTTTTTTTCTTTTGGGGAAAAAAACCCCCCCTTTTTTTAAAAAACCCCAAAAAAAAAGGGGGGGCCCTTTTTTCCCCCCCAAAAAAAATTTTTTAAACCCCCCCTTTTTTTTTTTTTTCCCCCCCAAAAAAACCCCCAAAAAAAAAAAAAAAAACCCCCCAAAATTTCTTTAAAAAAGAAGGGGGGGAAAAAGGTTTTTTAAAAAAAAAAAAAAAATTTTTTTAAAAAAAAAATTTGGTTTGTTTTTTTTGGGGGGGGTTTTTTTTTTAAAAAAAAAAAAAAAAACCCAAAAAAAAAGGGGGGGGGGGGAACCTTCCCCTTTTGGGGGAAAAGGGGGGGGAAAAAAATTTTTTTTTTTGGCCCCCAAAAAAATCTGTTGGGTTTTTTTTTTTTTTTTTTTTTTTCCCCTTTCCCCCCCCCCCTTTTTTAAAAAAAAAAAGGGGGGGGGGGTTTTTTTTTAAAACCCCAAAAAAAAATTTTAAAGGGTTTTTAAATTGGAATATTAAATTTTAAATTTTTTTCCCTTTTTTTTTGGGTTTTGGGGGAAATTTTTTTTTCCCTTTTTTTTTTTTTTTTCCCTTTTTCCCCCCCCCCCCCCCCCCCTTTTTTTTTTTTCCCTTTTTTTTTAAAAAGGAAAAGGGGAAAACCCCCCCAAAAAAAATTTTTTTTTAAAAAAAAAATTTTTTTTTTTTTTGGGTTTTTTTTAAAAAAAAAAGGGGGGGTTTTAAAAAAAGGGTTAAAATTTTTTAATTTTTTTATTTAAAAAAAACCCCCCCAAAAACCCCTCCTTTCCCCTTTTATTTTTAAATTAAACCCCCCCCCAAAAAAAAATTTAAAAAAATTTTAAACCCGGAAGGGGGGGTTTTTTTTTTTGCAAAAGGGGGGGGGGGGGGGGTTTTTTTTTGGGAAAAAAATTTTTAATTTTTTTTTCCCCCCTTTTTTTCCCCGTCCTTTTTTCTTAAATTTTTTTAAAAAGGGGGTTTTTTTTTAAAAGGGAAAAAAAAGGGGGCCCCAAAAGGGGTTTTTTCCCGGGTTTTTTAAAAGGGGGGGAAAAGGGGGGGGGTTTTTTGGGGAAAAAAAATTTTAATTTTTTTTTTTTTTTTTTTTTTTTTTTTAAATTTTTTTAAAAAAAAAAATTTTTTTTTTTTTTTTTTGGGGGGAAAAAAAACCCCGAAAAGTTTTTTTTAAAAAAAACCGGGGTTTTTTTAATTGGGGGGGGGTTTTTTTTTTTTGTTTTTAATTTTTTTTTTTCCCCCCTTTTTTTTTTAAAAAAATTTTTTTTTTTAAAAAAAACCCCCCCTTTTTTTTTTTTTTTAAAAACCCGGAAAAAATTTAAAAAAAGGTTTTAAAAAAAAAATGGAAAAAAAAAAATTGGGAAACCCCCCTTTGGGGGGGAAAACCCCCCCGTTGGGGAAAAAGGGGGTTTTGGGGGTTTTTTAAATTTTTTCCCCCCCCCCCCCTTTTGCCTTTTTTTTTTTTTGGGGAAAAAAGGGGGGGGGGGAAAAAATTTAAAAAAAAAAAAAAAGGGGGAAAAAAAAAAATTTTTAAAAAAATTTTTCCCAAAAAGGGGAAAGGGGGCCAAAAATTTTTTTGGGGTTTTTTAAAAAAAAAAAGGGGGCGGGGAAAGGGTTTTTTAAAAAAAATTTTTTTAAATTTTAACCCCCTTTAAATTTTTTTTGGGAATTTTTTGGGGAAATTTTTTTAAAAATTTTTTTTTTTTAAAATTTTTTTTTTTTTAAAAAAAAAAAAAAATTTTTTTTTTTTGGGTTTTTTTAAAATTTTTTTTTTAAAGCAGACCAAAAAAAACTTTAAGGTTTTTAAAATTTTATTTTTAAATTTTTTCCCTTTTTCCCTTTCCCTTTTTTTTTGTTTTGTTTTTTTTTTTTTTCCCCCCCTTTTTCCTTTTTTTTTTTTTTCTTAAAAATTTTTTTTTTTTCCCCTTTTTTTTTTCCTTTTTTTCAAATTTTTTTTTTTTCCCCCCAAAAACCTTTTTTTCAGATTGGGTTTTTTAAAAAAAAAAAATTTTAAAAAACCCCCTTTTTTTTCCCCCCCAAAAATTTTTTTTCCCCGGTTTTCCCCAAAAAAATTTTTAAAAAAAAATTTTTTTTAACCCCGGGGTTTTTTCCCCCCAAAAAAAATTTTTTTTAAAAAAGGGGGTTTTTTTAAAAAATTTTTTTTTTTGGGTTTTTTTTTTTTTCCAAAAATTTTTTTTTTTTTTTTTAAAAAAATTAAAAATTTTTTTTTTTTTTCCCCCTTTTTCCCCCCATTTTTTTCCCCCCTTTTTTTTTTTTTCCTTTTTTTCCCCCCCCCCCCTTTTTTCCCCTTTTTTTCTTTTTTCCCCTTTTCCCCTTTTAAACCCCCCTTTTTTTTAAAGGGGGGGCCCCCCCAAAAAAAAATTTAATTTTGGGGGGTTTTTTAAAAAAATTTAAAAAAAATTTTTTTTAAAAAAAACCCTTTAGAAAAAAAAAAGGGGGGAAAAAAAAAATTTTTTTTTTTAAAAAAAAAAATTAAAAAAATTTTTTTCCCCGAAAAAAAAAAAATTGGGCCAAAAACCTTTTTTTTGGGGTTTTTTTTTTTTTTTTTTTTGCCCAAAAAGGGGGAAAAAAAAAAAAAAATGGAAAATTTTTTTTTTTTAAGGAAATTTTTCCCCCCAAAAAAAATTTTTTTGGGGGGGGTTTAAAAAATTTTTTGGTTTTTTTTTGGGGGGTTTTTTTAAAAATTTTTTTTTTTTTAAAATTTTTAAAAATTTAAAACCCCTATTTCCAAAAAAAATTTTTTTTAAAGGAAAAAATTTGGGGTTTTGGAAACCCCCAAAAAGGGGGTTTTTTTTAAGGGGTGCCCGGGGGGGTTTTTTTTGGGGGTTTTTTTTTGTTTGGGTTTTTTGGGGAGTTTTAAAAAAAAAAAAAAGGGGGTAAAAATTTTGGGAAATTTAAAAAAATTTTCCCCAAAAAATTTTAAAAAAAATTTTTTTTTTTTTCCCCCCCCTTTTTTAAAAAAAAAAAATTGGGGGAAAAAAAAAATTTTTTTTTTTTTTTTCCCCTTTTTAAAAAAATTTTAAAAATTTAAAAAAATTTTTTAAAAAAAATTTTTAAAAATTTTTTTTTTTTTTTAAAACCAAAAAAATTTTGGGTTTTGTTTTTGGTTTTTGGGTTTTTTTTGGGGGGGGTTTTTTTTTTTTTTTTTTTTGGGGGTTTAAAAAAATTTTTTTTTTTTTTAAAAAAATTTTTTTTTAAAAAACCTTTTTTTTCCTTTGGGGGGAAGTGGCCTTTTAAAAAAACCCCGGGGGGGGGGGGGGGGGGGGGGGGTTTTTTGGTTTTTTTGGGGGTTTTTTTGTTTTTTAAAAATGGAAAAAAAATTTTTTTTAATTTTTAAAAATTAAAAAAAATTTTTTTTTTTTTTTTTGGGTTTTTTTAATTTTTTCCTTTTTTTTTTGGGGGGGGTTTTTTTTAAAAAATTTTTTTTTTTTTTTTTTTTTTTAAAAACCCCCTTTTTTTTTTTGGGAAAACCCCCCCCCCCCTTTTTTTTCCCCCCTTTTTTTTTTGGGGGGGGGGGGGGGGGAAAAAATTTTTTTTTTTTTTTTGGAAAGGGGGGTTTTTTAAATTTTTTTTTTTTCCTTTTTTTAAAAATTTTTTAAAAAAACATTTTTCCCTTTAAAACCCCTTTTTTTTTTTTAAAAAACCCAAAAAAATTTTTTTTTTTTCCCCAAAAAAAAAAGGGGAAGGAAGGGAAAAAAAAAATTTTTTTTTTTAAAAAAAAATTTTTTTTTTTTCCCGGGGCCCCCCCCGGGGGAAAAAAAAAATTTTTTAAATTCCCCCCAAAAAAAATTTTTCCAAATTTCCCCTTTCCCAAACCCCCCCGGGGCCCCCCGGGGTAACCCCCGCCGGGTTTTTGGGGCCCCCACTTTTTTTTAAAAAAAGGGGGGGTTTTAAAAAAAAAAAATTTTTTTTTAAAAAATTTTTTTTAAAATTTTGGGGCCCCCCCCTTTTGGTTAAAAAAAAGGGTTTCCCCCCCCCCCGGGTTTAAAAAATTTTTTTTTTCCCCCCCTTTTTGGGGGGGGAAGGGGGGAAAATTTTCCCCGGGGCCCCCCTTTTTTAAAAAAAAAAAAAAACCCCAATTTTTCCCCAAAACAACCCTTAAAAAACCCCCAAAAACCCCTTTTTTAAAAAATTTTTTAAAAAAAAAAAGGGGGGTTTTAAAAACCCCAAATTCCTTTTTTTTTTTTTTGGGGGAAAAAAACCCCCCCCCAAGGAAAAAAAAAACCCTTTTAAAACCCCGGCCCCCAAAAACCCCCCCCCCCCCCAACCCCCCCCTTTCCCCCAAAAAGAACCCCAAAAACCCCAAAAACCCCCCCAAAAAAAAAAAAACCGGGGCCCCCAAAATTTAAAAAAAAAAGGGAAAAATTTTTCCCCCCCCTTTTAAAAAAAAAAAAAAAAAAAAAAAAAAAAACCCCCCAAAAAAAAAAAAACCCCCCCCTTCTTTCTTTAAAAACCCCCCCCAAAAAAAAATTTCCCCCCCCCCCTTCCCCTTTTTTTTTAAAAATTTTCCCCCCCTTAAAAAAATTTTAAAAAATTTTTTTAAAAAAAATTTTTTTTTTTTTCCCCCTTAAAAAAAATTATCCTTTTAAAAAAAAATTTTAAAAAAATTTTCCCCCAAAAAATTTCCCCCAAAAACCCCCCTTTAAAAAAAAAAAACCAAAACCCCCCCAAAAAAAAAAATTTAAAAAACCCCCTTTTTAAAAAAATTTTAAAACCCCCAAATTTTCCCCCGGGGAAAAAAAAAATTTTTTCCCCCAAAAAAAAATTTTTAAAAAAAAATTTTTTAAAAAATTTCCCCCCTTTTTCCCAAAAAATTTTTTTTTTCCCCTTTAAAAAATTTTTTTAATTCCCACCTTTTCCCCCCCCAAAAAAAAAAAAAAACCCCTTTTTCCCCCCCAACCCCAAAATTTTTTAAAAAACCCCCAAAAATTTTTTTTTTTTAAAACCCCTTTTTTTTTCCCCCCCCCCCCCTTTTTTCAAAATTTTTTATCCCCCCAAAAAAACCTTTTTTCCCCCGGCCAAACCCCTTTTTTTTACCCCAAAAACCAAAAAAAAGCATGATTTCTCAGATGAAAAAAACCTTTAAGCAATCCTGTTTCTGAGAAAAAAAAGGGGGGGGGAAATTTTTAAAAAAACAAAAATTTCCCAAAAAATTTGGGGGTTTTAAACCCCGAAACCCCCCTTTTTTAAAAAATTTTGGGGGGGGTTTTTTTTTTTGTTTTGGAAAATTAAAAAAATTTAAAACCCCCCCCAAATTTTTTAAAAAAGCCCCCGGGGGAAAAATTTTTTTCAAAAAAAAACCCCCACAAAGGAAATTTAAAATTTTCGAAAGGCCCAAATTTTAAAAAAAAAATTTTTTTTAAAATTTTTTTTTAAAAAAAAAGGGGGTTTTTTTTTTTTTTTTTTAAAAAAAAAAAAATTTTTAAAAAAATTTTAAAAGGGGAAAAAAAAACCCCCCCGGGGGGGTTTTTTTTTCCCCCCTTTAAAAATTTTTTTCCCGGAAAATTTTTCCCCTTTTTTAAATTTTTTTCCCCCCTTTTTTTTTTGGGGAAAAAAAAACCCGGGGGTTTTTTTTTAAAAAACCCCCCCCGGGGGGATTTTTAAGGTTGGGGAAAGGGAACCCCAAATTTTAAAAAAAATTTTTAAAAAAAAAAAAACTTTTTTTTTTTTTTGGGGCCCCTTTAAAAATTTTTCCAAAAGGGGGTTTTTTTTTGGGGTTTCCCCTT
>CM054146.1:32599027-32610100 GCA_028751875.1 Rapana venosa
TTCTCTTTTAATTTATTTGTTCTGTATTCTTTTTTGTGATTTCAATGCATTTCCTTTGTTCCTTTTTTTGTTTTTTTTCTAAAATGGATGGTCAGATAAAATAAAATTTTAAAAAACACATGCATTGCTTATTTTATGTACAACCTGAAAATTACATTTTTGTTTGACTTTGACATACATTATAAACGCAGACACATATACATATATAGACATATGCACGCGCATTTTCACAAACCAATTACGAATTCATCTTTTCCATCTCTCCCTCCCTTTCTGACTTTGCCTCTGCCTCCATCTCTGATCCTGTCTCTATCTCTGTCTGTCTGTCTCTGCCCATCTCTCTCTCTCTCTCTCTCTCTCTCTCTCTCTCTCTCTCTCTCTCTCTCTCTCTCTCTCTCTCTCTCTCTCTCTCTCTTCTCTCTCTCTCTCGCTTTCACTCTCCGCTTATAGCTGTTTTCACTCACAATGACAGCTGCCAAGACTGTCAAGATCTGGTTTTGTGATAATTACAAGGAATTTGAAATTCAATCAGCTGCTTTCTTCGTGTAACAAAACAATGCCACATCGAGATAATAAAATTTTGCCTTAACCAGCGATATCCAACAGCTCTTGCATATGTATTCAGAAAAAAAACGTTGTATAAATTAAACCAAGGCTCTGTTGATAACGCCCTGCAATATTTTCATGTAACAGAACAACCTTGCGCCAGTCATGTCACTTGGTTTGGTCGTTTGTTTGCTTATTTGTTTGTTTGTTTTTGTCATGTTCAAACAAGCTTGTTTTCTTTGCATACAACTGATTTTTTCTTGGTGTAATACATATTCATCACTAGTTGGTATTATGAAACACTTTGTCGGCCACGACTATTGAAATCCTCATTCTGGGTAATGAGGAAGCACGTCAGCAATTAATGCTGTGTATTTCTGAAAATCGTATAATATATACGCATCCATATTTTGAACTCGTATTAACTCTCTACACTGATGATACAGCACTACTAGCCGATAATGTTACCACCATGAAGAAAATATTACACACAGCTGGTGCAACGAGCTCCATGCCAGAAAGACACAAGTGTTGCATGTCACCAGAACAAGCTGCCAAACAGAGCATGAAGTAAAAACTGACAAAACTCCTTTAGAAAATGTCAGAGACTCGAAATATCTCGGTTCAGTCAAAACAAACGACGGAGCACGGCTAAAAGGAGAATGATCCAACTCAATAACATTTGGAACATTCGCAGCATTCCTTACCAGCTGAAAATGAAAATTATAAAATGCTTAGAATAGCCCTCGTGTATTTTTCTGTGAACCCTGGAGACAAAGAAAAGATGATGAAAAAAGAATTGAAGCAGCTGAGTTTTGTTTTTTAGAAGGCTGACCCACAAGTTGGACAAAGGAGCAAAAGAAATTATAGGACACAAACTGCGAACAAGTATAAATGAAAGGAAACTGAAATATGAAGGTCATGCGTTACGAAACCAAGACACAAACCTTATGAAATGTGTGTGGTGTGTGTGTGTGTGTGTGTGTGTGTGTGTGTGTGTGTGTGTGTGTGTGTGTGTGTGTGTGTGTGTGTGTGTGTGTGTGTGTGAATTATATTTATTTTATTACTTTATTTCGAAGATAATGGAATAAGCACTCATGTCCTTATTAGTTTTACATCCAGTTCCCATGTGTATGCAATTTTGTAAATGCGCGCGCGCGTATGTGTGTGTTTGTAAGTGTGTGTGCGCGCGCGCTTGTGTGTGTGTGTGTGTGTGTGTGTGTGTGTGTGTGTGTGTGTGTGTGTGTGTGTGTTGCTATTATGTTGTTTGTATTAAAAAACTGATTTTGATAGATAGATAGATAGATAGATAGATAGATAGATAGATAGATAGATAGATATAATTATACACCTGTTGTGTTTGTATTGCCATTTTACTATCAATGTCTACCTCAACTGTATGCCTGAATGGAGCAGAATTGAGGGTTTTATCAAGACTATTATATTTTTTTTCTGTGTTTTTTTTTTTCGAATCTTGGATAAAAATCATTTTTATGATGAGAATGAAGTTGTAACTGGTTGCCTGCACTTGTTTTTCCTCACTCTTTTTCTCAATTATATATATATATATATATGTATATATATATATATATAGATCTGTGTATGTATTGGATGGATGGGTTTGTTCCTTTGCAAGATTAAGCACTATATAAATTCCATACATTTTTATTAATATATGTGCATGCATGCATACATACGTATATACATACATACATACAGCTTCCGAAGATTATTGTGTGTCCATTTGTAAGATCTACCTTTGGGATGGATAGACAGACTGTCAAAAAACAAAACAAATGAAAGACAGCCAAAAGACGGCATAAGATGATTTATCTTAAGATCTCAACACATCACTGCTCTCTTGCGATCTCTTCATTGGCTCCCTGTCTCACAAAGAGTTCAAATGCACGATTAGTACTCTCTTTCAAATGTCCCCACAAATCTGCACCCTCTTATCTCTGCAACTGTCTTCACCTGTACACCACATCCCGTTCCCTTCGTTCATCTGTGGATACCCTGTGGTTCCGACCATTGAGATTCACTGTTGGCCGTCGCTCTTCCACTATCTGTGGTCCGCTAAAAGCCTACATTCGGTACTTTCAAATCCAATCTCAAAACACGTTTATTTCCTTGCTAAGATCTTCCCTCTCATCTTATTCATACTCTTCAGCGGCCACCCCCATCTCCATCACCGTGCGTGCATAGGCAGGCTGTGCGTGCGCGCGCGCGCGCGCGTGTGTGTGTGTAATATTGATATCTTTTTATTGTATTCTTGAATGATTGCACGAGTGTAAATGATTTGAATGTAAGCGCTTTGATTTGTTCCTTTGCAAGACTCAGTGCTATATAAATTCCATACATCATCATCATCATCATTATCATTATCTTCATCATCATCATCATCATCATCATCATCATCATCATCATCATCATTATTATTATCATTATTATTACTACACAAGATAAGAAGGGATATGAAGGCATTGTAATAACAGAATATACAAGATTCATCTCTGGTCTTTTTTTTACGAGTTTATCTGGAGGAGGATGAACAGCTCTCTCACACAGAAAGGAAACGAAGAACCTGACTTATTAATCCCCAAATGTGCCAAACGGAATATACAGATATCTTTCCAAATCTCCATTGTGCCTGATGGTTTCAGAGCAGATTTTCCCCTAAATCTCTGTGATAACAGCAAAAAAAGTAATAGATGTATTAATTTTAGCTGACTGCTGACACTTTGCCTGGAATATATTTAAGACCTCTATGTGTGAAACAGCTATATCCAATTCCAAATTCTTTATTATATCAAAACGGAAATATTTCGAAAGGAATTGAGCAAATGATTACAATCTAATGGTTAAAAGAATGAATGATGCACGACAGCTTACATCACATTCACAGCATGCAAATCCAGTATAACTCAGTCAAGGGCACGCCCCTTCCTTTCACTAAGTCCAAGTGTGGTTTGTTCCTGTCACAATTAGCACCAGCTGGCATCAGCTACGCTTGGATAGGATGGAATGGATAACAGCCAAGAGCAGCTGAAAGTGGGGAAAACTGACAGCTGTGCCAATACAAAAATCAACACATTATGCTCTCCGTGCAAACAACACGTACTACTCTCACACATGTTTCTGCAACAGCTACCTTCAGTCAACTTGTATAGAAATGGAGTAAAATGGAGTTTTACCAAATTTTTGGCCATGTTCCCTGTTTAATCTAAAATGCAGATAATCAACATCTTCATAGCTTAATGAGAGAAAGTCTTGTTAAAATCCTAATCACGAATTTTCAACATCCTCGGAACTAACATCTCAATAACTTCATTATCTTACATACAAATATGAGTTACAGATTCATATATATATACAATTCAAAGTCAACCCTGTGTGTACCCATACACTTAAGTTCATGTCTTGCAATGCTTACATAAAATAGTTATTTTTCAAGCCCTACTCTGGGTTTCAGTGCCTCTCTGCCTAGAAAGCTCTATGTGTCTGTCTTACTACCTAATTCCAATGATGTATGTGTCTGTCTTACTCTCTGGCTCTAATGCTCTATGTGTCTGTCTTACTGCCTAATTCCAATGATGTATGTGCCTGTCTTACTCTCTGGCTCTAATGCTCTATGTGTCTGACTTACTGCCTAATTCCAATGATGTATGTCTGTCTTACTCTCTGGCTCTAATGCTCTATGTGTCTGACTTATTGCCTAATTCCAATGATGTATGTGTCTGTAGGATGTTAGGGTGTGACCATGGTTTTTTGACTGGTCGGTGTTTGCCAAGAAGCTCGCTTGCTGTTTCAGTCACTGCTGTATTGAAACTATTCGTCAGTGTATCTATGTCTGAGTCTATCACAGTGAGTGCTGCAAACTTTCCACCTATCCTTGCTTGAAAAATTTCTAATACTTCTGGGTTCTTCAGTTTCTCGAGGTCAAATTTGATCCTGATGTTGTTCCGCTTGTGGATTTTCTTTAGACGTAGTCGGAAAGTCATCATCACAAGATCATGATCACTCCCTATGTCTGCTCCTGGAAAACTTCGTGTTCTGTGCGATGTTACGCTAGACTGAAACCGTCTTTTCACCATGATGTAATCTATTTGGTTGTGGTGTTCTCCATTTGGGCTATGCCATGTCCATTTTTCTGGATTTCTTGTGTGGGCCAAGTGTATTCACTAGCTGGAGGTGGTTGTTACTGGCAAACTCCAGGTGTCTAAGCCTCTTTCATTTGATTGGTTATTACTATGTGGCCCACAAACGCCCTCCCAATCTTTCCATGCATCTTCTCCTACCTTGGCGTTCCAGTCACTTGCACAACAAGGATGTCTTTTCTTGGGAGTTTGATTCAGAACTCTTGTAGCTGGTCATAAAATTCTTCTATGGCTTCATCTGTGCAGTCTGTATGTGAGGGGCGTATGCCTGTACTACAGTTATGTTAAAGGGGGTTGCTCTCAGGCGGATGGTAATAAGTCTGCTGGACACAGGCTGACAGCTCATGACGGTGTTCACGGTGTCTTTGTGAACGAGAAACCCCACGCCATGTTCATGTTTATCCTGTTTTCCACTGTAGTATAATTTGTGGTCTTCCTGGGTCGTTGTCTCTCCTACGTTTTTCCACCTTACTTCGCAGAGCCCAAGGATGTGCCATTGATATCTGGACATCTCATGTGTCAGTTCTTCCACTTTGCCTGCAGCTCTTAGTGTCCGTACATTCCATGTGCCAATGATAGTGTGTTTCTGGCACGAATTTTGCTGTAGAGAGTTGAAGAAAAAGAAAAATGAAACAAAAGAAAGAGCAGAACAATATAAGGCAGTCAACAAAAGAATCAGGAAGTCCATGACGGAGGCAAAAGAGAAATGGATCGGTGAACAGTGCCAAGACATTGAAGAGAACATCAAGAAAAACAATAGCAAGAAAGCATATCAGCTGGAAAGACCTGACTAGCACAAAACAGGGAAAAGATTTAACAATCCAAGACAAAAATGGGAAGTGTCTCACTGACGACTAGGATATTCTGAACAGATGGACAGAATACTGCTCCGACCTGTATAACTATAGAACCGCAGGAGATCCAGAAGTCCTTAATGTACCCGCAAGCAAAGACACAGACAGTCACCTATCCTCGAGAAGAAGTGGAAAAAGCAGTCAGATCGCTGAAAAAGGGGAAGTCAGCAGGGGCTGACAACATTCCAGCTGAGTTGGTTCAAGCTGGAGGGGAAGCCATGATCAGCGCCCTACTAAGAATCTGCAACAAGATCTGGCAGACAGGAAAATGGCCAACACCATGGACACAGTCACTCAGGGTGACTCCCCAAGAAAGGAAATCTACAACAATGCCATAATTACCGCACAATCAGCCTCATATGCCACCCAAGCAAGGTCATGCTGCAGATAATATTGAATAGACTGAAGCCACAAGCAGAGACCATCATTGCTGAGGAACAAGCAGGTTTCAGAGCAGGGCGCAGCACACAGAACAGATATTCAACCTCAGAATACTATGTGAGCGGTACCTTCAACACAACAAGACCTTTACCACATATTTATCGATTTTAAGAAGGCATTTGACAGGGTGTGGCATGCAGCTTTGTGGGCAACATTGAATTTGTACAGCATCAATGCAAACCTGATCAGAGTCATCAAACAGCTGTACAGCGAGGCCACCAGTGCAGTGTACTACAACAACAACATTGGAGAATGGTTTCGAACAACAGTTGGAGTAAGGCAGGGCTGTCTACTCTCACCCACTCTTTTCAACATCTTCCTTGAGAAAATCATGGCTGATGCACTGGAACATCATGAAGGATCAGTCAGCATTGGTGGCAGAAGGGTTTCACAAACCTCTGCTTCGCGGGATGACATTGTGGAATAGCAGGATCAGGAAAAGAGCTTGCCAGCCTAACAGAACACTTGAATAAGGCCTCCAAAACATATGGCATGGAAATCAGTGCAGAGAAGCCCAAAAACTGATGACTAATAACACCAACGGCATTAGCACTGATATCAGGGTTAATGACCAGAAGCTGGAAAACAGTTCAAAGCTTCAAGTCCCTGGGGAGCCATTGTATCAGACCAGGGTCCAAGCCAGAAGTGGCATGCAGGACTGCACAGACAATAACAGTTTTGTCAAAACTAAACACCATCTGGAGGGGATAAAAATATCTCACTTATCTCCAAGATCAGACTAATGCGTCCCTTGTCATTATCCTTATTTCTGTATGCCTGGGGAAATCACGGACCCTGACTGCAGATTTGGAGAGATGAGTACGGGCGGTGGAGATGAGATGCTTTCGGAGACTCCTTGGCATTCTCCTAACAAAGACCACATAAGCAACGAGAGGGTGATAACAGGGAATCCAGAAACCATTGGACCCTATGAGAACCTTTTAACGATCGTGAAAAAACGTAAACTTAAATGGGTATGGGCATGTCACAAGATCCAAAGGACTTGCAAAGGACAGTTTTACAAAGGCACAGTCCAAGGAGGAAGAAGAAGAGGCAGACCCAAAGGGGACGGGGAGGATAACATCGCGAATGGACAGGCCTAGAACTCAACAAAACCCTGAGAAAGGCAGAACAGAGAGAGGAATGGAGGGAACTGGTTGTTGAGTCTTGGTCGTCAGACTACGGGACAGATAGATAGATAGATGTGTCTGTCTTACTCTCTGGCTCTAATGCTCTATGTGTCTGACTTACTGCCTGATTCCAATGATGGATGTGTCTGTCTTACTCTCTGGCTCTAATGCTCTATGTGTCTGACTTACTGCCTGATCCAGTGATGTATGTGTCTGTCTTACTCTCTGGCTCTAATGCTCTATGTGTCTGACTTACTGTCTTTTGCTCTTTCTGATGTTTGCAATCTTTCTGTGCCTCCTTATCTTTTTTAAAGTTTGGGCCCTTTTTTCTTAACTTTTGATTTAAAAAAAACCCTTTAAAACAAATACTTGTCCCTGAAAAAAACTGTCTAAAATCGGAAAAGAGATATTTTGTACGTGAAAAAAGGATATGATTTTTCTGGTTTGTAAATAGATATTCGTTCGAAAGCATTAACAAATTGAAATAGGGCAAAATTGAGAGAAAGTAAGATCTTTAAAAAAAAAAGCCAGAAAGACAGACAGACAAGCCAAGGTTTTGTTCGGATGAAAACTTGTTAAAAGTTTAGTATGGAAATCAACATGTTTGATAAAAAGTAAAGTTAAGTATAGCATTGGATGGAACAGACATTGAAATGTCAAAGATGAAAAACATCTTCATCCCACAAGTAATAAAGGTTTTTTTTAAAATCAGATAGTGAAGAGAAATAATGGCCATCAAAACAAAGGCACATGATTGCAAACCACTCATGCGCATGAAATCGATTGATCTATTGTTGAAGTAAATTTTATTTAGCAACTATTGAATCGGAATCATGTGTCTTTTCGGATACGAGTAAGCGCACGTTATGTGTGTGTCAGGTAACATTAGAGATGAGAAGATTCAACCTCCAGGTCCTAGGAGTAAGCGAGAGTAGATGGACTGGATCTGGGAGAATGAGAACCACCACCGGAGAAACCGTCCTCTACTCTGGGAGAGATGACGACCAGCACCACGAGGGAGTTGCCATCATCCTCAAGAAAGGCGTTGAGCGATGCCTTATGGAGTGGAAGCCCATCAACAGCAGACTAATGAGTGCGAGACTGAAGGGAAGGCACATCAACATCACCATCATCCAGTGCTACGCACCAACCAACAACAGCAACGATGAGAGCAAAGATGACTTCTACCACCAGCTGCAGACAGAGACAGAGAAAGCCCCACGCCATGACCTCATCGTATTAACAACTATTTGCACATTTAGCTAACGATGTTTTATTTCCTGCGCACGATTAGATTGGTTTTCGTCTATTGAAGAAATGAAAAATAAACACAGAAAGATGTCTGAGGTCACTGTTTGTTACTTTAAGCGGATCTGAAAATGGCAAACTGTTGTGTTGATTTAGAAAAATATTCCTTAAATTCTGTTTACATTGAACACTAACAAAAATGGACTTCGTTTTTTTTAGCTTGCCTCTTCTTGGAGGAAGAAGACCCGTGTGCTCTAAATGGCAAGGCTCCTAATTACTTCCATTCCTTGAACAGTTCGCTCTTGTGTCTGTATCTGTCAGTATGCCATCTCACCTTAATCTTGGATTTCCTGTGGGCGGTGCATGATGATCTGCACGGAAGCGATCATTTCCCTGTCATCTTGTAGCAGAATGCGGTGGTGGAGGAGTCTCTTATGGCGCCAAAAGATGTCAAAAGAGCATATTGAGATCTTTTCAGGTCTGACATACTCAGCAGAATGGACGAAGGGTGTATCTTGCCTGTTGAGGCACTGGCCATCTGTATCACACTGTCTGCTAAATAATCTGTTCCTCGGGCACCTAAAAGGTCTTGGTTTGACAAGGAATGCCGGAATATCCGAAACCAGTGTCACAGATCTGAATCCTTCTCCTGCCGATTTTTCTTTTTTTTCTTTTAAAACTAGCAGTGAGGAGACAGTGGTCACAACAAATCTGCTGCACAGGTATGCAGTTTCTAACATGGGTTTATTTTTCCTGTGGATCTCAGGTTGCCTTTGCAGAAGGTAATATCAGTGCTGCAAGTCTTCATGAGCGAACTCAGCAGGTATTGTCGTAGAGCAAGGGCTAGGTGTTAGTCAGATTGCATGGAGTTGGTCGACTAGAGTCCCATTGTGGTGTCTTTTCCGGCTGTTTTTCAAGAACCAGGCTGATGCCTAAACCAGGAGCTCCATAATAAAGCTGCAAACCTACTTGACTTTCAGGTACGTCAGCAGTGACTCTCAATGGTCGCTGCTATTGTGAAGGAGCGGTATAGTTATCTGCTGGAACATCTACGTGATGGGGCGTGCCTGTTCCCTAGAATCTTCAATTGTACGGCAGGACCATCTAAACCAATCCAATCCTGTTGTTTATTAGCCCCAACGACCACAGAGGCCATATCAGGGCTGTCAGCTTGTCAACTTTTAAAAATCTCAGATTAAAACTGTACAGCTATTGCAGATTAAAACAGGGTATAAAACCAACCTACTGTCGTTCCTTGTAGCAACTCCCTGGCCAACCATAAAGGGTCAACTCAGGACGGGCACCGCGTTGTGGTTAAACCACATCAACCACACATAAAACGAGATAAAACCAAAACCAGATTCCTTAAAACGACCTTGTTCTTAGTGACCAACTGTACCACTTTCACTCATATCAAACGGGAAAAGCCCGATTCTGTCATGAAGTTAAAAATGGTGTCCGGTGTAACAACCCGAAAGAGGATCTTCAGCGAGTCCGCAGTAAAATGCTTGAGCCTAATATTCTGGACATCTCGACACTCCAGAAGCAGATGCTTGATGGTTACCCGCACATCACAAGTCACACATCATGGGGTTCCCTCTCCTTTAAGCAAATGAACGTGGGTGATATGAGAATGACCCGTGTGTAGTCTGGAGAGCCCTGTTGCTTCCCTTTGGTTTAAGACACACAGAGGGAGCACTTCTCTCAGATAAGGGCGAATCTGAGCGTTCCATTCCTCTTGCTAGAGGGACTGGATGTACTGTTCGGTTTTTGGTTTCAAATCCGTGAACCTGGAAGTGTTCTTCACCATGGCACCCCTGGCGAGTCTTTCAACCGTTTCATTGCCCCAAATGCCCACGTGCCCCCGGGATCCATACCAAAACAATATCACATCCGTCCCGTCTCAAGGAATATACAATTCGTAGAACTTCTGAAGCTTAGGATGATTTATGCTCCTACAAGCAACAGCCTCCAGAGCTGAGAGCGAATCCTCACATACCAAGAAGCCTTTCCCTCCAGAACCCCGAATCAGTTTCAGGGACAAAACAAGAGCACTAAGTTCGGCCGTGTACACCAAGCCGTCCGAAGGCAAGTGCTCGGAAAGCACAGATCCCTTGATGGTGGGACGCCACGCGGCGCAGGCCACCCCCAACTCGGACTTGGAGCCGTCTGTAAAAACGCTTGTTTAGGACGGGTAAGACTGACACAACTCTTGAAAAAAGACCTTGTAAGCTGTCGAGCTGGTCATGTCCTTCCTATGAGCAGCCAGATCAAAGCGGACCACCGAGGTCTCAACCAACCACATTGGTGTCTCGGGGAACATTGGAAAATTACATATCGCACCCAAACCGATAAACGACCCCCCAGGGTCTGGAAGAATCCGAATCTGTAGTCAACTGTCAACTTAGGATGAGCAAGGAGAAGAGAAGCCCACTGATACTGTTTGTATTTCTATGGCCATGCGTGTGCTTGTATGAGTGAAGAGTTATATTTTTGGCTGGAAGCTAAGACAATTGAAAACACTGATTTTGGGGGAAACTGGGGGAAAAGATGACGAAATGATAATGTTCTTGTTCCGCCCTTAAGTTCTGGTGTGGTGTCATATTTGCTGGTACGTGGGTGACTGTGAACACGTCTTTGCGCACATTCACACAGACACAGAAACCAACGTGTGGCACAGGGGAAAAAGACAACAAC
>CM054146.1:32610600-32630986 GCA_028751875.1 Rapana venosa
TTTTTTCCTTGCAAGATCTTCCCTCTATTTTTTAAACTCTTCAGGGGCCACCCCCATCTCCATCACCGTGCATAGGCAGGCTATGCGTGCGCGCGCGCGCGCGCGTGTGTGTGTGTAATAGTAATATCTTTTTATTTTATTCTTGAATGATTGCACGAGTGTAAATGATTTGAATGTAAGCGCTTTGATTTGTTCCTTTGCAAGACTCAGTGCTATATAAATTCCATACATCATCATCATCATCATCATCATCATCATCATCATTATTATTATTATTATTATCATTATTATTATTACTACACAAAATAAGAAGGGATATGAAGGCATTGTAATAACAGAATATACAAGATTCATCTCTGGTCTTTTTTTACGAGTTTATATGAACAGCTCTCTCACACAGAAAGGAAACGAAGAACCTGACTTATTAATCCCCAAATGTGCCAAACGGAATATACATATATCTTTTCAAATCTCCATTGTGCCTGATGGTTTCAGAGCAGATTTTCCCCATAATCTTTGTGATAACAGCAAAAAAAGTAATAGATGTATTAATTTTAGCTGACTGCTGACACTTTGCCTGGAATATATTTAAGACCTCTATGTGTGAAACAGCTATATCCAATTCCAAATTCTTTATTATATCAAAACGGAGAAATTTCGAAAGGAATTGAGCAAATGATTACAATCTAATGGTTAAAAGAATGAATGATGCACGTCAGCTTACATCACATTCTATCTATCTATCTATCTGTCCCGTAGTCTGACGACCGTGGGGGCACCCTCAAAGACTCAACAACCAGTTCCCTCCATTCCTCTCTCTGTTCTGCCTTTCTCAGGGTTTTGTTGAGTTCTAGGCCTGTCCATTCGCTGATGTTATCCTCCCAGCTCTTCCTTGGTCTGCCTCTTCTTCTTCCTCCTTGGACAGTGCCTTGTAAAACTATCTTTGCAAGTCCTTTGGATCTTGTGACATGCCCATACCATTTAAGTTTACGCTTTTTCACGATCGTTAGAAGGTTCTCATAGGGTCCAATGGTTTGCTGGATTCTGTTATGCACCCTTTCGTTGCTTATGTGGTCTTTGTAGGAGATGCCAAGGAGTCTCCGAAAGCATCTCATCTCCACCGCCTGTACTCTTCTCTCCAAATCTGCAGTCAGGGTCCATGATTCACAGGCATACAAAAATATGGAAATGACAAGGGAGCGCATTAGTCTGATCTTGGAGATAAGTGAGATATTTTTATCTCTCCAGATGGTGTTTAGTTTTGACAAAGCTGTTATTGTCTGTGCAGTCCTGCATACTACTTCTGCTTGGATCCCTGTCTGATACAATGGCTCTCAGGTACTTGAAGCTTTGAACTGTTTCCAGCTTCTGGTCATTAACCATGATATCAGTGCTAATGAGACAAAATACTGCTCCGACCTGTATAACTATAGAACCACAGGAGATCCAGAAGTCCTTAATGTACCGCAAGCAAAGACACAGACAGTCCCCTATCCTCCGAGAAGAGTGGAAACAGCAGTCAGATCGCTGAAAAAGGGGAAGTCAGCAGGGTCTGACAACATTCCAGCTGAGTTGGTTCAAGCTGAGGGGAAGCCATGATCAGCGCCCTACTAAGAATCTGCAACAAGATCTGGCAGACAGGAAAATGGCCAACACCATGGACACAGTCACTCATCATCACCCTCCCCAAGAAAGGAAATCTACAACAATGCCATAATTACCGCACAATCAGCCTCATATGCCACCCAAGCAAGGTCATGCTGCAGATAATATTGAATAGACTGAAGCCACAAGCAGAGATCATCATTGCTGAGAAACAAGCAGGTTTCAGAGCAGGGCGCAGCACAACAGAACAGATATTCAACCTCAGAATACTATGTGAGCGGTACCTTCAACATCAACAAGACCTTTACCACGTATTTATCGATTTTAAGAAGGCATTTGACAGGGTGTGGCATGCAGCTTTGAATCATTGAACCATGAATTTGTACAGCATTCAATGCAAACCTGATCAGAGTCATCAACAGCTGTACAGCGAGGCCACCAGTGCAGTGTACTACAACAACAACATTGGAGAATGGTTTCGAACAACAGTTGGAGTAAGGCAGGGCTGTCTACTCTCACCCACTCTTTTCACATCTTCCTTGAGAGAATCATGGCTGATGCACTGGAACATCATGAAGGATCAGTCAGCATTGGTGGCAGAACGATCACAAACCTCCGCTTCGCAGATGACATTGATGGAATAGCAGGATCAGAAAAAGAGCTTGCCAGCCTAACAGAACACTTGAATAAGGCCTCCAAAACATACGGCATGGAAATCAGTGCAGAGAAGACCAAACTGATGACTAATAACATCACATTCACAGCATGCAAATCCAGTATAACTCAGTCAAGGGCACGCCCCTTCCTTTCACTAAGTCCAAGTGTGGTTTGTTCCTGTCAGAATTAGCACCAGCTGGCATCAGCTACACTTGGATAGGATGGAATGGATAACAGCCAAGAGCAGCTGAAAGTGGGGAAAACTGACAGCTGTGCCAATACAAAATCAACACATTATGCTCTCCGTGCAAACAACACGTACTACTCTCACACATGTTTCTGCAACAGCTACCTTCAGTCAACTTGTATAGAAATGGAGTAAAATGGAGTTTTACCAAATTTTTGGCCATGTTCCCTGTTTAATCTAAAATGCAGATAATCAACATCTTCATAGCTTAATGAGAGAAAGTCTTGTTAAAATCCTAATCATGAATTTTCAACATCCTCGGAACTAACATCTCAATAACTTCATTATCTTACATACAAATATGAGTTACAGATTCACATATATATATATATATACAATTCAAAGTCAACCCTGTGTGTGAATGATGTCATGTCTTGCAATGCTTACATAAAATAGTTATTTTTCAAGCCCTACTCTGGGTTTCAGTGCCTCTCTGCCTAGAAAGCTCTATGTGTCTGTCTTAGTGCCTAATTCCAATGATGTATGTGTCTGTCTTACTCTCTGGCTCTAATGCTCTATGTGTCGGTCTTACTGCCTGATTCCAATGATGTATGTGTATGTCTTACTCTCTGGCTCTAATGCTCTATATGTCTGTCTTACTGCCTAATTCCTATGATGTATGTGCCTGTCTTACTCTCTGGCTCTAATGCTCTATGTGTCTGACTTACTGCCTAATTCCAATGATGTATGTGTCTGTCTTACTCTCTGGCTCTAATGCTCTATGTGTCTGACTTATTGCCTAATTCCAATGATGTATGTGTCTGTAGGATGTTAGGTGTGGCCCATGGTTTTTTGACTGGTCGGTGTTTGCCAAGAAGCTCGCTTGCTGTTTCAGTCACTGCTGTATTGAAACTATTCGTCAGTGTATCTATGTCTGTGTCTATCACAGTGAGTGCTGCAAACTTTCCACCTATCCTTGCTTGAAAAAATTCTAATACTTCTGGGTCCTTCAGCTTCTCGAGGTCAAATTGATCCTGATGTGTTCCGCTTGTGGATTTTCTTTAGACGTAGTCGGAAAGTCATCATCACAAGATCATGATCACTCCCTATGTCTGCTCCTGGAAAACTTCGTGTCTGTGCGATGTTAACGCTAGACTGAAACCGTCTTTTTCACCAGATGTAGTCTATATGGTTTGGTGTTCTCCATTTGGGCTATGCCATGTCCATTTTCTGGATTTCTTGTGTGGGCCAAGTGTATTCACTAGCTGGAGGTGGTTGTTACTGGCAAACTCCAGGAGTCTCAAGCTCTTTTCATTTGATTGGTTATTACAATGTGGGCCCACAAAACGCCCTCCCAATCATTCCATGCATCTTCTCCTCCTTGGCGTTACCAGTCACCTTGCACAACAAGGATGTCTTTCTTGGGGTTTGATCAGAACCCTTGTAGCTTGTCATAAAATTCTTCTATGGCTTCATCTGTGCAGTCTGATGTAGGTGCATATGCCTGTACTACAGTTATGTTAAAGGGGGTTGCTCTCAGGCGGATGGTAATAAGTCTGCTGGACACAGGCTGACAGCTCATGACGGTGTTCACGGTGTCTTTGTGAACGAGAAACCCCACGCCATGTTCATGTTTATCCTGTTTACCACTGTAGTATAATTTGTGGTCTTCCTGGGGCGTTATCTCTCCCACGTTTTTCCACCTTACTTCACAGAGCCCAAGGATGTGCCATTGATATCTGGACATCTCATGTGCCAGTTCTTCCACTTTGCCTGCAGCTCTTAGTGTCCGTACATTCCATGTGCCAATGATAGTGTTGTTTCTGGCACGAATTTTGCTGTAGAGAGTTGAAGAAAAAGAAAAATGAAACAAAAGAAAGAGAAGAACAATATGGGGCAGTCAACAAAAGAATCAGGAAGTCCATTACGGATGCAAAAGAGAAATGGATCGGTGAACAGTGCCAAGACATTGAAGAGAACATCAAGAAAAACAATAGCAAGAAAGCATATCAGCTGGTGAAAGACCTGACTAGCACAAAACAGGGAAAAGGTTTAACAATCCAAGACAAAAATGGGAAGTGTCTCACTGACAACCAGGATATTCTGAACAGATGGACAGAATACTGCTCCGACCTGTATAACTATAGAACCGCAGGAGATCCAGAAGTCCTTAATGACCCGCAAGCAAAGACACAGACAGTCACCCTATCCTCCGAGAAGAAGTGGAAACAGCAGTCAGATCGCTGAAAAAGGGGAAGTCAGCAGGGGCTGACAACATTCCAGCTGAGTTGGTTCAAGCTGGAGGGGAAGCCATGATCAGCGCCCTACTAAGAATCTGCAACAAGATCTGGCAGACAGGAAAATGGCCAACTCATCATCACCCTCCCCAAGAAAGGAAATCTACAACAATGCCATAATTACCGCACAATCAGCCTCATATGCCACCCAAGCAAGGTCATGCTGCAGATATATTGAATAGACTGAAGCCACAAGCAGAGACCATCATTGCTGAGGAACAAGCAGGTTTCAGAGCAGGGCGCAGCACAACAGAACAGATATTCAACCTCAGAATACTATGTGAGCGGTACCTTCAACATCAACAAGACCTTTACCACATATTTATCGATTTTAACAAGGCATTTGACAGGGTGTGGCATGCAGCTTTGTGGGCAACCATGAATTTGTACAGCACAATGCAAACCTGATCAGAGTCGTCAAACAGCTGTACAGCGAGGCCACCAGTGCAGTGTACTACAACAACAACATTGGAGAATGGTTTCGAACAACAGTTGGAGTAAGGCAGGGCTGTCTACTCTCACCCACTCTTTTCAACATCTTCCTTGAGAGAATCATGGCTGATGCACTGGAACATCATGAAGGATCAGTCAGCATTGGTGGCAGAACGATCACAAACCTCTGCTTCGCAGATGACATTGATGGAATAGCAGATCAAAAAAAAGCTTGCAGCCTAACAGAACACTTGAATAAGGCCTCCAAAACATACGGCATGGAAATCAGTGCAGAGAAGACCAAACTGATGACTAATAACACCAACGGTATTAGCACTGATATCAGGGTTAATGACCAGAAGCTGGAAACAGTTCAAATCTTCAAGTACCTGGGAGCCATTGTATCAGACCAGGGATCCAAGCCAGAAGTGGTATGCAGGACTGCACAGACAATAACTTCTTCTTCTTCTTTCATCTTCCGCTGGTGCCCTTCGGCGTCGCGGGGAGACACAGACGTCTGTCTGCAGCAAGGCGGGAGGCTTGATGTACTGACAGGTCATGGGCTCGCAGGGTGTCAGCCACGGAGTCGCTCCATCGTCTCCTTGGTCTACCTCTGGCTTTCCAGCCATTGTATTTGGTGGTGTTGCCCGTAGGGCTGGTTGGTTGGGCGGCCATTCTAGTGAGGTGACCAAACCACCTAGATCCTTTGGTTGTCGATATGGTGGAGAATTGGTGTTAGTCCGACCATGTCTCTGATCACGTCATTCTTGATCTTGTCGCGTCTGGTCTTAGTTGACAGCTTTTCTTAGGCAGGGCATTTCACATGTGACCAATTTTCTCTCTAAGGCTTTTGTTTAGCGCCCATGTCTGACACTGGTATGTGAGTGTTGGAACGAAGATTGGCGTTGATGAAGTTTGCCTTGGTGCTCATTGGGATGCTGGAATGTTTTAGAAGGGGGGCGAGTTGGTAACTGACTGCGTTCGCTTTCTGGCATCTTGTTTCTATCTCTGTCCAATTTTCCATCTTCAGTGAAGAGGCTGCCAAGGTATTTAAATTCTTTGGTTCTGTTTAAGCTGGGTGCCGTGATGTTGATGTCCAGCTTCTGGGTTTCTGCTGACAGACATAACTTCTCTTTTGGTGATACTGATCTTCATGTCATACCTCTCATAGCTTGTGTTGAGTTGGTCTGTGTGATCTATGAGAGCTGCTTGTCCTGATTCATCAGGACTGGTCGTCAGCAAATAATAGTTCGTTCAGGGCCTCAAGATCTGGGTTGGCTTCCTTTGTGATCTGGTCCATGTAGATCACGAAGAGAAGGGAGAGAGTACGCAGCCTTGCCTGACCCCGATGTAATCGGGAACCAGTCGGATGTTCCACTGCTGTTCAGACTGCGCTCATACTGTTGGCATAGATTGCTCTGATGTACAAGCAACTGCCCCTTCACGTCGTACTGCTCCAGGATCTTCCAGAGCTTGTCTCTGTTGACTCGGTCGAAAGCTTTTTCTTGATCAACGAATACTGTATGCAGGTCTTGGTTGTATTCGATGGCTCTTTCACACAGCTGTCGGAGTGCGAAAATGGCATCTGTGCACCCTCTTCCTTTCCGAAAGCCAAACTGGGCATTGCTCAGTAGGTGTTCTGCTTTGGCTCTTGTGCGCTGTTCCAGAATCTTTGCATACATTTTCCCTACATGGCTGAGAAGTGAAATGCCTCTGTAGATGCTGCAGTCTCTCTTGCTGCCCTTCTTCTTCCAAATTGGCACCACTATTGCATTTTGCCAGTCCATTGGTACTTTCCTCTCTTCCCATACTTTCTGGAAGATGATGGTGAGCCACTTAACTCCCGTTTCTCCGCATGCAAGGATGGCTTCAGTTGTTATGCCGTCATCACCTGCCGCTTTGCCCTTTGGGCTGGTCTTAATTGCTTTTCTTGTTTCAGCTTCAAGGATTTGGGGCTCTAACTGGTCTTTATAGCGTGGTGAGAACCGAGAGCTGGAAGCTTGTACTCCAATGGGTTTAAAGATCTTTAAAGTAATCTTCCCATCGTTTCAGAATTTCTCTTCTTTGTGCAGTGCCTCTCCATTTGCATCATTCACTACTGTTGTTGGATTGAATGGCTCATCTCTTACTCTCATCGTCTTCACACTTTTGAAAAATTCTCATGGGAGATTCTTGCAAATTTCACTTAACTTCTCTCCATAAGTCGCCCAAGATTTTCCTTGGAGGCTTTCACAACACGATTACTATGTCTTCTTGCGATTCTGTACTTGGCGTAGTCTCTTCTGTTCTTGGTCTTGGCCAAGCTTTTATAGCTGCTTTTTTTCTTTGATGGCTTCCTCCACCTCTTGGTTCCACCAAGCTGTAGCTTTCTGTTTTTACCTCCACATTTCTTTGTCCCGCAAACTTCCCTTAAGGTGTTCAAGAGAGCTGGCTGAAGGTTTGTCCCAGACTTGTTCCATGTTGAGAGTGTTGTATCAATGGAGTCAAGTTTCACCTTGATAGCACTGTTGAATCTGTTCTTGCACTTCTTTCTCTTCCAGTTTGAGGAGGTGATCTTTTCAGGCTGGGTCTTCCTAGCAGTTGTTATTTTCTTCTTCTGAGTACTGGAGGCTAGAATGACAGGCCTGTGGTCAGTGTCAATGGTTGGCATTGGGGATGGCTTTTGAGTCTTTGATGGGTAAGTGTTCTAGATCTTGAAAGTATAAAGTCGATTTGAGACGAGATTTTGAGATCGTTCCATTTGTACCAGGTGTAAATTTGGGAGGCTCGGTGTTGGAAAAAGGGGGTTGGTGATGTTCAGATCAGTTCTGAAACATAGTTCCAGCACGGGTTCCCGTTGTAATTGCAAGGTGTTCTGTGGTCAATGTGGGGTCCAAGATGTTTGTCCACGGTTTCTTCCTCTCACCAACTCTGCCGTTGAAATCACCCATGACATACAGGTCCTCTTTGTCAGGGGGGCTGTTGATGAGGTCGGAGAGCTCTTGATAGAATGAGTCTTTCTCCTCTTCTGAGTACGAATCGTTACACGGACAATAACAGCTTTGTCAAAACTAAACACCATCTGGAGAGATAAAAAATATCTCACTTATCTCCAAGATCAGACTAATGCGCCCCTGTCATATCCATATTTCTGTATGCCTGTGAATCATGGCCCCTGACCTGCGATTTGGAGAGAAAGAGTACAGGCGGTGGAGATGTAGATGCTTTCGGAGACTCCTTGGCATCTCCTACAAAGCCCACATAAGCAACGAAAGGGTGCTTGCATAACAGAATCCAGCAAACCATTGGACCCTATGAGACCTTCTAACGATCGTGAAAAGAAAAGCGTAAACTTAAAATGGTTTTATGGGCATGTCACAAGATCCAAAGGACTTGCAAAGACAGTTTACAAGGCACGTCCAAAGGAAAAAAGAAGAAGAGGCAGACCAAAGGAAGAGTGGAGGATAACATCCGAATGGACAGGCCTAGAACTCAACAAAACCCTGAGAAAGGCAGAACAGAGAGAGGATTGGAGGGAACTAGTTGTTGAGTCTTTGAGGGTGCCCCCACGGTCGTCAGACTACGGGACAGATAGATAGATAGATAGATAGATAGATGTGTCTGTCTTACTCTCTGGCTCTACTGCTCTATGTGTCTGACTTACTGCCTGATTCCAATGATGGATGTGTCTGTCTTACTCTCTGGATCTAATGCTCTATGTGTCTGACTTACTGCCTGATTCCAATGATGTATGTGTCTGTCTTACTCTCTGGCTCTAATCTCTATGTGTCTGACTTACTGTCTTTTGCTCTTTCTGATGTTTGCAATCTTTCTGTGCCTCCTTATCTTTTTTAAAGTTTGGGCCCTTTTTTCTTAACTTTTGATTAAAAAAAATCCCCTTTATAACAAATACTTTTCCCTGGAAAAAACTGTCTAAAATCGGAAAAGAGATATTTTGTACGTGAAAAAAGGATATGATTTTTCTGGTTTGTAAATAGATATTCGTTCGAAAGCATTAACAAATTGAAATAGGGCAAAATTGAGAGAAAGTAAGATCTTTAAAAAAAAAGCCAGACAGACAGACAAGCCAAGGTTTTGTTCGGATGAAAACTTGTTATAAGTTTAGTATGGAAATCAACATGTTTGATAAAAAGTAAAGTTAAGTATAGCATTGGATGGAACAGACATTGAAATGTCAAAGATGAAAAACATCTTCATCCCACAAGTAATAATCTAACTGTCCTGTGGAGCTTCGAGCATGTGAAAGATGTAAGAGGTAAAGTTTTTTTTCAAAATCAGATAGTGAAGAGAAATAATAATGGCCGTCAAAACAAAGGCACATGATTGCAAACCACTCATGCGCATGAAATCGATTGATCTATTGTTGAAGTAAATTTTATTTAGCAACTATTGAATCGGAATCATGTGTCTTTTCGGATACCAGTAAGCGCACGTTATGTGTGTGTGTGTGTGTGTGTGTGTGTGTGTGTGTGTGTGTGTGTGTGTGTGTGTGTGTGTGTTTTGTGTGTGTGTGTGTGTGTGTATGTGTTTTTGTGTGTGTGTATGTGGGTACTTTATTTCATTTTTTTTATTTATTACTTTATATCGAGGATAATGTTGTGTGTGTGTGTGTGTGTGTGTGGTGTGGTGTGTGTGTGTTGTGTGTGGGGTTGTCTGTGTGCGTGTGCGTGTTGTGTGTTGTGTTGTGGGGGTGGGTGTGTGTGTGTGTGTGTGCGTGCGCGCGCGCTGTTGTTGTTGTTGTTTCATTTAAAGTTTGTTCACAATTGGATTCAACAGAGTTTTCCAAGACCTGAAAACCAGATTTAAGAACACAAAAACAAAACAAAAAAGTCAACAATTAATTGCAAAATAGAAAAAAAAGTGATTGCAACAACATTAATAGCAGACCTAGAAATAACGGGCCAACATGAAAAAAATTCTAGTCTGAGAGAGAGAGAGAGAGAGAGAGAGGAAGAGAGAGAGAGAGAGAGAAGAGAGAGAGAGAGAGAGAGAGAGAGAGAGAGAGTTTATATACTCAATGGGGAAAACAATTCCCTTAATGTGGCATAAAGAAAACCGAGTCAATGAAGAGCCTTCTATCAATACCCAGACTGGTAGTTTGCTTAGATCGTCACATAAAACATGATAAGAGCAATTAGCTTACAAACCTTTTCATGACAACTCTGATAATCATACAAATATAAAGATTAAAACATAAATCTAGCTATCCAAAGATTTATCAAAACCAAAGAAAGATTGGACAGAATCAAAATCAGTCTTTAAATACAAACAACATAATAGCAACACACACACGCGCGCGCGCGCATTTGCAAAATTTCATACACATGGGGACTGGATGTAAAAGATAATGACATGAGTGCTTATTCCATTATCTTCGAAATAAAGTAATAAAATAAACATATTTACCATACACACACACAAGTTGTGTTGTGTTGTTATATTGCGTTGCGTTGCGTTGCGTTGCGTGTGCGTGTGCGTGTGCGCGTGTGTGTGTGTGCGTATGCGCGCGTGTATGTGTGTATGAGTTATGCAGTGTATTTTTCTTATTTCGGGGGGGAGGGATCCATTTTTGTTGTTGATGAGTTTTTTGGGGTTTTTTTTTTGTTTTGGTAGCGTGTGAGTGTGTGTGTGTGTTTTGACTATTGCAATTTTATTTCATAGATTTGGTCTACAGTGTACCATGTTTGTAATATCTGTTTGAACTATTGATTATTTTTCATTGGTTGTATGACTGTAAGATTAGGTTGAATGCTGCGCTTTGATTTGTCTTTGCAAGATATAGCGCTATATAAGTTCCTTTTTTCCCCTTTCTTTTGTTTCTTTGTTTCTATTTTTCATTTGGAGTTAGTTTTATTATTATCGGTTATGGTAATAATGTAGTTAGATAATATTGATCAAGTTGTTTTTTGTTCCTAGATAGGTGGGTTGATGAAAAAAAAGCAAATGCATAATAATTAATAATAAGTGTTGATTCTAGTGTGCGCCCTTGCGGGATTCCCGCATTTTTTTCGAAATGGCCACAAAACGATGTGGGCAGTGTGCCCTAACGGACGCCAAAAATTCCTGGACAGCCTGTTTTTAAACAAACAGTGCACCGTCTGTTTGTATATTTTTTAGAATTAAGCGCTACTTTCACCGAAGCTCTCGCTGATGCTTCTGATTAGCTAAGCGCCCTCACTTTTGACAGTTCGTCCTTGTGAGTTCCCACAGCGGTCATTACGTTAGTAGGCTACCTCAGGGGCGGCAAGATTTTCTGCTTCGCGCCTTCAAGCCATCTTCATTATAAAGCGGGCGCCTCCTGCTCCGTTTTCTCTTAGTTTACATCATCTTCCGAGAAACCTTTCACTCAGGAAACAAGTGACGTAATTGGGACAGAGATCGTTGAGTAAATAGCAGATGCAGTGTCCCAGCATGTTTGGAGCTGGTAGATCTGGGAGACAGATAACCTTGGCTTGAGAACAATGATCATGGCATGCAGTAGGCTATGGGCTGAGTATCAACAGAAACTCTTCCCATCACCAGGATGAAAATCTTCAGAAAAACTTATATCAGTCAGGCAACTGACTCTCTCTCTCTCTCTCTCTCTCTCTCTCTCTCTCTCTCTTCTCTCTCTCTCTCTCTCTTCTCTCTTCTCTCTCTCAAGAGCAACAAGACTGTTTACATTGGCTTTCTCTTTCTCATTAGATTATCTAGGGGGAAAATCTTTGATATTGCCTTTTACCTCCCTTCTCATCTAGATCTATCTCCCAACTCTGTTGAAATATAAAGTTAACTTTGACCTCACTCTCTCTCTCTCTCTCTCTCTCTCTCTCAAGACGCTTTGTGTGAGCTGTGTGTAAAGTGTTGTTGTTTTCTCCTTTTTGTGCATCAAAATGCCAGTCACAGGACTCCCAGCGATATTGGAGTGTATGCTGAACACTGCACTTCAAGAGCAGGCACTGTCCTCCTTCAAAGTGGACGGCAGAGGTGACCAGACTGTTGTTATTCTAAGATTTACAAGCAAAACTGGCAGCCATTTCCCTGTCACCCCAGATCAAAGGTCCTACCGCAAAAATGTTTTAGCCAGGTATTCCGTGACAGAAAACGAGCAGAAGCACACAGAGCAAACCGTGATGAAAAAGTGATGAAAAAGTGAACGAACAGGTTCATCTCCCTCTGGTTTATTTTTACCCACCCCACCCAGTCAAGTGTATGCTGCAAACCGTGCAGAGAGTGACGCTCCCACTGATGTGTTTATGTATGATTCTTGCCCTCCATCTTCCAATAGCTGTTATGATAATCAGCAGATTGACTCGACACAACATGACATAGACAGACAGACAGTGACAGTCAACTTTGACAATATAGAAAGTGATCAGTTGTGTGGTGAAGTCCGGAATGGAGCAAAGAATGTGATAGCCATGAAATGGGTGTAGAAGTCAGTGTGGAAGAGGTGTGTGAGAGAGAAAAAGTGGACAGGGAGGAAGAAGTGAGTGTGTCTGGTTCTGAATGTGTGGAGGGTGTGGCAGAATATTCAGGTGAATGTCTGGAAGGGCTGATGTGTGAGAGATCAGAAATTACGACCAGGGATATTATGAACAGCTTAAAAGAGTTCCATGACCAGTTTAGAAATAAAGTGGATAATCTCTGCAGTGATCTAAAAGAAATGAAAACAACTGGCCAGATTGCTGGAGAACAATTTGTTTGTAGAGATGTGTCATAGTTACTCCTGTAATGACTGAGGACAGCGTGAAGTTGTTTCATGAGAGACAGTGTTGTCTAGGATAAGCATAAAACATAAGCAATTGAATTGATGATAGTTTGTATCACAGGTATATTTTTTCATACTATTCAATTATTACAAACCCATGTTGTGGATTTCCATGCCATGTTGTCTATTTGGGCTGTTGTTAACTGTATTTTTTTCCCACTTTACGTGTGTTGTGCCCAGTCCCCATCCCCTGTCCCCTTGTGAATGGGCGTAAAGCTTATCACAAATAAATAATTCTCTCTCTCTCTCTCTCTCTCTCTCTCTCTCTCCTCTCACTCTCTCTCTCTCTCTCTCTCTCTCTCTCATCTCTCTCTCTCTAAAGAATAGTATATCAGTTGACAGATGGTTTCAACATTTCAAAAACCCTGTTGGAGAAAGACTCATTAGCCAACTCCATGATTACTGATGTTGACAGTGATGGAACTGAGGACGATTTTGATCGTCCCATATCTAAAGATGAAATATTAGGGGCACTTAGAAAATTAAAGAGTGAGAAAGCAGCCGGTCCTGATCAAATCATTGGTGAATTGCTAAAATATATAGGTGAAAATATTGTGCTTTTCCTTCTAAAACTATTCAACAAAATTTTTGATGATGGTCTTTTTCCAGATAACTAGGCTGAATCTATAATACTAACATTGCATAAAAAGGGTGATGTTGATAACCCTAATAACTACCGGGAATTTCTCTTACTGACATAAGTAGTAAGATATATAGTACTATTATTAACAATAGGTTACAGGAATGGGTTATGAAGAATAATATTACAGGTGAGCACCAAGCTGGTTTTAAGAGAGGATACTCCACTATAGATCATATGTGTACTCTGCTTGCGTTTGTACAGAAACAGTTTGCTCATAACCGTAAGCTCTATGTAGCATTTATTGACTTTGAAAAAGCATTTGATTCTGTTAACAGGAACTTGTTGTGGCCTATTCTCCTAAAAAATTGTGTGAAGGGTAAACTATTACGATGTTTGAGAGCCATGTATCAGAATGTCAGAAGCAGAATAAGATGTGGAACTAAAGCGACTGACATAATATACTGTACCACTGGTGTTAAACAGGGTGATGTATGTAGCCCCTTATTGTTTTCTGTCTTTATCACTGAGTTAGCCAGAGACATCATCAATAATGGTACACATCGTGCCACTTTCCCACAAGATTTCTCAGAGTTGTTTATTCTTCTGCTTGCTGATGATGTTATCCTGCTATCTGAAACAGTTGTAGGCTTACAAAAGCAGTTAAACCGCTTAAACAGTGCTGCAACAGCACTGGATCTTAAGGTTAATCTGAGTAAGAGTAATATCGTTTGTATTGAGAAAAGGTGGCTATTTATCTGCTCATGAAAATGGTTGTACAATGGAAAAATTATGCTGTGATTAATGTATATAAATATTTAGGAATCTGTTTTTCTACTAAGCTTAGTTTCACAACTGCCATGTAAAGATCTGGCAAGTCGAGGTAAACGAAGCTTGTTGATTGTTGAAAAAACTACGAATATTGAAATAATAAATCTTTTGATTTGTTCATTAAATATTTGATGCACAAATTACAAACCCACTGTGTTATTGGTGCAGAAATCTGGGCCTGGATGCAGCTGTAACACATGTGAATCGTGCACCTTCTTTGCTTTTAAAGCAGTTTTTTAGGCTTAGATAGAAGTACACCTATTGATCTTTGTTTATAGTGAAAACTAATAGATACCCTCTCTCTGTTAATGCTGCTGTAAGATGCATTAGATATTGGATTAAGATTCTGGCATTATGAAAGTGAGCACGGCTAGCATTTTAGTATCCTATCAAGTGCTTGTAGTGATGTCTAAATGCGCAAACGAGAATCAATCATTCCAATCTTGGCAGCACAAATACGTTAACCTGTCTATTGTGTGACTACTCGGGTATTGATTGTTTTGATGTCAATCAAGGAGCTATCGGAATATTCCGTTAGAGGCTTACAAGTTGTGTAGTTAATATTAAGACGACTTTAGGCCAAAGATTGATTGACGTGCCGATGGCTGCAATGGAGTGATCATGTACATAATCAGTGAAATATTTCAAAAGTAACCAGACAATTTATTAAGTTCGCTTGATGTCAAACCTTATCTAAAACTTGATTGGAGATACTTTGAAAAGGATTATGTCTAGTTTGACTTAGAGTATGTATCAGTCTAATAAAATGTAGCTGTGTGACTAAGATTCAGATACTGTGAGAACAATGTCATGGCGACTACTCAGGCTGTAAGATGCCATCATTATTGTAAGCGCAACGAACACGGAGGTTGAAGTTACATTTTGAGTGAATAATGTTCTTGTGTGCTATGTTCAGTATTTCCGAGGCAATTGTTAGGCAGAAGTCTACGATTACCTGTTAGATGTAGTAGTGAGAGCCTAATTTATTTAAGACTCTGTTTACAGTCCTGAGGCATCAAGTCTAGTTGTGGTTGTGTTGTCGCGCAGCCTCACTTTATATTTGCGCGTAAGAGCTGTTTCGCTAATAAGAGAGATATATGTTATCCTGTTAAGTCACGTAGTTTTGTAGCTGCGATTTTGTGTTTCGTTTTACAGTAACATGTGTTGTCTGTGTGTGTGTGTGTGTGGTCTAGTGTGTGTGGTTTTTATTAAAAAAAAGAACTAGAAAATTAGTAAGCAGTTTCGGCAACCCCCTTCAATGGCCTTTTTGTGAATAAATCATTCGGTTCGAGTTCGAGTTCTCTCTCTATCTCTCTACCCTCTACTCCACTCTCTCTCTACCCACCTTCCTTTCTCCCCCCCCCCCTTTCTCTCCCCTCCACCCCTCCTCTTCTCCTTCTTTCCCCATCCACCCCCTCTCTCTGTGTCTGGCACTCTCTCTCTCTCTCTCTCTCTCTCTCTTCTCTCTTCTCTCTCTCTCTCCTGTGTCAGGAGTGCTTGCTACAGATTAACTGCAACACATGTGAATATTTAATCCTTTCTGCCTAGTATCTGCCTGTTTGATTTGTTTCTCTTCCTTGAAAAAATAGCAGAAACTGATAGCACCGTAAGCAATTACTACTTGTCCCCTTTTCATGAATGGGGTGGGGGTGGGGGGCCCTTGGGCCCCATTTTTTGAAATCCTAGAATCAACACTATTTGCTTATCCAATGTAATATCTGGAAATAAAAATTTGACTTGATTTGACTTCACACACACACATGACATTGACAATGATATATGACAAATTCTTTTATTTCCAGGATAATGATTAAGCACCTATGTGGTGTTTTTTTACATATATCCAGTCCCCGCCCTTAGGGATACATTAAATGATAATAAAATAAACCCAATACCCATACACTCACACAGTAGAAAGAAAAAAAACCACACACCAAAACCGCAAGAAAACACCAAAAATTTAAGCTATACATAATTCTAACACTCAAAACAATAAGATATTGAAATAAAACACTAATCTCAAATACAGTCAACATACGTAATAAAACTGAAATATAAAATCTGAATAAAGCATTCATCAGGATACAAACTGTAAACACGACAATTAAATCTATGAGCAAAACATTTACAGGAGAACGTGCGAGAGAGAGAGAGAGAGAGAGAGAGAGAGAGAGAGAGAGAGAGAGAGAGAGAGTACACGACACATTTTCAATCCATGTGATATTGCATACAATTTTCAATTCGCCAACACTATCATCATTAGCACTCGCTGTGATTGACATTGTGCAGGTTAAAATCATCCTACAGTTATGATAGCTACACAAAGAAGTAGGATAGTGGAAATTATTTCAGAAATCACTTGCAATAACACAATGATGAGATACAAGTAAAATATTCACACACATACAGAGAGGAAGAGAGAGAGAGGAGAGAAGAGAGGAGGAGAGAGTGAGAGAGGAGAGAGAGGAGAGAGAAGAGAGAGAGAGAGAGGAACTCGAACTCGAACTCGAAATGGTTTATTCAGTATAGGCTATGGCCCCTTACTGAAGGGGGCACAATACACCAGTTTCAAAGCCACACAGTGGCCAGGTGTTCCAAATCTTAATCTGTAAACATGTAATTTTCAATATGTATATCAACATAAAGCATAAGATATCTTTGACAGTAAATGGTTCAAATAACCTGAAAAGAAAAATCTTCGTTGTTTGATTATGTTCATTTCAGTTGTGCCATCTATATATACATATATATATATACAAATCAGCAGATACAATCATTACACTTTTACATGTTTCTGATATACACAAAACAAACACGATCAAATCCAGCAAATTTACCAAATTAGAATACATACATTCAGACTTATACACATATTTATCATATATTTGCCATATTTCTACACTACCCACTCACCGGAGCAACTGTAATCCAAACATGGTGACGTGCCTGTAATTCTAAAACAATGAGAATCTTTATCTATGATATCTGGGACAATAGTTACAGTCAATTTGATGAAATCTCTTTTCTTCAATACATGCACATCTGAAAGCTCTAAAATCTTATCTGCAACTATATTTCAGACATAAGCATACCCCTATTAACATCAACATGATTTTCTAGTAGTAGATGAACACAATCACATAATGCATCCTTTTCCAAACCTTCATGACCTTTTGATAAAATGAACATACGAACATTACTTCAGTGATGTTTTATTCCTTTAATGTATAACAAAAATTCCTTCTTGATCCAACAATTTATCTTTCTGGACCTTTTTTCGTTTATAAAATTGAATAGCTAGCTGGTTTATAATGCACTGTAGGTGTAAGAAAAACAATGACAACAACATGTTCAACTGCAAATTTCCACAAAAGCCTCTATACAGTATCTGACAACCAACATCATAATGTAACAAAGCGGGTTTTTTATTCGTTTATCTCAGACACAAACCTATTGACATTCCAATGCCGACAGTAAGCACAACATGGATTTAAATTGAAATGATTTCTCACACACACACACACACACACACACATACACACACACGCGCGCGCGCGCGCGCGAGCGCGTACACACGCACGCACGCACATACACATTAGCGCTATCATGATCAAAACCTTTTTTTACACATAATTATGTTTCGTTTTAAAAATCGTGCATTTTGAATTTGAATGGCCAGAAAACAGGAGCTGATTTACACACTTTACATGGGCACTGACAGTAGCTGGCAACATTGACACAGTTACCATGTCAGCAGCCTGTGGGTCAAGCCCAGGATAGAATTCAGTGCAGTTTGCACGTGGAGTAGAGGGGGCAAAATTTAATGCAGGCGGTGACTGATTTTCATTTGTTCCCTCTGACTGAAAAACAGAAAACCCAGTGAAAAAAAACAGAGACTTGTATTGTAGCATGGGCTTAATTTTATAGCAGGCCAGCCAGAATGCTAGACCGTATTTGTAGGATCTGGACTTTCGTCCAGATAGAGTTTCTTACCATCAATGATCAGATGATCAAAGATCATGAACGCTCTTTTCCCATCTTTTCTGGCATCCTTCAAATGAGGAACAAGTTTCCTTCTGATATCACGCACACGTGGAGTGAAGTCTTCTCCAATGAAGACATTGCTTCCACGGAGTTTGCATTTTGCCTTAAGAACCATTTCTTTATCCCTGTAGAATGCACATGTACCTATGATAGGGGAGTTGGGGTTTCTATTCAGACGATGGATCTTGTCAAACTCCATGTCAGGACTCAGTCCTAGTTTGAAAGTCAGTAAGTCTTTGATAAGTTTTTCACAGTCGTCACGAGTTTCATTGTCCTGTCTTGGTATGCCATAGAAAAGAATGTTGTTTCTTATCAGTCTTTAATTCCAGCTTTTTCACCTTTTCACACAATTTCTCGTTTTCTTCTTTCAGTCTTTGCTTTTCCTGTTTCAGATCAGTAACAGTCTCTTTCAAGGAAGCCATTTCACTCAGAGTTCCTGAACATGTCTTTTTGACTTGTCTCACCTCTTCCTTCAGTTCTTTGAACATGGAGGTCAGCTCCTGCAGGTTTGCTGCCAGGTCCCTCAGTGTAGGCTCCCGACTTGTCCTCTTAGGAGACGATGAAGCGGAACCAGCACCAGAGTTCAGCTGGGTTTGGCGCAGACTGTCCTTCCTTCCACTGGGTCCAGGTCCAGGGTTCCAGCTCCACATCGCCACACCGATGCAGAAAAACGCCTAGGTACAAATAGGCGAGGAGCAAACCTACTGTAGCACTGTCATGCAGCCTGCCCAACTTCAATGTCGGAATATACAATGATTTTCTCAGCATTGTGGGTCCAGACATGAATACAATGAAGGTGGCCACAAAGCAGCCACACATGGGCCTGAAACTTAAAGCCACCTCTGGCATGATGTCTTCTAGATACTTGAATGTGGAGCTTCATTCAACAGCTGTTTACATTTCAACTACCCGAAGCGTTCCCCCAGAGAGAGATTAGGATTCGGATTCGGAATGTTTATTCATGTAAAGGCCATTGCTCCTAATGAAGGGGTAGAGTACACAGGTAATATTAATGAAATCACTCAACATACACACACATTAACAAACTTAACTAAGTCAGCACTGATCGTAATTTGAATGACTTATATAAGTAGATCGATACATTTCGGACAATATTTTCGTTCATGATGACAAAAGTAAACACAGACGAAACTGGCAAGGGTATTTGTAAAATTTCAATGGTATATACCGTGCTCTTAGCTTACTGAGAATAGGGCACACAACATGAATGTGTTTCATCCTCATTTCCAGTTTTTTCCCCAATGGACCAAATCAAATCAATTCAGAATATGTTTTGTAGCGATTTTGGTTGTACTTATTTCTGAAATGCCAAAACTAAAACCTGGTCATAATAATTTCAATGTTTGTTAGATCCATTTTCAAGATATGGTTTCCTGTCATGAACACCGCAAAAAGTTCTATAGATGCTAAACCTCTCACGTTGTTAACGTGGAAGTCCCATTTTTGCCATCTGCATAAGATCAATCTTTCTTTAAACTGGTATAAAAACTCTTTTCCCCCAGAGAGAGAGAGAGAGAGAGAGAGAGAGAGAGGGGGGGGGGATAATGTATAAGATAAGGAGGATGTATTTACTTTGCTTCTAACACGATCAAGTGTGGTTTATTATTTTTGATGCATCAAGTGGATGGGAAAAACTTTTAAAGATTGTCATTGATTGGTGTTGTCTAAATGAGTCAGGAAGGGAGTTCCACAGTACAGGGCCTGAGTATAGTAAACTAGATTTAAACAAATCTATTCTTGGGATTGGGACACTCGGCTTTTCAGTATTTCTGGAATGATTCATTGGGAAATTGTCTTTTAAGGATGAGGGGAACAGTTCAGGTCATTATCTTAAACATCATGAGGCCTTTGTTAAATCTTAGGCCTCACACATAAACAGTCACACACACACACACACACACACACACACATCACAGAGAGAGAGAGAGATAGAGAGAGAGAGAGGGGAGGGTGGGGAGACAGACAGCAAAAAAAAGACAGAC
>CM054146.1:32631486-32656486 GCA_028751875.1 Rapana venosa
CAAAAAAACCCCAGAAAAACAAAACCCAACAAACCGTTTTCGCAAACAAAAACCCTGAAACACAAACCCAACGACACACACAACAACAACGGCAAACACAACGCAACGCACCACAAACACAACACAACGCACAACAAACAATGCAACGCACAACAAACGCAAACGCAACGCACAACAAACAGTGCAACACACAACAAACACAACGAAACACACAACAAACAACGCAACACGTGCACAAGGCAAACACAACGCAACAAAAGCAAACACAACACAACACACAACAAACATAACACAACACACAGCAAAGCAACGAAGCAACACACAATTAACAACACAACAATTGGTAAACACAAACAACTAAACAACACAACACACTTACACTACTTTACGCTTGTACTCATCAGACTAATGCCACTTCGTTCCACCAACCATACTACTAACAAACCAATTCCATCCAAGAACCAACGGCCTTTCCAGCGCAGAAGGATGTGACTTTATTCCAATCAGTGACAGAGGGAAGAAGAAGCGAGGAAGCCGGTTGGTTTGCCCAAACTACGTGTCTCATCAGTATAGCTGCAGATCGCTATGATCAGATGGGGTGGATCCTAAAATTGCTTCATTCCCATAGTATTTGTCTTGCTTATTTTGTCTCTGATACGATGAATTAACGATTTTTATTTTCTCTTGCAGTTTTCTTTTTTTTTTTAACCTTGATACAGAGAGGACTTTCTGTCAAGAACAAAACCCACATCCATGCTCGCGATTCAAGATTTAATTCCTTTCACCCCTTTGGGTACGGAGGATTCTAAACGAATTCAACAAACACCCAATACAGCAATACACCGCCAAATAGTATCAATACTAACAGGGATTGAAAAGCAAGAATACAGCATGGAAGAAACAACAATTGTAAAAATAATACACGAACAATAAAGGCTGAAGACATTTTTTAAAGTTCACTGATTTTTTCTTAAAAAGATACAATCTTCACTTGTGAACACACACACACACACACACACACACACACACACACACACACACACACACACACACTACACACACACACACACACACACACACACAGATGCAGTCAGTGTGTGTGTGTGTGTGTGTGTGTGTGTGTGTGTGTGTGTGTGTGTGTGTGTGTGTGTGTGTGTAACTCTCTAACACATATGCATCAAGCAGCAAGACTCAGTGGAACAGTGTCAGCAGAGTAGAGACTACTCAGTTAACAGTGAAACCAGCGTCAGCAGAGTTCTAGAGACTACTCAGTTAACAGTGAAACCAGCGTCAGCAGACTTCCAAGAGACTACTCAATTAACAGTGAAACCAGCGTCAGCAGAGGTCTATATACTACTCATTGACAGTGAAACCAGCGTCAGCAGAGGTCTATATACTACTCATTTAACAGTGAAACCAGCGTCAGCAGAGGTCTATATACTACTCATTTAACAGTGAAACCAGCGTCAGCAGAGGTCTATATACTACTCATTTAACAGTGAAACCAGCGTCAGCAGAGGACTATATACTACTCAGTTAACAGTAAAAACCAGGGTCAGCAGAGGTCTATATACTACCCAGTTAACAGTAAAAACCAGCGTCAGCAGAAGTCTATATAAAACTCAGCTAACAGTAAAAACCAGGTCAGAAGTGTTCAAGAAACTACTCAGTTAACAGTAAAAACCACGTCCAAAGACTTCAAGAGACCCCCTTTAAACAGTGAAACCAGCGTCGCAGGGGTTTTTATTACTCTTTTAACAGTAAAACCACGTCAGCAGAGGTCATATAAACCCCTTTAACGGAAAACCCAGGCCAGCAGGGTCATATACTACTCATTAAAGTGAAACCGCGCAGCAGAGGTCTATATTACACTCAGTTAACATAAAACCACCGTCAGCAAGGTCTAAGACTACTCAGTTAACAAAAAACCACGTCAGCGGGTTCAAGGAGATACTCAGTTAACAAAAACCAGGGCAAGGGTCTTATACTATCAGTTAACAGTAAAACCCGGTCAGAAGGTCTATATTACACTCATTAACAGTAAAAACCACCGCAGCAGAGGTCTAGAGACTACTGGGGTTAACAGTAAACCCCACGTCAGCAGATTTCAAGAGACACTATTTAAACAGTAAAAACCACGTCGAAAGGGGTTTTTAAAAATATCATTTCAGTGAAACCAGGTCGCAGGGGCTATATACTACCCAGTTAACAGTGAAACCAGGTCAGCAGAGGTTAGAGACTACTCTTTTAACAGTAAAAACCGCGTCAGCAAGTCAAACTACTCTTAACAGTAAACCCCAGCTCAGCAAGGTCTATTAACTGCTCATTTAACAAAAACCAGCGTCCCCGGGGTCATTACACCCAGTTAACAGTGAAACCACGCACAGGGGTCAAATTATACTCATTTAACAGTAAAACCAGCGTCAGCGAGGTCAAAATATACTCATTTTAACAGTGAAACCAGCTCAGAGGGTCTAATACACCCTTAAACAGTAAAACCCCCGGTCAGGGGGGTCTATATATACTCGTTAACGAAAAAACACGTCGCAGAGGTCTAATACTACCCAGTTAACGTAAACCACGTCCAGAGGCCCTAGAACTACTCAGTTAACAGTGAAACCAGCCAGAAAGGGGTCTATATACACCCATTAACAAAACCAAACGAAGCGATTTGGACTATCCATTAACAGTAAACCCCGCGTCAGCGAGGTCATATACACTCATTTAACAGTGAAACCACGTCACAGGGGTCAATACTCTCATTTAACATAAAAACCCGTCACGGGGTCTATATACTATCATTTAACAGTGAACCCCAGCGTCAGCAGAGGTCATTACACCATTAAATAGTGAAACCACGTCAGGAGGTCTATATACACCCATTAACGGAAAACCAGCGTCAGCAAAGTTTAAGACTATCAGTTAACAGTGAACCAGCGTCCAGAGGTCTAGAGATTATTCAGTTAACAGTGAAACCGGGGCCCGCAGAGTTCAAATACTCCAGTTAACAGTGAACCAGCAGTATTTAAAGGGGGGTCATAATTGGAAACAAAGTTAGCACGTTCTTAAGATCTACTAGACGGCTGGGCTAAAACAAATAGTGTCAGTAGGGTTATATGCTAGTAGTAACCCCAAAAGTCCTTTGGATGAGACTATAAACCATATAAAACATCTTACCCCACTTTTAAACACGTTTCCGCTTTTGGAAAGTTTTTATTGTGTACCCTAAGATGGTGACAAATTTAAAAAAAAATCAACTAAACAAAACGCAGGGCAAGTTGATTTTGACATAATCCATGAAGTTTGGAATGCGGCTATCTAAAATTAATCACCCCTCACTTAGCCCCTGTCCAAAAACGTAGGGGGGGGGATGAAGAAGACGCGACAGAGTCTTTTTTCCCTGCTTTCCCACCTGTTGGCTAGTAGAAGGGGGGGGTCCCTTCTTTGATGTTTTCAACCCGATTTTTTTTGGTGGCCTTTCTTCTTGCCCTTTTAAATGTTCCCTCAGGATGGTTTTTGCTAAGGTGTTGTGTCTTGTGGTGTGACCCAAAACCCCATCGTTTTCTCCTCTTTATGGGGAGGCAGGGTTCTTGGGGGCCCAACCTTTTTGTTTTTCTTTCAATAGTTGTTGGCTTTTTTCTTTTTATATTTTGAGGAGTCTTTTGTGGACTTTTCTCGAAGCTTGGGGGCCCTCTCAGATCTCTGAAGAGTCCATGATTCAACCATAAGGGGGATAATAACACGAGGGATTTGTAAAGGTGATATTTGGTGGAAGTGATGTTGTTGCTTCTTTTTAAAACCTCTGGTCTGGTAGAGCAGATGTTTCTGTTGCAATGCGAGCTTTCACTTCATTGTTTGATGTGCCATCTTTTTTAGGATGGAGCCTAAGTATTTGAATTGGGGCCCCCTCTTCCATATTTCTCCATTCATCTTTATTTCCGTGTTGTCATACTTTCGCTGTTGCCATGATCTTTATTTTTCTGTACTGACTCCATGCCGTATGCGCTCGCTCGATTGATAGACATTTGAGGTTTTCGTTCTTGTTTGCTCCGCCCCTGAGGGCAAAGTACTGCAAATCTGAGGTTGCAAAGGGGTCTTCCCCCAATGGAGATGAATGTTGGTTTTGCAGTGTCCTTCAGATTTTCGAGGGAAAGGGTTTAAAAGTACAGGTGAGAGAAGCGCCCGAGGACCCCAACCCCTGGTCTTTAAAAACTGCCCATGTGATGTTATGAAAAATGCACTTCTTGCGTTTCTCGTACAGGCCCGATGCTTCAATGAGGCATTATCAAATTTTAAGTGCTGAGTACTTTTCCAAGGCCCCTATGCCCAACCCCGTCAAAAAGGGCCTTTTTTTAAGTCATGAAAATTTTGATACAATCTTTTTTTGTTTTTTGGGGGTTTTTTCTTTTCAGAAATTCTCAATTGAAAATTTGTTCCATTGTGCTGCGTTTTGGTCTAAAGCCCGGGTTTTTTCTGCCCGGGGTTTTTTCCGCTTGGTTTCAGTCTGTTGAGGACTACCCCCAGCAGGGTCTTTGGGGGGGCTTATGAACTGATGGTTCTGTTTTTTCTTGCTTTAGGGTTTCCTTTCTTTGGTAGGGGTATTTCAAGAGACTGTGTCCTTTTCTGGCCATTTTTTTGGTGGCGTAACTTCTGACAAAATTCGTGAACGCCTTTCTGTTTCATTCCCCCCTTTTTAGAGTTTTCAGCTGGGATGTTATCATTCCGGTACTTTCCCCTTCTTCAATTGTTTAAACTGTATCTACTTGACGCTTATATTGGTGGGTCTTTATCTTGGGTTTAGGGGATTTGAGAAAACATGTTGGTATCTGGGGTAGTGGGTATTTATACAATCCCTCAAGATTCCGTCCAGCGTTGGAGGGTGGCATTGTTTTCCCTTAAAAAATTTCTTTTTTGTATTCAATAAAAGGCTTTAGGTGTGTGGGTTTTTGTTAGGATTTCAGAGTGTCGTAAGCTGTTTTGCTTTTTACCTTGGCCATTCCAACTTCGATGCTGGGCATTGTTCTTTTCCACGCTTTTTTGGCTTTCTCATCTTTTTCCTCATTTCCCCTGGGCTTTCCTGATTTGTTGTGGCTTCTTGTTGTGAACTTTTGTTTCTAAAAGCTCTTTTCTTTTGTCGCAGAGGTCAAAAACCCTCATTTGTCCCCAGGGTTTTTCTTTGTTTACTTTTTCCCTAATTTTTTTTTGCGCTGTCAATAGCACTTCTTTGATGTTTGGCTAGGGTGTCCACACATTGTCGAGGCTTGAGTGCGGCAAACCTTCCCCCAATGTTGGTTTGGGAAATCCAACCTGGGGGTCTTTGAGTTTTCCCAATCAAATCTATGCGTGGGTTTTTGGCTGTTTTTTTTACTTTCAGTTTCAGATTGATGGTGGTAAGTAAAAAGGTCGGGCACTGCCAATGTCAATCCTGGGAATGTTCTTGTGTTTCCTTGTTATGCTGGTTTTGAATCTTTTGGGGGACAGAATGATAAATTTTGATTTGAATCAACCTTTGGGGAAATGCCAATTGATTTCTAAGGGTTGTGAGGATGAGTGTGTTTGCCAAGTTATTTGTGCTTCTGTGCAAATTTCCAGCAGCGCGCCCTTTTTCGTTTGTTCTCCTAGCCCAAAGCGCCTGTTTTCCTGCCCGGTGTCTGGGGATCGGCCCCACCTTTAAAAGCTTTCAGTCGCCTTTCCCCAAAATAAAATGTCTTTTGGGCGTTTTTGGAGATGACTTTTCAAGTTTTTCTAGACTTTTTTCTATCTGGGGTCATCAAAGGGGGGATGTCTTTTCAAACTAAGGACACCGGGTTTACTTGGTGTGTTGTTCACCTCGTCTGAAGAAGTCCCAGCATGGAAAACATTTACATCCCCAAAGAAAAAAAACAAAACAAAATCCCATTGAACCAGCAAGCGGTCATGAGATGGCTGCGCCCTTTTTTGTACTCTAGTCCCTCTGGGTAACGTGTCAGTGGGTCAGTGCAGTCCTCCCCGGGACTTTTTAAAATTTGAGGATCGTTTTCCCTTCCAAACAACACTACAACAAGCAGGCAAACATAAAAAACCTGTGGGCACATCATGCACGGAGCAACCATCCCCCCACACGCAGTACAAACGCTCTAAAATCACTCTCTCTCCCTCCCCCTCTCTTCTCTCTCCTCGGGGGCGTGAATGTTTTCATCGTGATAGACCTGTTTAAAAATTGCTCTTATAAATTTTGCCAATTTGAACCATAGGACTGGTACAAAACTGTGGGTTTGGGACATAGATTTTTTTAAGAATCATGCCCCTCATCTCAAAGATTTTCGAGTAAGATGTGGAGCTTTTGCCATATTTCTTAATTTTATGGGGAAAGGGGGGAAAAAATGTGTCGCCATGCCGTAAGGTTACACCCCCAGAAGATGACAGGGGGTGTCAGGTAGGTTCCTCCTCACCTATTTGTTCTGGGGGGGGGTTTTTTTCTGCATTGGGATGTCGACAAAACCCAGGGGCCACACGCATGGACACACGCGCCAACCCTTATGAGGCAGCCGAAGAGTCAGCTGACAAGAACCCAGCCCCCTCACCGACAGCCCCCCAAGCCAGCTGCGAACCTCTCTTTAGGTGTCTCTCCATGCTGCAAGAGCTGAAAAAGGGGGGCCAAAGTGAAAAGGAGAATGGGGGGAATCCGGGATGCTGTATGCTCCGGGGGGAATTCAGTCACTAAAGGGGGAAAAGGGGCTGACCTACGTCGGGAAAATGGGGAGCTAAAGAGAGAATGCGGACATCGAGCGAAAACAGACGCCCTTTGAAGGGCGTTCAAAACGAAAAACCCGTTTTTTTAGGGCTTCCCGCAAGAAATAAAACGCCGCAGATTGTGCAGGGATCAAAATGACCTCTCGTGGAATACTCGGGCTGACTGGTGGCTTCGAGTTCGACGATCCAACCGCTCAACAAGAACCCCAATGCCCCAATCATCCCCGCCACCTTTCTTAAAGGGCCCCAGGAGAAAATTGAAGCAAACAAAACTGGGGCAAAGGTTTTTTGGGGGGGGGGATATTCCTTTACTGTCAGGGACACCCGAAAAAGCTGTCCCCTCCCTGAAAAAGGGCCAGAAGTGGGGGGAAACACCCCACCATGACCACGCCCATCTCCTCACGATGGAACCCAAGTTCTTTTCAGGTGAGGGGGATACCTGACGGACATTTATAGGGGGGTGGCCTGCCCATATTACACCGGTAACGGCAAAGGTGTGCACGAGAAAGACGTGAAAAAAAACAAACAGGGACGGATAGTGGGGGCAACTGTGGGTAGCGCAGCATCATAAATGAAAACCGGGGTTTTCGGGGTGGCTCGGGGGTGGGGAGAAAATGTAAAAAACTGGGTAAAATTTTTTTTTTTAACCTGTTTCAAATGTTATTCATTGAAAATTTCGGGGGGTGTACGATGATTGACAAATATTGTAATTGGAAACACAAACATTTTGGGGAGAAGAAACAAAGGTTTGTGATGTTAAACCGGGTACAAGGGATGAATCAGGAGTTTGCTGGAGATGTGACAAATTGGTTGGGGGGTCGCTCAAAACAAAAACTGTTTTTTGGCCCCACGGGTTTATGTTTAAAATGCTATGTTAAACGGACAGGAAGAAAAGAGAGCCGGGGGTGTGAGAAGAAAACTTAAAAAAAATTTTTAAAAGGGGGTCGTCCAAAAAAAAAATTTGTGTTTTGAACCAGAAGAAGAGTGTCTGTGTTGCTGTATTTGAGGGACAGGAAAAAAAACACAAAGACAGAGATTGAAAGGGACAACTCTGGTGTGAATGACAGGACATAAAAATGAGTGGGGGTTGTGATGAGACTAATTTTGCTTGGGTTTCTCATTGGAACTCAAGGGCTTTTCTCCAAAATGAATGCAAAAATGCATTCTTATTTATCTAAATTCGATTTTTTTGTATTGAAAACTTTCGGGCAGATTTGACTTGCTATACTTTTTTCCGCTACTCGTTTTTAAAACCCCCATAAATTTTCATTCAAGGAAAGGGTTTTTAGGTGGCATTGGTTTCATTAGAAAATAAAATTTTTTTCTTAGTTTTAAAAAAATTAAAAAAGAAAAAAAACTCGCAAAATTTCTTATGTTTTTAATTTATAAATCTGCTTGGCTTAAAAAAAAATTCATATTGTGGGCATATGTGCACCCGAGGGCTCCCATTTTAAGCCATTTTGATTAGAAAATGGTTTAGTGAACTTTGAAGACTGTCTTTTTATTGTATCTTATCAATAAGGCATATTTTTTGTCTGGTGTCTAAATGGCAGGAAATTTTTTGGGATATCTCCAGATATTTGGTTCAGATAATATGCTTGAACCCATATAAACCCCCTTTTTTACCCCCGAAAAGAAATTCAGTAGATAAGTCTTAATCACAAAGCAAAAGTTTGCTTTAAATGTGTACACTTTTGATCGTGTGTTCTGAATGCATGTTAAGGAATACTTTGCATTATAAACATTCGGAAACCGGCAAAATTTTGGTAAATATTAAATTTTTTTTTTGTCCTAAGAGTTGTTTAACATTTTGTCTTTTTCATGCCGGGTAATAGTTTAGGATTGGAATCTTCATTTACCTTTAGAATTTTTTTTGAATGTAAAAAAAAAGAGTCAGAAGGGGACGTTCACGACACATTCAATGAAAATGTATTTATTAAAAGATCATTTGGAATGAGCTTAGAAAAAAAACCCTTTGTTCAGGCAGTCGCTTGAGAACATAAGGCTGCTTGGCAGGCATAGTTTAGTTGACCACAATTTCAAGAGCTCTTACGTTTTTAATGAGTGCCTCAGAAAGCGGGTGACTGTATGAAGAAAAAAATTAAACCCGACCAAAGGAAGCAATAAAAGGTGGATGACGAGATCAAATTAAGCAAGGGAAAAAGGGTAAAAGAAACCTAAAATTTAGACAAACAAAGAATAAGGGAAGACACCATGCCCATGATTGCCAAAAAAGGGGATAAAAAATTTGATCAAAAAAAAAAGAAAAGAAAATAATACGCCTTGTTTGAAAAAATTGTGTCCTCGAAATAATCAAAGAATTTTGGGAAAAAATACACAAAATATCCCTTAAAAGAAAATCTCCCCCTAGTATTTAAAACCCTCGATGATTTTTTCAAAAATTTCATATGTTTCTTGAGGTAGGGGAAAACAACGAGACACACACTGAGTGGGGACAATAACACAGATAATGCTCACTACAATGAGACACTGAGTTTAGTCCAATGAACGTCCAATACAAAAAAAAGAGGTACTATTGCGTTAAGAAAGATAAAGAAAAGGAAAGCTCTTTACCAAATAATATCATTGGGAAATGTTGAAGATTTTGGAAATCAGTTGTTGCTTTTCTTTTAAAGTTTTTTTAATACATTATTTTACAAGGGCTATTTCCAGATAATGGGCATATTCATTGTGATTCCTTTTTTAAAAAAGGGACATAAATAACCCCGGTAACTAAGAGGGATGCCCCCAAATGATGCAAGCAGTAAGTATATGTACCAATAACAACAGTAGACTTCAAAAAAGGGTAAAAGAACAAATTTAACAGATGAATACCAAAGAAAAGGATTTAAAAAAAGGCTATTCACAGTTGACCAAAATGTTTGTTTGTTGGCTTGTTTACAAAAACAGTTATGCTTGAATCGTAAGCTATAGTAGTTTTTATTGACTCAAAAAAAAAAAAAAGCCTTTGACAATGTGGAAAGAAATTTATTGTGGCCCATTCTTAAGAAAAATGGCATAAAAGGTAAGCTTTTTCAGTCTGTTCATAGTATGTATGTAAATGTTAGAGCTAGAGTTAGATCCGGGGCAGATTTGACAGATTACATTAACTGTACTAGGGGTGTGAAACAAGGAGACGTTACCAGTCCAATTTTGTTTTCTCTTTTCATAAAATAAGGGGACGGGATAGCTCAGTGGTCGGAGCACTCGCTTTCCCCCAGCCAAGTTAAGCAGCGTCGAGCGTGGTTACCAGTTGGATGGGTGACCGTTTGCGCGCCTTGGCTTCAGTACAGTTCCCCCAGTTCACCCAGCTGTAAATGGGTACCTGCCCTCTTTAGGGTCAGGGAAGGTAAAGCAGCGAGGGAGAGGAGACGGGCGCCGCCCTCAATATGCTGGCCCTAGAGAAGTGAGGTCTCTGACGCCTCGCTCCCCTACGACCTTATAGGTTATGGGACTCCTTTACCTCCTTTACCTACCTTTTCATAAATGAGTTAGCATTAGATGTTATTAGAAGAGGAAGACACGGCGCTATTCTTACATATGATTTCTTTGAATTATTCATACTGTTGCTTGCTGATGACGTGGCTTTAATATCTGAAACACCAATTGGTTTGCAAACACAGCTCAATAGTTTACAACAAGCAGCTTCTTCATTACATTTAAAAGTAAACATGAATAAAAGTAACATTGTTGTATTTAGAAAAGGGGGTTTTTAGCTGCAAGGGAAATTTGGGTTTACAATTGATCTGTCATGCCAGTTGTCAATGCATACAAATACTTGGGAATTTATTTTTCACCAAGGCTAATTTTTGCTTCTGATGTTGTGATCTGATAGTAGAGCAAAACGTGCACTGATGTGCATTCTACAAAATTGTATTGGGTTTTAAAAAGAAAACTCATTGAAGACTTTCTTAAAATTATTTGATTCTCAAATTCAACCTATTGTTCAGTACGGTGCAGAGTTGTGGGGGTTTGATAATACTGCAATTCATTGTGAAAAGATACATTTATTTGCATTGAAAAAATATTTGGGGTAGAAATCGCACACCTAATGATCTTGTGTAGGAGAAACAAGTAGAAAATCCCATTTATATAAATTCAGCTGTAAAGTGTATCAAATATTTGGTTTAAAGTGACAAGAAATGCAGGGGTTTAGATTACCATATAAAGCATATAGAACACTACTAGATTTGGATGCTCGAGGTAAAGTTAACTGGGTTACAAATATTCGTTGTAAATTGTATATGTATGGATTTGGCTGTGTATCAGGGAGTGGACGGGGTGAATGAGTTTCTTTCAGCCTTCAAAGAGAGAATGGTTTTGTGTAGATGGCAAGAGTGGAACTCTCATCTCAATGATAGTGAGAGATTTGATATTTATAGAACTTTTTGTACTTTGCTTGACGAAAAAACTTATCTATTATTGAACATTGATAGACATTTCAAGCATGTAAAGGCACGGTTTAGAATGGGAATATCTGAAATACATAATTACAAGTTACAGATACAAACTACACATTGAAGCTGATCTCATATGCCCAATATGTAAACAGGAGATTGAAAACGAAGTTCATTTTGTCATGCGCTGCCCAATTTTCAAAGAACTGAGAGAACAGTACATACCACTTAAGTTTTATAAATTCCCAAGTCAGTTTCGATTTGCATTACTCATGGCCTGAAAGCATGAACAAACAGTTAGAAATTTGTCAATTTACTTATACATGGCATTTAAACTGCGTTCAATATTGTTGTCTTGAATTTTCAATTATTTCTATTGTTTTGTGATTGTTTTCATATGTATTAATATGTATTATTAATGCTCTTGTGTGTTTGTTGTAGTTTCCCAAAGTCCAACCCCTCGTCCACGTCGTGGGAAACGGAAACAGGTCAAGCTGGCTAACGGGGCTCTGGTGAAGCTGTGACTGGCCTAGCAAGCCGACAGTGGATTTTAACAACGCTAAGAAAACTGAAAAGAGACATAAACGGACGGATACCAACGGAAAACGACCTCGCAATGGAAACGGACATCGAGATAGGAACAGTGACTACATTGGAACATGGAACATCTGCGGCCTAACAAACAAGGAACCAGAAATTGTGGAATTCATGACCAAAAGAAAGATCTCCATCATGGGCATTTCAGACACTGGGAAAGAAAGGAAAAGGGAAAACGAAAGAAATCCATTCAAACTTTTGTTCCATCTGGAGTGGAGTCAGGAAAGCCAGAGAGCAAATGCGGGTTTTGGGATTCATCCTACACCCAGACATAGCAAAGAATCTCATGAGATAGAACATATATCAGAAAGACTGATTAAAATCGGTGAAAGAAAGTCCAACAAAATTGTCTACTATATCCAAGTATAATGCACCGTGTAACGATTCGTACTCAGAAGAGGAGAAAAAGACTCATTCTATCAAGAGCTCCCCCGACCTCATCAACAGCACCCCTACAAAGAGGACCTGTTTGCATGGGTGATTTCAACGGCAGAGTTGGTGAGAGAAGAACCCGTGGACCAAAACATTTTGGGAACCCCACATGACCACAAACACCTTGTAATTACAACGGGAACCAGTGCTGGAACTATGTGCAGAGCATGAATCTGATCATCACCAACACCTTTTTCCAACATCGAGCCCCCCAAAATTTTACACCTGGAAACAAGGAACGATCTCAACATCTCGTCTCAAATCGACTTTATACTTGCAAGATCTAGAACACGTTATGCCATCAAAGACTCAAAAGCCACCCCCAATGCCAACCTTGCCCACTGACCACAGGCCTGTCTTTTCTAGCCTCCAGTACTCAGAAGAAAAAAATAACAACTTCTAGGAAGAACAAGCCTGAAAAGATCAACCTCCTCAAACGGAAGAGAAAGAAGTGCAAGAAAAGTTTCCCACAGTGCTATCAAGGTGAAACTTGACCCCATTGATACAACACCTCTCAACATGGAGCAAGTCTGGGACACCTTCAAGCCAGCTCTCTTGAACACCTTAAGGGAATTTTTTGGGGGACAAAGAAATGTGGAGGTAATAAAGGGAAAGCTACCTTGGTGGAACCAAGAGGTGAAGGAAGGCCATCAAGAAAAAAAAGCAGCTATATAAAGCTTGGGTCAAGCCCAAAAGAAAAGAAGAGGGCTACGTCAAGTACAGAATCGCAAGAAGACATAGTAATCGTGTTTGTGAAAGCCTCCAAAAAAAAATCTTGGGCGACTTAGGAGAGAAGTTAAGTGAAATTTGCAAGAACTCCCCAAGAGAATTTTTAAAAAGTGTGAAGACAAATGAGAGTAAGAAAATGAGCCATTCAATCCAACAACAGTAGTGAATGATGCAAATGGAGAGGCACTGCACAAAGAAGGGGAAATTCTGAAACGAGGGGAAGACTATTTTAAAGATTTTTTAAAAACCCATCTGGAGTACAAGCTTCCAGCTCGCATTTCACCCACGCTACAAAGACCAGTTAGAGCCCCAAATCCTTGAAGCTGAAACAAGAAAAGCAATTAAAACCAGCCCAAAGGGGCAAAGCGGCAGGTGATGACGGCATAACAACTGAAGCCATCCTTGCATGCGAGAAACGGGAGTAAAGTGGCTCACCTCATCTTCCAGAAAGAAATGGGAAGAGAGGAAAGTCCAGTGGACTGGCAAAATGCAATAGTGGTGCCAATTTGGAAGAAGAAGGGCAGCAAGAGAGACTGCAGCACCTACAGAGGCTTTTTCACTTCTGACCATGTAGGGAAAATGTATGCAAAGATTCGGGAACAGCGCAAAAGAGCCAAAGCAGAACACCTACTGAGCAATGCCCAGTTTTGGGTTTCGGGAAAAGGGAAAAGGGGGCACAGATGCCATTTTCGCACTCCGACAGCTGTGTGAAAGAGCCATCGAATACAAAACCCAAAACAAGCATACAGTAATTTGTTGATCAAGAAAAAGGGTTTCGACCGAGTCAACAAGACAAGCTCTGGGAAGATCCTGGAGCAGTACGAAAGTGAAGGGGCAGTTGCTTGATAACATCAGAGCAATCTAAGCCAAGATGAGCGCAGTCCGAACACCAGTGGAACATCCGACTGGTTCCGGTTTTCATCAGGGGTCAGGCAAGGCTGCGTACTCTCCCCCCTTCTCTTTGTGATCTAAAATGGACCAGATTACAAAGGAAGCCAACCCAGATCCGGAGGCCCTGAACGAACTATTATTTGCTGACGACCATCCCTGATGAATCAGAACAAAGCAGCTCTTCAAGAACACACAGACCAACTCAACACAACGTGAGAGGTATGACATGAAGATCAGTATCACCAAAACAGAAGTTATGTCTGTCAGCAGAAATCCAGGAAAGCTGGACCCTCAACATCAACGGCACCCAGCTGAAACAGACCAAAGAATTTTAAAAACTTGGCAGCCTCTTCACTGAAGATGGAAAATTGGACAGAGAGATGAAAACAAGATGCCAGAAAGCAATGCAGTCAGTTACCAACTCGCCCCCCTTCTAAAACTCCCAGCATCCAAGCACCAAGGCAAAACTCATCAAAGCCATCTTCGTTCCAACACTCACATACCATGTCAGACATGGGCCCTAACAAAGCCTTAGAGAGAAAACTGGTCACAGTGAAATGCGCTGCCTGAGAAAAGCTGTCCCAAAAAGACCCGACCGACAAGATCAAGAATGAGGTGACAGAGACATGGTTGGACTAACACCAATTCTCCACCATATCGAACAACAAAGGATCAGGTGGTTTGGTCACCTCACTAGAAAGCCGCCCAACCAACCAGCCCTACGGGCATACACCATCAAATACAATGGCTGGAAAGCCAGAGGTAGACCAAGGAGACGATGGAGCGACTCCGTGGCTGACACCCTGCGAGCCCATGACCTGTCACTACATCAAGCCTTCCGCCTAGCTGCAGACAGACGTCTGTGTCTCCCCGCGACGCCGAAGGGCACCAGCGGCAGATGAAAGAAGAAGAAGAAGAGTGTTTGTTGTATACCCCCTATCGTGGGGGGCAATGGCCTATACATGATTAAATTATCCGAATCTCTCTCTCTCTCTCTCTCTCTTCTCCTCTCTCTACTCTCCTCTCTCACACAACACACACACACACACACACACACCACACACACAACCCCAAAGCGCGCGCTAGATGTAAACAAAAGCACATGAGTGCTTATTCACTATCCTCGAAATAAAAGAATTTGTCATTGTCATTGTCTCTCTCTCTCTCACACACACACATACGCACAAAATCCACTAGAATTTTGCTGTAGTTACTTTATTGCTGTTTTATGTTAATACTTTGTTGAATGCAAATTTTACTCATGTTTAATATAGATTTTTTTCCCTTTTAAGTGTGCACATGAAAATACCAAGACACATGTTATCTTATCAGTCTTTTTCTCAGTCCCTTCCCCTCCCTACTTTAACTCCCACTACATTTCCCACATCCTTCGTCTAATCACTTAAAGTGAACAGACGTTCAATTGAATACAACAACAACATACACACACATATATACACACGTACAAGCGCGCACGCACAACACACAACACACACACACCCCACACACACACACACACACACACACCACACACACACACACACAGGGAATCGGTGGGTGGTCTAGAGGTAACGTTCGGAAATGTGTGGTGGTTTGATCAATCACACACACACACACACACACACACACATACACACACACACACACACACACACACACACACACTCCATTAGACCATGAGTTGTGGTCTGGGTGCTAGTCTTTCGGATGAAACGATAAACCGAGGTTCTATGTGCTACACAAAATTATTTAGCGCACGTAAAAGAACACTCGGCAACAAGAGAGTTGTGCCTAGCAAAATTCTGTAGAAAAAACCCACTCTGATAGGGAAACAAATACAGTTGCAGAAAGGAAACAAAAATAATGGGTGGCGCTGCTCTTGTGGCGACGGGCTCTCCCCGGGGAGAGCAGCCCAAATTGCACTCAGAGTAATCTGCGTGACTTAAAGTGGTATATTTTTTAACACACATATACACAGATACACACACATTCTCTCTCTCTCTCTCTCTCTCTCTCTCTCTTCTCTCTCTCACCCTCCTCTCTCTCTCTCTCTCTCTCTTCTCTCTCTCCTCTCTCTCTCTCTCTCTCTCGTATGCATACGAGACACACACACACACACACACACACACACACACACACACACACAACACACACACACACACACAGACAAACAAACAGAAAGACAGAATAGGACAGATCAATTAAACAGACAATAGGACAGGTCAGACAGTCAGATAGATAGATAGAGAGACAGACTCAGCAAAAAAGAACTACACAGACACAGACGAGGATAAATAGATATAGAAACCGAAAGAAAAACCAGCACAAACAGAGAATCAGATGCAAATGGACAGAGACAAACGAAAAGACAATCACAAACGGAATGATAGAGTTGCAAAGAAAGGAAACAAAACAACACAAAAAGAGCTTTTAACTTATGAGGTCTCGGTAGCACTGATAACGCAAACCAAACCAGCCACCTCTCCACCTCTGAAACAGAATAGGAGTGATTTTAAGAATCACTCGATCAGGGTGCATTATGTATCAGATCAATAGCCTTGGATACTACAATAACATAACCAATCAAGTTCAACAACGAAATAGTTTTCATGAAGATACGGTTAAAAACTTCATGTGAAGACCTATTTTGGTTCCAAAAGGGAGCAAATGTTTTAAACATGACCTTTCAACCCCAACCCGGTTTTACTGTACTTTACCACGGCACCCGTACCATTTTCTTTCCCAGTTGCTTTACAAGACACATCCCAAATTTTTTTACAGTACATACCAAACACCAGTTTTTTTTACAGAACAACTACTACACCATTGCTTTACAGAACACTAAAAAACCCAGTTGTTTTACAGAAATTTACACATTAAAACCATTGCTATACATACATTACACATACACCAGTTATTTACAGTAACGGGCACTACCCAGTTGTTTTCAGTAAGAAACAAACCCATTTGCTTACGTCACGGACACTCACCATTGTTTTACGACACTGCAAACTAAAAACCATTGCTTTACGACCGGACACTACACCAGTTGCTTACAGTACACTGCAAAAACACCGTTGCTTTACAGTACACGCACACACACCAGTTGCAACAGTACATTAACCCCAAACCATTTTATCTTACGTACACGGACACACACTTTGTTTACAGTACACTCAACTACCCAGTTGCTTTACAGTACACTCACACTACCCAGTTGATACAGTACACTGCACACTACCCATTGCTTTACAGTACAGCACCTACCCAGTTGTTTTAAAGTACATTACACCTACACGCAGATCCAAGAAAGTTTTTAAAAATTGATTTTTAGATTGTTTCGTTTTTTATTGGGGGTTCCTTTATATCATATTATATTCTCCCTTTTTTTATTGAATAGAAAAACCCACTAAACGGGGCTTTTTTTTTGAAAATTTACTTAAACTTTTTGAAAAAAGAAAATTTATAATAAAAATTTGCCCAAACAAACCTGAATATATAAGTCTTAACTTAGAAATGGCCCCAAAAAAACAGGGGCCCCCGATAGGGCTACCTGAATATCAACAGTGCAAACAAACAAAAAAGATGACATTGCAACCATACTATACAACAGTGGAAACAGTTTCATTTTTTTTTGTCTAGTTTGAATCCCGATTTTCCCCAAAAAAATGTAACAGATGCACAATAAAATTTTCAGGGTATCAAATTTTCCCGGAAGATCCTCACAAACCCGGGTCCCCCGGGGTTACTTACATAAAAAACCCTCCCGCCATTGAAAAGAATATAAAACCCTTAGGTTTATGACTTTGGGTTCCATGTGGTGAAAAAAAAAAAAAAAAAAAATTTAAAAAAAAAAAAACAAATTAGACCAATTTTAAATAGGTTTATATACAAAACCCTTCAGAAACCTGGGACGGGCTAGAAAATTTCAACCCCCTTATGGACGAGGAAAATTTTCTAAACAATGAAAAAATTTTATTTTGGGGATTTTAACATAGACTTATTAAAACCAAAACCAAAAAGGGAAAGCCACAAAAATTAAATATGTTTGGCCTGGGATCAACTAATAGTTTAAGCCCAAAAACTGGGATAACAAAAAAACTCTAAAAACATTAATAAAATCATATTACATTTACTACAAAACAACCTAAAAAGTATGTGCTCCCTCATGTGGATGAAAGGGATCATAATCCAGTGTGCTTTATTTGGTTTTAAAAAATCGTATCAAAATACCAAAAGTGGGGCAAAAAACTTTTTTTTTACGGGAAAATTTTAAAAATTTTAAAAACGAGCAAGATTTCCTTTCAACTTGAAAAAAGGCCATTACTGACATATACCAAATCAGAGCCCCTGATGAAGCTGCGAATTTTGGATTAGGACTTTCCCTTTCAGAAATCGAAAAACAGGGCCCCTTTCAAAAAAAAAAGAGTTAAAGAAAAAATCAAAACCACCTTGGATAACAAAAGAGTAAAATTTTTTCCCGAAATAACCAAAGGGGGGGGACTATTTGAAAACACAGGGTTCAAATGGGGCATTTTCAGGGCAAAAAAAAAAAGAAACCTTCCCTAAAAGGGCAAATCAAAACTTTATTACATTAAAAAAGTTTTTAAATTTAAAAACTCCCGCTCCGACAAGTATGGAAAGCGTCTTTTAATTATGTAATAAACCTATTTTAAAAAGTAAACCCGGGACAGTTAAAATTTATCATTTGTAAAATTGAACAACCACTTCTAAAACTTTGGGCCGAAAAGTAATACCCAAATACAAGTAAAATAAAAATATCCCATTTTTTTAGAACAAATAAAAAATAAAAAGAAATAAAATTCCCTTTCCCAAATTTACTCCCAAATTGAAACCAGACGTTTGGAAAGCCTGCCCTTAAAAAAAAAGTTCCAGAACAGGGGGTTTAGACAATTTAGATGGAAAAATTAATAAAGCTTTGGGGTTTCAAGCTATAGCTGGAACACTGCCCATATTTGGGTATAATTTTTCAAAAGAAAAACAACTTTCCTTCATTTTAAAAAGGAAAAAAATTCATACAGTCCCAAATCGGTGATACGGGCTTGCCCTTCAAATTACAGCCCAATTTCAATTTGTCTGTTTTTTCAAAACCCTTTGAAAAAAATATCCAAAAACCCGGGTATTTTCCTACTTTGTAAACAAAAAAATCTTTTAAAATGAAGATCTTAAAGGTTTTCGAAAAAAAATATTCCTGTCAAAACAACTCTTAAAAAAATTTTACGCCATCCCCTACACAATACAATAAAATAAATATACAGGGCCTTTCCCTTTTTGTTGATTTTGAAAAAGCATTTGAGTAAAAATTCTTTTCCTTTAAATTATTGCGTAAACTTCACTTGTATAAACAAAACACCAAAAAACGAAAAATTTTTTAAAAAAGTTTTTTGGTCGAATAGACAGCGGGAAAGAAATGCAAAAAAATAAAACTTCAAAACTATCCTTTTAAAAACAGGGGAGTCCCAAAAAGGGTTTCAATTTTGGGCCCCACTTCTTTTTTTCAAATTCTATGTAAATGACTTCCCCCAAAATTTCTAAAATGAAATGAAAAAAGTTTCCCTGAGACAAAATCCCTCTTTTGTAGTGATCTGCCCCCCCACGGGGACTTACAATCAAACTTAAACCACAAAAATTAAACAGTTTGGTTTCTTGGACTCAGCAAAAACCATATGTCCCTAAATAGCAAAAAAACTAAGTGTATGTAGGTACGGGCAAGACAAAAGAGACAAAAAATGAAAGATAAATTAAAACCTTTTTTGGGTAGGTTTAAAAAAAATAATTGAAGAGTTACTCCCACAGAAAATTTTGGGTGAAATTTTTGAAAAAATCTTACTTGGCCTTTACCTTTTGATGGGCGCTAGGGGAAAAGGGCCTTTTTTACAAGCTTCTTCAGTTATCAAAAATAAAAAAATTTTTTTGGGTTTAAACCCCCTCTCGCAAAACCTTTTTTTGCGGGGCCCAAATTTTTCCTTTTTTTTGACTATGCTTCATCTCTTTGGGCAGCTGCAGTGCTACAAAATTTAAAAATTGGGTTCATTGATTTTATAAAAAAACTGAAAAATTTTTCACAAAAAACAAGCCCCCCTAACCCTCAAAAAATTTTTAAGGAAACAAATATCCAAAAACCCTTTAAAAAAAACTTTAAACTAAATAAAGCTTATTTTTTCCAGAAAGTTTTCAAAGGAAATGGCCCCCCACAAAAATCACCAATAGCTTCAAAATCAAAGAACCAGCATAATCTCTAAATAACATTTCCGAGACCAAGAATAATCTTTACAAAACAAGCTTTTTTGTTAAATCAGGTAGGGCTTATGGAACAAATTCCCCAAAAAGCTTTAAAAAGTATCAAAAAAAAAACCCGTTCAAGAACAGCTAAAAAAACCATTTAATGCTGAATACCTAGGAATTTACTAATAAGGGGAAAACAACCATTTAATAGGCAAAATTTAACCATTCTTACATTTGCCAGCATTTAAAGGTATTCCCTTTCAACCAAAAAATTTAAGTATGTCTTAAATGAGACCCGAAAATTTTACGTTCCCCCAAATGTATAAGTGTGGAGGGAGGGGAAACAAAGGGAAAAAGGCCCCCTAATTATGCAAAGAAGTAAGAGTAACCCAGGAAACAAAAAAATAATCTCAATGTTGAAACAAGTGGAAAAGGGGGAAATTTTTAAAAAAACTTTTTTTTATAGACCCCCGATAGCTTGAAAATTTTTTCCTTTCTCTCTCTCCCCCTCTCTCTCTCCCCTCTCCCCTCTCTCTTTTCCTTTTCTCTCTCTCTTCTCTCCCCCCCCCTCTTCTCTCCTCTCCCTCCTTTCCTTTCCCCTCCATCCCCATGCCCTTTTTTTCTTGTCTTTTTCAATAGATTTTATCGTGGAAGTTTTTTTTTATTGCCCGTTAGAGATGAGTTATTAGTAAATAATTTTAAGCTTTTGTTTTAGTAAGATATTGTTTTTTTGTTTGATAGTCCCGGGTTTTTGGGCTTTTGAATTTTGGTTCGAAAAGGGGTCCCACTTGTTTGAATATGTTCTTTTTTAAAAAAAAAAAATTTTTTTAAAATATTAATTTGATTGAAGGGGTTTTCCCCTTTCCCCCTTTTTTTAACCCCCCCCCACCCCCTCCTTTTAAGGGTTTTTTTGTTATTGGTTATGTTTTTTGTTATGGGGATGGGGTTTATTTGTTATTTGTTGTCTCCCTTTATGGGCGATTGTTGTTTTAATTTGTATCTCTATTATGTAATCTTTTTTATAATCTTATTTGCCCTTACTTTTTTGATAGCTATTGTTGGAATTTTGTCTTTTTTTTTTTTTAAAAACGCTATTTTTTAAAATTTTGAACGCAAAAAAAACACTCCCTTTGTGGGTGGAGGGGGAGAGGAGGGGGTCATTGAAAGGGAATATTTTTCAGTAATGCCCAATGCCAGTATTTTTTAAAAGTTTTATTCTTGTACCTTTTTATTATCTAAAAATTTTTAAAAAGTGAAAGAATGGGTGTAACAGTAGGTGAAGTAATTTGTTTGTCCTGATGTTTTTTTATTTTTTTTTTTAATTTTAAAAAATTTTTTTTTAAAAAGTGGGGTGTGGACGTGAGCGCGCACGCGCTCAGGCATGCATGAGTTTTGGGGTGTGCATGTTAAAAGTATATGTTTTGGGAATTTGTAATTTCAATGTAAACTCCTTATCCCATTTTTTCCTCTTTTTTTTACTGGTTTAAGTTAACGTAAATGATGCCAAAAACGGAATGTCTTAGATAAACTTACGAAATTTTTTTCTTAGATTGATGGGTTGATGAAAAAAAAAGGGAAATGCATTGGGTTATTCAATGTACCATCCCGGAAATAAAATTTTGACTTGACTTTACTTTTACACCCTTTTTCCCTTTTCAGTCCAAAACCAAATACAAACCCGTTGCTTTAAAGTACATTACCATACACCAAATTTCTTTACGTACATTACACACTAAACCCGTTTTCTTTAAAATAAATTTCACACTACACCATTTTCTTTACAGTACAATACACATAACCAGTTAATAATAAAAATAATAAAATATGGAATTTAATTTTAGCGTGAATCTTGTTTAAAAAACAAAAAAATCGAAACGCTTGCACCCCAACATTTTCAGGCAGCAACTTTCCTTAAACATAATGAAAAAAAGATTTCAAAACCATGCGCCGCACGCATGCACGCACACACACGCAGCCCCCACACAAAAGCACACACCACACACCACACACCACACCCCAAACACACACACAACACCCGCGGCACGCATGCACGCACACACACGACGCACACACCACCACACACACACACTCGGGAAAAACCCTTAGGAAATTAAAAATGTGTTTTAAAAAATTAGTTGCTTTAAAAAAATTACCCACTACACTAATTTTCTTTAAGTACATTACACCACACCAGTTGCTTTTAAAAAACATTACACACAACACCCTTTTTCTTTTTAAAGACCCTTAAAAAAATAAATTAGGTTTCTTTGCTTTATATTAACAAATACAAAACCCCTTGCTTTTTAGTACATACACATTTCACCTGTTTCTTTAAAAGGTAACCTAAAACACAAAAAACCATTCTTTTCGTACATTAAAAAACTTTCCCCCGTTTTCTTTACAGTACATTACCCCACTACAAAAAGTTGCTTTAAAAGAAAATTTTTCATACAAACCCGTTTTCTTTTCAAATACAAAAACACCCCTACACCAGTTGGGTTTAAAATACATTACAAAACACACCAGTTGCTTTTACAGTACATTACAACTAACCAGTTTTCCTTTTCAGTACATTACACCCCTAAAACCTGTTGCTTTACAGACATTCAAAACTACAAACCCGTTCTTTAAGTAAAATTTTAAAATACCAAAACCGTTTTCTTTTTCAAGTTCATTTCAACTTTCCCGGTTGCTTTAAAAGTTCATTACACACTACACCACTTGCTTTACAGCACAACACCCACTTCACCAGTTGTTGAACACTTCATCACTCACTACACAAGTTGCTTTACATGACACTACCCCCGTGGCTTTACAGTACATTACACTCTACACTAGCTGCTTTACAGTATATTACACTCTACACCAGCTGCTTTACAGTACATTACACTCTACACCAGCTGCTTTACAGTACATTACACTCTACACCAGCTACTTTACAGTACATTGTGGCAAATATGGCCCACTGCTTTGAAGATATTCAAAATTGGATGACACAGAACAAATTACAGCTAAATGCAGATAAAACCGAAGCCATGCTTGTAGGGACCAAACACAAACTCTCTTCCATTACAACAGCTTCAATAGAACTTGGCAATGCATCAGTCCCTCTATCCACTGCTGTGAAGTACCTAGGTGTTGTTATCGACAACACTTTCTCTATGTAAAAATTCATCACCCGGACCTGTCAGTCATGCTACTATCATTTACGGCGTATTAGTGCAATTCGAAAGTACCTGTCCACCGATGCAACAGCCAAACTTGTCACTTCTCTCATTCTTTCACGTCTGGACTATTGCAATTCTCTTTTGTCTGGTCTGCCAGCATCATCTATCCACTCCCTTCAACGTATACAAAACTCCGCAGCTCGACTAGTTCTCAGAAAGAAAAAATCGGAGCACATTACCCCCCTCTTGCGATCTCTCCACTGGCTGCCTGTGGCACAGAGAGTAGAATATAAGATCAGTACCCTCTGTTAACAAAATGTCTCCACAAAACTGCACCCTCCTACCTCTGTGAATGTCTTAACCTGTACACTTCTACACGTTCCCTCCGCTCTGCTGCAGATACCTTGTGCCTACGAATACCTAGATTCAACCAATCTACTGTTGGCCGCCGCTCTTTCTCTATTTCGGGTCCATCGACCTGGAATGAGCTCCCTTCTCTCTCTTCGCCAGAAGCCTAGCTATGACACTTTTTAAATCAAGCCTCAAGACATATTTATTTCAAACCTAAGATTTCCCCCCTCCTGTCTCATATCAGAACTATCCCCCCCTTCACTACCCATGTCCTAAACACAATGCTAAAGTAGACCTGTCTGTGTTTTGTGTGTGGTGTGTGTGTGTGTGTGTGTGTGTGTGTGTGTGTGTGTGTGTGTGTGCGTGTGTGCTTTTGAAAAACATTTGACTATTGCAATTTTATTTCATAGATTTGGTCCCGCAGTCCCATTTTGTAATATCTGTTTGAACTTTTGATTTTTTGTCTTTGGTTGTTGATGTGAAAGATTGGGTCGAATGCATCGTTTTGTTTTTGCCCCTTTGCAAGATAAGCGTATAAATTTTCCATTTTTTATTGTTATTTTTATTTTTATTATTATTATTACACCCCCCCACTTTTTTACAGAAAATTGCACTCTACACCAAGCTTTAAACATGACACTACCCACTTGCTTTACAGTACATTACACACAACCCCAAATTTGTTTTACAGTTCTTTACACATACACATTTGTTTTAAAGTACACTACACGAATCGTTGCATTACATACTTACACAAAACACCTGTTGTTTTACAGTCCTAAAAACTACCCCATTGTTTTACAGTGTATAACAAAAACTACACGAGTTGTTTTACGTACTAACACACCACGGGTTCAAGCAGTACTTTTACACACACACCGTTCATTATGTACATGATACACTACATATTGCTTTAAATGACACTACATCATTTTGATTACTCACACACAACACCACAACACACACACACACACACACACCACACACACACCATACACGCGTGCGCGCGCGCGCTGTTCTGTCTTTTTGAACAGTAGGCCATTGCTGCCCGTTAAGAACAGATTACAAAAATAAAAACGCATGCACACTGGCGTCGTGTTTAGACATCATCCCCGACGTCGGAATGCGGCTACCTTATTGACGGGCAAAAATGGTCGCACACGTCAAAACCTCACTATTGGTGAACCTCGGAGTTCTAGCCGAGGGACGAAAAAGGTACACATGTACTATATGAGAGTGACAAAGCCGGAGTGGATAGGGATTATTGGGGTCTCCTGATCTGCAAAGAACTGGAGACGTGGGTTCCAGTCTCCAAGTCTCCTTTGTGGGGACGTTTTCCCAGGTATAATTATACACTGGCTCTGACTTCACTCCTCTTTAAATTCCTTTAAATTCCTATTTGTATGTGAACACCATCGACCTTTCGATCCAGAGTAAACCGGCTATGGCCGGTGGGAT
>CM054146.1:32661486-32664780 GCA_028751875.1 Rapana venosa
TAAAAAAAAAAGTCTTTTCCTAGCTTCTGTTATCATTTGGTTGATGTGCATCTTCCTATGTGTGTGTGCGCGCGCGCGCGCGTGTGTGTGTGTGTGTGTGTGTGTACGCGCAAAAGATATTCTGCACAATACTATACAGATCTAATCACATCCACTGTTAGAAAACCCCGTGCCAGGAGCATACTCAAGTTTACTTGTAATCTACTTCGGTAGAATGTTACAGTTTTTCTTTTCCATGTAACTTTCACTGATGACATGTATAGCTGGTAATTACATTTGACAATCTAATGTATTAACTTGCTGTCCTTAGTTTTCAGGAATGGGATAGCTCAGCGGTCTGAGCACACTCGCTTTCCCCCAGCCAAGGTTAAGCAGCATCGAGCCACTTGGATGGATGACCGTTTGCGCGCCTTGGCTTCAGTACAGTCCCCCAGCTGTAAATGGGTACCTGCCTCTTTAAGGTGCAGCGAGGGAGAGGAGGTGGGATCCGCCGTCAATATGCTGGCCCCTTGAGAAGTGAGGTCTCTAACGTCTCTAACGCCTCGCTCCCCTACGACCGCACAGGTTATGGGACACCTTTACCTTACCTTAGTTTTCGGATTGGCCTTCTGATTTTTATTTAACTCAAATGTTTTCCCTTTCATAGTCTCCTTGACTGGACAATGAATGAGGAGGGGGGCAGGAGGAGATGATGACGGCGATGATGATGATAATGCTGGTTATGACGATGATAACGATGCTAATAAAGAAGAACAAGGATTCAGTTACAACTGGATATGATATTACTTGTTCCAAGTAGTAGTTAGAAAAACAATTTTATTTTGTCTGTGCTTACCTATCCGGAAAGAAGAAAAAGACAACTCCACAAAAACCGAGGGGTCCCAAATGAACAAAAGACCTGCCGGCCTGTCCAAATAGAATGTCACTGTGGGATCGAATCTTAAAGAAAATCTATTTATCTCCTACACAGCAAGCTAATGGTGAAAATAAATCAGATTTGAGTTGGGTACAACGGAATCAAACTTCCTATCCTGATCGCTTTGCCCTGTCCTTGCCAGTGTCCCTTTCCAATTCTTCCTCTGTATCTTTCTGATATTGTGTTACCCTGCCAGTCTTTACAAATCTCTCTCTTACTCTATTGTTCTTGTTTGCTTCTGTTTAACACATAAGCAGGTATGAATAACTCAGAGAAAGTGCTGAGCGGGTGAGAGTTATAGTGAGTGAGAGACAGACAGACATACACACAGTCAGATAGAAAGACAGAGAGAGAAAGAAAAACACAGAGATCAGGACAATGACATCAATGACAACAATGATGATATAGCGGAGAGGAGAAGGAGGAGAAAAGAAGAGACAGACACACAGATGACAACGACGACATCGATGATAACGATAATAATAATGATGATGAAAAAGGAGGAGAGGAGGAAAAGGAAAGGAGAGGCACACCCAATCCTGACAACGACATCGATTTAGATGTCGACAACGACGACGATACAACTATGAAGATGGTGGTTGTGGTGACGACGACAACAACGATGATGATGTGTGTGGTTGGTGATGACGACAATGATGATGAAATCACAAGGAAAGTTTAGGCATTTTCCAGAGAACAAAGCCCTCGGAGATCCCATTTGTAATAATGCCAGCAGCAGAAATCTGATATTGAATATATATTTATTTATTTATTTATTTATTCTTTTATATCGAGGATAATGGAATAAGCACTCATGTGCTTTTTTACATCCAGTCCCCGTGTGTATGCAGTTTTGTCAATTTTGTCATCTGTTTCCACCGGCACACAATGGCCTATTCTTCCGAAAAGCGGAACAGGATTTAACGTGTGCGCAAGATGTTCTGCATGGGTTCGAACACGCGGCCTCGGTTTATAGTCTCATCCGAAGGACTTTGACATATAAGGGGAATCAGAGGGCAATGACATACTTATGAATAAGATGAACTCCATGCACTTGGCTAAAACCATTCATTGCAGACTTGGGTATTCTCTCTCTCTCTCTCTCTCTCTCTCTCTCTTCTCTCTCTCTTCTCTCTCTCTCTCTCTCTCTCTCTCTCTCGTGTTTCTCTGTGTGTGTGTGTGTGTGTGTGTGTGTGTGTGGTGTGTGGTGTGTCGTGCGTGCGTGCACGCGTGTATGTGCTGGTATAGTTGATTTAAAGGGGAGGGGGTTGAGTGTAAGAGCGAATAGATGCCCATGACCATGCGTGCGTGCGTGTGTTCGTGCGCGCGCGTGCGGGTGTGTGTGTATATGAAGGCAGTTGAGGAAGTGTCCAGCGTAGGACTGTCTGATGAAAATTTGCATATTTTATGTGATTGTGAGGACATGTGATGAGTGAATATTGTTTTTGAAGTGATATCTTGCAATGTTTTGATGAACACTCCATTTTCTCTTTTTATGACGTAAAAACGTTACAGGACATGAAAGAGCACAGTGTGATACTTTTGTTTTACTTTTTTTTTTTTTTTTTTTTTTTTTTTTGGGGGGGGGGGGGGGGGGGGGGGGGGGGGGGGGGGGGGGGGGGGTTGCATACAGCATTGTGTTAACATTGCAATAGCCTAGGGCTGACATGGTTGTATTTGATGGATAACTTTTCTGAAGTGGTGAATGTTTTGAGAATGCAAGAACTTGTGAGTATAGTAACTACTATGAAAATGGGAAAAAAACCACCTAATGAGCATTAATGACTTCAAATGTTATGATTTATGATGTGCTTGATGTTTGTATTTTGTATGTGAGAAGGTGTTAACGTATCAGGTATAAATCCATCAATAACTTTGTTCACAGGTCTATTATCTTTTTGTGGTATCCTGGGAAGCAGTTACGGTGAATTGATTTTTTAAAGCTGTGTATTGCTTTGATTTTTGGCCTACGACAGTCTTTATTTAGTCATGATGTTGGAATATGCTTATGCAAGAGTATAGAGTTATGAGTGCAATCCAGGGTATTATGCCAAAGTCTTACCAAACTTATGTGAATTTGTTTTCATCTTCCACTTTTCATCTTCAATTTTTTGCCCCTCAATGTGTTTTGTGGCCAAAGGCCGATGTACATTAAACCATTTCAGAGTTCAGAGTTCTCTGGTAACACATTTAAGATAAATCTTTGTTTGACCTTTATTAAAGACATACTGTTTGTATACTCATGTGTACCACCTGACGGTTCATCTTTGTTTTTTAAATGGCAAAATGGCATTGCATTGCTTGAGGATTCTTTGACTGTGTGTGTGTGTGTGCGTGTGCGCGCGCGCGCGCGCGCGTGTGTGTGGAACTGCAATGAC
>CM054146.1:32665280-32765280 GCA_028751875.1 Rapana venosa
AATCCCCAAATAACGGGGTTTACAGTAATACAAAAACCGTTTTTTGAAAACATCGAGATTAATCCTTGTGCTTATTAATGATGGTAGTAAAACCGAATCCTGATTCTGCAACCACAGAGCTTCTGCTATTGACCTTCTTTAGTTTTCCTATAATTGCTCCTATTGTAAATGGAAAACATTAAAAGAACTTTAGGGAGCGATTACTAATTGTCATTACTATAAATGAGAGGCTGATCACTTGCAATTGTCAAAGGATAAATTCCTCAATTTAAATACGGCTAAATGGAACGAGTTTCACATATTTCTAAAGATGTAATACTGATGGAAATTTTGCTAGTAACGTACATGAAAACAAGCCAAATTTGTTGAAAAACTGTTTTAAATGCAGCAGTAAATCCTTTCAAATGCAATTAGTCAATTTCAAATAAAATGTTTTGGCAATTTTTTGGTGAATGAATCAGTGAAAAGAAAGGGCTAAAGGAAAAAGAAAACATTTAATATTTATCTTAAAGATAGGAACAACGATAGAAAATGATGAAATGAAAAAGCAAAAAGTTATTGCAAAAATGAAAGCACAAGCAACTTCGCACTGTCTACTTTCTGTAAAGAGGATATAAGCTCAAAAGATCAGCAAAAAGTTGGAAACAACGAAGAGATTAAAACGGGTGAAATCTACCAAACTATCTATCAAATGAACAATGAATTCCCAACCCCACTTGAAAGGCGGAAGCTTTTGTAGAAATGTTTCCTGAGGCGTTGTTCAAAAGTGTATCTGAACAAGACAAATTTTTTAGAGAAAATAAGCTTGCAAGAAAAACAAGTACACGAAATAAAAACATTACAAAAATGCTTCCCACTTTTGAAGAAGTAAGGTGCCATTTCTACTCCTTGACTTATTGATTTACTTTACTTTGGTTTCCCCTTGGGAACATAGGACTGCAAACAACACCCTTCAACGAACGGGGTTTTTGGGAATCCTTTTTTCACTCGGCCCAATGTCATTCCGGCTGCCTTCGTTCTTGTCAACATTCTGAGCCAGGTCTGTTTGGTCAACCAACTTTTGCTTCCCTTGTGGATTCCAGTCAAGGGCCTGTCTGGTGCCATTTGACGCAGGTTTGCAAAGTGGGTATGGCCGATCCACCCTGCTTCCTTTGTTTAATAATGGACTAAATTTGGGGGTTTTGTCTGGTCCTGTCCCACAGTTGTTTTGTGGATATGACTTCCCCACCTGATGTTGAAGATGTACCTGAGGCAATTTTTTTGGTAAAAGACTGGAGTTTGGGGGTGTTGGTTTTGTTACCCGCCGGGTTTCTGAGCCATAAAGTAGGACCGATTTGACATTGGTGTTGTAGATCCGAATCTTGTTTTGAAATGAGAGGGCTGTTGACCTCCAAATTGGCTGAAGGGTGTTGAAGGCGTGACGGGCTTTGTTGATTCAGCACTTGATGTCTTCATCTGTACTGACGACACTGCCCAGGTAAATAAACTTGGTGACTTCTTTGATGGTTTCTTGCTGCAGTCGCACTGGGTCATGTCTTTTGTTGTTCACCCTCATGATCTCCGTCTTCCCGATGTTGATTTGGAGGCAACACGACAAAGCTTCTCTTGTGCGTCTTGTTGCCTGTGGGAGAGAAGGCTGATGTCGTCTGCGAAGTCCAGGTCTTCCAGCTGCTTCATGAGGGTCCACTGTATGCCGGTTCTCCTGCCTGCTGTGGCTTGCTGCATTATCCAGTCAACAACCAACAGGAAGATGGTTGGCGACAATAGACAGCCCTACAAATACCGGGTCTGTACAGAGAAGGTTCCGTCAGTTTCCCTTCATGGATGATTGGCGGGTGGCATCTTCATATAGCTGGGGATGATGATGATGAACTTTGGTTGGAAAGCCATAGTGGTGCATCAGTTTCCAAATGACATCTCTGTCGACGCTGTCAAATGCCTTCTGGAAGTCGACAAGACGAATAAGGGGTGACTGCCACTCCGGGGACTGCTCAATGATGATGCGCCATTGGGGCGATTTGATCTGTTAATCTGTCTTGCCTAAAGCTGCCTGTTCATCCCGAAGTGTCTTGTCCAGTGCTGTCTTCAGTCTGTCTAGTATGATCTTTGTCAGCACTTTCCCTGGGATGGAAAGTAGCATGATTCCTCTCCAGTTGTTGCATGAGGACAGGTCCCCTTTCTTTGGCAGCTTTACGAGATGGCCTTTTTTCCAGTCTTCTGGTACAATCTCTTGCTCCCAGATCTTGAATCGGAGTGGGTATAACATCTCAGTGGAAGTTTGGATGTCTACCTTCAGTGCTTCATGTGGTATACCGTCTGGCGTGATTTGAGTGACTTAATAGCTTTGGTGATCTCATTCTTGGTAGGGGGGCCGGTGTTGATGCCAAGGATTTCAGTAGGTGGGGGATGTCTGGCGGCATGGGTGCTGCAGGTGTGTTGAGCGTTTCTTCGAAGTGCTCTGCCCATCCTGCTCTCTGGTTCTCCTCACCTGGAATGGTATTGCCATTCTTATCTTTGCAGGGCAGCTAGGTTTGTTGTTTTTTTCCTGAGAGAGTTCTCGTGATATCGTACAGTCTCTTCATATTTTTTTGGCCTCTGCAGTCTCTGCTTCCTGAGTCAGTTCCTCAATGAATTTCTCTTGTCTCTTCTTGCATTTCTCTTTACTGCCCGGTTTTTGTCCCAGTAGCATGCTTGCAGTTCCTGTTTCTTTTCTTGATCTGTGATCAGTTGATCTGATCTTTCAGCTTTTTTCTCTCGGTGATCAGTGCCCATGTTTCTGTTGTCAGCCACTCCTTGTATTTTCTTGTTTTCTTTCCCAGTACTGTTTGCCATGTTGTCTTCCAGGTCTCATGCAGACTCTGCCATTGCTCTTCGACTGTTTCCTCTGGCAGCTGGGAAAGCTGTTCCTCACTTCGAGCCTGGATTCTTCTATTTTTTCTCTTTCCTTCAGGCTTTGCACGTTGAACTTGTGTGATGGCCTTCCTACCCGGTTGATGTAGGCTTTGAGATGATGGTCTGATGCTGCATCTGCTCCGCGCTTCACCCTGACATCATGCAGGCTCCTTCTCTACTTTCGCCCGATGGTGATGTGGTCAATCTGGTTTTCTGTCTTGCCATCGGGGGAAGTCCATGTGGTCTTGTGGACTTTCTTGTGGGGAAAGATGGTGCCTCCAATGACCAGTTCGTTGAACATGCAAAATTCTGTTAAAAGTTCTCCATTTTCATTTTGTTCTCCAGTGCCATGTCTGCCCATGATCAGTTCTCTGTTTGTGTTGTCTGTCCCCACTTTGGCATTCATGTCTCCCATTAGTATTTTTAGGTCCCTCTTTAGTGCTTTGTCCATGATGGTCTGGACTTGTTCGAAGAAGTTTTCTTTATCTTCTAACTTTGCTGTATATGTTGGAGCGTAGCACTGAAGGATCTGCCTTTTGAGTTGAAACGTGCTATGAGGATCCTTCTCTACTTTCGCCCGATGGTGATGTGGTCAATCTGGTTTTCTGTCTTGCCATCGGGGGAAGTCCATGTGGTCACATGTGGTGACACTGGTTCCCAGGACAGCAGTGCTTGCGTTGCTACGGGTCTCATCAGCAGCGCTACTCCATGTGTGTGGGGCTGGCCTTCTTCCTGTCCAGAGTAGATGATAGTGTCTCCACTCGAAAGTTTTGTCTGCCCGGTTCCATTCCATCCGGTCTCGCACAGGCCAAGTATCTTTAGGTTGTACCTGTGCATTTCTCTACTCACCTGTGCTGTTTTACCAGTTTTGTACAGGGTTCTGATGTTCCAGGTCCCTATCCTGGTTGTTGACGTGGTTGTTAAAAGAGTTGTTGGCGCACTTCCCGAAGGCTTTCACCAGCACGCACTATAGGATCTACCAGAGAGGACTCTTCCCCAACCATGTCGCTCCTAAGAGGTAATGTTGCAGTTTCCCTAACAGAAGAGTTTTTAATTAACTCACTCGGGACGGCAAATTCTCTCCCTTACTTTTACCCACAGACGGCCCATTTGTAAAGGTTAGTAAAAAAAAATCATAAAAAAATACAAAACACAAAGTAAGAAAATGAAATTTTCTGAGCTTATGTATAACATACTGGGTTAGTACATATATAAAAAATGAAGCTCTCACTTTAGTAAAACGCTGTCATGGAGACCTAATCTGATCCCTTCTATTTTGCTTCTGACACATAGGCAAAAATGCTGGGCAATGTCGGCTACTCTCTACAACTGCGAACAAAGAGCTCGGAACACACGAATCACCCGACAACGCACTGCATTCAACGTTGGACAGGCTCACGAAGCTATGCTTAGCTGCACGAGCGGCCACATGAAAAATCTGCAAACAGCAAATCCGCTATAGCCGGGAATGTCCGAAACCGTGGCTTTACACGATCGGCTATAGCGGACAGCCGTCCTTTGAGAGTTTTAAGTGAATGGGTCCTTAGCCCAATGCACAACCCCCAACCAGGGTTCATCGTTTAGTCTGTCTCCTCCCCCACAGACCTGTTGAGCATGGTTGAACCTGCCAGGGGCCCAAGCTCTGGGGGTCATTGAAACACGGCAAGCCATCCCAGCACAAGGTGACACACCATCGGGACAGATTTCTACTCTTAGTTCTAAGAAATCTTCAGTTTGTCTTGATGCTAATTCTAATGAAATGATAAAGCGCCTGCCTGATAATTTTGATATATTTCTTCATAAATATTTCCAAAAATATTGGTCAGAGGGAACAATGCCATCCTTATGGAAGCAGTCTGTAATTGTACCTATCTGTAAACAAGTTAAACATAAATCAGATATAAACAGTTATAGGCCTATTTCACTGACCTCCCATGTGGGAAAGCTGATGGAAAAAAATAATATTAAACAGGCTTATTCATTACTGTGAGAAAAGGAATATCATTCCAGTAGCCCAAGCAGGTTTTAGAAAAAAGTAGATCAACAATACTTACCACTCACGTGAAACATCAATTTGCCAGAAGAAAAAATGTACTTGCTACTTTCTTTGATATCAGGAAAGCCTATGATCAGGTATGGCATGTATGGTTGCTTCACAAGCTTAAACAGATTGGTCTATTTGGATGTATGTACAATTATTTTAAAACTTTTTTGAGTAATAGATCGGTGGCAGGATAATTAAGACGTTTGCCTGCCAACAAGTAAACCGTGAGGTTCTGGGTTCGATTCCCAGCCTCGCCCTTTCTTCCCACTTTGACAAAAAAATCGAACTGAAAGTCAAAGTCCTTCGAATGAGACTATAAACCATGCAGAACATCTTGCCCACACGTTAAATCCTGTTCCGCTTTTTGAAAGAGTAGGCCATTGTGTGCCGGTGGGAATAGATGACAACATTTACAAAACTGCATACACACGGGGACTAGATGTGTAAAAAAAAAAAAAAAGCACCTGAGTGCTTATTCCATTATCCTCGGGGGAAAAATATCATCTGAGTGCTTTGATTTGTTGCTTTACAAGATTCAGCGCTATATAAATTCCATGTATTATTATTATAATTATTCAAACAAAAATTGGAAATGCATATTCCAATCCAAGATTTATCAGTAGTGGCACACCTATACTCTTAACATCTTAAGATATGATATTCCCAATATTGTGTCCAACAACATTGAATTGGTTCAATATGCAGATGATCTATGCATATGGATGAAAGTAACCATGAAAAGGCATACTCCAATGAGATCTCTTAACTGTGTTAGAAAGGTTTATCAAAATTAGTTAAATAAGATTTATAAATTAATGAAAGAAAATGGATTAATGCTATCTCCTGACAAATCCCATATGATGCTTTTCAACACTGGCTACAATCCACAGGCACTGCCCTTCCTTAAATAGGAGATTCTGTGTTACAATAAAAAGAAAACTTTATTTCAGAAGAAATAGAAGTGAAATCAGAGTTTAATTTTCCTAAAAGAGCGAAATATATATCCTCTTTAATAAGTACGTATGTGTCTGATCTGGTAGAAAACTCTGAAGTCAATCAACACAGCATGGAGACAGAGAAGCAATCTTACCTTGCACATCATGGGAGATGAATAAAGCACACTTTGATATAGAGGTGTCTAATGAAAACAAGAATGACAACCAGAATATAATGGTTGCTGATGTACGATCCCACATCCATCATAAATATTTTGACCATTTACAAATTTATACAGATCGATCACGCCTAGATAATCAAGAAACAGGTTCTGTTTTTGTTATACCAGCCTTAAAAATTGAAAAATCATATTATATTGGTAAACATCACTCGATATTTACAGCAGAACTTTTGCAATACAATTTTAGCAATACTTATGGGTCTTACTTATATCTTTGATTTGCCGTTGGGTATATTTCAAATTCTTCTTTGCGTTGATTCTAAATCGGCATTGTATGCTTTAAAATCGCCATGTTACAAGAAAACTTCGAAAAACATATTAGAGATTAAGCATGTCATACATCTCTTAACCTTAAAGGGCATAAGTGTGAAATTTTGTTGGGTGCCTCACACACTGGTTCTTTCCAAATGAGTGGGCGGATAGAGCTGCCAAAAAGGGTGCAAAACATGGACGGGTGCAATAGAATTCCCATGTGCCTTACCTTACAAGAAGGGTATAGCTCACTAGACAAAAAACATGGAGAAAGGTCACTGATAATAATCACAAAATGAGAGACTTTTAACTAGAACTGCAATCAATACCGAAATCTAACCAGTGGAACCATTCAGAAGTTAGTACAAGTGTTTTTTTATGTCAAGGAGAATTAAAAACTTTATTCTATAGAATTAAAACTAAATGCATTGAAAACCCAAAATTCAGCAAAAATGGTAAATGTCTGTGTGGTGAGAATATCACTAATACTCATATACTTTTTGACTGCCAGAGTGTAAAACCTTTCATGCCCCATTTTTCTGAAAACTCCCTCACTCATTCAGTAATTTAAAACTGGCATTTGAAATTGTGAAAGATCTTTGTCACAGTCCCAGAGGACATTTGTTATAGTTACATTAACGTTAATGACTTGTTTTTGTTTGTTTGTTTTTTGTTTTTTTTGTTTTTTAAATTCCTGTTGCATTGCCAAGTTTTTATGAGATTTTTTTTAACACCACATCCACATCTCCCGGTTATTTTTTGTTTGTTTTTTGTTTTGTTTGTTTTTTTTGGAGGGAGGAGGGGGGGGGGCGTCTAATATCACTAAAAGTGAACAGACGTAAGATTGAAGTCAACAACAACAACAAAAAGAAAATAAAAAATTTTCTAGGGGTATTTCTCACCACAAAACTTACATGGAATGATCACATTGAATATGCCCTGACCAAAGCTAGAAAAATCTTAATTTGCTAAAAATGGTGAGCAGGCAAAACACTGGGGCCAAGATAGGTCATCTCTTATCCATTTAGCAACAGCACTTGTTCGATCTAGATTAGCTTATGCACAGGAAATATTTTTCTCTGCTCCTAGATATTTGCTAAGAAAAATGCAGAGTGCAGACAGTAAGTCAATGTATGCTGAAATAAATATTCTAACTTTTGAAGAACAAATTAAGCTTGCCTCGGCAAAGTATGTTTTAAGAAGTTCGACAATTCAGCATTCTAATATTAAACAGCTTCATTTAAAAAAAATCGTATGTAGATTTTCCTAAAAGGGCTAAATCCATACAATCACTAGCAACAATCAGTTCTTACACCTCTGATCTGTTCACATCTTCAGGAATGAATGTCAGAAATGTAGCTTCTCGCCCAGTTTTCTCCACAATTCCAAAGTGGGAATTAAACAGGGATTATTCTAATAAAAAAATTATCAAAAAAGAAGAAAGTCCTGCTGTCGCAGCAATAGCTAGAGTTCACATTGATAAAACATATAGTGGTTATTTAAAAGTTTTTACTGACGAACAGTTCGGTAGTCGACTGTGGGAATGCTGGATCTGCTTTTGTTGTTCTTGCATTAAAGATCTTATCATTTAGGCAAAGATTTTTCAATTTTTTACTCAAACTTATAGCTTTTTTAAGGCCTTTTTTTTTTTTTTTTCCAAATAAATCTTTTTAAAAAATTTTAAAGGTTTGTTTTTTGATTTTCTAAATCTGTTTTGCAACCCTTAAAAAGCATTTAATACTAAGTAAGGGGTTCATATGTCCCTGCCGCTTTCCCCGTAGGGTCTTTCTTTGGGAGATCTTTTTTGGCCAAAAATCCAAAAAATTCTGGGATGCATAGGTAAAGGGGATTAAAGTTTTGTAAGATCCCCCCGTAAACCCCACCTCAGAACCTACGGGAGGAGATACAACACAGCTCTGGTATAGTTCAACTTGGTTTTGGTGGTATATTATCTCCAATATTGTTCTTCCCTAAACACACTCGGGCTTGCCCAGTCTTTGGGGGAGTCTTCTTTTGGCCGCCCTCGGGTTTTGCTGTCCCAAGGGTAGTGAACTTTTGGGCACGGGTCCATTTTCCATTCATTTTTCACAGGGGCGGGTGTTTTTCACTTTGAGCGACATTTCTCTGTTTTTCTTGGTGCTAATACAAGCCCCACTTTGTCCGAATGTTTTGGAGTCTGTGGTCTTCCCCTGAAGTTGGGTGTGATGACAGCAGCCCCAGGTCAATTGAAAAGTGAGGCGTCTAGTTTGAGAACGGGGCTCCCCCAAACCCCTTTGGGGTGTTTCCTTCTTTTCCTCATACCCAATCAATGCCAATTAAAGAGAACTCCGACATCACCACCCTTTTTTACTCCAGTCTTGATTCGAAGACAGTGTTGTAGGGCCCACAGGACTGAAGTTTCTGAAGCTCTTGATACAGTACCAGTTTTGATGGGATGCCAGTGTCAAAGGGAACCCCAAAGGCTGTCCTTGTATCTGTCAAATGCTTTTCGAAGCCACAAATTCACATAGGTTGTTTTTCCACTGTGCCTTTCGATATGTTTCTAGCGTGAAATTGGTCTATAAACCCTCGTTGTTTCCCCTAACCCCTGCTTTTTCCCTTTTCCCAAAACATCATCCAAGCTCTATTTCTTCTGATGAGACCTTGGGCCATTCTTGCTCAGCAAGACAAAAGATGTTTCCCCCCCATTGTTCAGTCCCCGGGGTTCCTTTTTTGGGGATTTTACTATACTCCCTTGGTCCAATCGTCAGGACCTTCCGTTTTCAAGCAGTGAACATGGTGCAGTATTCAGCTGCTAGTTCAAATTCCTTTGAACATTCCCGGCAAAAGGTTGTCCTGGCCTGGGATTTGCCGTTCTGGGGGTCTTGGGGCGCCAATCTCTTCCTTTTTTGGGGGGGACATAAATTCTAATTTTGAGCTTTTGGGGAGTCGCTGTCCTCTGGGTGGTGGGGTTAGAACTTCCTGAAGTGTTCACCCCTTTTTTCTTTTTCTCTTCTCTTTGTCAACATTTTCCCATGTCTGTCCCTGATTGGGTCCCCCCGGGCCTCCTTTTAAATTTAAATTTGTTGCATATTTTTTGGTGACGAGATCGGATTTCTCTCCTTTGGGGGCCACCCCCTCTTCTGCCTCACTGCCCCCGATCCATGGCTTTTTTTTCACAGGTGCGAGTTCTTTATTTTCCCGTTGCCTCTCTGTACAAAATCTTCCTCCCCCTCTAGCCTGGAGTTTTCTTGCAGAAGTCTCTTCTTACTCTCTCCCTTTTTTTGATGGGATCGAGGGGTCTTTTGGGTCCCCTTTTTGTTGGGCTTCTTATTTTTAGACCCAGTTCTCCTTCTGCTTGTGTACATTTCAATCGCTTCCATTTCATCTTGTCATCTGTTTTTTCTGCCAGGATGTGGAATCTTTCCTCAGAAATTGGGGGATGAATGCGACTTCACGTTGGGGTCTCTCAATCCTGGGTACAAATCGCGCTTTAGTTTTGGTCTTGTGTTCTTCTTCAGTTTCTTTTGGTTGTGCGGGCACCAGGTGATGATCGCTCCCCCCATCCGCACTTCGCTGGTTCTCACATCCAAAAGATCCCCTATACCGTTATCCTAATGGTCAATCTGGTTCTATCTCTCCCATTCGGCGACGTCCAAGTCCTTTTGGGTGTCCCGGTGCGTGAAGAGGGGCCCTCCTTCACTAAGTTGTTTATGGGGCGAACTCCACAAGTATCCCCCTTGTCATTTCTGTTTCCCCAAATCCCTGTTTTCCCTGACTCCTCATAGTCTGTTGTCACTTCCGACCCTTTGGGGTTCAGGCCCCCCTGATACGAGAGGGCTGGCGTGGGCCTTTTCTGCCTGTCTGCAGCTGGTGGTAGAAATTTTTTTTCTCTCGTTCGTTGTTTGTTGGTGCGTACACTGGATGATGGTATGTTGTGTGCTTCCCCTTTGTCTTGCACCATATCGCTTTGACGGGGTTCCCCCATAAGGCACGTCAACCTTTTGATGTGGCACTCCCCCGTTGCGGCTCATCTCTCCCAGTAGAACGGTTTTTTCCCAGGGGGGTTTTTATTCCCCAAACCAGTCCCTCTACCTCGCTTTCTCCTAGGACATGGGGGTTGAATCTTCTCATCTCTAAAAATTAAACCGTAGCTTGCCCCTTTACATGTCCTCCGTTCCAAATGCCAGTTGATCTTAGTTTTTGGGGGTGTTCAGGGTTTTCCCTTATCCCCGGTACTTCCCTCGGTTGGCCCTCAGCATTCAACGGTTTTCACGGCCCGGAGGGCCTTCCAGGGGAATAAAATTTTTTCTGTTTTGTTTCCCTAATTTCTCTTCTTTTATGGGGCAGGGTTGTTAGCCCGTGCCCAACCCCCCAACCGGGGAGGGTTCCACCTGGTTTGCCTCTTACACATTTGGGTTTGGGGCAAGGGGACCTATTCTTGCTTTTCAAGCAACCCCGGAGCCCCCGGGGCCTAATTAATGGGCTGTCCAAACCAAATGCAGGAACAGGCAGGGGAAAAGGCACAACAGAAAAAAATGGCAGACAACTTCACAAGGGGGACAGGGAAAAAAAATTCTCCCAACCCCGGCTTGCACAAACCGCTGCAAAAAGGGCCAGCTGGTGCAACGTTCGTCAAAGCATGCGCCTCGACCCCGGGGGGAGCAGATGAATGATATATAAATATATAAAAACCCCACACACTAAAAATTTAAATAATAAATATTATATAATATAATAAAATATATATAATTATATATTTAAAAAGGGGGGGGTTTTGTGGTGTGTGTGTGTGTGTGTGTTTTGGGGTTTTGAGGTGTGTGTTGTGTGTGTGTGTGTGTGGCTTTTCCAAAGCTTAAAGTACCCAAGTATGAAAAAGGTTTTAAATTTTTAAATTTGGTTTACTTTTACAGGCGTTTTGTTTTTTTTTTGTTTAAGAATAACCCAAAGGGTTTTTAAAATCTTTTAAAAAGGGTCGCGTAAAACAATAAAGTGTTTAAGGTCTTTCCCTCAATTAATAGCCACCATTTCGTAGGTTAAATAGACAAATATACCATATACTTCAGGAAATTTAATTTTTTACATTGAGGTGATTTTTTAAAATAAAAATTCATTTCCCAAGTAAGTCTGAAAAAAAATCTCACTTTTACTTTGAAAAAAACCCCAAAGATTGGTTTTAAAAAATCGTAAACATTTAAAACTTTTTTTTTAATAATTTTTTCCCTTTTAGGAATTTTATTATACTTCCCTATAACTTCGTTATTTCTTTACTGCTGATGGGGGTCACGAAAGGTTTCTTTTTTGGGATTACGTTTCATTATGTAAGTTTATTTCATTGAAATAAAAAAAATGAATTTTTTTGTTTCTATAGCTTGCCCTCGTTATGAATATGGTCTCTTGAATTTCCTTTTTAGCCAAAGAGGTTTTGGGTCATTGAAACAAGATCTGTCATTTTTAACTGTTGAAGAATAAATTATGAAAAAATGTTGGTTTAAAGAGTAATATTTTCATAACAGGTGTGCGCGCGCGTGAGCGCATGCATGGATTGGTGAGAGAGAGATTCATGTAGAGAGGGTATTGAGACACAACTGACAACAATAATACAGATAATCAGACATTGAAAGAGAAATAATCAGGGCATAAGAACTGACCACAATTCTGCTTTGTACATAACAGTTGACAAGTTTCTAACGGTTTTTTTAAGTGTCGATGCCATCAATAGAGCTAGTCTAAACTGGTTTCGGAATCTGGATAATTTCAAAGGAAAAAAGAGGAGGAGAGAGGAGAGAGAGAGAGAAGAGAGAGAGAGAGAAAGGGGGAGAGAGAGAGAGAGAGACAAGGACAGACAGACAGACAGACAGACAGACCGACTGAGCCGACACAGAGACAGACATGCAGACAGAGATGCAGGCAGATAGTGTGTGTGTGTGTGCGTGTGCGTGCGTGCGTGCGTGCGTGCATGCGTGCGTGTGTGTCTGTGGGTGTGTGTGTGTACGTACGCGCTTGAGTACATGCGTGGGTGGGTAAAAGTGAGGGTGACATATCCAAGATTTACCTGAAAAGTATATGTTGACTTAACAGAAAAAATATGCCCAAAATATTTTCTTAAACAAATTTCATGTCATTTTGCTATTTTCGTTGTTTGTTTCGTGTTTTAAAAGTTCGTAGTTTGTTTTTTTGGTTTTTGTTCTTTTTTTTATTGCATTGTCTTTTTTTTGAAAGTTTATTAGCATTTAAGGAAAAATTGTCAAAGTTGTATCAAGGAAAATTAAATTTTTATTTTTAAAAAAGGGTACAATAGGTTTGTCTCTTCCCAAATGTTTGAGTTTCGGCTTTGAAAACCCACCTATTTCATTCCAAAACGAGAAGGGAACTGCCCTTTTTAAAAAAACTTTGGGGCCCTGTTTTCCAAACTTGAATACTAAGAAAAACAATTAGAAAAAACCTGATTTAATGTTTGTCGAAGTAAAAGTGAGGGACACACACAAAAGATAGAATGGAACCCAACGGGCATATAAAACCCCACACACACAAACCCCCAAAGCAAAGCAAAGCACGCCTCCTCTCTTTTCTCCTCTCCCCTCTCTCTCTCCCTCTCTCTCCCCTTTTCTCCTCTCTCTCTCTCTCCCACGCCGCCGCGGCCCTGGGGGCACCCGTTTTTCACAGACAGCACAGCATATCGGCCATAAAGGATTAAAAAAAGCCAAAAAAGATTCAAACAACACATTAACCCCCTTTACCCCGGGTTTATTTGAAACTTTTCCCCCAGAACCCAAACCCCCCCCTCACAGCTGGTCACTTTTAAAAAAAACCAAAACACCATAACCAAACCCCTTTAACCCAAAAAGAGCCCTATTAATTTTCCCCCCAAAGTAACCCGTCAAAAAATAAAATGGGATTTTTTCCCCATCTTTTCATCGTTTGGTAAGATTGAGAAAAAATATGGGGCATAAAAAATAAAAGGGGAAAATTTGGGAAATTTTGAAATGAAAAAACCATCTTGTGTGGCGAATTTATAAGGACGTAAAGTAATTTATTTTGCTGATACAAAAATTTTGATTGTATCAATTTTCATTCCATCTCAAAGAAATGGTTTTGGAAAACCCAAATGGTTTATATCTAAAGGGGAGAACCCTTTCTTTTAATGTTTTAAAAAATTGGGTTTTCAATCCCCAAATAAAAAAAAAATTTTTTCCCTTTTTAAACAAAAAGGGAAAAGGTTTGAAAAAATAATAAATTTCCCGAGTCTTAAAGGGGGGGGGTTTTTTTAAAAATCTCAAAACCCAAATACGGAAAACTTTTAAAAACCAAAGGGAACCCTAGAATTTATAAAAAATGGCGATGAAAAAATAAAACCCCCAAAAAAAACATTTCAACTGGTTTTTTAAAACCCAAAAATTTTCTCCTTTAAATTTGAGTTTCCTATTAAAATAAAAAATAAATTTCATCATCCAAAAATTGCTCAACAAAAACCCTGGAAAAGGGCGGAATTAGTAAAAAAATAAAAAAAACTACCCCCAAAAATAGTTTAAAATCGGCACACAAAAGGCCCCCATCTTCCGAAAACGGGAAAGGGTTTTAACAAATTTCGCAAGATGTAAGCGGCGTTTTAACACGGGCCCCCATTTACTCTTTTTTTCCTTTTGTCCAACGGGATCCCTTGAACCCCTAAAACAAACCTGGGGTTGGGGGGGTCCATTTCTGTGGGGGCGAAGATGGTTTTTTGGCCAAACCGGGGGTTAAAAATTCTTAAGCTATAAAAAGGGTATAGGGTGCTTTTGGAACCCTTGGGGGGTTATCTTTTTCCCGCTTCCTCGTTGCCAGCGTCGCAAAATTTGTTTTTCTTCCCTGGGGCCCTTTGGGGCACTGCGAAAAGTGTCGCCCCCTGGTTTCCCCTCCCTTCTGCCCTTCCCCTTATGTTTCAAAAGTTTAAAGGGTTTCATGGGCTTTTTAAATGTCCTTTAAGGTTTTTTCTGGCCCCCCTGGGACGCTTTTCCCTGGGGAAGCTCGCCAAACAGAAAATTTCGGGGAGCCATTTTCTGGATGGGGAACTCATGGCCGTAGCGAAGTTGGGGCTGCATCAGGGTGGTGTGGGTGCTGGGAAGGTTTCTCTATGAGCACCCAGTGTCGGGGAGATGCCAAACATTTTTCTAAAACGGTGGTGGGGAAAATGGTTCATTTTTTCAGGGGTTTTTGGTAACTTGTCAGCCTCTGACCATAAGAGTGGGGTGGGGCACTCCCGCTTTGTAACCTTGATTTGGGGTTTCTTTTAAATGCCTCTCCTGTCAAATTTTCTTTGGGGTTTACCAAAAGGCGCGCTGCGGCGGTCTGGGGTTGCCTCATCATCAAGGGTACTGTAGGGGGTCTCCCAAGTAAGTAAATTTCCATGCTTTGAGTCTTTGTCCATTTACGGAGATTTTTGGGTTTCAGCGGGGGTTCCCCTGGGGGGGTTTGGGCTTTCCTCATCTTTTTGGTACTAAATTGTAACCCCAAAGTTTCCAAAGAATCAGAGAATTTGTCAAACCGTCTTGCATGTCCTTCAAAGCAGATTGAGGGCCAACATCACAAACAGGAATCGTTGATGATATTTTTAGCCCTTTGGGGTTTTTGCTTAAAGCCCCCTAAAATTTGAAGAGTGACCATATATGAAATGATCGACCCCAACACCCGAATCTCTGAAGCATCTGAACAGCCGAAAACAGGGGCTGAACGGGTGGAGCAAGAACACCCCCTCTTCACTCCCTTGGTATTGGAAGGGTTCAATGCCTCTCCGTTTTTCTTGTTTTGGGGCCAATCCCATATGTAATGCGTACGTGGCATGAATTTTTTGGCATGTATTCGCCTGATTCTCCTTTTTTTATACCCCTGCTAACTGTCGAAGGCCTTTGGGTCAAACAAAAAGGGTGGAGTGGGTCATGTTTTGTTGTGACACTACTCGGGAGTCCGGGCAGCAAACACCTTTCGTGCCCCGTATTTTTCCGGGGGGCCAAATTTGACTCTCGGGAAAGGGTTTGTAAAGGGTGGAAAGGGCCCGGGTTCAGCTACTTGGAAAAGGACCTTCCTTCGAGGACGCGGGAATTTTCCCTCGGGGGTTTTGTCACAGACCGGGCGGTTTCCTTTGTTTTAATACATGTATGATGGAGGTTTTTTTGAAGTTTTCGGAAGTGTCTCATCTGCATACGACTTGGAAGGCTCAAAGTTTTCATCAGAACTCTGCCCCCCCTTTTTAATCTCGCGGGGATTGAGTCTGGCCGGGTGCCCACCAGACAGCGACAAATTTGCTTTCTGGTCTCCTAAAAGGGTTTGGGTAAAGACTCATATCTGTCGACGGAACTTGTGGGAGGCGGTTATAGCTTCATGTTGTTTGGTGGAAGGAGGGGTTTAGAACATTTTTAAAAATGTTCCCCACCTCTCAAAGATCTTGTCTTTGTCATGATAAAGGTAACCCATTCCCCGACGGAGGGGTGTTTGATGTGGGGGCCCATGAAAATTACCATATAAAAGGGTTCTTCATTCTTTCCTTCAGCATATCGGGGATCTCTCTGCTTTTGCGATCCGGGAGCTTGCTTGATGAAAGCTTTAGGGGGAGGGTTTTCCGGGGGGCTTTTTTTCCTCATGCATCTTTCTTTGCGTTGAGTTGGGTCATCAAGGGGGATTTTAAAAGGCCAGCGCTTTTTCCATAACTTGGATCTCTTCACATTCTCGTCAAAATTCCGTGTCCCCTGGAAGTGGGCCCGAGGCACCCCCATGCTGTCGGGGCACTCCATACTCCAGATCTAGGGGGTTTCCCCAGCAGTTCCACTTTTGGTTTTCCAGCACAAGGGGCTAAAGGGTTTCCCTTTTAAAAGGCGCATAAAGAGACCCTTGACTGTGTCGTTCTTCATCTTTTCATTAGGGTTTGGGTGCTTTCACGATTGTGGCACTCCCCGGGGGCTGGACCGCAACCTGAGCTAAGACGATGAGCGGTGCTGCCCCAGATTTGCTCCACACAGGGCCTTTGTGACACGAACCCCTACTGTCCCTTTTTGGGTGAGACATATTAAAAAGTGCCATGCTTAGAGCGGGAAAGCATCCATTAGTCCGTTGTGTAGGGGGGTGTGAAAGTCTTTTTGGGACAGTAGGCAGGCTCACGAAAGTCTGGGGAGCGTACCTTTGCGTTGCAGTTGCCAACCCATGCTTTCCAACCCCCCCGGGTGAATTGTCCAGCCTACTCTCCACTAAGCCCAAGGATGAGACCCTTGTCTGCTTTTGGGAACGAGGCAACAACCATTTAAGTCTTCAAAAAACTTGCCCTTTATGTCCTCTGAATTGTAATGGTGGGAGCAAAGCACGACAAGGGTAAAAAAAAATTTTTCCATGAGAAAGGGAGTCTCATCGTCAAAAGTCACATTTTTCCCTTTTGGGGGTCCACCCTTGCCAACAGCGCTTTCTTATAAAAACAAACCCCAGCCTCACGTCTCTCTTCAGGCCCACGCCCCACTCCAAAAAAAGGGTTTTTACCCGGGCCCTTTGTTTCCATTTTTCGCTCTCCCCGCTACCCGGGGTAGCAATGTCGATGTTGTACTGGGAAGTTCACTTTCGAAAGTCGTTTGTCTTGGGGGCTTTTTCTCGTTCTCCCAAATGTTCGCACATTCCCGCGAGCAGGGTTCGAGTACCCATTTTTTTTTTATTTTCCATATGATTCGACCGATGAGCAAGTCCCGCCCCCCGCGGAAACAGCCAGGGGATTGGGCAGGGAATGTTTAGGCACCTTTTCTCCCCTTCCCATCAAGGGGGGAGCATGCATTCCTAAGGGGGTCTCAGTGTGGGGCTGCCCAAAACCTACCGCTGCTCCCTCAGAGGTAGCGGGGCCCCATAGCCTGAGCCGCCTGTGGCCGGGGTTTCAACACCTACCCCAAACCTTGTTTTGCTGCTTTCCCCGTCGCACGGCTTTTATATGGATGAGGATGAAGATGAGTTTCCCGAGACTTTGTTTTAAGTAATAAGACTTCGGGGGTCGACCCACTACTGTCCGAGACCCCCATCCAGGTCAAAATGACCCAAAAAAAGACTGGTTAACCGGATGCGTGGGTGGCCAAGTTTCTTTTGTGCCCCTACTTGCCCTGTGCGCTCCCGCCTCTTTTTGAAACCCTTTAGGTTTCCCCCCACGCGCCCCCGGTGTCCTGACTTTGCATACTTTAGGGAGGCAAGCCCCCTTTCCCAATGCCATTGGCATGCAATAACATCTTAGGGAAATCAGCCAATGGATCCATCCCTCTCCCGATAGTTTTTTGGGTCCCGGTTGGAGGATATGGTTTACCTGGGTTTCCATACGGGGAAAAAAACCCCGACCGACACTCCTGTTTATAGTCCAAAACCCAAAAGGGCTTTTAGGGGGGTCGGCATAAAGTTAACTCCGAGGGAAAACTTTTGAAGGGAAACGAATCGGTCACATATCACGAGCACATCACGCTAAACCAAAGGTATCCCCTCCCCCCCTGTAAGTTAGGAGTGCATTTCAGGCTGTGTATTAACTAATTTATAAAGATTTATTGATTTGTTTGATTGCTTAATGAAATGTTTGTTGATTTGACATAAAATTTTAAAATAAGGTAATAAGAATTTGATGTTTTATAAAATGTGAGGGGGCACCCTGGGTTTTGAGTGGTTTTTGGGGGTTTAACTCTGATCCAAGGGCGCGGGGTTTGATCCCCCTCGGTCGGGGGTTTTTCCTTGGAAAAACACTTTACTTATTTTCCTCACCACCCTTACAAGGGGGTACCCTTGTGGGGGGTATTTGGCGAGGTAGCGTCTTACAGGGGGGGTAAAAAAACCCTATTGCTTAAAGTACAGAAACCGGGATAAACTCCGCTTATGGGCTTCTGGCTCGAAAGACAAATAAGGGAGCGTGGATTTATTCTAATTTTTTTGGTTCTGTTTATGAAAAAAAATATTCATGAGTAAATAAACAACAGTTTATGGTTGCTATAGAATGAATTTACAAATGGCACAGAAAAAAAATTGGATTACAACAAAGGTTGGGGGAAACGACTTGGGGGTGAAGTGATGAATTTTAAGATTGCCCCCCCAGGACTAAGCTCTAATAAAACTGGGGCCCGTTGCGGTTTTTGGTAATTGTAGTTAAAGTGTTAGGTAAAGATAGGTGTGGTTAGATGTGGGTCAGTCATTTGGCGAAAGTCAACAAAATTTGTATCGATTTCTGTACAATCTAGTTTTTTTTATGTCTCTGCCTTTTTCGTTTTCGTTTTTTCCCCGCTCTCTCCCCTCTCTCCTTTTTCTCCTCCCTTCTCTCTCTCTTCTTCTTTCCTTTTCTTGGCCCCCCCCCCCCCCCTCTTCCCCTCTTCGTTTAAAAAAGACCTTACAGAAAAATCACCAAAGAATAGTTTAAAAATTGGGGGTGGTTTTTAAAATTTCAAAACCCCTTTTGGGGAAAACTATTTCCAAATCCCTGATTACGTGTTGACAGAAGGAAAAAAGGAAGACTTTATCGTTTATTCTAAAGAAATATTTTGGGGGACTTAGAAAACTAAAGAGGAAAGCAGCGGTCCTTATGAAATAATTGGGGTTCTAAAAAAATAGGTGAAAAAATTGTGCTTTTCTTCTAAAACTATTCAACAAAATTTTTATGTGGTCTTTTTCCCAAAAACTGGGGAATTATTAATACTAACATTTCTAAAAAGGGTGATTTTGTAACCCTAATAACTAGAGGAAATTTTTCTTTGGGCATAAGTTTAAAGATTATATACTTTTATTAAAATAGGTTACAGGAATGGGTTATGAAAAATAATTTAAGGGGACACCAAGCGGTTTTTAAAAAAAGGATACTCCACTATAGAATTGTTTCTCCTTGGTTTGACAAAAAACAGTTTGTTATAAACCCTAAACCTATGTAGCAATTAAAGACTTTAAAAGCATTTTTATTCGTTAAAAAGGGAAATTTTTGTGGGAAATTTTCCCCGAAAAATGGTTGAAAGGGGAAAAAATTTCGAATTTGGGAGCCCTTATCAAATGTCGAACAGAAAGGGGAAAAAGTGATGACCCGGGGTTAAAAGGGGGATTATGTAGCCCTTATTGTTTTCGTTTTTTTCAATGGAAACCCGGACGTCACAAGAGGAAAAAGGTGCACTTTCCCCCAAGATTTCTAGAGTTTTTATTCTTTCTTGTGATGTTTAAACTGTATCTAACAGTTGTAGGTTCAAAAGCATTTAAAAAGCTTAAACAGGCTGCAACATCACTTGATTTAAAATTAAAATTTAGTAAGAGTAATATCGTATTCAGAAAAAAATGGGGCTTTAGTGCTCATGAAAAAAAGTTTTCAATGGAAATTTCTGCCTGTTTTTAATGTATAAAAATTTAGGAATTGTTTTTTATAAACTTTGTTTTAAATGCAGTAAATACTGGGAAGTCAAGTAAAACAACTTTTATTTGGTTGAAAAAATAAAATATTGAATATAACTTTTTTGATGCATTTAAAATTTTGAGCAAAATACAAACCCCCTTGTTTGCAGAAAATTTTGGGGGGGGTGCCTGTAACACATTTAAATCATGCACCTCTTTGCTTAAAAAACACTTAGAAAGGAACACCTAATGACTTTTTATTGAAAAATAATAGTTCCCCTCTCTGTTAATGTTTTCTGTAAGATGCACAAAAATTGGGTTTTGATTTTTGCAAAAAATGAGAGCAGGCTACCTTTTAAATCTACAAAATGTTTATGCTAATGCAAAGGGGAAAAAAAACTGGGCAACACAAAAAAAATACCCTTTTTTGGAACTGGGGTTTGGATTTGTTTGGGTCAATCAAGGAGTCGGAAATTGTAGAGAGTTTATTAACGCTTTAAAGCAAAGATTGATTAACTGCCGATGGCAGCAATGGAGTGATCATATACAAAACAGTGAAATATTTCAAATGTACAGACAATTTATAAGTTTGCATGATGTCAAACCTGATCTAAAACTTGATATGGACATACATTTGAAAAGAATTATGTCTAAGTTTAGACTTGGTGTATACGATATACATGTTCTTAAATTCAGATACAGAGAACATGATATTGACGACCTCAGGCTGCTATGCCCATTATGTAAGCAAGCACCGAGGATGAAGTACATTTTGTGTTGTGCTGTCCAGTATTTGAGGATGTTAGGCAGAACTACATCCCTGTTAAGTATAGTAGACAGCCTAATTTATTTAGACTCTGTTTACTCCTGGCATCAAGTCACCCTGAGGTTTGTGCGCAGCCTCACTTTATATTTGTGTAAAGCTTTCAGAATAAGAGAGATATTGTTATCCTAAGTCATATTTTTGTAGCTGACTTTTTGTTATACAGTAACATGTCTTTTTTTTCTATTGCTTTTACCAAAATACTAAGCAGTTCGGCAACCCCCTTCATGTATCGGCCAATGGCCTTTTGTGAATAAATCATTCGAGTTCGAGTTCTCTCTCCCTCAGACTGATTGACTGCCGTTGGCAGCAGTGGAGTGGTCATATAAAAAACAGTGAAAGATTTCAAATGTACAGACAAATAAATATATAGGTGTACACGATGCCAAACCTTACGTAAAGCTTGATATGGACATACATTTGAAAAGAAATTTATGTCTAATTTTGATTGGGTGTATCAGAATAAAAATTTTTTAAAAATTTTAGATATATAGAACATGATGATGTGACTAGGTGCCATGCCCATTATGAAAGGAAACGTGGAAGAGAACTTCATTTTGTGCTGTGTGTCCAGTATTAGAAGTGTAAGACAGAATTACATTCGGGGCCCAGCCAAATTTTATTTGATTCTGTCTACTTGATTAGTCCCCCTGAGATTGTGCGCACCCTTTTGCTTTGTAAGCCTTTTAGGAAGAGTATTTGGTTTCTTAAGTATATATTTGGAACTGATTTTTATTGTGGTAGTTTTGGGTTTTTCAATAACTTTTGTTTTTTTGTGTTATTATTTTTTTTCACTAAAAAACTGGCTTGGCAAAACCCCCCTTTTGTTGGGCCAAAGGCTTTTAGTGAATAAATCTTGAGTTCTCTCTCTTCTCTCCTCTCTCTCTCTTCTCTCTTTCTCCCCTTTCTCTCTCTTCTCTTGGTGCAATGTGGAGGCCGCGGCAAAAAGATGGACGTTAGAAGAAATGCTCTTGTCTCTTTGCCTATGTGTCGACTGAATGTTAAAAACATGGCGAATTTTGATGTCCTGTATTGTATGTGAGTGTTATGAATTTTGCTATTGGAATCTGAAAGGCATTTAACGCGACAAAAACCCCAAATTTTTCAGTGAAGTTCAAAAAATGTAGCTATCTGGGATTTGAAGAGCACATGAGAAAAACACAGGCGCAAAAAATTACTTTTATTTGAAAAGGGTTTTTGTAGTATGAAAAGAAATTTTGTCCAGCAAAAATAGGCCCTGAAATAAAAAGGGCAGAAAACTTTTTCCCCCCCAAAAACCCCGTTTCTTGAAAAATATCGACTGGCGTTGGCTAAAATGCAACAGGATTACAGAGAAAAGGGACGAACAGTTTGTGCTTTTGAAGGTAGTTTGGACGCTTTGCTCAAAAATCAGCAAGAAAAAGGGGGGTTGGGGGCAAATAAAGGAAAATTTAAAAAAAAGAAAGGGGCATCTTAAAAAGAATTGAGAGTGGGGGAAAAAACTTAAACCAATGAGCAAAATTTAAAGGTTCCCAACTCAAAGTCTAATGTTGAAGAGACTGAAGGGAGGTGAACGGTATATTCAAGTCTCATTGACTGCTGAATCTTCATTTCAAAATCCCACGGGCGACAGGCATAACCGAGCCTTCAGGTTGGGGGCCCTCGACACCGGAGCAACCCCGTCCATTCTTGTCCAGTTTTGTCGTGGGCAGACAAAATGGCTTCTTGGGGAAAAAAAGGCTCGGGACATTTGAGGTGCAGTGGGGTGTGAGTTTTTTGGACCGACACCCCCTGAGGATTGGTTGACTTCCAGGGGTGTGGGGGAGTTTTTCCCGTAAACCACAATGGAAAACTGCATGTGAGAGAAGGCAGCAAATGCTTTTTCCAGGCACTGATGGTGGCGTTGCTTTTTTTAAATATTGATGGCTATAACCAACAAACAAAAAATCCCCGTACCAGGGAGGTATGGAAGAAACCCGAAACTGGGACAATGGCGATCCCGGGGTCACTAATGGTGACGATTCGCAAGTGGCAGGACCTATTTTAAAAATGTAAGAGAAGAAGACCCCCGCCCCTCACGATATCAGGGCTGAATTCAACAGTTTTCCCGAGAAGGAAGGGATCAGGGATTTCGACTCCGTACAGACAAAACAAACGGTCAGAAATTTACGAGAATTGAAAACACCATCAGCAAATAAAACAGGAACATTCGTTCCAGTTGTTCCAGGGCATATACAGGAGAAAAAAACCCGCACAAGGGGAAGTGTTTGGGGAAAAGACAGCACGACTAGCCCCAAAACATTGGGCTCTGTTGCTTTTAGAACTGAATGAAGGGGGGTTCCAAGGTCCCCGGACAGTTGGGGGGGTGTGGAAAAACAGATAAGTAATTGTGACCAACGTATACAAGTAAATGATTCCAATCAGGCAAAAGATGTGAACATATTTTCTGTAACTGTAATCAGTGACCCAGAGTGTTGAGGATGAGGGTGTTGAGAGTCAAGATGACAATGAGAGAAATGGTGATGAGAGAACTGATGAGGGTGCATTAGGGCCTCTCAAAGAGGGTAGTTTAACCACTGTTGGTAGAGTGAAACTCAATGGAATTATGAGCGACTAAGTGATGCAGACTTACGTGTGATTGCTTTACAAAAATACTGAAAACAGTTCACCAAAACAATAGGTTCTGATGAACGAATGAGTAAGTCAATACAGATTAAAGAAGATCTCAACAGGGCAAACTACAATTGCATACAACCAGATAAGACAGACAGAAGACATTCAGATAACACTGCTGACAAAACACAGAGGAGCAAACAGAAACACATCATACAGCAGGAAAACTACGCCTAGAAGTTCTGCTTTCCAGCTCAAGATGAGGAGCAGCCAGACTGACTATGCATCTGAAAAGAGCTGGTAGCAAAGCGCATTCTGGATTCTTTTATGGAAACCCACAAGTTGAGGACCAGATACCAAATAGAGATAAGCCAATGCAAATCCAACATGGAAACACAGGATAATAAACATCTGATACACAAGACACTAACGCATAGGGACATGGCCAGGCCACAGTATCAAGAAAAACTAAAACACGACAAATCAGATGGCAATAGGGAAAAGTTTATTGCACGTGTAATAAAAGTTAATAGCATGCAAGCTAACTCTGAATGTGAATGGTCTTTTTTCAAAAAACTGTGAGAGAGAACAGTCCCTTCATTATTTTCTTCTTTCTCATGATTTTTTTGTTTAACAGAAACTTTCAGTCCATGCTAATTATTTTGAATCGTCTGGTTTCAGTGATTTTTCTTAGATTTACAGAGAAAATCAAAAAGCTGTCCCATCATGGGACGGTACTCTGAGAGGCATTGTAGTTTGATAAGAAAGACAATTAGATTTTGTAGAACATTAAGACAGACAAGAAAACTTAAGGTAGTACATATGGACCTATTTTCGACGGAGAAAAAGAAATTTATGTTTATTTGTTCTTATACTTACTCCATACTGGAAATTCTGGAGGGTAGTTAATATGGTGTGGAATTATTGGAGCAATGCATTGTAGAACCTTATATGATTCTTTTGATGATTTCTTATTTGGTTAAATGGGAGACCTTATGCAAGAACCAGTTCTTGAAAATAATCCTTAATGGGTGTGATGATAATATCAGTGTTACTAGAAATTCCAAATGTTTAATAGGTTTCCAAGTGAATCTCAGATAGGCGATAAATAAATGTTGGTGTAGCAGTTAATTAAAATATGTATATGTTTGATTGTGTAATATTAAATGAACTTCATGGATATAATTTTGATGATAGTTGTCATATATTGCATCCTCAGGAAACTGAGCAAGTACGGTTGATTATTTATTGTTTCTTGTGGATTCTTACATGTCTTATACATTATATCACACTCCACAGTTGGAAAGCCAGACTGAGTCACCATTTACCATTGATTATGACGATAGATGTTACAGACAATGATAATACCCATACTAGTCCAGCACGGTTTGATAAAGCTGTTGTTTTGAGAAATACGAAAAAGAGTTTGTCAAGATGCTAAAAAGCAAAGATATCCAAAACAGGCTTACCTTTGCTGCTATTACTTTAAATAGAGATGTGAACAATGCTCTAAGCCTCTTTGTGGAATGTCTAAATGATTCTAGCAGATGCCTGCTTAAAACTGTTATGTAAATAAAAAAAAATGTCAGAATGGTTTGATAAGGGAATGTAGACAAGCCAAAGAGAGTAGTGGAAATTAAACTGTTCAGAAAATATAGAAGTGAAGAAGTTAGGAAAGAATATGTAGAGGCAAGAAAAAAGTACAAAAAGATTTTGAAAGGAAAAAGGAAAAGCTTCTGGACATGAGAAAACTGGAAATAAATTAGAGAAAGTGTCAATTCATCGTCTTTGGAAAATATTTGAAAAGTATGGGATGTGGGGGAAAAAGAAAAAATAGATGACGATTCGTTTGGTTGACTTTGGTTTGGTCTTTTTAGAAACTTTTTCAAAAATGCAGTGAGGCGTATTGGAAACAGGTGAAATGTCGTTTTTGACAGAAGAAAGGACCATGTTTTAAATAAGATAATTTCAGAAGAGGAAGTTAAACATGCCATTACCAAAGTGAAGATAGGTAAGTCATCTGGAATTGATAATATTTCAGCTGAAATGTTAAAAACTGGTGGCGAGGATGTTTTTAACAAAGCTCTTTAACACTATTTTTGATCAAGAATGGTCTAAGGCCATAATCCCAATATTTAAGAACGGAGATTTAGATAAGTTTGATAACTACAGAGGTGTGTCTTTGTTAAGTGTTATTTCTAAATGTTACACAACATTATTGAATACAAGGTTATATATACTCTTGGTTAGAAGAAATGATTTAATTTCTGAAACCAGAAGGTTTTCGTAAGGAGCACTCGATTACATTGTTGGCAACTATTCTGAAATGCATGAGTAAGAAAGAAGAAGCATTATATGCTTTTATCGATTTCTGATAGGCCTTTGTACTCTGGTGCAAACATAATAAACTTTTACAATGTTTGAGAGAGAACAAGGTGCTGGAGGAAAGTTTTTGCCTGCCTAAAGGCAATGTTTAATTCACTACTTGTCGTGTTGTGCGTGCTAGATTGAGTTGTCAGAAATGTTGTCTGTCCAGCTGGGGTTAGGCAAGGGAGTGGTTTGAATCTACATATTTTCTGTTTTTATCAACCATGTTAGCATACGATGTGATTGAAGAGGGTAAGCATGGGATCCAGGAATTTGCCAGACATTATGGAACTGTTCATTTGTTATTTGCAGTGATGTAGGAGTGGTTGTAAACAACTCAGGGGGTCTCCAATTCAATTGAGATACTTTACAAACTGCTGTAGTATAGAGAGCTTTAATGTAAATATTGTTAAAAAACAAAGTTCATGTTTTTTCAGGGAAGGATGGCTTGGGCATTACAGTGGAAAGCAACTAGAATAGTAATCTGTTAATGCTATCTAGGATTTACTTTTACAACTAAGATAAGCGTTTAAATAAAAATAGGACCAGACATCTAGCTGTGAAAAGAAGGAAAGCTGTCATGAACTTAAATGAAAGTTTTTATTTTAGTAAATATAGGAAATGACACCAAAATGTTTTCTTAAATATTTTTGATACAAAATCGCCCAGTCTGTTATATCATCTGAAGTCATGAGGGCTTGAACAGACTTGATCACATTGAAAAAGTACATGTCATGGCATGTAAAAGGTTCTTGGGTGTTCCAGTGAGAACACCAAATAACATGGTATATGGAGAGTTGGGGAGGTACCCATTGTATATCAACTCTTATGTAGCATGTTTAAGATATGTTACTTAACTTAGACATAGCTGGCAAAAGCTGTTGGGTTTCAAAGGTGAGCAATTCTGTGTGGGGCAGGTTTTAACATAGGTGTTGGAGATGAAAAGTGTTTATGGTTTGTTTATACACCCGTCTAATTGATATTCGATCCAGAATGGGATGGAACAATCAGAGGAACGAGAAATGTACAGCATTTATCGGTCTTTTTAAACAATTTTTCAAAAGGAGAGTACTATGTATTATATGGAGATGTATCTTTTAGTGAGGCTATTCGCAGTTATTACTTAATAATGAGCTTCCTATCACTAATAATGTCAACAGTCATTCGAATCTAGACGAGCCAAAAGCTGTCCTTTCTGTGATGAACATAATAGAAATATGAAATGTCACGATATATATGATTGCAGTTTAGTTGGTATACAGATTTATGGAGAAAAATTCGTAAAGAATCAAAATGCATGACATATCCAGATTGCTGGAAAGAGGAACAAACGAAAATAACCAACACAATCTCTCATGTATGTTTTTCATGCTAGAATAGTCGATAAGAAAAAAAGCATGTTGTTAATGTGCTGTTGTTGGTAGGCCACTCTTGTTTCCATTATATGTCATTAGGCTTGCTTGATGTGATGTTCTTTTGATTAGGTTATATGCAGTTACTTCGTGTTTTTGCTTTCATGTGTATTGTCTTATTGTTTTGGTTAATGGGATTATGTACTTGGTTGATGCCACACGGTGAGCTGGCTTAGATGGAAAATGTGATGATCTCTTTTTGCATTTTGTTTCCTTACTTGCCTTTTTGCCTTGCGCACTGTATGTATTGTGGCCAAAGGCCAATGTACAGTAAACCTGTTCAGTGTTCAGTGTTCTCTCTCTGGTGCAAGCAATCTGAGAATAGACTAAGTTCTTGTTGGGCATTATTAAGGTAATGTCAATTGAGGGTACTGAGGAAAATGTTTGCCTAGTTAATTGTGGTCTTTGGTTATTGATTTCCTATGATTAACTAGGTATCTTGGTATGAGTGTTGAAAGGAATTTGGTTTTCTTACATTCGGCTAGACAACAGTATAGCTATGTGCTGTGTGTGCCTTCCATGAGTTATGTACCAGGTTAAATATGGATAGAGTACTTACCTTGATTTTATCATTGTTTCAGGTGTGTGTTCTTTGGTAAATGAAAATAAAGATATTATCATTACACCCCTTGTGGCTTCATATCATTTCTTTGAGTGCCTGAGTCTTAACATATCCTCGTTCCCCGAACCTTCCAACATACACCCTTTTTATTCTTTTCTGCGATTTCTTCGGAAGTGCCTTTTCTTAATTAAATATCACCATGAAAACATTAGGTTGATTTTTTTGTAAATTGATATTGTTTTACACTCCAAACTCTGAATCTATCAAACACTAGTGATTCGGCATACTTCTGCCAGCCATATTGCATGGCAAGTTATTTATTACTGGACTTATATCTAGATGCACATCCTAGTACATACTCGGTTCAGCACAAACATTGTACACTCTTTCAGCGTACAATGTTGTGCCGAACTAAGAGCATACAGCTAAAGATCCTTGGATAATGTTTGTTAAAAATATTCTTCATCACGTAGGGTTTGGAACAGTCAGTCAACAGACCTGAAATTGCTTTGCACCAATAGTTGTTAAAAAAACAACGTTTGTTTCTGTACTTCGTACAAAGCTCTTTTTTGTTCTGTACACACACACACACACACGTTTTGCTGCTCTGTGGAAAGCTTAAACGGGAATTTAGAATGACCTGTTGTGTGTCTTTGATCTTAACCACTATTGAGTTAGTCACTCTATGTGTTTGTACCCGGGAAGATTAAAGAAGGAAGATCAGCAGCACCAGTGAGATTGAATCAGTAAATCAAAGCCTAGAAAGACTGTGACAGAGATTAAAAGACCCAGACATACACACTGGCTCGCAAACATACATTCACGCATGCATTTACATACGCACAAAAGCATGTATCACCGGCGTGCACGGATATATTGACTGGGGTGGGGGGGGGGGGGCGGGGGATAGAGGGAGAGATGGTGACAAAAACATAGAAATAGAGCGACAGATAGAGGGACAGAGACAGTCTGACTGAAACATTGTTATTTATCTGAATTATTGTTTTCAGAATCATCAGTTTGTATTTGAGAGAGAAAGAGAGACAGACAAAGACAGACAGAGAGACAGACAGAGAAAGAGATGGTGACAAAGTCAGAGACATAGAGCGACAAGATAGTCAGAGGGACAGAAGGGACAGACATCAAGACAGACTGGACAGAAAATTATAAGACGGAATGTGAGAGAGAGAGAGAGACGGTGAGAGATTGATGAGGGAGAGAGATGAGAGACGAGCGAGAGAGACAGCAGACAGACAGTCAGACAGACAGACATGGGTCTGATTGACTGACTGAATGATCTGAAAATATAGACCAAACACACACACGCGCGCGCGCGCGCGCGCACGACGCACGCACGCTCGACACACCTCACATACGCACCCACACACACACTCACACACACACACACAAGCACAAAACACGCGCGCGGCGCGCGCGCGCGCGCGTCTCGGTAAAAATCCTGTGCCGCTTTTCGTTTTAAGAGTAGGGGCCGGTGGGAACAGATGACAATTTACAACAACCGAATACACATAAGTGCTTATTCATTATCCTCGATGTAAAAGAATAAAATAAGTTATAAAAACAAAACAAACACACACACACACACACACACACACACACAACACACACACACACACACACATACATGAACAGCCAGGGAGTGGTGTTCCTTTTGAAAGGGAGAGAAAACCTCATCTTCAATTTCCTCAGATTATCTTTGCATGACTGCTAATGAGCACAGCTGTCTGTTATTCCAGTGATTTCTTTTTTTCTTCTTCTGGAGCTGACTCAGAGCGAAGCCCGTTATGCGTGAAGTGCTCATGTCTGTGTTTGTGGGTTCAAAAGTCCTCCGGTTCACCCTTTCCTGGATATTATTGTTTCTCTGTCTACTTTTTTCAATCTCAAGTCTATACATGTGTTATGCCTGTCTGAATATTTTAAGCAAGCATGAACAATGAACACTGATGAAGACACTAACATCTTTGAACAGCTACAAAGTTTGTCAGTGTCTTCTTGTTTTCGACCTCTCTCTCTCTCTCTCTCTCTCCCCTTCCCCCCCCCCCTCTCCTCCTCCGCAATGGGGAGGAGGGGGGGGGCATCACGTGATGTGAAGGAGAAGACTACTGAAATTGCTCCAGTATTTTTGTGAAATAGCATCTAGTTCTAAGTGGTTTTAGTTTTCATTGTGGGCAGGTAGTTAGATCAGGAGGATGGGAATTTCAGTGCAACTGTACTGTTTCATGTCGAAACAGGCAGAATTCAAATCTGCCATGCATACCTCCATCCTGACACTGAAAAGCCAGCAAGACAGTGTCATGTTAGGACTGACCCTCACCTATCTATTTTTTGGGGGGGGGGCTTTTATTGCTGTGTGGTGACGTGGAGACCAACCTGGAACCCCCCTCCCCCCCTAAATCTACTGGCCAAGGACGAAAGCTGAGACAAACGAGCTTGACAACGGGTGGTGGTCAAACTGTCGCATGGAAGCCTTCTTGCAGGACCAAAACAGTGCAAGAGGTGGCTGCCAACACGCTACGACACACAGGATTCTTATCCTTGCTGATGTGAACACAGATGAACAAATGTCTAGGTGGACAGTTTCAAAGAGAGATTCTAGGTGTTAATAGACAGTGTTTCAGGTGTTAATAGACAGTGTTGGTATTTTGAAAGAAGAAATTAATGTGCAACCTAAGAAGAGACATGGACAATCTCAAAAATGAAAACATAGAACTACAACAAACAAATACAGATTTGACGAACAGAGTGGATAAACTGGAAAAGAGGGCTGATGAAGCAGATAGGTGTTAGGTGGAAAATCTCAATTGTTCATGGCTTTAAGAGAAGATAATCAAAGAGAGTGGTGCTGACTGTAAGATGGCTGTGAAAAATTTCTTTCTGAAAAATGGATTGTCAAGGATTGTAAAGTTTGATAGGTGGCCGTATCATATTCTAAAGCTAATCGCCTATTATTGTCAAATGCTGTTTTTTATCAGGATAAGATTAGAAAAATGAAGGCACAAAAATCTCGCCTGTGAAAAGCTCTGAGTACTTTTGTAGATGAGATTTGTTCTCAGTCGGTTGGAAATTAGGCGCAAAGTGACCCCATAGTTAAAGAGTGCTAGAGAAGAGAGGAAACATAGTAAGAATGTTTTTGACCATCTGATATTCAACGGAGAATAGGTCACCCTCAATGGTTCAAAGCAAGGACTCGCTGTTTGGCGGCCAATACACACATAAGTCCAGACGAAATTCACAGGGTAAGCCAGAAAGTTAAAGCTACACTGGTCATATGTGGGCCAAGATTCGGGCAGAGTCAGTCACACACAGGCTGTAGGCCTAGTGGCTGTATGGCCAATAGGCCCCTAGGGCTTTGTGCTGTGGAGGGTGACAGACACAAAATGGCATTAAGATGTTAGACAAAGACAGGTATGACCAAGGTGTACTAGGCTTAGGGACTAAACATCTCGTCCCACGATTTGTCTGGATTTGTTAGGCTGCCCTCCAATAAAGGCTGTGTTAATATATGAATGTGGCAGAGTATGATGATAGCTTACGTGGTTTTTAGTCTCCATCATATAAATAGTGTTTGGTCAGTTTTTGATGATGTAGAGCATTGTATCTTTTGCACATAACAATGAAAAAATAAAACGGTTTTTTTTTTATCTTGGAACTTAAAATGGGTTGCTTTTAAACTCACTGACAGAGATTTGGTATCTTATATGCGTAGCTTCGATTTATATATTCTGACAGAAACCGTTCTGGGAAAATTATCCAGCCAGATGTTTTTAGTGGCTATAAGGCCCTTTTGTATGTCTGCAAGTAAAGTTAGTCATTCAAGGGGACGATCCAGTGGGTTAGTTTGTTTAATGAAGTTTGAGTTACCTACCCTTGTGTAATGTTTGGATGTTCCTTTTCTAACATTTGTGTATTTCTCTTTGACAGATCTTTGTTTGTACTTCAAGGGAATGTATTATGGTATGTGTGTATTTACCACATGAGTTCCCATTTTTATAACATGTTTGACAATGTAAGAATTTTGCTATGCTGGAAAAATTTTTTTAGTCAATTTGTGGGTCTTAGATAAGTAATATTATGGTTGGAGACATAAACAGCGGATATCAAATTTCTTTTTCATGTACAATGACTTTAATTCGATTCCCAAGTAAAAGCATGTCTCTCAATTTCGAAATTTCTGAAGTTTCGGTTAAATAATAGGGGTAAAAATTATTGAATATTGCACCCTCGGGTAACAAATTAAAAATTTGGGATCAGCTAGGTGCTATACATTCATTTTTTTGGGGATCAGGTAATGATTGTTTTTTTAGTGTTAGATATTTTTTCCTCAGATTTTGATCATGTTGTTTTTTTATTGCGGTTTCTGTTCTGATCATTCATGTCGAATTACATTTTAACCCCAAAATTTGATACATGTATGATAACGGGGAGCCACCCTTTGTGAAAAATTTCATGGGGGAAAAAACAAACTCGTTTTAAAAAAAAACTCTGGAAGAAACAGTTAAAATAATTTCTAAATGCCCCCCAGTTTTGATGAGAACATGAAAAGGGTCTTCTTCTTTTTCTTATTCCTTATACTCCTAGGGGAGCGAAGGGACTAAAACCGCCCCTCCACCTTTCTCCTGTCCTGGAAGGTCGGGCCTTTTCCCAAAAGTCGGCTGGAGTCTCACCCTAGCGGGTCTCCCCATGTCGTTTGGGCACCCCCTTCCTTTTGCCCTGGGGTTTCCCACTCGAGTGTTGTCTGGGATGTTAAAGGGCCCCTTTCCATGGGGTGGGCCGATCCAACGCCCTTTCGCCGCCCTTTTGGATTTCCCATAGGCTGGGGTTTGTCCTCACCACAGGTCGGTACTTGGCACCTGTCAAACCCATCTGAGATAAAGGAACCAGAGACATCCGTTGAGAAGGTTGGATTTTGGGAGGGCGGGTGTTGACCCCACCAAGTTTCGCCCCTAGAGAAGCACAGACTCACATTGGAGTTGAAGACCCCCGGCTTGGGGGTGTGGAACGCATTTTTTTCCCCATACGGGTTTCAAGATGGCAAATGCTTGGGGGTTTTCTTTTTTCTTCCCTTTTTCTTCGTCTGTGCCCCCTTTCTGGCTGACTTACCCCCATACAAAAATTTTCCGACATCCTCCGTTTTCCCCAGAGATGGCGGGAGCTTTGCGGTTTTGGTACGCAGTACTTGGGCTTCTTTGACTGATCCTGAGGCCACATCAGCTGGGGGTACTGGGGGCGTGACTTTGTTGGGTGTGCTGCAGGCGGTGGATGCAGACCCCGGGTCCGGAAAAATCGAGATTTTCCCAGCTTTGTCATGAGGGCCATTGGATACCTTTCCGGAACTTGCTGGGCCGTCCTTGTCACCCATCCGCACCAAAAGGGGAAAGGAGTGAGACAACAAGCAGCCCGTCTGACGCCGGAAAATCCTAAAGCTGTCAAGAGTTTCTCCCCCGGGGATGACCGCGGGAGAACCCTTTCGTAAAGTTTTTCTTATGATGTTACAAACTTGGGGACACCATAGGGAGAAGGATGTTCCAATTGCTTTCTGCCCACGCTGTAAAAAACCCTTTCCCAAAAATCGATGAAGCGGGTACAGAGGTAAAGCCATTCTATGGCTGTTCCACGATGATTTGAGGGCACAATCTGGTTGGTACAGGAACTTCTTTTCTGAACCCTGCTTTTCACCGAATGTTGAGAGCTCTTTCATTGGGTCCAGGAGACTCTTGGAGGACTTTGCGGGGGGCAACAGGGTGTACCTCGCCATTTTCCCACAATGGGAAAAAAAGGGGGGTGGCCGTGTTTACTTCAAAGCACCCTTCCTTCCAAAATTTGGGGGCCCACCCTCCCCAGTTGTGGTCGGAGCTGGTTTTAAACTCCAAGAGTAACCCCCTTTCCACAAGGTTTTTCTGCCGTGATTCAAGACCCTTTCCCTTTTTCCAATGTAGGTTTTGGTCTCTTTTGGGGATTTTTCCCCCTTTGTTCAAAGGGGGCCCCTGGGCCCGCGGGTCGCCCGGGGGGGGTTTTTCAAGACCCTCCAAAAGCCTTTCCCACTGAGGGTTTAAATGAGGGGGAAAAGCCCCCTTTTGTCTTGCGGTCTTTTGGGTTTTTGGAGCCCCTTTATACGGATCTTCCACCCTCTGCTGGCTTGACATGGGGTTTCTTGGGCTCATTCGGTTTTTGGCGGGGTCTGGCTTTCCCCCCCGGGGCCGGGCTGCCTTTCGCTTTTGTTTGGTACCTTTTTTAAAACTTTTTTTCCAGGTCTATCCTTGATCCCTGGCTTCCTCCCTTCATCTGTGGTTGTCCCAAAAACCCCTCACAGGCTCCCCAAGGGTCTTTGAAGGGCCCTTTTGGTTCCACTTTTTTCTGTTTCCTTGACGGAGCATTGGAAGGGGTTTGAAGTGAGCTCTAAAATCCCTTTGTTTTTCTTGTTTCAATTTTAAAATGTTGAAACTTTTTCCTTTGGGATTCTACAGAGTCTTTCTCACAGACAACGCTCTTGATTTTGGGACCACAAGATGGTGTCTGACCCTTTCTGCTCCGGTCTTACTCTCACGTTTGTAGGGAGCTCCCCGGGAGCGTTGTCTCACCATGAGTGGTCATCTGGGGTTTTCCTGCTGGGGGCTGGGGGCCCAGGTGTTGTGGCAATGCTGGTTTTGGGAAAAAACGTGTTCCCAAACACAAGGGGGGGGGTTGGCCACAAAAATAGCAAGCATTTTTCCCCTTTTTATTTATGTTTCCAACCCCTGTCGTCCCATCTCACCTCTCATCAGTGTTGTCAGCCCCCACCCTTTGGGGGTTTATTCCCCCATGAGGGTACATGCCCGCTCGGGAAACTTTTCTACCCCGACTGGAGCTGGGTTAGAGGTTTTCCTTGTCTTCCTCCCCCGCGGTTTTTGGTGGGGCGAGCACATGAAAGGGACACCCTTTTGGAAGAATGATCAAAAAGAGCGGGGATGATCGGTCTGAAACAGGCTCCCATTCCAGCAGGCTCTTGGCTGCATGCTTGGACACAGGAACCTCTCCAGCTTCGTGCGGTCTTCTTCACTTTTTTCCGGAGTAGAGCAAATTCCCTGACTGTACTCTTTCAAACCCCCCGGCCATTCCACCGACTTGACTGCCCCAAAATGCGAGGGGGATATCTGTTCACTCCCCACGCCTGGCACACCCTCCGGGGTTTCCAAGGGTCCTCACTTCCTGTTTCCCCAAAAGGCCCCGGCCGACGTGAAACAACCCCGGGGACTTCATCAGGGCGTCTCGGTTGATGAGGGGGGATCAGCCCTGCAGCTTCCTGACAGGTTTTTGCACGCGTCTAGGTTTTCCTTAAGGGTCCCCCGATTCCCAAAGACTGAGTTGGCATATTTTGCTGTTTAAGGTTTCCTAAAGGAGATTTTTTCGGAGCAGGTTGTTAACCCTTTGTCCAACCCCCTTTACCTATGGGGGAAAGGTGCCCCCCTTTTAGTCCCTTTACGACATGCCTGGATGGGGCGGGGCCCCTTCTTGCAAGCCGCTTTGCAAGCATACCCCGGGGGACCCCGGGGGGGGGAAGCCAAAATTTTTTTAATGATTCCCTAAAAACCTGCTGTTGTATGAAAAAACATTTTTTAAAAATAAAGGGAAAAATGATAATTTTATTTAAATGGAAAAAATGAAATATAGAAAATTTTTTGAAAAAAAAATTTTACTGGAACCGGGGGTATAATTCTTTAAAGGAAAAACAAAGATTTAAAAAATTACCCCCTTGCGTATGGCCCCCTTATTCTTAACTTTTAAAAAATTTTAAAAATTTCCATTTGAAAAGTCCCAAAAATAAATAACTATTACAAATTTAAATTTTAAAACCGTGTAAAAAAAGCAAAACTCCCGTCCAGGGGACATAGAAAAAAACGCCCATACAAAAGAAAAATGGACTTAAAAACTTAAAATGTTTTTAAACCACCCCGGGGGGGCCATTCAAACTTTAAAAACCCCCAAAAATTAAAAAAAATCCCCTGTAAAAAAAACAAGTCCTTTTTTAAAAAGGGCTTTTCCATTGCGAACCAAAACATTACCAAAAATATGTTGGGGCAACCCCAAAACCAGGGAAAATTCTTAGTAATGTAAATAAGCTTTTCAAACTTTAAAATGGTTTTCCGGAAGGGAAGAAAAAACATACAGGTGAATAAACGGAAGAAAGGATTTTCCAAATTTAAAAATTGTTTAAATATGCCCTTCAAAATGAAAATTTTTGCTTTTAAACGAAGCCTTTTGGCTTTAAAATTGAAATTTGAAAAAGGGTTTTTCGTTAATTAAAGCTTGTATGGCCCCTTTCCCCCAAAAATGGGTAATTTAAAATTAACGTGTTTGGAAACTATTACGAATTCAAAAAATAAGAGTGGGCTAAGTTAGAAAAAAAAACGGACAGGAGGGGCAAACAGGTATCATGTAGCCCTCTTGTTTTTGTTTTCATTTTAAGAGTTTTCCAAGAACTAAGTAAAAGTGCCTTTTAAATTAAAAAATTTTTTTTTCTTTTGCGTATGAGATCCTCTTTTGAAAATGTTGAGGACCAGAGCAAAAAGTTAAATGTCAACGTTTCTTGGGTCTTTAAATTAATTTAATAAGATAAAATTTTTGATTAGAAAAGTTTTTTTTATTTTGCTCCAAAGAAAAATGGCTGTACAAATGGAAATCTGCCCGTGTTAATGTATATAAATATCTAGGAATCTGTTTTTCTAAAAAGCTTAGTTTCAAACTACAGGTAAAGATCTGCAAGTCAAGGCAAAAGAAGCTCGTTAATTGTTTTGAAAAATTACGATTACTGAAAATAATGCTTTTGACTTGTTGATTAAGATATTTGATGCACAAATACAATCCAGGTTAATGGCGCAGAAATTTGGGGACTGGATGCAGCTGTAACACCTTTGTGAATCAGTACACCTCTTTGCTTTAATGCAGTTTTTAGGTATAGATAGCTAACACTATTGATCTTGTTTATAGTGAAACCAATAGATATTATCTGTCTATTAATGCTGCTGTAAAAGCATGAGATTTTGGGATTAAGATTCTGCTATGGAGGGAGTGCAGGTTACCTTTAAGTTTTTACAAGATGCTTATGATCTAGATGCCCAAGGGGAAAAGCCCCTGGGCTTCACAAATACGTACCTGTTTAGTGAATTGGTTTTTTGGGTTTGTTTGGCTCAGTCAAGGTGTCGGAAATTGTAGAGAGTTTGTCAAGGTTTTCAGAAAAAGACTGATTGACTGCGGTTGGCAGCAGTGGAGTGGTTATATACAAAACAGTGAAAGATTTCAAATGTACAGACAATTTATAGGTTCACACGATGTCAAACCTTACGTAAAGCTTGATATGGACATACATTTGAAAAGAAATATGTCTAAGTTTAGACTTGGTGTATCAGACATAAATGTTCATAAATTTAGATATATAGAACATGATGATGATGACCTCAGGTTGCTATGCCCATTATGTAAGCAAACAGTGGAAGATGAAGTTCATTTTGTGCTGTGCTGTCCAGTATTAGATGTAAGACAGAATTACATTCCGGTAAAGTATAGTAGAGAGCCTAATTTATTTAGATTCTGTCTACTCATGGGGACAGGATAGCTCAGTGGTCGGAGCACTTGCTTTCCCCCAGCCAAGTTAAGCAGCGTCGATCGTGGTTACCAGTTGGATGGGTGACCGATTGCGCGCCTTGGCTTCAGTACAGTTCCCCCAGTTCACCCAGCTGTAAATGGGTACCTGCCCTCTTTAGGGTCAGGGAAGGTAAAGCAGCGAGGGAGAGGAGATGGGCGCCGCCCTCAATATGCTGGCCCTTTGAGAAGTGAGGTCTCTGACGCCTCGCTCCCCTACGACCTTATAGGTTATGGGACTCCTTTACCTTTACCTTTTACCTCTCATGGCATCTAGTCCCCCCTGAGATTGTGCACAGCCTTGCTTTATATTTGTGTAAAGCCTTTAGAATAAGAGATATCTTGGGTTTCTTAAGTCAATTTTTTGGGAACTGATTTTTATTGTGGTATTGCGGGTATACAATAACATTTTTTTTTTTTTTGGTTGTTACTTATTGTTCTCACTAAAATACTGAGCGTTTGGCAACCCCTCTTCATGTATAGCCAATGGCCTTTTTTGTGAATAAATCTTTCGAGTTCGGTTCGAGTTCTCTCTTTCTCTTTTCTCCTCTCTCTCTCTTCCTCTCTCTCTCTCTCTCTCACTCTCTTCTCTCTCCTCTCTCTCTCTCTCTCTCTCTCTAATACGAACTGATGATTCTGAAAACAATAACTTACTCAAATAACAAAAATACTGCTTGAAAAAATTCGGTCTTTTGAAGACGTGCATCCTCTAAGTGTTCAAGAAGTTTTTATTGCCTTAAAACGATAAAAACAAACTGGCACTCGTGGACATAGACACCACACCACACCACGGGCGCGCGCACGCGCGCACACACACACACACACACACACACACACACACACACACACACACTGGAAGTGATGGCAAAATTCTGAAACTGTCTGGTCAAGTTATAGCAGAAACTCTTACATATATTTACAATCTTTGTCTGGATTAATAATACTTTCCTAAGGCCTTTAAACAAGCAAAAATTATCCCCCGTATAAATCAGGAAATGCTGCTGATCCTTCTAACTTCAGACCTATTTCTATATTATCAGTTCTTTCAAAACCTTTGGAACTTTTGGATTATTATGATTCACTGCTTATATACTCTTCTGTTTACGTGTTTTCTTTTCTTCTTTTTTTCCGAGGGCTAAGTGTAAAAATGTCATGTCCTTATTCTATTACCCTCAGAAATAAATTCCATTATCGTTATCGTTATCTCTGTCTCTCTCTCTCTCACTCCTCTCCTCTCCTGTCCACTACACACACACACATAACACACACACACAACATAAACACACCACACACACACACACTAGGCTGCATATTTTACCCTTAAATAACAATATTCCTCGCACCTATAGTGGCTAATGATCAAGGAAAAAGGTTTTTCCTTTTGTAAAAACAATAATAGAACATGATGCCCATTTTTTATTTGAATCTCAATGTACTACCAATTTCAGGGATAAGTTTTTAACTGAACGTATTAAATGTAACACTACCAGAGCAATTTAATGGAGAACACAGTTCCTTACCCCCGAGATAATTGATTATTTTATTCCATTATTAGAAGGAAGAATTTGTTGTGTCATAAATGTGAAGTAATTTGATGCGTGTAAGTAGACAAATCCTAAACAAAATTTGTTTCTATCAACCTGATTGAAATATTTACAATTTTACTTATGAACCATTTTTATAGTGTACTAAAAACAATGTTTTATGCAGTCTGATGATCAATGTTTATCAATTCGTGCCAAGGACAAGTTTATTGCGATCAATGATTCCACAAGATCGGGTCAAGTTTTTTTTCATGCTCCATTATATAGTACATACAGTATGTTGAGTATCTCCTTAATCCTAACTCTGTGTACTTTTGTTCAATCATGTGGCTGCTTTCTCCCCGGTATACCAAAAAAAGGCACCCCCTTTTTTTTTCCCAATGTGTAAAGGGCTACTGAGAAAGTGGCTATGAGAATAGCCAATGTGTCACCAACGCACAGAGAAGACGGTGTCATACTTGTCTTGCACCTCACCCTGACATTTGGGGCGGATTTCTTTGCAATGTGAGATAGTGGAGTCAATCCCTGACCTAAGCTTCCCTGGCTCTGACAGCTCAGGCAGACCAGCTGAACATGCAGCGGACCCAGACCAGTGCGGAAGGTGGGCGACACGGGCAGGCAACTCTCCTCCTCCTACCGAACTGACTTCCCTGCAGCTAGACTGACTTACTCTGAACTGTATAGTGGAAAGACTGACGAGATGAACTCCACCATGAACTCTAAGTTTTGACAGTGTGGAAAAGGGTGATAAAGACCTGACGGAAGAGTGTGCGACCATACGGGGTAACTGTAAGGAACTTGCGGGGAGGTGGGGTACTTAAGCAAGAAACCAGGACCTGGTAAAGAAAACACAGAAGCTGATAGGATAGAGTTGAAGACTTAAGAAAAGAAAACAATGACCTAAGAGGGAAGATCTAAGAGACATAAACGTATAATGTGATTTTTATGGCATGACAAGGGGGTCGAATGAAACCAATGAAGAGTGGTGAGAGCAAGTTGCATGACTTATTTACTGATAAAGATGGACATGACCAGGACTGTTGATTTGACCCGTGTGCACTTGCCTTAGCGCCAGCCTGACTCCCCGATCATTGCTCGCTAGCTGCTATTCACAAAGACAAAGTAACGATTCTAAAGAAAAAACGAAAATTGCAGGCAGCAATGTTGTCGTTGGAGAGATTTCACCAGTCGTGTCAGGAACATGAAGCACGATGCTGTCACTCTCACCTGGAAAGTGCAGCCAGAAAAGACAAAGGGCCACAATGGGTCTTTGACCATCTTCTCATTCAGTAAATGATCTGAAAGACGATTCCATTTGTTCGCACAAAACGAATAGGGAAGAGGGCAGTCCATAATTTGAAATATTTTTTCCCATTAACGATTTTTACAGGGGATCAATTTGAGGTTAACACCTTCTTCTTGTCCTTGGACCAGAACCATCAACGAACACACACACACCCAAACTGAGCGAACAGTTTGCATACATTCGGCATGACACTGCTTCAGAGGCAAAAGCGCCTTTTCATTTCTGTCTTGGAATGTCAATGTCCTGATGCCAAAACTTGCAGATCACTAGATCAAGATTTTTATTTCGTAGGTTTCTCGTTTTTGACTTTGCTGTTTGATTGAAACATTTATGATGAGTGGACAAAACTTCTTCCCGGTTTTAAGATATTATGCAACAGGCTGTAAAACCTGTCTTACCGACGATCCTGGGGCTATTATTTGTTTGTTGGAGTAGATAAAGATGTTTTGTATGTGTGCTCATATGTCCCACCAGAGTGTTCACCTTTTTATGCTCCACTTTTCGACTCGATACGATTAGCATGTGGAAGATTGTTTGATTGTTTGTACAATAACAAATGATCTTTACATAATGCTGTGTGGGGAATCTAATAGTAGAACGTCCAATATTTCGCACCTGGAAATCGTCAGACAGTGAATTGGCTGATTGCAAGGCAAAAGCCAGTCATTAATGGCAAGAGAGTTCTCAGGATCTATCTTTGAATACTATGGTAAACTTTGTTGAACATTGCATCACTTAGACTTATGTATTTTGAAACGGATTATTTCACGGTGACCCTCCCGGAATCGCTATACATATATTTCAGATATCAGGGTGTAATGTCAACGATTATTTTCAGTCTTTCAAATGATTTACTGTGTCTTGTTTTTATTCATGTGAACGTTGATAATGAAAGAATACATTTCCAGATCATATGCCTGTTATTGCCAGAATTTCTATAATGCAAACAAAGTTATGTTGATGAAACATAGACATTACCACGTATGGTGATAGAAAAATAATTGATTTTGAATGATACTGTGCTGTTACATATACGATAAGCTAGTCCAAGAAAACATTCAAAGTAAAGTAGAGTGTAGATTTAATTGATGCTGATAATTAATGGGGCATTCCAGTTATTTAATGAATGCATTAGGCTACGCTAGTGTATGAAAAAGAGTATATATAATTGATAACAGTAGGATTCGAAGGATTGAAAAAAAAATATGATTAAAGAGTGTGAGATGTCAAAAGAATGTGAGTAAATTATTTGAGAAAGAGCCGAAGGTCAGTGACCAGATAAAGAATAAAAAATACACTGTTGCAAGACGCGATATAAGATCTACTTGAAAAGAAAGAAGAATAGATTTTAATACTGCAATGTTGGATACAACTTTTTCACGTCAATTAAGATTCAAAAAGATATTTGGGAAAAGGTCCTAAAATTTTTTGTTTTTCATTTAAAAGAAACAGCAAGAGCAATGTTAGTGTTGAGAAATGGTTTGAACATTTTCAAAATCTTTATTTGATGTAGATGTTGGTAAATAGGCAGTTTGTGTTTTTGTTTTGTGTTGTGTGTTTTTTTTCTTTAAATGAAGATTATAACTGACGATGAGGTGTGACTACTGAATCGTCTCCATCTCAAGAAAGAACATTGTTAAGCCATAAGAAAATTAAAAAGTAGAAAAGCAGCAGGGCCAGATGGAATTATTGGCAAATTATTTAAATATTCAAATGAATATATAGTAGATTTCTTTATAAAATTGTTTAATACACTGTTTGAGACTGGTCAGTTCCCTGAAATTTAAACAGAGTCTATTGTTTTACCTTTATACAAAAAACGAAATGTTAATGATCCTAACAATTACAGGGGTATTTCACTTAGTGAGCGAGCGCTTTGATTTGTTGCTTTGCCAGATTCAGCGGCTATATAAATTCCATACATTATTATTATAAGTAGCAAAATTTTTAGTTCCATTATTAACAGAAGACTACAGGAATGGATAGAAGAAAATAATATTACTGGAGAGTGTCAAGCAGGATTTAAAAGGGGGTATTCGACATTAGATCACATGTTCACTTTATTAGCATTGATACAGAAACAGTTTTCATCAACCGAATTATATACTTTTATAGATTTTGAGAAAGCTTCGACTCCTAACAAAATTAACTTTGGCCCTAATTTTGCTAAAAAAAACGGATTAGAGGTAACTCACACATGTATTAAAAGAATGTATGACAATATTAAAAATGTAAAATACGATGTGGTTCTAATTGACAGATTACTTAGATGCACAGCTGAGTCAAGCAAGGAGATGTATGTTGCCCTATTTATTTTCACTTTCATAAAACGAATTAGCATTACAAGTAATTCAATAATTGGAAAACATGTGCTGTTTTAATCACATGATGCCTTCCAAGTTGTTATCCTGTTTGTTAGCTGATGACGTAGATGCTGTTTCAGAGACTATTTGGGGCTAACAAAATCAGTTAAACAAACTGTACACGCTGCTTTTTCTCTTCAGTTGAAAGTAAATATGAAGAAAAATAACATCATTGGGGTTTGTAAGGAGGCTATTAGGTATACGAGAAAGATGACATATCATGGCATTTGCTACCTGTGGTTAATGTTTATAAGAACTTAGGGATATTGTTTTTCCCCACACGTCTGAGTTCACTGCTGCCGCTTGTAAGGACCTATCTAGAGGCCAAAGAATGCGCGGTATATATAATGAAAGGTTATAATACACTTAACAACAATTTTTATGCATTTGATGTCACAGGTTCACCAGTTCTTCATATGTGTCAAATTATGGGGTTGGACAAGCAGCATTCCACTGTGAATCCTTCATTAGTTGCAATACGAAAATACTTAGGAGTATGGATAGACGAACACCCAATGATACCATCATGGTGAAACTAACAGATACCTTTGTACATAAATTCTGGCATTAAGCTTAGTCGTTATTGGATTAAGTTGCCTACAACATGGAAGATCTGAGACTACCACATATAGCGTATAAATTGTTGTATAATTTATGATGCACGAGAAAGACAAATTGGGTATCAGGGTGCATGTCTGTTTTAAAATGAAATGGTTTTGGAGATGTGTGGTTTGAATCAAGTGAGGGTGATGGCTTGTGTATTTCATTAAAGTTTTCGACAACAATTAATTGACTGCCGTTGCAAAACTGGAACCATCACATTGATACTAGCCGAAGGTTTGAGTTTTATAGAACATACTGAATGGTCTGACTTAAATTGCTATTTATAACTGAACATGAATCGACAACTGAAACATATCACAGCAAAATTTAGACTCGGTAATCTTATCAGAAAAGTACAATCGTTAAGCTACAGAACATATCATGATGATCATAGATTGTTATGTCCATTATGCAATGTGTCAAAAGAAGATGAATACCACTTTGATTTCTTTGTGCAAAAATTACATGACTTAAGAATTGAAATTATTCAACCAAACTATATAGGAAACCATGCTTGTTTAAATTGAATTTATTGATGTCCTGTACAAATCCTGGAAGTAATACAGAAATTTCTTTATATTTACAAGCTTTTCAAACTTTGAGAAATAGTTACTTCGTTGCATAGCGACAACTTCGTGATCAAACGACTTTTCAGTGTATTTAGGTTTATGCATAATATTGTTCACATTCCCCTTCATAAGGGGCTGAGGCTATTTGAATAAATCATCTGCCTCTCTCTCATCTCACTCTCATCTCTCTCATCTCTCTCTCTCTCTCTCTCTCTCTCTCTCTCTTTAAATCCTCATAGTGCCTTTCTTTCTTTTGCATCTCTCCCCTATAAGCAGTGGCAGTTTTCACACTAAACTTTCTTTCTCCAGTGTCAAGGTCCATATACATCTGGTTACTTTCCTGCGGCACTTACCAGTTACCAAGAACTATGAGCTCTTAGCGAGCCATGCTTTAATCTTTTGAATATTTTTTCCACAAAAACGTCTTTATGTCTGTCTGTTTGCCTGTATACATTTAAGTTGTCCAGGGAGAATCAACACTTTGTCTTCAGACATCTCCAAGTTCTGAATGAATGTATTACTTCAGAGCTATTAGAATCATCAGTTTGTCCTTTAACCATCTGGCTCTAAGATCTGTTAGAAAAACCATGGCCATTTATTCTACATTTATTTTGTTTTATCAAACAGACGAAACACACAGAAAGGAACGAAAGCGTCACTGGGGTAAGGGGGATGGGGGTGGGTTGGAGTAAAGGAAGAGGAGGGTAAGATGACTTGGAAGGAGGAGGGGGTGGGGTAGATATTTTTAACCCCCGCCCCCCACCCCCCCCCTTTCACAGCATCAACTGAAGTTGACTTCTTGGAAGGGATCTGCGGTTTCGGATACAGCATTTCTCGGGAGCCCCCCATTTTCATGGTATGACCAAAAGGGCCATTACGTCTCCCAGTGCCATTTGTCTTCCGGGTCTAGGCGCCAGAGACACTGATGGGGGCTTAGCTGAAAGAAAGCTTTTAAATGCGACATGTGGCCGTTTTGTTTCTTTGTTTTTTTGTAGGGGCACCGGGCCCTTTGCGGATTTTTTTGGTTTGGTTTTGGCTGACTGATAATTGTTTGGTCACTGATGAGGGGATTGGTTGGGAACAGCTAATGAATGGCAACTGGGAGGCTGGTTAGTTGGGTTTTTTTAAATGGTTTTTTTGTTTTGTTTTCCCCTAGCGACCAATCCGTCATCTGTCTAAACCCCATCCACAAAAAAAAAAAATTGGGAGGGTTTTGGTTGGGCCTTTTTTAAAACATGACTACACAAAGAAACAAAAAACTGAATATCTAGTCCTTCGCTTTATTATCTTGGCTAACAAAATACGGGGTTTCTGACTTTGTGCCGGACAGAAATAGGAAGACGACAACAGAAGAATGGGGAAACAACTACCTAATTTCCATGACTCAAGAGCGAATGAAGGGAAAATTTTCACTGACCAAGCCCTATAGAAAATCCGACAGTAAAAATGGGGGGCCCCTGGATATTCTCTCAAGTTAAATTCAAACTACTACTTTACTACTACTACCCCTTTTTACACACAATACTACTACACTACTACCCCTGCTGCTGCGCCCTCTGCTGCTGCTGCTGCTGACAAAACACAGCTACTGCTACGCACAAACCACTATGCTGCTCTGCTTTTTCTACACAAACTTCTGCACACACTGCTGGCTGCCGGCCTGCTGCTGCTGAGATGATGAGATTATGTATTTTCCCTTTCTATATTACTTTAACTATTTACTACTACTACTTCTACCATACGGGCTGCTGTGGCATTTATACCTACTAACCACACCACCACCAGGGCTACCCCCACATCCACTACTACCTCTGCTCTGCGCTACACACATAAGCTGTAGTTTACGACCACTTTTCATTGAAAAAATGGCACCAATAGTCTCTACTTTTGTCCACACAAAGGGAAGTTTATTGAAAGAATTCTCTCTCATACAAACTGATGATTCTAAAAACTGAAGATAAAGACAAATAAAAAAATAATACTGCCTAAAAAAAACATTCAGCCTTTTTAAACGGCATCCTCTAATGTTTAAGAAATTTTTTTGCCTTAAAAAAAATACAAAAAACTGACACTCATGTATATCTCTTCCCAAAAAAAACCAAATCCTTTTCCGGGCCCAATGATTTTAGACCGTAGCCCCACATCATTTGGGGAAAAAAGAAAATATCGTAAAAACTCTCATTCTTTTCCCTCAGAGCAAGATCTTGACCCCTAGGGCACTGTTTGCCTACAGCAAAGGGTCGAAATCCAAACTGTTTTTATTTTAACATTTTACAACCACTTAAAATAATCTTACCTCATCCAAAAATTGTTGCTGCTTTTTGTTTAGCTTTTAATACGGCAGCCCATGTTATTGTTTACAAAAATACTTTTTACATTTGTTTTAGGATCAAATTATTTGTTGGGGTGAATTTATTTTTTAACAAAAAACGCAGCGCGTTTTTGCCAACAAAATATCTTCATCGGTTAGATTTACCTGTACTTGTTCTCCACAGGGTTGGGTTCTCTCGCCACTTCTCTACATTTTATATACAGATGGTTGCAGAAGCAGCTATGAAAATTCCTTGTAAAATTTGCCGATGACAGTGCTCTTTTGTCTCTCTTATCTGGATCTGTCCAAAAGCATGGTCCATCCCTCACTGATTTCGTGAACTGGTGTGATGGGGTGGATCTGGAGCTAAATGTTTCTAAATCTAACGATCTTCCTATCGATATCAGAAGATCATGTCACACTTCTGAGCACATTATCATCTATAGTCAAGAAGTTGAAAAAGTTTCGAAGTACAAGTATCTTGGAACTATTTTTGATCACAAATTAAACTGGGATGCTAACACTGACGCTATTGTTTAAAAGGGACAACAACATATATATTTTATAAGGACTTTCTTTGTCCTACATAGTGTTCTAAGTTTTGCTTTCATCTGCTGGTACAATAACCTTAGTGTTAAAAACAAGAATAGTCTTCGGAGAATTATTCGAACCTGCTAAAAAAATAATAGGAGAAAAACAAAGAGATCTCAAGTTGTACTGGATCAGCAGCTTGTGCGCAAAACGACTGCCATCTTAGCTGATCCTTCCCATGCTATGTATTCGAAATTTCATTTGTTGCCTTCAGGACGCCGTTTCGGTGCTCCAACAGTAAAACAAATAGAAAAAGAAATTCTTTTGTTCCATAAGTCATTCGAATTTCAAAATTCACAACAGCACTGACCAAACAGTTTTACATTCTCTGATATACCTTCCTGATTGTCTCAGAGAGAGAGGGAGAGAGAGAGAGGGAGAGAGAGAGAGGGAGAGAGAGAGAAATGAACAAATTTTATTTATAGAGGTTATAGAATAAGCATAACAATAGCTGTTTTACATCCAGCCCTCTGCAAAAAAAGAAAAGCGAAAGAAAACGAAAAGAGAGAGAGAGAGAGAGAGAGAGAGAGAGAGAGAGAGAGAGAGAGAGAGAGAGGAGAGAGAAGAGAGAGAGAGAGAGAGAGGAGAGAGTTCCGAGACTCGAACTCGAAGGATTTATTCACAAAAAGGCCAATTGGCCCATACATGAATGGGGCTTTGCCAAACTGCTCAGTATTTTACAAAAAACCCCAAAGTGTTAATATATACCCACAACTACCACAATAAAAAAAAGTGTAAAAAATATGACTTAAGAAACCAAGATATCTCTTATTCTAAAGGCTTTACACAAATATAAAGCAAGGCTGTGCACAATCTCAGGGTGACTAGATGCCATGAGTAGACAGAATCTAAATAAATTAGGCTGTCTACTATACTTTACTGGAATGTAATTCTGTCTTACATCTTCTAATACTGGACAGCACAGCACAAAATGAACTTCATCTTCTACTGTTTGCTTACATAATGGGGCATAGCAACCTGAGGTCATCATCACCGTGTTCTATATATCTAAATTTATGAACATTTATGTCTGATACACCAAATCTAAACTTTGTTGTTGTTAAACTGAATAAATATTCACATAATTCTTTTCAAATGTATGTCCATATCAAGCTTTACATAAGGTTTGACATCGTGTGAACCTATAAATTGTCTGTACATTTGAAATCTTTCACTGTTTTGTATAATTATGACCATTCCACTGCTGCCAACGGCAGCCAATCAGTCTTTTTCTGAAAACCTTGATAAACTCTACAAATTTCTGACTCTTTAATTAAGCCAAACAAACCCAAAGCCAAGTTCACATAAACAGAACATTTTAAGCCCAGGGTTTCCCCCTTGACATCAGATATAAAGCATCTTGAAGACTTTAAAAGGACCTGCACCACCCTTTGCAAATCTTATCTAATTTTCCATGCATTTTAAAAGCACTTAATAGAGAGAAAATCTATTTTTTTCACTAAAACAAATCGGGTGTAATCTATCTAACCTAAAAACTCATTAAAGAAAAGATGTATTTACACATGTGTTACAGTACCAGCCCCCCAAATTTCTGGCCAATCGTAATTTTTCAAAAAAATTAACACTTTTTTTCCTTTAAATTTTCCAATTTTTAAATTATTGTGAAACTAAGTTTGGTAAAAAAAACTTTCCAAATTTTTATATACTTAATCCAGGCATGACTTTTCCATTGTACAGCCTTTATCATGAGCAGCTAAATAACCCCCTTTTGAAAACAAATTACTCTTATTCAAATTAACCTAAGATCAAGTACTGTTGCACACTGCTTAAGCATCACTCTTTGTAACCTACAACAGTTTCAATAGCAGGATACTATCAGCAAGCAGAAAATAAACGATTCTGTGAATCTTGGGAAAGCAGCAACATGTTTACCCTATTAATGACTTCTATGCTAACTCTTATGAACACAGAATACAAAAAGGGATACATACATCACCCTCTTGACTCCATGGTGCAGTATATTATGTCGTCAGTTTAATCCACATCTTATTCTGCTTTGACATTCGATACTAGCTCTCAAACAAAGTAATAATTAACCCTTCACACCTTTTTTCGAGGAATAGGCCATAACAAGTTTCTTTTAACAGAATCAACAATCCTTTTCAAATCAATAAATGCTACATAAGCTTATGGTTATGAGCAAACTTTTCTGGAACTTTGAAAGTAATGTAAACCCAATGATCTATAAGTCAAATATCGTTTCTTAAAACCACTGGTGTTCACCTGATATGTTTGTTCTCTTAACCCACCCCTTTAAAACCAAATTATTAATATGGACTGTACAGCTTACTACTTATATCATAAAGTTTCCCCTGTAGTTAATTGGGGTTCAACATTACCTTTTGTGTAATGTTAAATGGTAGAGTCATCCAGTTATCTGAAAAAGACGATTATCAAAGACTTTTGGTGGAATTTTTAGAAGAAAAAGCACAAATTTTCACCACGTTTTTTAGGTAATTCTCAATAATTACGGGCCAGCTGCCTTTATCAGGGTTTAATTTTATAAGTCTAATAAATATTTCATCTTAGATATGGACATCAAAATCTCCCCTTTTCTTCATAGTCACCTTTCAAGTTTCATGAGTTTGTCTACTGGTCTTTCTCAGCAGGGTTTTGAAGTCTGCAACCATCTGTTGACAGATATATTATCTTTGGGTGACTTTTTCAAAAGAAGCCTTTTTAAAGCCTTCTTCCAGAATGAAGTTGAGAAGTGGTGGAAAACATCTATCTGCAAGTAATTTCTTGTTATCCTCTTCTGTTCCTTATAAGCATGTATTTTAAATTCCCTTCTTTGATACAGTACCAAATTTTTGTCTTCATTTCTTTAACGTTTTAGGGTAAGACTTCAGAAGTTTTCTGACCTACTTTCATATCAAAACATGTATAATTAGAGACTTTTAAGATAATAACCGTTTCTTCATACACACGCACTGGTTTTTTAGAATCATTAAATAAATCTAGACTCACAATTGTTTCTCCAATCAATCATATGGGAGGCCATTTAGAAATTGTTCCCCAAATGTTTTCCCTTCACAGAGATTTTCTTAAAACTGAAGTTGTTTATCCAAACAAACTTTTCCACACAGCTTGCTCCTCAGATACGGTACGTTATCAAATGGATTAAATGTATTCAACAATGGTGACAGAAATTCAAACCTCACACAAACAAACGACATGAGTAAAAATCTGACGAGAACAAATCATCTGACACTAAAAATAATCACTAACCTGCATCCCCCATCAGAATTAAATGTATAGTTCCTAGGGGTCACCCTTGCATACACCCTTTTATAATTTGAACCAAGGCAGTGCACAATTCAAATAATTTCCCATAATTATTGATCCAAAAATCTTTCAAATTCATTACTACTGGAGACATGTTTTTTACTATGGAATTCTGAATTTAAAGTCATTACTACATAAACAAAAAAAGTTTTGATGTCTGCGTTTAAGTCTCCACACAGTATTATATCTACTTCATCTAATGACCCCACACAATTGACTAAATATTCTTCCAGCATAGCAATTCCATATCATTGTCAACATGTTATAAAATGGTGAACCTTCAGGTGGAATATTACACAATACCAATAATACATTCCTTGAAGGACACAACAAGAATGTTCAAAGAGAACAAAACCAAATTTTAGAATAAGGAAACATCCAAAAACAATTCACAAGGATTGCAATCATACTTTATAAACAACTAACCACGGTCATCTCCCTTGATGACTAACTTTTATGCAGATTTACTTTAACTTTACTTTACTTTTGTCTTCCGCTTAATGGAGGTGTCGCGGGGAGATATAGCTGTCGGTCGCAGCGACGTGTACCCTTTGAGGAGGACATGCCGTGGTTTAGGGTGTCGCCACGGAATCCTCCACCTTTTCGGTCTCCTTTGGCTTTCCATCCCGATGCCGGTGTTTAGGCCGAAGAGCGGGCTGGTTTGAGGCACCTGCAGGTGTTCCGAAACCACTTGATCCTCTGCTGTCGAGTTTGTAGGACCGTGTTGCACCACCATGTCTCTAGATTGTTTCGATTTTGTCTCTTCGGTCTTGTTGACTTAGGCATTCATTCCACTTGACAGTTTACTCTGAGGCCTTTGTGAGGGGCCATGCGGACACTGGTCGGAGCGTTGGCAGGAAGATGTGTTATCAGTTTGCCTTGTGTCCAGGGGATGCTGGGATGTTTCGGGAAGGGGCAGCTGGTAGCTGACCGGCATTAGCCTTCTACATTTTGTCTCAATTTCACGGTTTTATCTTCCTTTTCCTGCAATCACGCCCGAATTTAAATTCGCTGACTTGATTTAACTGGGATCCATTGATATTGAGGGTCCAGAGGGGTGTGGTCTCCTCTACTATCATGACCTGGGTCTTTACGGGCACTCGATTTTCATTCTGGGCCTGCAGGGCTGTGATTTATCTGTGTGCTCCTGGAGCTTTGCCTTCTTGTATGTATTATTGCCTGGTCATAGCAAACAGTTCGTGAGATGCCTCATCGGGTTGGCCCCTTTGAAATCTGGTCCATTGTAATGCCAAAGAGCAAGGGAGAGGCAACAGCCCTGTCTCACCCCGGATGAACTGGGAACCAGTCAAGTTCCACGGTCGTGCGGACCGCGCTCTTTGCTGTTGCATGATAGCCGGGATGTTGTCCAGCAGCTGCCCCTTTCAGCCATCTGCCAGCACCTTCCACAACTTGTCTCTGTTACCCGCAAACCCTTTCTCTTGATCACAAAGAAAGGTGAAGATCCCGTTGTGTTCATCGCTTCTCACACACGCTGAGAGCAAAGATGCTCTGTGCACCCTCTTTCCTTCTGAATCCAAACTGAGCGTCACTTGAAGGTGATGTTTCCGTTTTTTTTCCCCTTTTAGTGCCTGTTCTAGCCGTACTCTTGCAAATACATTTTCCCTACCATGGCGAGGAGTGATATGGCCCCTGTAGTTTAATGCATCTTTTTCTTGGATTGCCCTTTTCCTTCTTCCAATTGGCAATACTATTGCATTCTGCCAGTCCTCTGGTACTTTCCTCTCCTCCCAAGCTTTTTTGGAAGTGGTGGGAGCCACATTATACCTGTTTCCCCAACATGCATGGATGGCTTCAGTTTTTATGCCATCGTCACCTCTGCTTCCCTTTAGGGTGGCCCCTTCACTGCTTTCTGACTTCACCCCAAATGGAGTTTTTAGTGGTCTGTAGTTAGGGTGAACTTGAACGGGTGTTCTGTGCCTGTTTCCTGCGGGGAAAGCGTTTTCTTGAAGTATCTTGTCCATCTTTGTCACTAATCCTCTCCTCGTTCAGGCCTTGTCCTTTTGGGCATGTGATTACATGTTGGGTCAAAGGGTCGTTTGCATGCTCATTGTTTCACACTTTGTAGAAATCCTTGTGGGGGTTTTTTGCACTTTCACTTAGTTCCCAATTTCCAAATGTTTTTCTTTTTCTACTATTTGTTTGGGTTGTCTTCGTGCAATTTGACCTGATGTATCCTCTTCTTTCTTATTAATCCGGGTCTTGAAAGACTCTTTTCTCTCTATTGCTTCTTCACTCTTTGTTCCACCAAAAGCGTTGCCTTTGGATTTTCCTCTAGCTCTCACCCCCAGCTTCTTTCAAAGAGTCCTCACAGCGGTTTAAAAGTGTCCCAGGTTTGCTCTGCATCCAGTGATGGGGTTCACAAGACCAAAACTCCCTTTACGTTGCTCTATCTAAAGTGACCTCCCTTCGGGCGCTTGTCAATTAAGTCTTTCGGGCTGCTTTTTTCTTTGGTGGTCCCCCTTTTTCGTTGGGGTTAGCGTTGTGAGGACTGGCCTGTGTCTGTTTTTCAGGCCACAGTGTTTGGATAGCTCTTGAATCTGCAACAAAATCGGGCAGATTACAAAAGGCTTATAGCCACTATAAACAATCTGGCTGAATTTTCCAGAATTGTTCGTCAGACATATAAAATCGAAGCAACACATAATACAAATCCCTGTCAGTGAGTTTAGAACATCCCTTTAAGTTCAAGAAAAAGAAAACGTTTTAATATTTTTCATTTTATGCTATGATTCAATGCATCTACATCATAAACTGATACTATCACTATTAATTATAAGACTAGAAACCAATTTTTAATCTATCATGTACTGCCATCATCTTTATTAACAAGGCCTTATGGAGGAAGCTACAACAGACAATCTTGGGGACAATTTTTATCCTAAGCCTATACACCTTGGAACCTTCTTTGCTACCTTCTTAAGCCATTTGGGGTCTGTCACCCTCCAAAGCACAAAGCCTATTGCTTCACCTCTAGGCCTAAAAGCCTGGTTGCTGACTCTGCCCCAATGACCATGTAGGTTTACTTCGGCTACCTGGGAATTTCTCTGGACAGATGTTGTATGCTGATTGTACTGACTTTGCGCCAGTATTTTTGTGAAATAGTAACTAGTTCTAAGTGTTTTAGTTTCTCATTGTGTATGCACAATCGGGGCGAGGCAACTTTATTTCTATGAAGAGAGAGGAGTCATTCTTGTAAAAAGATAGTTAGACATTTAAAGGAAATAATTATCAGCGTTATTTTTGTTCAACTAAGGAATTACTTTGAATAATTGTTTTGCTTGATAGAACAGACTTTACTTATATATGCTTCCTTTAATGTATGTGCTTTGTTCCAGGACTTCTTCCCAAATTAGATTGAAATATGGTGTTTTTCTGCTCTTTGGCAGGGGCATTGCAATTTTTGTAAGCCACCAAATGGTTTGGCCAAGGGCTGTACATCACATTTTTAAGAACTAAAACTTAGATTTTGAAATCAATAACACAAGTAAAGATCGGGAAAATATAACTGTTCAGGTGTTGTGTTGTTGTTGCTGGGTTTGCTTTCCGGGTTGTTGTCGTTTTGTGTGGTGTGTTTTGGCGTGCGTGCTTGGTGGCGAACGCGCGCCGGGGTGCGGCTGGTCCTGTGAGTGTGAGTGGGGGTATAGTAAAAATAGTTCTTAGCCCCCACCTATCTCCACCTCCCTTCTTCATTCCCGCCAATCAGACATTTTCGTGAAGGACTGCGTGTGTCTGATGCACATGCTCTACCCTCATGGGTCATGACCTAAATCCTTTAAAGTCTGCCTGCCATTGTCTCCTGCCCACAAGGAGTTGGGGAGTATAAATGTTGGTAGAGTGTAGGTGAAAGCTGTTCACTCTCTTCTCTGACTTGATTGTTGGAAGTTTGGTGTCGTGTTTTATAGGCCTGACAAGGGTGGGATGGGTTTGGTGGGTTGCTGTTGTTCTTTCTCTGTTTTCCGTGTTTTCTTGCGTTTTCATTTAACTATGATTTGTGGAAAGGGTTGCATACGGAAAATCTCACCTTTGGTAAATTTTGAAGCTCTAGCCGAGGAAAAGTGAACAAAAAATAATGTCATAGTTTCCTTAGACCAACACGTAAAACAAACAACAATGAATATTAAATAAACAAAGAACAATAGCAGACAAAGGGACAAGTAAAAAAAAATTTGACAGCACTAAAAATGGCATTAAATACTACGTACAGAATTAAAAAACTCTGCTGCTCTGCACAAAAATTAATACAATGACAGTTTTTATATTTTGATTCGTATTGTGGGTTTGTAGTTGTTCCACTTTCTCATTTTTTCAGGGCCCGGCATTTTATCCTGTCTTAAACACAACACTTTGGTCCAGTTCACAACAAAGATATCAGAATCCGGTTTTCCCTTTCAGTCTTATGAGGGACTTTAGACTGATCCCAAGTGAAGCACATGCCGAATTGAAGAGAATAGTCTGCGCATGTATAGAAGGTCAAAAAAGTACTTACTGTTTGTGTTTGACTTATCCAAAATCATGATAGATCATCGAATTCATGCAAGGCAAGATGGTAACCGTTAGTAGTAATTTGTTGTGTAGTAGTAGTATATTTAGTTTTAGATGGTATAGTAGTATAGAAGAGTATATACTATGGAAAAGTAACAGAAGAAGACACATGGGCTCGATGTTTTTTTCAAACTTACGTTTGCTACTCCATTTTTCTTTGTTTTGTACAAAAGTTCCTTTTTCCTTTTGGGGGGTTTTTCTTAACCATACAAACTTTTATTTTCCTTTTTCTTATTTTTGGGGTTTTTCCCATATCTTATTCTTTTTTAAAATTTTTAATCTTCCTATCTTCCCTTTAAGAATAACAACGGGACTCATTTAAAGTTATATTTGACGTACCCTTTTGTACTTCAAATCTTTATTGATAATGCGATCCTTTGTCTATACCTTTGTGACATTCCATATAACAATCTAATTGAGAATTTTAACCCTTTCCCGCATAAAACACAACAACAACACATTTGATATTACCGTAACCGCCAAAACAGTACCTCCGCACACACACACACCACACACCACACACATCCTCATCGCCCGTATATTTGTCCATCATTCCCTCCCCTTTGGGTTACATAATGCTCTGTTTATGGATTTCCAAAAAACCCTTACAAGGTTAAAATAAAACATGGTTTCTTTCCGTTCTTCAATGCCAGCGTTCTTTCCCTGCTCGTAAACTTACTTTAACTTCCTGTAAAGAAACAATCAACACAACCCGCCACCTAGTGCTTAGATACTTTGATAACTCCTTTCCTTTACACTTTTCCTACCTCCTTCAAAGTATGCCAACTCCTAATCTTCGCACTCGCTGAACCCCGTTGTTTGTATTCCCCCCCTTTGGACAAATTGTACGTGACAAGCCCCTCTCGGAATCCACTCCCACTACTCTCATGCAAAAACACCATATTCATCTTTCAATTCCAAACTTAAAACAAATATCTTGTCTTAAAATTTAACGCTACAGTATTTCGTGAGCCGCGCGCGCATGTGTTGTGTGTGTGTGGGTTGTTGCGCGCCGCGCGCTGCGTTGCGTGTACGGCGCATGTGCGTGCGTGAGATTTTTCCCGAATTAGGGGAGGCTGTAAATGAACGGTACCCAAAGTGAGAAAATCTTTAGAGTGAAGGTAGGTAAGTGCTGGCTGCCCATAATTTTTTACATTTGGGCTTTTGTTTGGTGGTCTGCCCCCAGGAGAGGTAAGGCCACATTAATCCTTTCTTACTTACATATATTCAAAACAATGTCATCTGATTCACAAAGGTTTACCTCTTTGTCTATTGATGCACAGTACTTTTGTCTGTCATTGTCTTTCAACATCTGATCAGGGACCTTTTCCCAGAAAGGGGAACTAATGTTTCCAACACCAACGCAAATCTGCGTCCTGTTTCAAAGTGGGAACACTGTCTGTCGGGGCTGAGAACTGCTCCTGTCCCTTGCCATTTTTTAGATTGCAAATTTTGTTCCATGCTCACATTAGAGCACTTCTGGGGCCAGTTGGTTGGTGCCAGGTTTTTTTTTAGAACTGCTGGTCTCTTCACGAAAACATGACGTGTTGACAGCAGACCAGTTTCTTTCTTGGTTTTTCTGTTGTCTGGCCCTTCCCTGGTCACGCGGGGGCCTTTGTCCGATTATACTGAACTGGTTTCGTTCAGCTCAGTTTTGCTATGTTCGTTGACACTGGGACTGTCACAGTTTCATTTAGAACTTTAGTGGTGTTGGCCTCACGCTATTATAGCTAAATACCAGATTATTGGGTATTAAGCCTTTCATGCCGCCCCTCGATGATCCAGTTCTGGCCTGTTTCCTTTGCTGCATGTCACTGACCCAGAGAGAGAGAAGAGAGAGGAAGGAGAGAGGAGAGAAAGGAGAGAGGGGGGGGTGGGGGGAAAACCCTTTTCTTTCTCTTTCCATGTTCTTACTCCACCCCTATATATGGCCTATCTGCCAGATTAAAAGGAGCGGAGAGGAAAAGGAAAGTGCACTATCATGAAATTTACAACAAAACAGTTTGCTGCAATTCTTTTAATCTGTTGATTCCATCACTTGCCCACTAATGCCAAACATGGATTCAGGAAGACAAGGAAAACTGTACGCGCGCGCGCGCGCACGTGTATATGTGTGTATAGTAAATGATTAGATAGAATGTATAAATATGTAATAGATGTAAGGAAACAGATTAAAACAAACACTATAAACTCGCGCATACCTACATATGTGTCAATCTTTCATATAATATATATATAATAAAATATATATATATAATATAATAATATATATATATATATATATATAAAATATATAAATATAAATATTTTATATATATATTATATAATTTTTTATATATATATAATATATATAATAATATATATATATATATTATATTATATATATAATATATATATATATTAATAAATAGATATAATAGTTATATATATATATATATATAATATATTTATATTATAAAAAATATAATTATAAAATATATATATTATATAACACGTATATAAAATACATAAATAGCACACTCCCTCCAATCAACCCCGATACATCATTTTTATAGCCTGCTGACCACAAAGGGCAGGTGATGCACAGGATGCAGTCAACAGCAACAGCAGAGTCACAGAGGGACCCCAATTTCACGGGAAGAACGAGAAACTGGATTGACCCCTACTTCTCCCCCCTCCCTCTCTTTATCGTTTCACCTCTTATTCTTTCATTCCCTCACCGTCTCATTCCTATCTAGAATTCTGTCAATCTTTAACAAAAGTTCTCTGGTTTCAAACGTGCGTTGAAACTATAGCAACCTTTCAGACCTGATTGACCTGCCTTCCTTCCATCCATGTGTGGATACAAGAGTAAAAGCCTTCAGCGTCTGCACAAAATATTTAAATGTTGAATCTTTTTCTTTCTGAAGTAAATGCTTATGGGTATTTCAAACGAACGATTTCATCTTTAGACATAACGGCATGAAAAAGGTTGAAAAATACTCCGCCACTGCCTTTCACTGAGTGGGGTTCTCTCTTCACTCCCAAGGGCATGGATGTAAATGCACTAGGTATAAATCCATACATTATTATTTTATTATTATTATTATTATTATTATTATTAGTTTAAATTTTTTATTATTTTTATTATTATTTTTATTATTATTATTATTAAATTTTTATATTATATCATCATCATCATCATCATCATCATCATCATCTATCATCATCACATCATCATCATCTTCATCATATAGGGGGATTGTGGGGGTGGTGGGGTTGGTGGTGGGTACTGGAATATCACACGACTTTCAGGGACCTCTTTTCAGGGAGGTGGGCTTTTCAGGCAGATGTGGTCTTTCGGGATGTCTTTCAAGCAGCGTGTCTTTTTTTGGCAGTGTGGGCCTTTTTAGGCAGAGGGGTGTCTTCCTGGGAGTGGTTTCAAGCAGCGTGTCTTTTTCAGGCAGTGTGTCTTTTCAGGCAGAGTGTCTTTTCAGGCACTGTATCTTTTCAGGCACTGTATCTTTTCAGGCAGTGGGTCTTTTTCAGGCAGTGTGTCTTTCTCAGGCAGTGTATCTTTTCAGGCAGTGTGTCTTTTTTCAGGCAGTGGGCTTTTCAGGGAGTGTGTCTTTTTCAAGGGAGTGATCTTTCAGGGAGTGTGTCTTCTGGGAGTGTCTTTCAAGCAGCGTGTCTTTTTTAGCAGTGTGTCTTTTAGGCAGTGTGTCTTTCAGGCAGTGTTATTTTCAGGCAGGGGTTTTTGGTCTTTTTCAGGCATGTATCTTTTCAGGCAGTGTGTCTTTTTTAGCATGGTCTTTTTCAGGCAATGTATCTTTTCTGGCAGAGTGTGTCTTTTGGGGAGGTGTCTTTCAGGGTGCGTAACTTTTTCAAGCAGGGTTTTTTTTCCAAGGTTAGTGTCTTTCAGCAGTGGTTTTTTTTCAGAGAGGTCTTTCAGGGTGCTTTTCAGGGAGTGTGTGTCTTTTGGGTGGTGTTTTTTTCAGGCAGTGTGTCTTTTCAGGCATTGTCCTTTTTAGTGTTTTCAGCAGTGTGTCTTTTCATGTTTTCAGCAGTGTGTATATTCATGTCTTCTCATGCAGTTTTGTCTTTTCACGCAGTATGTCTTTCATGGCTTTTCAGGCAGTTGCTTTCGGGAGTGGTTCGGTTTCCAGTGTTTTAGGCAGTGTGTCTTTTCAGTGTCTTTAGCCGTTTTCTTTTCAGTGTCTTTAGGTAGTGTGTCTTTTCATGTCTTTTCAGGCAGTGGTTCTTTCAGGCATGTTCTTTTAGTGCTTTTCAGAGTGTGTCTTTCAGGCAGTGTGTCTTTTCAGTACTTTTTAGGCAGTGTGTCTTTTCAGTATCTTTTCAGGCAGTGTGTCTTTCCAAATGACTTTTCAGGCAGTGGTCTGTTCAGTGTCTTTTCCAAGCAGGGTGGGCCTTTTTAGGCATGGTGTCTTTTCAGTGTCTTCTGGCAGTGGTCTTTCAATGTCTTTCGGCAGGTGTCTTTTCAGGGCAAATGTTCTTTCAGTGTCTTTTCAAGCAGTGTGTCTTTTTAGTGTCTTCAGCAGTGTGTCTTTTAGGCAGTGTGTGCCTTTGGGGGGTTTCTTTTCAGCAGGTGTCATTTCAGTGTTTTTCAGGCAGCGCGTCTTTTCAGGCAGGTGTCTTTGCAGTGTCTGTTCAGGGAGTGTTTTTTCGCATGTGTCTTTCAGTGTCCCTTTAGGGAGTGTGTCATTTCGTTCTTTTCAGGCAGCGGTCTTTTCAGGGAGTGTGTCATTTCAGTGTCTTTAGGCAGTGTGTCTTTCAGTGTCTTTCAGGCAGCGTGTCTTTTAGTCAGTGTTCTTTTCAGCAGTGTGTCTTTTCACCATGTGTCATTTCATGCTTTCAGGCATGTGTCTTTTCAGGGAGTGGTCTTTTCAGTGCCCTCAGGCAGTGGTTCGGTCTTTTCAGGCGCCTTTCAGGGAGTGTGTCTTTCAGTGTTTTTCAGGCAGCGTATTTTCAGTGTCTTTTAGGCATGTGTCTTTTCAGTGACTTTCAGCAGTTTGGGGTCTTTTTGGGCGTGTTTCTTTCAGGCAATGCCTCTTTTCAGCAATAGTCTTTCATGTTCTTTTCAGGGATTGGGGTCTTTCAGGCAGTATATTTTAGTGTCTTTTTAGCAGTGTTCTTTTCGGTGTCTTTCAGTAGTGTGTTTATTTAGAGCCTTTCAGACATGTGTCTAAGAGTGTTTTTCATGCAGTGTGTCTTTTCTGTGTCTTTTCAGGCAGTATGTCTTTTTAAGCAGTGTGTCTTTTCAGTGACTTTTTCAGTCAGTGTGTCTTTTCAGGCAGTGTGTCTTTCAGTGTCTTTTTCCGGCAGTGTGTCTTTTCAGTGACTTTTTCAGGCAATGTGTCTTTTCAGTGTCTTTTTTAGGGAGTGTGTCTTTTCAGTGTCTTTTCAGGCAGTGTGTTTTTCATCTTTTCTGGCAGTTTGGGCTTTTCAGTTTTCTTTTCCGGCGTTGTCTTTTTAGAAGTGTGTCTTTTCAGTGACTTTCAGGGAGTGTGGGCTTCAGTGTCTTTTCAGGCGTGTTTCTTTTCAGGCGTGGTCTTTCAGTGTCTTTTTAGGCAGTGTGTCTTTTCAGGGAGTGGTCTTTCCAGTGTCTTTTCAGCAGGGTGTCTTTTCAGTGTCTTTTTTAGCCAGCGTGTCTTTTCATGCAGTGTGCTTTCAGGTCTTCAAGCATGGGCTTTTTAGCAGTGTCTTTTCATGTCTGTTCAGGCAGCGGGGTCTTTTCAGGCAGTGGCTTTCAGTGTCTTTCAAGCATTGTCTTTTTTTTTTTTTTCGGGAGTGTTCTTTTCAGTGTCTTTTCAAGCATTGTCTTTTCAGGCAGTGTATCCTTTCAGGCAGTGGTCCTGAAGAACTTGAACTTGGTGGAGTTCTTCACTCTGCAGGTTGCAGACTGTATGCTGGTATATTCCTATTTTCCACATCACTGAACACATATGTGTGTTTGTGTGTGTGTGTGATAAAAGAAAGTTGTTAGGCTTCTGATTGTTGGGTAGAGATGAAACTAACTGCAATCTGACGGGGACTGAGGAAAACAGTAGAACACTTTAGCTAGAGGTAAATGTGAGTGAATTGTTCCGCTTGTGGAGTCCACGTTGGCACTGACTTTCCCTCCTGCAAACGCTGTAAACAGAGCAAAAAGCAGGCTCCTGTCGAGTGCAGGAGAAAGCTTGCGCACATCTTCAACCCATCTGCCTTTTCTAAACACACAGTTAGCTATGACTGTTGGGATGCATGCCAGGAACATACCCAGCATGCAACCTACCGAGGAAAAATGGGACTTCGCTAGCGTCAACTTGCCGACGACAGTGTCTGAAAATCACTGTGCAGTACTCTAAAGAGTCCTTCAGGAGTTGAGGTAAAGGTTAATCTAAGTTGAATCAAGGAAACTGAAAGGAGACATGTCTGTGAACACTGAACGGGGCCCATACACATTCCTTGTAGTTTTCTGCGGCAACTTTTCTTTCTTTCATTCTTTAATTAATTTGATTGTGGCCTTGCGTGCCGGCACGGCTGTGCAAAAGTGTGAGCAATCGAGAGTAAAAACTAAAATTTGTTCCACTATTTTCCAATCTCAGGACCATTCCCTATTTGATTGATCTTCCAATAGAGTGTTGTTCAAAAGGAACATTTCAGGTCCTTTTATATGAGAGACACAAGGGCCACATTCAAGACTGACCCAGAACAGGCCACAACAAGCAGAAGACATTTTTTTAAAATGTAGAGGTACACTCTGTCCACCATTGTTTTCACCTACAGTGGTTCTAAAAGCTCAACATCTGAGGCAATAGTCGAGTGAAATGCGTGCGTATTGAATGGAAGTTTGGAGCGTTGTTCTTTTTCAACTGAAATAAAACCAAAATGAAACCACAGGAAAACAGAAGCTAAAGTGTGTGTAATCGCATACACACACGCGCTCGCGCGCATGCATACACACACGCACATGCGCGCGCGCACACACACACATTGATGCACACATGACGAACGCACGTACATTCACACACGCAGGTTCGTACACACACTTGCACGTGTGTGGGGTGTGTTGTTTTGTGTGGTGGTGTGTGTGTGGGGTGGTGTGTGTGGTGTGTGTGCAAAACATGAGTATCTTACAACTCCAAGGCGAGGGGAAGAAAAGGGATGACTGGAAGGAAACACTGTGTGCTGTTATGACACAGTGCTAGCTGTGTCCACTCGTGGTTCCTCCCCTTCTCTTTCTGTCTGTTTCTCCTTTGGTTGCTCTTTCCCATGGTCTGGCTGTCTGTTTTTGTTTAAATTTACGTCACTTTCTTTGTTTGCCTCGCTTTTCCTTCCTTTGATTTTTTTCTCTTGTTTTTCTTTTAAAGTAAGGCATGTAAGTTTGGTTTGGAGCGTTTTGGGTTGTCGCGTTTTTTTTTTAATTTTTTTTTTTTTTAAAGGTAGGATCATTTTTATCCTTTCAATTTTTTTTTAGGTTGTATGGGTGTTTTTTGCTCTGATAGTGTCACGTATTTTGTTGTTGGGGTTCATTTTATTATTTATTTTTTGCTCTTTGTGTCTGCTTGTCTCTAACTCTGGCGCTACTCTTCAGACAGTGGCTACTATTTGCCTGTAATTCTTTGACACTTATTTTCGGGAAAACAAATTCTTACTGATAATCATGTATGTTTTCCCCTTACTGCTACCTGATAAACTATTATTCCATACAGTACCATTGGTGGCTGCCCCCCCCCCCCCCCCCACACACACAAACACTCACGCGCGCACGCGCACGCACGCGCGCGCGCGCGCACACACACACTCCTCAAGTCCTTCGGATGAAACTATAAACCGAGGCCCCGTGTGCGAACGCACGCAGAACATCTTGCGCCCACGTTAAAATCCTGTTCCGCTTTGCGTAAGAGTAGGCCATTGTGTGCCGGTGGGAACAGATAACAATTTACAAAACAGCATACACACGCGGACTGGATGTAAAAAAGCACATAAGTGCTTATTCCATTATCCTCGATATAAAAGAATTAAAAAAAAAATTAAAGTAAAGAAAGAAACAATGTCAGTTACGCTATGCAAGAAAGGTACAAAGAAAGATGAATAAAGCAAGTAACTGAACAGTGATGTATACATCAATATCTTGATCTTTTTGTCAGGAACTCAATTGTCTTATGATGACAGTGTCGATTATTCAGTGCACAAGACCAAACTATTGTAGACTCGCCAGAATTTTAATCTCTTTCATTTGTATATGCCTACATCATATCAAACGGAGGTGTCAAAAATAGCCATGATAAAGAAAAGAGCAGTTAGTCTTCGCTTCGAGGCCATAGAGGATGCTAAAAACAAAGGATGATCAATGTGATGGTCACACAATCTGGGCCTGACCTACAGCTGTGTCAGCTCACCAGGTCATACAGCTGGCCCTGACCCACAGCTGTCAGCTAACCAGGACACACAGCCTGGCCCTGACCTACAGCTGTGTCTGCTCACCAGGTCATACAGCTGGCCCTGACCTACAGCTGTGTCTGCTCACCAGGACACACAGCCTGGCCCTGACCTACAGCTGTGTCTGCTCACCAGGACACACAGCCTGGCCCTGACCTACAGCTGTGTCTGCTCACCAGGACACACAGCTGGCCCTGACCTACAGCTGTGTCAGCTCACCAGGTCATACAGGCTGGCCCTGACCTACACTGTGCAGCCACCAGGTCACACGATGGCCTTTACCTTTCAGCGGTCAGTCCATACAGCTGGCCCTTTACCACACTTTTCAGCTACCAGGACACACCTGGCCCTGACCTACAGCTGTGTCAGCTCACCCGGTCAAAACAGCTTGGCCTGACCTACACTGTGCGCTCACCAGGTCACAAAGCCTGCCCTTACCTACCCGCTTTTGTCTGCCCCAGGCACACAGCCGGCCCTGACCTACAGCTGTGTCGCTCACCAGGCACACAGCTTTGGGCCCCGACCTACACGTGTCGGAAACCCCCTAACCCCCCAGAAAAACACACACGCTTTGGGCCCCGACCTTTCAGCTGTTCTGCTCACCAGGCACCAAATATACACAGTTTGCCCCGTCCAAAGCTGGTGTCAGTGTGTAAAACCCCACAAAAGGCCCCACTTTAAAAGGGTCAACTTAAGGTTACAAATTGGCCATGACCCACACTGTTGCCCCCGACAACCCTACTTCCTTTCGGTCCCAAAACACGTTGCCCCGGGCGGTCTGGGTTGAACCCATTACAATGCTACTTTTGGTAGGGACTGAAAGATAAGTAAATTTGTGCCCACTTTTTTTTGAAATCTCAAAGCCTTCGGGAGTTTTGTTCAACTAGGGCTTCCCTGGGGCTGGTTTTGTAGCATCTACCATTTCAGCTTCTTGGTTCCGGCTGGTTTGGGGCAACCCAAAATTTCGACGATTCAAACTTGTCAACATCGGCTTGGCAATGTCGGCTTCAGAAGCAGCATTGAGGGCGCCAATCATCAGCAAAAAGGAAGTCGTTGATGAATCTGTTGAGACCTTGGTTTTGCTTGAAGCCTCCTGAGATTGAAGAGTGTCCATCATACCTGTACCTAGGGGACACCAACATCCGAATCTCTGAACGCATCTGACAGCATTGCCGAAAACATGAGGCCGAACAGGGTGGGGGCAAGAACATAGCCCGGCTTCACTCCTTGGGACTGGGAAGGGTTCGGATGCCTCTCTGTTGTCTTGTACTCTGGCCGCATACCATCATGGAACTGACGTACGATGGGGATGAATTTCTTGGGCAGCCGTACTTTGCCATGATTCTCCATAACCCTCTCTGCTAACAGTGTCAAAGGCCTTGGTCAGATCAACAAAGGTGGAGTAGAGGCATGTTTGTTCCTGGAATTCTCTTTGGGGCTGCCTGGCAGCAAACACCATGTCGATAGTCCCCGATCTTTCCGGAAGCCACATTGACTCTCTGGAAGAAGGTCTGCTCAAGGTGGGCTATGAGCCGGTCAGCAGTACTCTGGCCAGGACCTTGCCCGATGGGCACAGGGATATTCCTCGGGGGTTGTCACAGGGCCCGGTGTTTCCCTTTATTCTTGTATAGAAAGTAGATGGAGGCATTTTTGAAAATCTTGCGGAAGTTCATCTGCCATAACGACTTGGAAGAGCTCATGAAGTTTTCAGTCAGGCTTTGCCACCCCCTTTGTAGATCTCAGCGGGATTGAGTCTGCGCCGGGTGCTTCAAACCCCTGGGCAGCAGCAATTGCTTTCTGGATCTCCTCAAAGGTTGGTATGGCACTCATCGTCCCCGTCAACTGGACTTGTGGAGGCCGGTTAATAGCTTCGTCGTTATGTGGAAGGACGTTTAGAACATTGTCAAAATGTTCAGCCCTCTCTCAAGATCTTGTCTTTGTCAGTGAGAGTAGAACCCATCTGCACTGAGGAGAGGTGGTGATGATCTTGATGTGGTGGGGCCATAGAAACTCTTTGAGTCCATCATAGAAGTTCTTTAGTCATTTCTGTCAGCATAAACCTTGGGTCTCACGGGTTTTTTTGCTGATCAGGGGTCTTGCATCTGACGCAGCTTAAGCGGATGGGTGCTAAAGCTTGTTCCTCAGTGCATCTTTTTTTGCTGTTGAGTTGGGTCATCAAGGTGGGCATATAGGCACAGCGCTTGTCTTCCAATAACTGTGTGAACTCTTCACAGTTTTCGTCAAACCAGTCCCTGTGTGCCTGGAAGTAGGCCGAGGCACTCCTAGCTGTGTTTATACACGATCTCACGGGGTGTTCCCCATGCTGATTCCACGTTTTGGCTACCAGCACAATGGGGTCTAGCGTTCCTCCCGGCGGCACAAGAGAGCGCTTGACTGTTCGTTCTTCATCTTGTTGACATTCAGGCGTTTAGGTGCTTTCACACTTGTGGCCGCTTCTGGGGTGGACACGCAACCTGAGCTTAGAGACGATGAGACGGTGGTCTTCCCGCATTCGCTCCACACAGCCTTTGGGGACATGAACATCCTGCCCGTCCCTCTTCCTGGGGATGACTAGTCAATAAGATGCCATGCCTAAGGGGGATGCACCAATGATGTCCTGATACGTGAGGGAGGTTGAAAGTCGTGTTTGTGATCATAGTCATGCTCCACGCAAGTCTGGAGGAGCAGTAGGCCGTTGCTGTTGCAGTTGCCAAATCCATGCTTTTTCCCAAACACACCTTCCCATGCGGTACTGTCACAGCCTACTCTCGCATTGAAGTCACCAAGGATGATGAAGCTTGTCTGCGTTTGGGGAAAAGAGGCAAAAAACAGCATTCAAGTCTTAATAAAACTTGTCCCTTTATGTCTTCGGATTGCAAATGACAAGGGGAGCAAAATTCTTCCCATGAGATAAGGAGTCTCATCGTCATAAGTCTACATTTATTCTTTGGGGGTCCAGCCCGCTTGCCAACAAGCGCTGTTTCTTACTGCAAAGCCAACCCAGCCTCACGTCTCTCTTCAGGCCCACGTCCACTCCAAAAGGAAAGGGGAGCCGTGCCTCGTTCGCATAGTTCGCCTCGCCTGCTAGCCGGTCTCACTAAGGGGACAATGTCGATGTGTATCTGGCAAGTTCACTTGCCCAAAAAGTGCGTTCGTTCGGGGTCTTGGCTCTCATTCCTGTCGAAAGTGTTCGCACATTCCAGCAGCAAGGTTCAGACACTGTAAACCTATTCTTTTTTCTTGATTTTGCCCCTATGTTCGACCAATGAGCAGGTCCCCCCCCAGCCGCGGTAAGCTAGCCAGGGTATGTGGAGCCAAAGGGAATGTTTAGGGGACCTTTTCAGCCCCTTCCTCATGCTAAAGGGCAGTGCATTCCTGAAGAGGGCTGCCAGTCCGTCAGACGGCTGCCGAAACCTACCGCTGCTCCATTCAGTCGGTAGCGACCCTGATAGCCTGAGCCGCCTGTGTGCAGGGTTGCAACTACGACTGTCGCTTCGCCGCTTGCCTGTCGCCACAGGGCTTTTGATGATGGATGATGGATGAATGATGAGTTGCGCGATGACCTTGAAGAAGAGTTGCGCACGTCGACCTCACTCTCTCGTCCGAGATCACCTATGTCCAGTGGCAAGAATGACTCAAGACGACTGGTGATGGAACCGGATGCAGTGGATGGCCAAGTTATCTTTGGTGCCTCAACTTGCCCTGTGCGCTCCACAGTGCAGTGCTGTAACCGCCTTTCTCTCCGTTGAACCATTTAGTTTCCTCTGCAGCGTCCGCCAGAGTCCAGAAATTTGGGAATGCACCTGAGGTAGGCAAGCCCTCCTTTCCCAACTGCCATAGTGGCATGCAACTAGACAGTCTTAAGGCAAGTACAGTCAAGTGGAGCCCATCCCTCTCCTGACTGGCTTTTTGGGTCGGGGTTGGCTCCCCCACATGGAACAGGTAGTACTGGTTTACATGGTTACCAGTAGCAGGAGAAGCACCCTGACCTGACACACTAAACTTAATACAGTTATAACAAATGCCCTATAGGATTGTGCCAGAGACCTTTTGCAGTGTTAAATACCAAATTCATGTTATTGAAAATGTTGCTGAGGGAGTTTTCAGAAAACTGAGGGGAAAAGCTTTTGTGATATTGTCACCACACAGACATTTACCGTTTCTGCTAAATTTGGTAATGAATGCATTAAGTTTTATTCTATAAATCAAGCTGTTTACTCTTCTTGCTGTAAAAAATATTATGCAGATCTAGAATGGTTCACGACTCTTACATTGTCGGTATTGATTACAGATCTATTTAAAAATATCTCTTTTAGTTGATACTTTTCTGCGACCTTTCTACATGATGTTTGTTCTAATAAGTGGTAACCCTCTTGTACTGATAAAGGCACATGCAATTCTTCTGATTCCCGTCCATGTTTTGCACCTCTTTTAGAAGCTCTGTCAGCCCACTCATTTGGATGAAATCCACTATGTGAAGGCACCCAACAAAAAGTTAAGCTAAAGTTAAAGCTAAAAGGTGTATGACATGCCTTATCTCTAGTGCAATAGTGTTGAAGTTTTTTGTACCATGGAAATTTTAAAGTATATAATACCGATTTAGAATCAGAACAAAGAAGGATTTGAAATATACTCAATGGCAAATCAAGAATATAATTTAGAGCCATTAAAATTGCCACGAGTTCCGCTGTAAAATATCGATTGATGTTTACCAACATAAAAGGATTTTTCAACTTTTAATGCTGGTATAACAAAAGCGGAACCGGTTTCTTGATTATCCAGGCGTGATCCATCAGTATACATTTGCAAATAATGAAAGTACTTATGGTGGATGTGGGATCGGACATTAGATACCCTAATATTCAGATTCTCATTCCTTTTCACACAAGTTACTTCCATGCCGAATTGGGCACTATTCATCTCCCACACTGGGCACGGTAAGATTGCCTCTTGTTTGTTCATTCTCTGTTGATTGTCCAGAGTTTTCGACAAGATCAGACACATATGTATTAATGGGCATTAAAGAAGATATCTCCTTTGCTATTTTAGGGAAATGTAGCTCTGATTTTACTTCTGCTTCTTCTGAAATGAAATTTTCAGTCGTTCTGTTTTTAAGAACATATTTAGCACATGCTAGTTGACGATAATCATCCAAAGGCAATGTGCCAACTTCATTATATGTTCCCAGAGCCGATGCATGGTACGGAAGTGGTGGGGCTTACCAACTGGATTGCGCAGTTTTAGTTAAAAATAGTTCCTCTTGCACATTGATACTATGGACCATAACGAACATTTTCAGAAAGGGAAACACGATCACAGGACCCTGTATTAGGCGCAGTGATCGATAATAGATTTCAATCATTGTCGTTTTGACTCCATCGGTACACCATAGCCGTAGCTCCTGTGCCGGCTGTCAGCAGGGGCTAGAGAGAGATGACAGACACGCCCCCTATTCTGCAGGCAGATCCAGATGGCCTATGTATCAACATCTACCAGTGTAGTACCAACATGGACTGCTATGTTAAAAGTAGTGCCTTTCAGGCTTCTTTATATTAATCAATGTAGTGTTAATTATGATTGTGAAAATATGTTTTATGATAATAAAGAAATACTTAGCAAAATCGCTGTGCTTTTTGTGATTTAGTTATGTACATATATATTTTTAAGTATATATAATTTCTTTTTTTGCTTGTTTGTTTCTTTCTTTTAGTACTCCAATCAAGCAGTACTTTAGTTTTAAAAATGCTTAAGATTTCCATTGCCTCTGTAAAGATTAAAAGAGACTGCTTTCAGGAATACAGTACTAGTACATATTCCAGCTTTGCCATGGTGATACATTTTTTTGTTAACAAAGAAAAGTTATAAATTCACTTTTGTTGAGTTAATGATGGTAAATAAGGAAGTCACTGTCAACATTTTCCTTTTTGATATAAAGTTTTATGTTGTCTGACTGGGAGAAGAGCACTGTTCTCCCATCCCCTCCACCCCCCTTAAAAAATGTATGGTCGTCCATTGCTGTCTAATTCAAGTTCCATCTTTTTTGGTTCATGCAGCAGTTCTAACGACAACAATAGAAATGAGTAATGATAATGTTAATAACAGCAGCTACAACAACAATGATGATGATATGATCATTATGATGATTTACAGCATGCTTTACAGCATGTTTAAGAGCTTTGTCATGGAAAAGAGTGTGCACTACACAATCACACAATTTAAAACATTACACATAAACTCACAGAGACAACACACCTAGCACCAGCATATTCCCCACACACACACTAAAACACACACACACGCACACCCACACACGCACGCACCCATGCATGCACACACAGCACTTACACACACACACGCCCGCGTGCACACGCGCGCGCGCACACACATATACACACACCACGTACACGTGTACGCACGCACATCACACACGCACGCACACACAAACAAATTGCAATTCTGGTAATTGACTGCAAATAGAAGATACCAGTTAACTGTTTACAAATGAAGAAGATGAACTGGAATTTACGAACTGTTATATAAAAATAAACAAATGCCTTTTAGTAAAATATTGAAAGCCAGCCCAAATGTGTTTTTTTTGGGGAAACTGAATTTATCCCTTCTTGCAGGGGAAAAGATCATAAAAAAAAACAGAAAACCCCTTTTGTTTCCTTTTGATGAAAACTCAAAGACATAGTAGAAAATTTTTTTGAGCATGCATCTTGCCCCCCAAAAGGCATCACTTTAAAAGTTTTAAAAGTAGGGTTTTAGGTAGAAAACTGTTAAGGGGTATAAGTACCAACCATAGAGAAATGTGTATTGCAGCTGACACAATTGTCTTTATCAGCCACAGCCACATGTCAACCATATAATCAGTTCTTCTATGGAAGAAGGACTTCCCTTCTCTCGGTATGCAATCACTGAGGATGATGGTGAATCATTTATCTCTGGATGAGTGAATGGCTGAACTCACACCATCCCTTTGTTTCCACCTGAATACAACAAACCTTTACCTGTACCTGGCACTCAAAAGAGTATGCTGTTTCCAGCACTCGGAGATTATCAGCTGGGCATCAATCCTGATGTTCAAATTACAGTTACACCATGGCACATGCTTGGCTCAAATCAATTTTATCTTGCATCATGCAGTATACTATTCTGAAATGAGTCATAGTCTTTGAAAAGCAGCAGTGAATCATTATCAGCTACATACCCAGCATTTCTTCAGCCATTTTTGGGTAGCTTCTTCTTGTGACCAAGGAACACTCCACAGTCAAATATATTCAGCTGCCCTCTTTCTCAAACCTAGGAAACACTCATGCTTGGCCGCATTGACCAGTCATCGTTTGCCTTGGGGAAAGAGACCGAGTGGTGCTGGCCAGACATAATTGAAAAACACACGCACACACATTTTGTCATTATCATATGTGATGAGGCCTTCACATAGAAAATATTGAGAGCTTTTTACTTTTAATTTCCAGAGGACTGTTTTGATGTCTACATCTGGAGCATAGATATGGCAAGGTAGCAGCCATAGTTAGCATACTGGGCTACAGGTCTGACTTTCCAGTTATGTATTTTTCAGCCTGATCACATTACCTGGTGCTTGACAAAGTACACACTTGCTTGCCATGGGTCATACATTTGTGCTCTTCACAACCAAGATTTAGCAATGATGTATCCTAACTATTCCCCTCTCAGACATATGTTAAGAGGAAAAAGTGTGCATCAGGTATGCGAACACTACCATGCTCTAATGAAAGCTAAGAATAGTGCAATAGGTTTTATAAATACATTTTGTACTCTCAGGTGCAGGATTTTTGTGGACCAAAATATCCTGACATCCACGAATTAGAGGATTGCTCGATGTAGATACTTAATAGAACTATGACCATTACGAACAATGCTCCTGCTTTCTTACTGCATATTTTAGTTCGTTATGTGAAAAAAACCCTTATAAGAAGCTTTTTATTGGACAACAGTTATGGCCTGTGGGTTAAGAGGAAAAGCATTTACAAATATTCCAATGTACCATTTGTTATCAGCTACATTATGAGTGGTAGTTTGATTTTGAGTCTTTTTGCACACATACACACACACACATACATATATACATACATACACACACACATACATACATAAATTATACACACACACATATATATATGTGTGTATATATATATGTGTGTATATATATATGGTGTATATATAATGTGTGTATATATATATGTGTGTATATATATATATATATATATATATATATATATATATATATATATATATATATAATTATAATATATATGCATGCACACAGTGTACAACAAAACCCCAATACTGCACAATGGTGATGCACTCTCCCTCAGGCGGTAGCCTGGAGTTAATGTAAATGCTATGCCATGCAATGTAATCTGCAATGTAATGTGATATTATGGCATATATTTGTTTGGTAACTACACCAAAAAAAGCATGAATAATGAAGTTATATTCATGTTTAAAAGAAACAAACCCGAAAAAGAACTATGATACATGTTATGCAGAGAGCACCTGATTTATTGTTATAGGTCAAAAGAGTCCTAAACAGGTCAAACCTTACCTTATGTAGGAAGAATACAATTGTTGTCTTTTAACTTAAGCAATAATAACAGACACAATTACCTTTTTTGACATCCCAGCTGTTTTCTAAGATACACTGAAGAGATTTAAATTGAAATAAGAAAGTATGAGGAGGTAAGAGGGAAATGTGAGCCCTATTTCATACAAAAGACTTGACCTACTTAAGTTCTTCTCAATAAAATGGCTGTTTTTATTCACAAAAACTAGTTCAGACCATCTTGTGATCCAGAAACAATTGCTGTTATTTCATGGCTGAGCAAAAAGTGCTTGGAGATCAAAGACACCAACAAACAGATGAAAAAACTAAATTTTCACTGAATTTGACCTAATTTTAGCTGACCTACTTAACTGATGTCCAGCAACTACCTATAGTAACAGTTTATTATGTCAAATGGAAGGTCAGAATTGACACAATGCAGTTTTTAGATACTTTAGCACTAGATGTTTGCATGCAAACCTATCAAAATAGAGTACGACATAATGACCTAATTAAATGTAATGCCACGTCTCCCAGAGGTCACACCCATAGTGTTTCCCTTTCTTATATGATTTAGAAGGGGATTTAGGTATCCACATACCAAATTTCACACTTTTAACCTGAAATGCACAATAGGTGACATATTCTCCCCTTACCTGCCTGACTACAAGGGCAAGTCTGTATGCTTTGCAGTCTACACTTTGAAGCTTTTTTCAAAGACTTAGGAGCTCTGAAAAATATTTCTTGTCGGTATGATAATTTGCCAGGTCAGGTCAAAGACTCCCTTTGCTACTGGTAACCATGTAACCCAGTACCATCTGCCACATGTGGGGAGTAAACCCAATCAAAAAATCCGACCTGGAGAGGCATGGGCTCCGCCAGGTTTGATTTGCCCAAGGATACACCCATGACAAAGACAGCCAGAATTATACCCGATCGGTCGTCGCCCGGGTTACCAAGGACCGAGCCTTCTGTTGCTCATCAGCACAGAGGTCGAAAGTATGCTACTGATGTAAAACACAACAAAATCCGTGCGAAACAACACCATCATTGGCACATGGAATGTAGGACACTAAGAGCTGCATGCAAAGTGGAAGAACTGACACATGAGATGTCCAGATATCAATGGCACATCCTGGGCTCTGCGAATCAGGTGGAAAAACATGGGAGAAACAACGACCCAGGAAGACCACAAATTATACTACAGTGGAAAACAGGATAAACATGAAACACGGCGTGGGGTTTCTCGTTCACAAAGACACCGTGAACACCGTCATGAGCTGTCAGCCTGTGTCCAACAGACTTATTACCATCCGCCTGAGGCAACCCCTTTAACATAACTGTAGTAAGGCATACGCCCCTACATCAGACTGCACAGATGAAGCCATAGAAGAATTTTATGACCAGCTACAAGAGGTTCTGAATCAAACTCCCAAAAAGACATCCTCGTTGTGCAAGGTGACTGGAACGCCAAGGTAGAGAAGATGCATGGAAAGATTGGGAGGGCGTTTGTGGCCCCATTGTAATAACCAATCAAATGAAAGAGGCTTGAGACTCCTGGAGTTTGCCAGTAACAACCACCTCCAGCTAGTGAATACACTTGGCCCACACAAGAAATCCAGAAAATGGACATGACATAGCCCAAATGGAGAACCACCACAACCAAATAGATTACATCATGGTGAAAAGACGGTTTCAGTCTAGCGTTAAAACATCGCAAAGACACAATTTTCCAGAGCAGAATAGGGGGACGGATTTTGTGTGATAATTTTCCCGACTACGTCTAAAGAAAATCCACAAGGGGAACAACAAGGATCAATTTGACCTCAAAAGCTGAAGGGAAACCCGGGGATTAAATTTTTAAAGCAAGGATGGTTGAAAATTGCAGCACTCACGTGTAGACTCGACATAGAACACGCGAAAGTTTCAATACGCATGACTGAAACAGAAAAGCGAGCTTTTTGGGCAAAAACCGACCATCAAAAAACCATGGGTCCACTAACACCCTACAACTATGCGACAAGCGGGAGTTAAAAGAAAAAGAAAAATGAAAAAAAAGAAAGAGCAGAAAAATATGGGCATAAACAAAGAATCGGGAACCCATGAGGGAGGCAAAAAGGAAATGGACGGTGAACGGGCCAAGACTTGAAGGAACATCAAGAAAAACAAAAGCAAAAAGCAAACAGCGGTGAAAGACCTGTAGCAAAAAACGGGGAAAAGGTTTAACAATCCCAAAACAAAATGGGGAATGTCTCACTGACCACCGGATTTCTAACGATGGACAAAAAAAGCTCCCCTGTATAAAATAGAACCGCAGGGGAACCAAAGTCTTTTAAGTACCCGCAAGCAAAAACACAGACAGTACCCAAACCTCCAGAAGAAGTGGAAACAGCATCAACGCTGAAAAAAGGGAAAATCACAGGGGGTGACACATTCCAGCTGAGTTGTTCAAAACGGAGGGGGAAACCATGCCGCCCTACTAAACTGCAACAAGATCTGGCAACAGGAAAAAAGGCCAACACCAGGCCCCGTCATCTCATCACCCTCCCCCAAAAAAAAACACAACAATGCATAATTCCGCACAATCCCTCATATGCCACCCAACAAGGGCATGCTGGATAATATTTAATAGACTGAAGCCACAAGCAGAGACCATCATTGCTGAGGAACAAGCAGGTTTCAGAGCAGGGCGCAGCACAACAGAACAGATATTCAACCTCAGAATACTATGTGAGCGGTACCTTCAACATCAACAAGACCTTTACCACGTATTTATCGATTTTAACAAGGCATTTGACAGGGTGTGGCATGCAGCTTTGTTGGCAACCATGAATTTGTACAGCATCAATGCAAACCTGATCAGAGTCATCAAACAGCTGTACAGCGAGGCCACCAGTGCAGTGTACTACAACAACAACATTGGAGAATGGTTTCGGACAACAGTTGGAGTAAGGCAGGGCTGTCTACTCTCACCCACTCTTTTCAACATCTTCCTTGAGAGAATCATGGCTGATGCACTGGAACATCATGAAGGATCAGTCAGCATTGGTGGCAGAACGATCACAAACCTCCGCTTCGCAGATGACATTGATGGAATAGCAGGATCAGAAAAAGAGCTTGCCAGCCTAACAGAACACTTGATAAGGCCTCCAAAACATACGGCATGGAAATCAGTGCAGAGAAGACCAAACTGATGACTAATAACACCAACGGCATTAGCACTGATATCAGGGTTAATGACCAGAAGCTGGAAACAGTTCAAAGCTTCAAGTACCTGGGAGCCATTGTATCAGACCAGGGATCCAAGCCAGAAGTAGTATGCAGGACTGCACAGACAATAACAGCTTTGTCAAAACTAAACACCATCTGGAGAGATAAAAATATTCACTTATCTCCAAGATCAGACTAATGCCTCCCTTGTCATATCCATATTTCTGCATGCCTGTGAATCATGGACCCTGACTGCAGATTTGGAGAGAAGAGTACAGGCGGTGGAGATGAGATGCTTTCGGAGACTCCTTGGCATCTCCTACAAAGACCACATAAGCAACGAAAGCGTGCATAACAGAATCCAGCAAACCATTAGACCCTATGAGAACCTTCTAACGATCGTGAAAAAACGTAAACTTAAATGGTATGGGCATGTCACAAGATCCAAAGGACTTGCAAAGACAGTTTTACAAGGCACTGTCCAAGGAGGAAGAAGAAGAGGCAGACCAAGGAAGAGCTGGGAGGATAACATCAGCGAATGGACAGGCCTAGAACTCAACAAAACCCTGAGAAAGGCAGAACAGAGAGAGGAATGGAGGGAATTGGTTGTTGAGTCTTTGAGGGTGCCCCCACGGTCGTCAGACTACGGGACAGATAGATAGAGATGATAATTTGAACAAATAAGGGATGTAGCTAAATATTTTAGATTTAATAATGTGTCTTGTCCCCAGAACTGTTTACTAATTATCTTCAGCAAGTTTATGCCCTTTCTTGCTTTCCTTAATATGTGTTCAATATGTGCATTCCAAAGTTAGCTTAGAAGTTAGAATAACACCTAAGAACTTTATCATATCTTTGTATTCAATTATTTCTGTCCCAATCCTAAACTTTGGCAGCTCCTCTGGATTACTGCCATTATTAAAAAGCACATGAGTTTTTTTCTGTGGATAAAGTAAACACATTTTTCAGCATATACTTATCAATGTTGTCAAGCTGATTTTGATATATCCTTTTAATATGATTTAACATTCTTTTTGCTTTTGTGTGTATTTGTTTATTGATTTACTTATTTGTTTATGCATCAGATTGTGTATCTTTAAATTGATTTTTCTGTCGATTTTGTTTTTGTTTTGTTTAATTTTCATTCAACACTTTGTGATTAAGATGCACGCGCAGTTACATCAATTCACACCTCATCTCTCTCTCTCTCTCTCTTTGTATATATCTATATATATATAATATATATATATATTATAATATATATATATATATATATATTGGTGTGTGTGTGTGTGTGTGTACACACACACACACACACACACACACACACACACACACACACACACACACACACACACACACACACAACTTCACCAGCTTAACTAAAAGCATGCTACAATTGTTTTAATATTTAGTATTCCATGTGCTTCTGCGTATGTTATTTATCATATACAAATGTCTAATGTTCGTGAGCAAGACATACTTTCAAAAAGTTTTCTCACTACTTAGAATCTTCTTAGGTTCTAAAGAGCATAAGATTTTTCTTCTTCTTCTTTCTTTCATCTGCCGCTGGTGCCTTTCGGCCTCGCGGGGAGACACAGACGTCTGTCTGCAGCTAGGCGGGAGGCTTGATGTAGTGACAGGTCATGAGCTCGCAGGGTGTCAGCCACGGAGTCGCTCCATCGTCTCCTTGGTCTACCTCTGGCTTTCCAGCCATTGTATTTGGTGGTGTATGCCCGAAGGACTGGTTGGTTGGGCGGCATTCTAGTGAGGTGACCAAACCACCTGATCCTTTGTTGTTCGATATGGTGGAGAATTAGTGTTAGTCCGACCATGTCTCTGATCACCTCATTCTTGATCTTGTCGCGTCTGGTCTTGTTGACAGCTTTTCTCAGGCAGTGCATTTCACATGTGACCAATTTTCTCTCTAAGGCTTTTGTTAGGGCCCATGTCTGACACTGGTATGTGAGTGTTGGAACGAAGATGGCGTTGATGAGTTTTGCCTTGGTGCTCATTGGGGATGCTGGGATGTTTTAGAAGGGGGGCGAGTTGGTAACTGACTGCGTTCGCTTTCTGGCATCTTGTTTCTATCTCTCGGTCCAATGTTCCATCTTCAGTGAAGAGGCTGCCAAGGTATTTAAATTCTTTGGTCTGTTTCAGCTGGGTGCCGTTGATGTTGATGTCCAGCTTTCCTGGATTTCTGCTGACAGACATTTTTCTATCTATCTTTTAGTTACCATGTGTTTACCTGTGGCCTATGTGGCCAGCAAGGTTATTAACATAATGATTGGATTGGATAATTATGTACCTACCGTAGATGTACTAGTTTTTTCTGTACGTCTTACCAACTGGCTGAGAAAGACAATGACAATGACAAATTCTTTTATTTCGAGGATAATGAATATGCACCCATGTGCTTTTTTTACATCTAGTCCCCGCCCTTAGGGATATATATGATAATAAAATATAATAAAGCCCATAGCAATACACTTAAACAGTATACGGAAAAAATATCTACACAAAATCCCCACAAAAATCACCGAAGAGAGAGAAAAATACAGTAGCAACAAGTCAGAAAGAAGCAAAACAGAAAACACAGAAACAACCGAAAAAATAGCAAAGAAACCAAGAGCAAAACAAAAGCAGGCAACAACAACAAGGGGAGAGGGGACAACCGAATAGTCCCCCCTTAACCCCCCAAAAAAACACCAACACACCAACAACACACAAACAAACAAACAAAAAACCAACCCCCAAAAACCACAAAAAACAAACCCAAACCAAAACAGAGCCAAACAAAGCAAAACCTCCATAATACCAAGGAGAACAAAACCACGTAAATAGTATCATTTTGGCTAACAGAAAGAAACGTCAAAAATTCTTTGTGCTTTTATGGGAAGCAACAGCAATAGTAAACTACGTGAAACAAATATTGTATAAGCAATTTGCATCCCCATGCACACGTACACACACACACACAACACACACACACACACACACACACACACCACACACACACACACACGTGCCCACACACACGCGCGCGCGCGCACGCACTCACACCATGCATCAATGCCAACATCAAGTCTGTATAAATATTATGTATAGTCATAGAAAAGGACATCTGCACTGTGGAATTAGCTATACATAATTGGTACGCTCAAGACAAGATGTCAAAAAAAAACATTCACTAAATCTCAAATACAGTCAACTTACGCAATAAAACTAAAATATTAAATCTGAATAAAGCATTCAACGGGATACTAATTGTAAACACGACAATAAAATCTATAAGCAAACAATAAAAGGAGAGGACGAGAGAGAGAGGGAAAGACAATGACAATGACAATGACAAATTCTTTTATTTCGAGGATAATGAATAAGCACTCATGTGCTTTTTTACATCCAGTCCCCGCCCGTAGGGATACATCTTAATAATAACCCAACACTTATACAGTCCAAGAGAGAGAGAGAGAGAGAGAAGAGAGAGAGAGAGAGAGAGAGAGAGAGAGAGAGATGAGAGAGAGAGAGCACAGTACATTTTGAATCCATATGATATTTGCATATAGTTTTCAATTCATCAACACTATTACCATTAGCACTCACTGTGATTTTTAAAAAACAACTTTCAATGACTTAGCCCAATTTGGCCGTTTCTCGTTTAATTTGCAAAACACACAAAACACACGCGCGCGAGCACGTGGGCGTGCATGCGCATATTATGGTTATTATAATAAAGACCTATCATGGCATCGTTTTTGTTGTGATTATATTTATATCCAAACGAAGACTTCCCATTGAAAAACTGTGGCATCGTTTAAAAACAACAACAAACCCAACAAAACAATTTCAGAAACGACATAGCGTAACAAAATGACATAGCGACGCCAGGATTTGCAAAAAGTGCTTTAAGAAAAACTATGTCCCTTGTAATAGGCCTACGTCATCAGATTACGTGCACGCTTTACAATTTTTTTTTAGCCTTAGATAGGCCTAAGCCCTAGGCTACGAAGAAGAGCACCACCAGCGCAAGAATCAGACGAATTTTTCCTCAAAACGCAACCTAATTCTCATGGATTTATTTGGTGATTTGCCAGATCATTCAGACAATCAGCAGAAAGTTACAACACGTTCGTATCATTGTATATTATTATAACATTTATTAAGCTACTCACTGAAGAGAAAAAGTGAGTGCGAAAATGTATGGTACTCTGCAAAATATGGTCGCACATGTGTGAATGATTTGAATGCAAGCACTTTGATTTGTTTTTGCCACAATATATAGCGCTATGTAAATTTCGTTATTTTATTATAATCATTATTAAGAATTACGTTATTTTCAGTATTACATTTCCAACTGGCAACTTTCCTGCCTGTTGACGTTGAAAAGTTCTTGACTTTCGATTCATGGGGGGGGGGGGGGGGGGGGGGGGGGGGGGGGGGGTGGGGGGGGGGGGGGGGGGAATGCTTTTTTCCAAGCGACAGTGGTCTTCATTCAGATTTTAGGCCTGTAATGCCTGCAGAATACATATTTATGCCACGACATCACCTGTTGATGAAACTAGCCTGATGTTTCACACAAGATATCAAATGTTGAACAGCATGACACTTGACAGTATGACTGACTATAACAGTATGACAATTAGTGTAATGTCTAATGCCCTAATGGCAAAGTAATGGTCTCTCATAGAATCATAGTATACTCCAGTTGGTAATAGACCTTTTTCAACTAACTCAGAAACTATGTAGACAAGCATTTTGTTAGACTTATAGTTTTAAAAGGTGACCCAACAGAATGAAAGAACACATTTTTAAAAGAAATAAAGGTGAAAAATTACTGCCACTGTACAGTGTATGGTTTCAAGCAGCGTTACCCCCCCCCCCCCCCCCCCCCCCCCACCCCATCCTTTTATTATTTCCTCCCATTGTTCACACACAAAAATGTTTTATTCTATTGTAACTTGTTCACTAGTTTCCTATCAAGTGGAATGAATGGCTTAATATTTCTTAGAGCCTGAGGCATGTAAACTCATGACACAGGTGGGAGTCATTATTGAACATTCATATTTTTAAGGGATTTTCTCCCCAGTGTTTAAAAAAATTTTTTTTTTTAACTTTTTAAATTTTCGTTTTGCATTTACAAAGAATTACAGACAAAATGTTTATTTAAAAAATAAATAAATAAACTTAAAGAAGGTACAAATACAATTCTTTTTCATAAGCAAGTGATACCAACTGCTTTTCAAGTACTTAATTAACCAAAGCACACACACACACACACACACACACACAGGCACACACACACACACGCGTTTTTCATGCCATCGTGAGAAAAACAATATTTGTACGCCTCTGTCAATTCTATAAATCTATACAATTGCACTCTTTCATCCATGAGGAAGATCACAATGTGCCAGTGTCAGTGTAATTACCCAGTGTATGACAGCATGGCCTTGGAGAGAAAAAACAATGCATGCACAATTCCATCTTTTCTGTTATCACATGGTTGCTATTCAGCAAAAGCATATGGTCAGACACATGTCTCAGTTATATAAATCTAATCTGTTCAGTTAAGCAATGGTCTATAGTGACTCCATTCAAAAGTGAACTTACTCAGGTTGTTTGCAATTGTTGCGTTATATTTTTCGATTTGAAACCTGTATTTCAACTGTTTAAGAAAAACTTTCCATACTGGTACATGATTTTCAATTCTGCATCTGTAAATATACCATTTGGCAAGAAGGATAATGAAATCAAAAATAGCATCAGTTTTCATGCAATCATCCACTTCAAAAAGTACAATCTTACGTGAAATTTTCACATTCGATGCGTATTCACAATGGTCATTGATACTTTTTCTAAATTTGTCCAAATAATTCTTGCTTGGTTGCAGTCCCAAAAAGAATGTTCGATTGAATCTTTTGTGATATTACACAGGGGACAACTTGTTGTATTTGTTACACCCATTGCGCACAGAACAACATTAGTAACCACAATTCTGTGGACAAATTTTATCTGTAACCATTGTAATTTGATGTCTTTGATCTTGTGCAATTTTTTAAATACCATTTTCCAGTTGATTTCTTCATTAAGTTTCTGTGTCCATTTTTTACAGCATTTGGGTTCTGTCTTGTTTGACATCAATTTTTCATAGTACAGTTTTGAGCCCCGGTGCACACTACCTATTGTCTGTATTGCTTTCGTTGTGTCTGTACAACAATTTACATTGTCACCTATTTTGACTCCTGCCTTTTTTGCAAAGTGTTTTATCGATGAGATTAGCCCATTGAAAGTTACAAAGTCAATACAGTTATCATTTGCTTTAGAAAAAATTTCATAGTTAAAAAACTCACCATTTTTCTTGACAAGATGTTTTATTAGATATATCCCCTTTTCTGCTAAAATATTTGTATCAACAACTTTATTTCCTATAGTAATGTTTTACTTATACAAAATAGGTTTTGCAAGAAATTCATTTTCATTTTGCTGAGTGATGCAAGTACAGAAAAATCTATAAGCTCTAAAAACATGGGTCCAAAGGATTAACCTTCACATGCTTGTGTGTTATTGATGGACCATAGCAGTCTAGAGTCTTAAGAAATGGGTATTGTATTTCTGCAATACTGACCCACTTGTGATCAGATTTTCTAACTTTTCTTACCCATGAAAGCTTCAAAGCATATATATAATTCCGTATATCAGGTATATTTAGTCCACCTTGTTTGATGGTCTTAACTGCTGTCTGTCTTCCTATCTTGTCTTGCTTATTGTTTTAAACAAATTGAAAACAAAGTTTCTGTAACTGTTTCAAGAAATGATCGGATGGGTCTGGTAGTAATATCCACAGATGTATAAGCTTTGAAAGAATAAGAGACTTTAGTACAGCTACTCTACCTAATGGAGTAATAGTTCTTTGTGACCATATTTTGAAAAGCAGCTTAACCTCTGAAAATTTATTATTGTAATTTATCATTTCACAGTCTTTTAGTGTCTGGGTAAACCAGACACCTAATATCTTAAATCTGGAGGGGTTCCAAATCATTTCTAAATGGGGGCAAAATATTTTGCTGGAATTTATCTTACTTCCTAACCATATGATCTGGGTTTTTTCCTTATTCATGTGTAGTCCTGAAACTCTACCAAATCGTTCGATTATGTGTATACAACGTTCAAATGAGGTCTCATCTCCTGCATTTAAGAGCTGGGTGTCATCAGCATATTGAGAAATTTTGTGCTCTTCTTTTCCAATAATAATTCCTTTTATTACTTTGTCCTCCTTTATCATTAAGGCCAAAATCTCTGCACAAACAATAAACAAATAGGGTGAAATCGGATCTCCCTGCCTGTATCCCCTTTCAACTTTAAACCATCGGATAGAGTTACCATTTACGAGAACAGTTGATTTGATATTTTTTATAGAATGTTTCAACCCAGTGCATTAAACTATTTCCAAACCCAAACGCTTTTAACACTTTAAACATAAAATTCCAGTTAAGAGAGTCGAAAGCTTTTTCAAAATCGATACTAATGAGTAGCCCTGGTTGATTTTTTATATTCAAATAATTGATCAAATCATAAATTAACCTTATATTGTCACCAATGTACCTGTTGCTCATAAAGCCTGTTTGGTCCTCACTGACTAATATTGGAAGTACCCTTTTGATTCTATTGGCTATACAGGATGACCCTATCTTATAGACTGCATTTAAGAGAGTAATGGGACGCCAATTTTTTTATATATTCTTTAGGTTTGTCTCCTTTAGGGAGACAAGTAATCAGTCCCTCTTTTTGTGTGGTTGATAATTCACCATATTTGTAGCTTTTATTTAATGATCTAACAATAAATTGTCCTATTTGTTTCCAGAAAAATTTAAAGAAATCGACTGTGAATCCATCGGTGCCAGGATTTTTCCCGTTTTTCATGTTTTTTAAAGCTAGACTTGCTTCCTCAAGTGTAATGTTACCGTTTAATGACTCACTTTCTTCCTTTGACAGTTTGGGTATTGCTCTTACTAAGTTATCAATTTCACATTCTTCCGTATTTCTTTTTTTATATAAGTTTTCATAAAACGCACTTACTTCTTTTTCAATATCTGCCTGGCTTTCCACAGTACTGCCCTCTTTAGTGACTAACTTTGTCATTTGTTTACTTACAAAATTCCTTTTCTCTAAGTTACAGAAATACTTTGAAATCTTTTCCCCATCTGCTATCCATCGTGCTTTAGATCTTAGCAATACTCCTTCCATTCTTTTAGTTCGTATTGTCTCGAGCTTCTTATTTTTCTCCTTTATCTGTAAAACTATGTTTTCAGTTTTATTTTCGATCTTTTCCAGAGTATGTATATCTTTTACAAGTGCATTTTCATTTTCCTGCATCTTTCTTTATTTCATAGTTGCGTAACTTATAGTTTTGGTTCGTATCTTCATTAGTAGGAAGTCTAGAAAGAGTTTATCTGAAATTTTAAATTCTAATTCTGATTTAGGTACATCTTCCAAGTTAACTCCATCATATTTATCCTGTACATATTCCTTGGTTATATTTGAAATTTCTGAATGAATTTCTTCTACAAAGTTTTTATCTCTAAGCAAGGAAGAGTTAAATTTCCAAAAATTCTTACCTTTTTGATTTTTGCCAAATTTTAAGGTTAATGTTACCATTGAGTGGTCAGAACGGTATCCAGGCAGGATATCCGTATTGTCATAATACCAGTACAAAGAGTCTGAAAGCAAAAAGAAATCTAATCTACTCTGTTTAAGTTGTGTTGGTTTTCGCCATGTATATTGCCTTCTCTCTGGATTATTTTCTCTCCAAATGTCTGCTAAACCAAGCTCTTCAGTTACTCTTTCTAACGCCTCTCTAGCTCTAGGATTATTGATGTGTGTGTATTGATAACAATCTAGGTGTGGGTCTAATGCAATGGTCCAATCCCCTACAGCAATAATGTTGTTTGTTTTGTATTTCTCGATTGTATCTTTTAGTGAATGGTAAAAGTCAGGATCGTCTTTATTTGGTCCATATACGTTGACAAGGAGCATGTCCCTTTCCATTGTTGAAAAATGTAAAATTATAAAGTTCCCGTTTTGATCTGTAGTACTGCTATGTATTTTAAACTCAAAACTATTTGCAAAAAGAATGGCTACCCCTCTTGAATTCGTCTTATTTGATGCGAAAACACATTTATACCCCCATTCTGAGTTCACATATTTCTCTAGTTTTTTGTCAAAATGGGTGTCTTGAAGACAATATATTGAGTATTTTTTCTGTTTAAGATAATGAAATACATCTCTTCTTTTATGCATATCCCCCAGATCTTGGCAATTTAATGAAGCAATTGTAATTTTATCCATTATTTGCTGAGTTAGTATATATCATGAAAAGAAACATGACTGGCCAAACCGACTGTAACCACGCTACTAGAATACTTTCCAAGAGGCACACAGGATAGTGAAGCAAAATACCATGTAAGGTAGAAGGTACACCTTTTGAAGTTAAAAACATAGCATGACATGCTGCAAATCATACTTCACTCTGAAGAAGAAGAATATAAAGAAAGAAAAGAATAACCAGAATCTGAAAAACACCCAGAAAAAATATAAGAAAACTTTTTGTTATTTAACTAACGCAGGTGAGCCCTGGCACTCAAAATCAGTATTCACAACACTGGTCTATGTCCCTAATTAGGGGGCTTAAGTCTAACCAACCATATTGACCCCACGTGGCTGTCTTCCACTTTATAACACTTGGTAGCCACACAAGCTAGAGTTGTTAGGAGACACAATTTTAAAAAATGCATTGTTTAGTCAAAACAGATAAGCTTTTAATGCTCAGAAATCTAGATCATTAGTGATGGGGTTTACATCTCAGCCGACCAAAAGGGCCACAATGAGACTGACCCACAAAATCGGAGCAAGTCAAATCTATTACGAAAATTCTCTGCCCAGCCTTGGTTTGCAATGCAATAATTCAAAAAACTCATGTAGCAGGTATACCCAAAGGACAACCAAACTACAAAAAGAAAAAAACCCCAGCAACAAATGGTAATCAATCCCTTCAATAAAAAGGTCTAGAAAACCAAACCACGAGCAACTCCGACACATACCCACTTTAGATAAACTTGTATCACAGCACACACAAAAAAGTAAATGGCACCTGTGAGTGTAATGCACCAAAGTAAATACGCAAGCAAACAAAAACATTCGCAGTAGAAACATATCATGGAAAAAATATTTACACAGCCTTGCAATTTATGCCTGTATAGACATTCTCAATGGCAGGGTGCCGAAACTGCAAATCCACAGTTTCTCGAAAGGGGGGAGGGGGGGGGGGGGGCGGAAGCACACACAGGATGGGGAAAAAAATCCCAAACAAAAAGCGAAAAACCCCACAGCCCCTCCACACCGGCACACACACAAGAGAAGGGGAGGGGGGCCAGCAAGGAGACCAGGGACAGGAGGTGGTCACCAGCACCCAGTGACGGGGAGATGGGGCTCCTAGTATACCCATGGATCTTCCGGCATCATTACAAAGCATCTCGAGCAGGAATGCCAAAGTCATGCCATCTCTCAGGTGTAATGATTCGTTTACTACTACCACAACAACTGCAACTACTATTACCACCACTACTACTGCTAGTGTTACCTCCCCCATCCCTTCTGTTTCCTCTACCATTACAACAAACCCCACTATTGCTACCATAACATATGACTACAGCTGCTGCCACTGACAATAAATACCAATATTGCAGACCAAACTTTCAATGCCAAGTACCAAGAAAGCAATTTTCTTATAATTATTATACCCTCTTAGCAGCCCTTGAAGTACATACACCTTCTTTGAGAGGGAGAGAGAGAGAGAGAGAGAGATGAGGAGAGAGAGAAAGAGAGAGAGTGAAGAGAGAACAGGGCAGAGAGAGAAGAGACTGTCAAGAAAAATGTATCACAGTAACACAATGTATCAGTACCCGTGACAAACCGAACCCCTGTGTGCTCTTGCCTATTGCACATCGTAATTAGGATTTCTCCACATGAGGAAACAATCCGCCACCTCGTTACAGAATGCAAACAATGAATGAGCTGCTTCCACACGAAAAACGCCACTGCAAGTATACCGTTCTCCACACATACTGCTTGGAAATCCTAAAGAGCCGGTAATCGGCTACATTCCCAACACTCACAGGCGCGCGTGCACAACACACACACACACCCCGCGCATACACGTGCTACAACGACATACCCTATAAATCCTACTGATCTGGGGGATGGGCACACAACTCTCATGCCTGCACTTGCAGGGTTTACAAACCAATGCCTCTTCTGTGATGAACATCACTCCCCTCCCCAAATAACAAACAACAAAACAAAACCCACAAACAAAACATCCTTATGAGTCATCTACTCTGAGCTGCATGCACGCCCAATGTTGCCAGTTCACGAATAAATACCCACTACTCACCCCCCCACTACTACAATACTACTATCATCCACAGGATGTTTTTACCAAAAAAAAAAAGTATGAGTCTCAGTCATTACACAGCAACAATCAATGACACCCAATCCAAAAATCAGTTGACAGAAAACAAACAAAACCACAAACCAAACACCCCCCTACCCCCCAAATCAAGAACATGCGAAGTGATCCTTTAATCATCCTGATATGACATCGGTTGCCAAGTAACGCAATAAAAAAAACAACTATCACTACTACTACTCACTCACTCCTCACTCCTACTATACACTACAACAAACTCACTGTAACACACACACAAGACTACTCTCAGCCGACACTGGATGCAACAACAACAAAACCTCACGAGTGCCCATAAATCCATTAACCCAGAAACAAAATAAACAGCAATAATGATAACGATAATGAAACAACAGTAACACATTTCCCATACGCCCACATACCACTTACTCCAAACTAAAGTACGACAGAAACTCACTGTGATTTAACTGTCAATGTAAGATCGTCCTACAGTCATAATAAAGAAGTAGATAGTGGAAAAAAATAATTTCGGAGCAAGTAGATGAGAGGAGAGCAGCAGAGAGAGAGAGAGGCTAGAGAGAGAAGAGAGAGAGAGAGAGACGAGGAGGAAGTCTTGTTGTGGCTCTGCTGTGTGTTCCACCACCACCCCGCCCCCCGCCCCGATTCTGTGCTCTGTGAGCGCGTTAATCCGAATCTTCCTACATTTGTCATATGTCAATTTTTTGAAATGAGCTTCCCGTTGTAGCGAAGTTGCCGAAATGTAACAGCCAGCACACCTTGTGCTGCTCTGAATTGTATCCTTTTTTCGTATTTGAAGGCTGGCAGACCGTCTTTTGTTCTTTTCCGTCTGCCTCTTGTTACACACACTACACGAACTCTCATTCGAAACGCGCCTTGAGCGCAATAATTTATTCTTAATCACTAATTGCACGGGATTTTTCTGCCGTGAAATTCGCTGCTCTCACCGGAGAGCGCGTTTGCCACAAGAGCACGCCACCACTTCTCTTTCCTCTGCTATTCCATTTTTTCCCTACAAGTGGCTTTTCTACAGACTTTCAGGGACAACGTCGTGCCGTGGGTTCTTTTACGTACCTAATAAGTAGTGTCACACGTGACTTCGTTTTCGTCTCATCTCGAAAGACTAACACACCACACCACTACTCGATGAGACTATGATGGAAAGTGTCGGGCCAAACGGGATTGAACCACCGCACACTTCGAGCCGGACTTTCGCTTCTAGGCAGGCGCGTACCTTGACCACCCAAACCGCGACACATCCCCTTTTTCTCTAGTCACACACACAATCACACACACCTCATGGACTATAAACTGACACCTGTTCGAACGCATGCAGAACACTTGCGCACACTAATCTGTTCCGCTTTTCCGAAGAGTAGGCCATTATGTGCCGGTGGAAACAGATGACAAAATTGACAAAACCGCATACACACGGGGACTTGATGTAAAAAAGCACATGAGTGCTTATTCCATTATCCTCGATATAAAAGAATAAATAAATACAAAAAAATAAACACATATACACACACATGTGGGCGCGCGAACGCATGCACGCGCACTAGCTCGCACACACATACCCACACATGCACGCACACGCGCGCGCATACACATACACACACGCGCGCGCGCACTCTCTGTCTCTCTCTCGATGTCAGACACCTTTAGAAAGTCCAGCATTTTGGTTTTCCCATTGCTTTGAGCACACACACGTTAAAATCACACGCACGCGCGCGCCCAAACGCGCACACAACACAACACACTACACAATAGGATCACAACTTTCAGCTAGTTAATTTCTATTCAGTAAAGTTTTACAGAGTAGTGAAGTTACCTTTGAAAAGCATCAGACGTTGAGATCACCAACACCTCGTTTTTTGATCTACTTTGATGCTTTACTTCTTGTGTGTACTCTGACACATGCCTTACTTTGATACCTGCCTTGTTTTCTCCTAATCCGGCTTTTTAAAATGTTGTGTTATTTTGCTTTGCTTTGTTTTGTTTTCTTTCTTTCTTTCTGTGTATGCTTTTGTCTTTTATTCATTTCTTGTTTTCGTTTTCGTTTCTTTTGGGCCACTTTTTCTGTTTATTTCTTTTCTTGTGTATTCCCCATTCCTTTTCTATGTTTTCTAGTTATCCTTGTCAGTTTGGCTTTTGTTTCAATTTTGTTTGTTTATATTCTCTCTGTGGCACTTGGATTTTCCTTTATCTTCTCTTTTGTTTGCTTTTATTTGCTTTTGTCTCCCATTTTCCTTACGGTTGTTGTTATTTCTGTTCTGAGCTCATCTCCTTTCTTATTTTCCTCATTTTTCTGATCTTGCCCTGCATTCTCTGACTTTTTGTTCCAATATTGTCATGTGGAGCGGGATAGCTCAGTGGTCAGAGCACTCGCTTTCCCCCAGCCAAGGTTAAGCAGGTAACGGAGCATCGAGCGTGGTTACCCCTTGGATGGGTGACCGTTTGAGCGCCCTGGCTTCATCATAGTCTCCCAGTTCATACACTTTCTGGTAAAGGGTTACCTGCTCATGTATAAGGGTCAGAGGTAAAGCAGCGGGAGATTGAGGCCTCTCGGGCGACGCCCTCAATATGCTGGCCCTGGATGATGGTGAGGTCTCTGACAAGCTCTCGCCCCCATCGACCTTAATAGGTTACCTGGCAGGTACCTTACCTTTCATTGATATGAGACAAAAACACTTTTCTGGCTCCTAAAGGCAGAGCCTGCTTATCATGATAGAAACGTCTCATGATCTGCTAAATGCAGCTGCTGAACTTCCTTCCCCCACCCAACATCAACAAAGATGTGCACACGTGCACATGCTCATGCAAGTATAGATACTGAGTCACAAACATTCACACAGACACAACACAAATTGCGGCCAGCGCCAGCGCGCGCACACACACCAACCACATCATGAAACAAACATTTTAGTCATCCTTGCCATCAACATGATAAACGCACATAGCCTTTATCTGTGTGGAAACATGCAGTCAGGTATGAACTGCTGATGTGTTTACCGTGCTTCAAGGAGAGAATGAGTAGGTGGCTTGCTGCAGAAATGAAAGCCTGTAGGTTCACGTGAGTACGCTGTATGTCACTAATCTATAGAAGAAAAAAAGGATTTGTGTCATGTGCGCAATTGTTGAATTGCGCACATGTGTGGATGTTGGGGTCATGTGCATATTTGTTTTTTGTGAAAAGTAGCCAAGCTTATTATTATTATTCCAAGTATATTTTTTCTAAGTGAAGGTTGGGGCCTTTTCCCTAATTATGTAGTAGGGTCGCAGATGTGATTTAGCTCACTAGATAGGGTGGCCCATATCCTCTCGGTGGTTATTAGCTAGAAGAAATGAATAGTTCTCACCAAAGTTAACATTGTAAAGTCAAAACAAAACTTCATCACTTTTGCCTTTACCCCGGGCAGGTCTGGGACCTCAGAACTACACTTTCCCATTCAGCTAAGTTGTTCGGATGGAGAGGTAATAAGTTATAATTTTGTACTGAAACAGGAACTTGTCAAGTTAGACTTATGATGCAAACTAAAGAAAGAATAAGAAGTGAAAAAGAAAGTAAAGAAAACCAAACGAAAAATAAATAAAATGAAGAGGTAAAAGAAGGTTAAAAACTATGGATGGAAATAAGAGATGATTGTGAAGGGAAGTGTAACTAACAAAACGATACGGTGACCTACAAGGAAGGGACACTCATCAAAAATACTGGGTGAGTACCAAAACGGAATATAAAATTAATTTAATTATTTAACTTACATAGTCCTGTAGTCTTTTCACAGGATTACAGGCAATTTCACTTTGATATAAATACGTTAACGTAAATAAACTTCGACGCCGAAGTAACTTGGAGAATCTTGAATCCTCTACAGTGGCAGAGGATGAGCCATTCAGAAAGTAGAAAGAATTGCGTAACTATGAACAGTTTTATTTGTGAATGAGTGTTGTGGTGGTTTGCCTCAAAGGGATACAGGAGGCTGTTGTATATCAACTTGAGACAGATTCCTTCACTATCTTCTGACTGGATTATTGAACAATGGTGAATTTATCCACCCATCCTTGTGTATATGATATTGTTATGATAAAATGAATTGCGCTTTTACCCATGAAATAAATCGGACATATATATAGTAAACAAGTCTTTTGTAGAGGGAGAGAGAACTTAACATTGTGTGGCCTCTGGTTGAGTGGAGAGATAGCGTGCGTGTGCTGGAGGTTGCTGCAGGTATATGTGGAAAAATGTGTATGACTGGTAGCATGACAATTTGACTCTCTATGATGTCTATTCATGAACTAAATAAAGGCAGGTAGAAAAAGAGAACAAAACCAAGGTGCCACAGAAGAATGATGTGTTCATGACAGTAACATGTACGATCAACGGGAGATAACAATGTGACAAGAAATAATGAATGACCTCCTGGAGCTGACCCAATTATAAAAGTTATAAACGAAATAGACTGCCACTTTTTTTTTAAACAGTATGTTGCCTTGATGCTGTTAACACATTTATAGCCAGGAAGATGAATAACTTTCCAGCTTATCAAATTCCTCTGAGGCAGGAAACCAAACACATAATGTTTGTTGTTTTCTGGAGAGTATCTGCAAAACTGATTGTATGCTTAACGGCCAGTCATCAGTCTGTGATAGAGACTGCGTAGCCTAACACATCAAAAATCATAAACAAACTTTGCTTTACAGATTTCAAAGAAAAATATTTGTCTATTGTCCTCGACAACAAAATCTAGAACAGCGTGGAATAAAATAAACTGCCCTCACATCTGCAGTCAGTCACTGCTTTGAATATCATTATTTAAACCCTGCTTTGAAGAACATGATATAACTAAAGTGTACTACGTAACCCACGAAGAAAATAAAGACATTTTTATTTATTCTTTTATCTATCTATTCTTTTACTTCGAGTATAATGGAATAAGACAGACAGACAGACAGACAGACAGACAGAGAGAGAGAGAGAGAGAGAGAGAGAGAGAGGAGAGAGAGAGAGAGAGAGAGAGAGAGAGAGAGAGAGAGAGAGAGAGAGATGGAAAATATTTTATTCAACTAAGGCTCTCTGAAGTGGGGATGGGGGTGGGGGCGATGTTGAGTATACACCACATTCGCTAAACACAACAGACCATTACAGCGTTAATAATTAAGCACACATTATAGTTCGTATTATGAATAAATACAGAAAAGAATTTTTAATGACACTTTCTTTTGTTAAAACCCATGGCAGTCCAAATGTGCAGGGTTGGTTTATTATTTGGGGGGAATGACATGAATTCCAAGATCATTTCATTGGCCTTAGCATTGTGAAACGAAGGACAAATAAGGTCATGATGGCTGTGTTTGTTAACGATAGCTGTGAGAAAACGGGTAAGAACTATCAAGCCTAACCCTGGCCATAATGAATTTAAAATGCCGGTTCATTTTCATTCCTATATAAGTCCTTGGATACGATGCACTAGGCTGAATTGATATGTGTAAATCATTCTTATAATCTACAATCAAGTAATAACGTTTAAAATATGCAAATAAAGGTATTATATCCCCTACACCCTGCTGAATCTAAACTTAACCAAATCCTAGTTCCATTAACCTGCTTCTCACCTTTAACACCCAGTTAAATTTGTCTTACCTTTACCATCTATATCGTATAGCAACCTTGGTTTATCCATTCGCACTATTTTTAAGCCAGTAACGAGCATATTTTACAGCAGAACTTGGACATATTGAAAATCTGTTTTGTTTTTTCATAATCTAAATCATTTGGTGTTGCCTGGTTACACCTAAAATTTTTTTAAACAAAAAAGACAAAAAACAAACCCAGATTGTGGGGGAGGGAAGAAGAAGGGGAAAAAAATTGGGTTTTAAAGGAAAGGAAAATTGAAAATTTTTATTAATTAAGGCTTTTGGGGGTTTCGGTTTATAGAACCACTTCCTAAAAAACCCACCCCATTAAAAGGGGCCGCAACAAAATTTTAAAGCACAAAATGTTCAATTGGGAAAAATAAAAACCCAAATTTTAATACATTTTCAAATTTTAAACCCCCAATGGAAAATTTGATTGGTTATTTTTGGGGGGAAAAAATTTAACTTTTTAAAAGGCCTTTTACCTTTAAACAAACAAATAGGTCATGGGGGTTTTTTGTTTAAACAAGTTAAAAGGGGTAAAAACAAACCCAAAACCCCCTTGGCCCAAGGGTTAAAATGGGAATTTCATTTAAAAAATTTTTTAAAGTTTGAAAAGGGGGAAAATTTAAGGGAAATTTATTTTTAAGGGCAAATTTTTAAAAAGGTATAAGTTTTTTTTGGGGCAAAAAGGGAAAATTATCTTCATCAAAATTTTTAACCCAAAATTTAAGAAAACCTTTTTCCACCTTTTACCCCCAAAATTTTTTTTTTATTTTCCTTCTTTTGATGAAATTTAAACCTTCGTTTTTAAAAAAAGGTTGGGCTTAGGCCCGAGTTTGGTTTTATTTGTTTTTCCATTTTAAAATTGGTTTGGGTTTGGTTTTTTTTTAAACGTAAAAAAAACCCCAAACAAAAAGGGAAAAAATTTTAAGGCCAGAAACACTTATAATTAAAAAATTAATGCAACCTTGTTTCCCCTTTTAAATTTCAATATTTTAAGGAAATTATTTTGAAAAATCAAAACCCACTTATTGAGATTTTTTTTAAACCCAAAAGTTTAAAAAGGCAAAAGTTGCTTCATTAACAAACCCCCTTTGGGGACCTCTTTTTTTTTTCTTTTTTCCCCCATAAAAATGGTTTTTCCCGGTTTTATTTTGGGGAAAAAATAAACAAATTTTTCTACAACCTTTTTGGTTTTAAATTGAACCTTTTAAATATTAAAAAGGGTTAAACTAAACACCAAGAATAAAATTTGGGTTTGGGGGGTTTTTTGGCCTGAAAGGGAAAGACAAAAAAAAAAAGGGGGGAATTGAAAAATTTGTTTTGGGCTGTTTAAAAATTTCAAAAGGGTTTTAAAAAAAAGGTTTTTGGTGGTTAAATATTTGGAAAGGGGTTAAATTCTTTAACAAAATTTCTTCCCCTTTTTCGCCCCAATTTTGTGATTAAAATTTAAATTATTGAATAAAATTTGTTTGCCTGAAAGGCTTTTTAGTCCCTTGTCCCAAAGTGTTATTGGGGTTGGTTTTTTTTTTTTGAAACCCAAAGGAAATTAAAAAGCCGGAAATAAATTTTCCTGTTAACATATTTTTCCTTTTTTTAAATTATTTTTTTTTGTTTTGGAAAAGGACCCCAAGCCCACAATTAAAAATTTTTTTCCCCCTACCCTTTAGGGCTTTTAATTCCTTCCAAATTGTTTTGAACCTTGTTTATTTTCTTAAAATTTCCCGACTACAAATTTTTAACTATTTTAAAACTTATTTTTTCAAAAAATTTTCCTTTAACTTTTTGGTTAAAAAGTCCCCGGTTTAACAAATTAAACAAAGGACCCATTCCAATTTTTTTTTTAAAATTTAATGAAAAAGTAAAAAAACCCCAGGTTTTCACCCCTTTTTGTCTTACTCCCCCCCCCCCCCATTTTTTTTAAAAAAATTTCTTTGGGTAAAACCCTAATTTTGGGAAATTGGGAAAAGGTTTTTTTTGTTTTCCCCATAAATTTTCTTTTTTCCCTTTTTCTTTTTTTTGTGATTTAAAATAAAATTTTTAAAAATTTAAAATTTTTCAAAAAAATTTTGGGAAACCTAAACCCAAGCCCAAAGGGGCTACGGTTAGAACCTTTTAATTAAAACCTTTAAAGGGAAAACATAAAAAAAAAGGGGTTTTTTATGGACAAAAAAGTTTTCCAAATTTTTAAAATTTTCAAAGGGGTTTTTAAAAATTTTGTATTTTTACCCTAAAATAGAAAGATTTTCCGCCCTTTGGGCTTTTTAACAAAAGGCGCCCGTTTTGCCCGCTAAAACGCACCACACAAAAACCCCAGTAAAACTTTTTTCAACAGTCCCATTTTCCATTTTAAAAAAAAAAGTAACCGTTTTTTGGAAAAACTTTAAAAATACAAACTTTTTTTCCCTTTAAATTTTAAAGGTTTTAAAAACCCCGGATTTATTTTAAATTTTTTCCCAAAAGAAAATCTTGTGTTTTTGTCAAAAATTGGTTTAATTTTTCCCGGCCTTTTTCCCAAAAACAAATTTGAAGGCCAAAAAATTTGAAAAATTTTAAAATAATAAAAAAATTGAAAACAAACACTTTAAGTTTGGTGAATTTGGGCCCCATAAAACCGGGAAAATTAATCAAACTCTAAAATTTGAAAGTTTTCCAAAAATTCTTTGCAAAAAAAGGCCTGGAAATCTTAGGCCAAAATTAAAAGGGAAATTTACCGCTTTAAAAACAATCCCGAACCGGGTTTTTCCAGGAACCACAAAAAGTGACCTAAGTGAAAAAAGATTAGGTTTTAAAACCCAAAACCCGAAAAACCTTCTTTAATACAAAATCCCAAACAAAAGCAAATAAATTTAAAAAATTTAAACTTTAAATGTTTTAAAGGGGGGTGGTTTTTTTTTCCCAAAAACCTTTTTGGGGGTTACAATTTCAAAAAGTTTTGGGAACCAAAAAAATTCCCAACCAATTTAAAAAAAGGTTTCCATAATACCCTTTTGAACCCAAAACCTTATTTGCAAAGGTTTTCCAAAAAACAATGTGTTGGAAAAACCCCCAAACCCCCCCCACCCCCCCCCCCCCCCCCAACCCCCCTTAACCCCCCCCCCCTTCCCCCCCCCCCCCCCCCCCCCCCCCCCCCCCCCCCCCCCCCCAAACCCCCCCCCCCCCCCCCCCCCCCCCCCCCCCCCCCCCCCCCCCCCCCCCCCCCCCCATTTTTTTCCCCCCCCCCCCCCCCCCCCCCACCCCCCCCCCCAAACCCCCCCCCCCCCCCCCTTACCCCCCCCCCCCCCCCCCTCCCCCCCCCCCCCCCCCCCCCCCCCAAACCCCCCCCCCCCCCCCCCCCCCCCCCCCCCCCCCCCCCCCCCCCCCCCCCCCCCCCCCCCCCAAAAAAAAAAAAAAAAAAAAAAAAAAAAAAGTAAAAAAAAAATTTTCCCACACTGTGCTTTTTTTTCCCTGTAACTTTTTTACGTCATAAAAAGAAAAAATGGAGGGGTTTCCTTCAAAAAAAGTCAAGTTTAAAAAATTCCCAAAAAAACCAAAAATTCATCTTTTTCACATGCCCTCACAATCACAAAAAAATATCCCCTTTTTTACCCGGGGACATTTTCCTACGCTGGCCATTCCTCAACTGCCTTCTTTTAACACACAAACCCGCACGCGCGCGCACGAACACACGACGCAGGGAGGTCGGGGGTTTCTTTTCGTTTCTAACTCAACCCCCTCCCCTTTAAATAAAATTTATACCAGCAAAAACACGCGTGCACGCACGCACGCAAAACCCCAAAACAAAACACACACACACACCACACCCCAAAAAACCACAAAGAGAAAAAGAGAGGATAAAGGGGAGGAGAAAGAGATTGAGTGTAAAAGGAGAGAGGGGGGAGAGGAAGAGGAATACCCAAGTTTTTGCAAAAAAAGGGGTTTTAGCCCGTGAGGGAGTTTTTTGGGTTTCAAAAAGTATGTCATTCCCCTTTGTTCCCCCTTTTATATGTCAAATTTCCTTCGGATGAAAATAAAACCGGGGGCCGCGTTTTTTTCAAACCCCAATGCAGAAATTTGGCGCACCCCTTAAAAAACCTTTCCCGGTTTTTTTTTTCGGGGGGAATGGGCCCATTGTGTCCCGGGTGGAAACGGGTTTGCCCAAAATTGAAAAAACCCGGGGCATACACCGGGGATTTGGGTGTAAAAAGACATGAGTGCTTTTTCCCATTATCCCGTATAAAAGAATAAAATAAATAAAAAAAATAAATTTTATATAAAATTTATAGATTTCTTTGTTGGTTTTAATAAAAAAATTTGGGATCCCCGGGGCTTTTTTTCCTTGGAAAAATCCCCTAAATTTCCTTGTGTTTTTATCTTTCATTTTTCGATCCCCCAACCACACCCTTCATCATCGTTGTTGTCGTCGTCCCCACAACCACCTTTTCCCTAGTTGTATCTCGTCGTTGTCAAACCCCAAAAATGATGTCGTTGTGGGAAATTGGGTTGTCCCTCTCCTTTCCTTTTTCCTCCTTCCTTTTTTTTCATCATCATTTTATTTTTCGTTATCATGATTTTCGTGGGGTTGTTTTGTTGGTTGTTCTTTTTTTTTCCCCCTCCTTCCCCCTTCCGCTTTTATCATCATTTTTTTTCATTGTTTTTCAGGGGCCCTTGATCTCTGTGTTTTTTCTTTCTCTCTCTGTCTTTCTTTTTGGGGATGTGTGTATTTTTGTCTGTTCTCATTTCCTATAACTCTCACCCGCTAAGCATTTTTTTAAGTTATTCATATTTGTTTTATGTTTTTAAACCCGAAGAAAAACAAGAACAATAGATTAAGGAGAGATTTAAAAGCGGGCAGGGTAAACCAATATAAAAAGGGTACAGAGGAAAAATTGGAAAGGGGAATGGCAAGGCCCGGGCCCAAAGCGATAAGGATAGGAAGTTTGTTTCCGTTGTACCCAACCCCAAAATCTGTTTATTTTTCCCCATTGTTTGTTTGTGTAAGGGGGAATAAAAAAGATTTTATTTAAGATTCGATCCCCCCATTGCCATTCAAATTTGGACGGCCCGGCAGGTCTTTTGTTCTTTTGGGGAAAAACCCCCCCCTTTCGGTTTTTGTGGGGGATTTTTGGTCTTTTTCTTTTTTGGGATAGGTAAGCACAAAACAAAAAAAAAATTTGGGGTTTTTTTAATTTAACTACTTGGAAAAAGGTAATACCCTATCCTTTTTAAATGAATCCTTGTTCTTCTTTTTTGCTGTTTTTCATGTCAAAATCCAGCATTATCTTCTCATCCCCGTATATCTCCTTTTGCCCCCCTCCCTCATTAAAGTCCAGTCAAGGGGGACTATAAAAGGGGAAAAAAACTTTTTGGGTTAAAAAAAAATCGGGAAGCCAATCCAAAAATTTTTAAAGGGTTAAGGTAAAGGTTTCCCATAACCTGTCGGGTCGTGGGGGGAAGCGGGCGTTAGAGACTTTTTAGGGCCTCCTTCTAAAGGGGGCCGCATTTGACGGCGGTTTCCCCCTTCTCCCCCCGTTTGCCCCTTAAAGAGGCAGGTCCCCTTTTTTTCCCGTGGGGGACTGACTAAAGCCAGGCGCGCAAACGGTATTCCACCCAAGGGGGCCGATGTGTTTAAACCCTTTTGGCGGGGGGAAAGCGAGTGTGTTCAGCCCTGAGTTCCCCAAACCCAAAAAACAAAAGGGACGAAAGGGTTAAATACATTAAAATTGTCAAATGAAATTTAAACCAGCTATACTTTGTCCCCAGTAAAAATTTACAGGGGAAAAAAATTTTAAAACATTTTTCCAAGTAGATTACAAGTAAATTGAGTAGGGTCCTGGCAGGGTTTTTTTCAAACCCAGTGGATTTTGTTTAGACTGTAAGTTTTGTCCCAGAAAATTTTTTGGGCGGTACACCCCAAAACACAAAACCCCCACACCCCAAAACGGCGCGCGCCCACACAACATGGGAAAGCTTGCCCCCAACCAAATGATAACAGAAGCTGGGAAAAGACTTTTTTTTTTTTGATAATAATTTTCTCACCCTGGAGTCAAGCCCACTAAAAAACTTGATTCATTGGCTTCTTTTTTCCGGGGGGTGGGTTCAAAATTAATTGGGGAAAAGAAGTTTATTTTTTGCTGCTGATTTTTTTTCCCCTTTAAAAAAATTTTACAAAGTCTAGACAGAAAAAAGCAGAAAAAGATAGCTCTTGGGGGTTCCGGCTTTTGCAAATACACCCTAATACTTATAAAAAAGCTCAATTTTTCTCTTTTCTGATCAGCAAAAAAACGGGCGTTTCCAAAAATCCCGTGGTTCGTATTTCCTTCTTTTCCCAAAATTCAGTAAAAAGAGGAAAATATTTATGATAAAGACGCTTTTTTTTAAAGGGAGCACGCAAAATTTTCATTTCTGAAGGCCAAATTTTTTTAAAATTAAATCCGACACATTTTTGAAAAAAAAATGAATAAATTATCAAAAATTTCCAATTTTAGGGTTTGTTCCTCAGTTTCCTCCTTGGGAAAATTTCGAAAAAAATTTTGACATCGACTCCCGGGAAATAAAAAAAGAAAATTGGGAAGAAAAAAATTTTTTAAAAAACCGTTATTTGTAAAAAAGCCTTAAAAAAGTAATTTTTTTTAATCATTTTAAAGGGGGTTATATGCCGGACCCTTATTAGAAACGGGAAAAAAGTTTTGATACAAATTCCACTTTTAAAATTTAAAAAAAATTTTAAATTTTTGGGGGACAGCATTTTTCTATTTTTACTTCGGGAATTAATTGCAATTTTGGGGGTTTTTAAATTTTTTTGTTGAAAATGCGTTTTTGTTCCCAAAATTTTCTTTTTTTTGCTTTGACTCAAAAGGCCCAGTGTTAATGGAAATTAAAAGGGACAGGAAGGGGTAAAATAAGGCGATATTGTTTTGAGTTTAAAATTTGATACTTTTCTATTTGCAAGGGGGAGGCATCCCCTTAATTTTTGTTGGATCCCATTTCCTTTTTGGATTGTATTCACTGGGCAGTTAAATTCTTTGGAAAAAACAAGGTCCCCTTCTGAATACATTTACTGAAAGTGTTTGCTTCTAATCTTGCATTGTGGGTCTTATAAAAATTCATTTAAGTTATAAAAAAAGCATACATTCAAAGATTATTAAAAAAAACATTATCAGCTTTTCCCTTGGCCCAGGAAAAATTAGAAATTCTTACAAAAACCCTTTGGTTTTAAATTTTTTGGAAATTTAAATTTTAAAAAAAATGTAAAAGGGTTGGTGTTCTTTTTCCCCTTTAAATCCACCATTTGTTGTTTTTGATTGCCAATTTTTTGAATGTTAAAAAAGAGGGTCAAGAAGTTTTATATAACTTCAGCAATTTTTTATGTCCGGGTTGCTGAAGTAATTTATTCTTCATTTGTAAGACCTTTTACTTTTAATTTTTTTATTTTTTAAAATATATATAATAAATTTTAATATTTATTTATATATTATTTTATATATATTAAAATTATAAAAATTATATTTGTTGTGTGGGTGTGTGTGTTTTTAAATATGTGTGGTGTGGGTGCGTGTAAGGGGGGAAGAGGGGAGAGAGGCGGGGGGTGAGGGGAGGGAAAAAGGGGGGAGATTTTTTGGAGGGGGGAAGAAAGAAGGAGAGAGAGAGGGGAGGGGAAGAAAAGAGAGAGAGAGAGAGAGGGGGGTGTGTAATAAAGGTCCCTTTGGGGTTGAATGCGGGTGTCTCAAAACCCCCATGTAGAAAATAGAATTAAAAAAAACCCAAACAAACACACACACAAAAATTTTATATATTTTAAAAATTTATATTTTTAGATATAAATATATATTTTTATAATATATATATTATATATATATTTAAAAACTTCTTCCATGTTTCGAAAAAAGAACATTTTCCCAAGCCCCAAAAACATACCTTTAATTTGCACTCTGTTTAATGGGGAGGAGGGCGCGCCAGGTTCAGGTAAACCCCACGAAAGGGGCCAAAAACATTCGTGCGTCCCCCAGCAACTTCTGGAAGGTAACAAAAAACCCCCCAACTCCAAATGGCCGGGGGGGTTTTTCCCCCCTTAAACAATAAAAAATATTGGGCCAGCATTTTGGGCACTATTTTGTTTAGTTTTTAAAATTTATGAGGGGAGCTGGGGCCCCCCTACAAAAAATGTCTCAAAAAGGTTTTAAGGTATACGATAATCAATACTGTTGTTTCCCCTCAAATGACAAGCCCCCTTGTGTCAAAAAATTTACCCAAATTTAATATGCAACCGTTTGCATTTTCCAAAAATTTTTTCCCTTTTTCTACTCGTTTTAAATCGTTTTTGACCTCATTCTAAAAAAAAAATTTGAAAAATTGTCTTTCTAACCCCTTTTTTTTACTTTTTTTTTCTTTCGTTTATTTTTGCCTGTCTCTCTGTTTGCTTTTATTTGGGGT
>CM054146.1:32770280-32772780 GCA_028751875.1 Rapana venosa
TTTTTTTTTTTTTAAAAAATTTTAAAAAAAAAAAACAAAAAAATTTTTTTTTCCCGGGAATTTTTTTCCTTTTTAAAAAAAAATTGGAAAAAGGGGGAAAAAAACCCTTTTGGGGTTTTTTTACTGGGAAAAAAGGGGGCCCCTTTCCCCCCCCCAAAAAAAAAATTTTTTTTTTTTTTTTTTTTTTTAAAAAAAGGGTTTTTTAAAAAAAAAAAGGGTTTTTTAAAAAAGGGAAAAGGAAAGGGTTTTAAAAAAAATTTTTTTTTTAAAAATTTTAAAAAATTTTTTTAAAAATTTAAAAAACCCCCGGGGGGCCCCCAAAAAGAAAAAAAAAAGGAAAGGGGGGGAAAAGGGGGGGTTTTTGGGAAATTTTTGGGGAAACCCAAAAAAAAAATTTTGGTTTTAAATTTTTTGGGAAATTTTTAAAAAAGGGGGAAAACCAATTTTTTTTTCCCCCTTTAAAAAAAAAAAAATTTTTTTAAAACCCCTTTTTTTTAAGGGGAAAAAGGGGGGTTTTTTTTTGGCCCAAAAAAAAAGGGGAAAAGTTTTGGGGGGGGGGGGGAAAAAAAAAAAAAAAGGGGGGGGGGGGGGGGGGGGGGGGTTTTTTTTTGGGGGGGGGCCTTTCCCATATCAATTTTTCCCGTCTTTTTAAAAAAAATTTTTTTCTTTTTTTAAATTTTTTAAAAAATTTTAACCTTTCCTTTTTTTTTTTAAAAATTTTTTTTTTTTTTTTCCTTTTTTGGGGTGTGAGGGGGGTTTTTTTTGGGTTTTTTGGGGGGTTTTTTTTTTTTTGGGGCCCTAAGGTTCCAAAGGGAAAAAAGGGGGGGGAAAAAAGGGGGGGGGGGAAAAAAAAAATTTAAAAAAAGGGGGGGGGGGAAAATTTTTTTTTTTTGGGGGGAAAAAAAAAAAGGGGTTTAAAAAAATTTTTTTTTTTTTTTTTTTTTTTTTTAAAAAAAAAATTTTTGAAAAAATTTTTTGGGGGGGGGGGGGGCCCCCAAACCCCCCCCAAATTTTTTCCCTTTTTTAATTTTTGGGGTTTTTTTTTTGGGTTTTTTTTAAAAAAAAAAAGGGGGGGGGGGACCAAAATTTTTTTAAAAAAAATCTTTAAAAATTTTTCCCCAAAAAAAACCCCCCCCGGGGGGGGGGGGTTTTTTTTTTTTTTTTTTCCCCCTTTTGGGGGGGGGGGTTTTTTTTTTTTTTTTGGTTTTTTAAAAAAATTTCCCCCACCCTTTTTTCCCCCCCTTCCCCCTTTTTTTTTTTTTTTTTGGGGGGGGTTTTTTTTTTTTTTTTTGGGGGGTTTTTTTTTTTTTTTGTTTTTTGTTTTTTGGGGGAAAAAAAACCCCCTTTTTTTTTTTAAGGGAAAAATTGGGAAATTTTTAAAAAAAAAGGGGGGGGAAAAAAAGGGTTTTTTTTGGGGGGGAAAAAAAAAGGGTTTTTTTTTTTTCCCCCCCAAAAAAAAATTTAAAAAAAATTAAAAAGAATTAAAAATTTTTCATTTCCCCAATTTTAAAAAAACCAAATTTTAAAAAATTTTTTTAATTTTTCCCCTTTTTTTAAAAAAAAAAAATTTAAAAAAATTTTTTTTTTCGGGGGGAAAAAAAAAAAAAATTTTTTTTTTTTTTTTTCCCCCCTTTTTTTTTTTTTTTTTTTTTGGGGGGGGGGGTTTTTTTTTTTTGGGGGGGGGGGGGGGGGGAAAGGGTTTTAAAAAAATTTGGGGGGGGGGGGAAAAGGGTTTTTTTTGGGGAAAAGGGTTTTTTAAGGGAAAAAAAGGGGGGGTTTTTTGGGGGGGGGGGAAAAAAAAGGGGTTGGATAAAAAATTTTTTTTAGGGGGTTAAATTTTAAAAAAAAAATTTTTTTTTTTTCCCCCCTTTTTCCCCCGGGTTCCCCTTTTTTTATTTTGGGCTAAAAGGGGGGGGTTTTTTTTTCCGGGGGGTTTTTTGGGGGGTTTTTTTTTTCCCTTTTTTTTTTTTTTGGGGGGTGGGTTTTTTTTGGGGGGTTTTTTTTTTCCCCCCCGGGGGGGGGGTTTTTTTTTTAAAAAAATTTTTTTTGGGTTTTTTTTTTTTTTGGGTTTTCCCCCTTTTTTTTCCCGGGGTTTTTTTTCCTTTTTTTAATTTTTTTTTTTTTTTAAAAATTTTTTTTTTGGAAAAGTTTTAAAAATTTTTTTTTTTCTTTAGGGGTTTTTTTTAAAGGGGGGTTTTAAAGGGTTTATTTTTTTAAAAAATTTTTTTTTTTTTTTTATTTAAAAGGGTTCCAAAAATTTTTAAATTTTTTTTTGGGGGGGTTTTTTATGGGGTTTTTCCGGTTTGGGAAAAAATTTTTTTTTTTCCTTTTAAAAATTTTTTTTTCCCCCTTTTTTTTTTTTTGGTTTTTTAAAAATTTTTTTAAAGTTTTTACGTCATAAAAAGAGAAAATGGAGTGTTCATCAAAACATTGCAAGATATCACTTCAAAAACAATATTCACTCATCACATGTCCTCACAATCACATAAAATATGCAAAT
>CM054146.1:32775280-32793947 GCA_028751875.1 Rapana venosa
TTATAAAGAAGCTCAATTACTATCTCTTTCTGATCAGCGAAAACTGGCAGTATCAAAATACGTGGTTCGTAGTCTCTCTATTCCAAATTCAGTAAAAGAGGAAATATTTATGAATCAAGACACTGCTTTTCCTAAACGAGCACGCAATATTTCATTTCTGCAGCCAATTAAAATTATACAGACACACTTATGAAAGAAAATGACATCAATATATCAACAATTCCAATTTTACAGGTTGTTCCTCAGTTTCCTCCTTGGGAACATATTTCAGCTAAATTTGACATCGACTACACAGCAATAAAGAAAATTGAAGATCAAAATCTTCTAACCGTTGATGTAAAAAGTCACTTAGAAAGTAATTATTCTAATCACTTAAAAGTGTATACTGACGGATCTGTATTAGAAACAGGCAAAAGTGGTGCTGCATATGTGATTCCGACTTTAAAAGTTAAAAAATCTTTCCATTTAGGACAGCATTTTTCTTTTTTTACTTCTGAATTATTTGCAATTCTTATGGCTTTGAATTTTTTGTCTGATACTGCTGTTGATGTTTGCCAAATTCTGTTTTGCGTTGACTCAAAGGCAGTGTTAATGGCATTATAGACATGGCAAGGTAAAATAAGGAATGATATTGTATTTGAGATTAAATTCCTGATACATTCTATTGCAAGCAGAGGCATCAGCATAACTTTTTGCTGGATCCCATCTCATTGTGGATTGTATTCGAATGAGCTAGTTGATTCTTTGGCAAAACAAGGTGCCTCTGAATACAGTACTGAAGTGTTTGCTTCTAATCTTGCATTGTCGTCTTATGAAATTCATTCTAAGTTAATGAAATGCATACATTCAAAGATTATTAAAAAAAACATTATCAGCAGTTTCCTTGCCCACGGAAATTAGAAATTCTAATACATAAACTGAGATTAAATGCATGGAATACTAAATATTCAAAAAATGTAAAATGTTGGTGTTCTATTCCCCTTTCAATCCACCATTTGTTGTTTGATTGCCCAATTCTTTTTGACATGTATAAAAGAAGAGGTCAAGAAGTTTTATATAACTCTCAGCAATTTATTATGTCAGTTGCTGAAGTCATATATTCTTCACCTGTAAGACCATTACTGTAATTTTATATATATATATATATATATATAATATATATATATATATATATATATATATATATATATATATATATATATATATATATATGTGTGTGAGTGTGTGTGTTATACATATGTGTGTGTGTGAGTGCGTGTAAGGGAGAGAGAGAGAGAGAGAGCGAGAGAGAGAGAGAGAGAGCGAGAGAGAGAGAGAGAGAGAGAGAGAGAGAGAGAGAGAGAGAGAGAGAGATGGGGTGTGTAATAATAGGTACTTTGGTATGAATGCGGGTGTCTCTAAATCACCATGTAGTAAATAGACATTAAACAAAACAAAACAAACACAACACACACAATATATATATATATATATATATATATATATATATATATATATATATATATATATATATATATATATATATATATATATAAACTTCTTCCATGTTTCGTAAAGAACACTTATCCATGACCCGAACATACCCATAATGCACTCTGCTACCTGGGGAGGATGGGCGCCGCCAGGTTCAGGTGAACACGAACACGGCCAGAACATTCAGTGCAGTCCCCCAGCAACTTCTGGAAGAGCTCAACGAAAACCCACAACTCCTAATGGCACAGGGGCCTTTCCCCCTAAACAATAGAAAATATTAGCCAGCATGTAGACACTAATTGTGTATAGTGTTAAATATGATGCAGCTGAGGCCCCTACAAAACATGTCTCAGAAAGGTTTCAGTGTATCGATATCAATACTGTTGATTCCTCAAATGACAAGTCCTGTGTCAATATTATCCTAATAATATGCAACCGTGTGACAATTATTTTTATCGCTTCTACTCGATACATCAGCTTTGACCTCATTCTAAAACAAAAATGAAAAATTGTCTTCTCAACCCCTTCTTTTTTACTATGTCTTTCTTTCGTTTATCTGCCTGTCTCTCTGTTTGCTGTATTTGCGGTGTGTCTTCTAAAGAGAAGCAAGGTGTAATGCCGCCTTTGTAATCACTAGGACCTCTGTGTTTTCAGTCACATCAGCCATCACGACTTTCTGTGATAACTCTTTGTCTGTCTAATTGTGTCTGTCTGTCTGTCTGTCTGTCTAGACCTGTCTGTCTGTCTGTCTTCTGTCTTTCTGTCTGTCTGTCTGTCTGTCTGTCTGTCTCTCTCTCTCTCTCTTCTCTCTCTCTCTCTCTCTCTCTCTCTCTCTCTCTCTCGGTTGTTATTTTTTGTTTGCTTTGTTTACAGTTTTGTTTGTTGGAATTGAAATAAAAACGTTTGATGGTTTTGGCTAGTTTGCTTAATTAAAAAAAAAAAGGTTTCCATTATTTGTTTTTCTACGGGTTTTATGTTTCTTTGTTTGTAAGATTAGGGGGGGGGGGGGGCGCTGTTTTTTTCTTTATTTTTTATTCTCTTGTTTGTTGACGTTTTTGTTGTTTTTGCTGTTGTTATTGTTGTTGTCTGTGGCTGTTGTTTACCTTGTTGTTCTTGTTGTTGTACTATTTGATAGTTTAGATGTTGTTGTTGTCGAGGTTAGCGTGTGTGTGTGTGCGTGTGTGTGTGTGTTTTATGATGTCCCTGATAAAGGCAGAAAATGGATGTAAAACAGCACATGAGTGTTTATTCATTATCCTCGAAATAAAATTTTAAAAATCTCTGACTCTCTCTCTGTGCCTTCTCTCTCTTTCTCTCTAAGAATATTTATTCTGTATAAGAATATATATTTATAATGTGTGTGTGTGTGTTTCATTAATGTTTTGTAAACCATATCTATCTGGATTTATTCTTTATTTTACCCATAACTTATTTAATGCATTACAAGGGAAACGGCTGTAAAGAGCTAAACATTTGTGATAAATTATCACAAATATGTATCATATTTTGTGCCTTATTTCCATTCCCATTTCTTAGGGGACGTAGCCTTCATGAATAAAACATTCCTCTCTCTGCCTCTGTCACTCTGTCTCTCTGTTTTTGTGTCTATCTCTGTTATTCTCCCACTCTTGTCTGTCTGTCTGCTTGTCTTCTTTGATCCATTTGCTATCACAGAACATTTTTCCCTTGTTGTAACCACATGTTCAGGAGAAGGCAGGTTCAGAAGACTTTCTCCTATCATTCAAATCTCTCCTTGGAGTTTACTGAAGAATTTTTTTTCCTACTTTTGATACATAAAAATAAAATGCGTCACTCTGCCCAATGTGTGTTCGGTTCCTCTGCCTGCTGTCGGTCTCCTGTGTGTATATATGCCTCTGTCTCTGTTTTCTTTTCAGTCACTCTGTCTTTATGTGTCTGTCTCTTGTCTCTGTTTCTCTATTTATGTTTTTTCTGTCTCTGTTTCTGTCTCTGTTTTACTTTGTCTGTCTAACTGCCAGTCTGTGTCCTTTCCGTCTGTCACTTCCTCGGGGTCTGTGTGCTGTCAAAGAACGATTTTTGTCCTTCAAAAACATGTTGGAGAGGTGGCGGGGTGGAAGGGTTGATTTCTCCATTCAACTGCTATCAGTCCTGTGATTTTTTTAACTTAAAAAAACCTTGCTTTGTAACTAAAGTATCATTGTGCCAGCCTGTCTGTCTGTCTGTCTGTCTGTCTGTCTATCTGTATTCTAGTCTGGCTGGCTGGCGCCTGCTTGTCTGTTAGTTACTCTATGTCTCTGCTCCTCGTGTTTTTCTGTCCGCCTCTTTGTTTCTGTTTTTGTCTGTCTGCTCCCGTTTTTGTCTTTCTGCTCCTGTTTTTGTCTGTCTGTTTCTGTCTTTGTTTTCCTCTTCCTGTTTTTGTCTGTCTGTTTCTGTCTTTGTCTTCCTCTTCCTGTTTTTGTCTGTCTGTTTCTGTTTTTGTCTTTCTGTCTACTCTCAGGCTATTTCCCGTCTTTCTGCCCGTCTCTCGGTCTTTTTTCCCGTCTTTCTGCCCGTCTCTCGGTCTTTTTTCCCGTCTTTCGTGCCCGTCTCTCATGTTTTTTTCCCGTCTTTCTGCCCGTCTCTCGGTCTTTTTTCCCGTCTTTCTGTCCACCTCTCAGTCTTTTTTTCCCGTCTTTCTGCCTGTCTCTCAATCTTTTTTGTTGTTGTGCTGTTTGTCTTCCTGTCGGCCTGTCTTTTTTTGTCTTTCTGTTCGCCCTCTCTGTTTCTGCTTTTTTGTCTGCCTGTCTTCCGTTTCTGTTTTGTTGTCTGCCTGCATTCTCTGTTTCTGCTTTCGTCTTTCTGCCTACCCCTCTGTTTTTGCTTTTGTCTTTCTGCCTGCTTCTCGTTTGTGCTTTTGCTTTTTGCTGCCTCTCTGTTTCTGCTTGTATCTTTCTGCCTGCTTCCTGTTTCTGCTTTTTTTGTCTGCCTCTCTGTTTCTGCTTTTATCTTTCTGCCTCTTTGTTTCTGATTTTATCTTTCTGCCTGCCTGTCTGTTTCTGTTTTTTTGTCTGCCTCTCTGTTTCTACTTTTATCTTTCTGCCTGCTCTCTGTTTCTTCTTTTTTTTGTCTGCTGGTGTTCCACAAGGCTCTGTGCTTGGACCCTTTCTGTTTCTTGTCTACACCATAATGATATTGCTGACATTTTCAGATATCAAGCTTTTGATGAGTATTCACAGGTCTTGCTGCAAACTCGAATCGTTGAAATTAAGGCAGCCTTTAAAACTGGTTGAAGCCCAAATTTTTAGATCGCACACAGAACGAGTATTAAGAGAAAAATCATGCACAAAGCGTTCATGCTGGGTTCCAATAAGGCTCTGTGCTTGGAACCCTTTCTGTTTCTTGTTACCACAATAATGAATGTTGATGACATTGTTTCAAATAAAAGCTTTTCTCATATTCAAGCTTGTCTCTACTCTTATAATTTCAATTCATGTGACATTTAAATGCAGATATGAAAAAGCGTATAAATTAGCAACAGCTTTGAAAGTTTAAATTTCATAACAAAAAGATTTAACTGTTTAATTTATGCAAGATAACCAATGCCATGCTGACATCTGGTACACTCAATTGCTATTGTTCTTAATCAAAACCATTTTAAAGAATTTTTATCCAAAATAAACTGTAAGTGGAAATGAATATGTGTAAAAAGCTACTTTTCTTTCTTTGTCCAACTATTTAAATGTTTTGCCGTCAACATTCGATATTCTGAAACCTGATCAAAAGAAGTAATAGTTTTATTACATGGTAAACAGCATTAAGCTTTACAATGACTTAGCATTATCAAAATATGCATATTAACTTATTGATAAATCCGATCTATTTCAAGTTATGTAAACAGTTTTGTCTGCGATGGAGTGCATCCTCTCAAGTGTTGTTGGGTTGCCTTAACAAACGAAGCTCTTGTGCTTAGCAATTGCTTCCTTTATCTGCGTAAGCAACATAAAAATTCTTTCCATTGAAAGAATGAGACATGTATCAACACTCCCATTTAAAAGAATCGTGGATGTTTTCTGACCAGACTCCATTGAAAGAATCATTGATATTTTAATGACTCTCATTGATAGAATCATCGATATTTTGATTGAAAGGGTAATAGATCTTTTAATGACTGCAATTGAAACACTCATAGATGTTTCAATGACTGCAAATGAAAGAATCATAGATATTTTAATGACTCCTATTGAAAGAATCATAGATGTTTTATGATATGCTCCATTGAAGTTATAGTGTTTTAATTGACTTCCTTGAAAGAATCATAGTTTGTTTTTTGACAGACTCCCATTAAAGACTCATAGATGTTTTAATAACTCCCATTGAAGGAATCATCGATGTTTTAATAACTACCATTGAAAGAATCATAGATGTTTTAATGACTCCGATTAAAAGAATCACATATGTTTTATGACATGACTCCCATTGAAAGACTCATACATGTTTTAATGACTCACATTGAAAGAATCATAGATTTTTTATGACATGACTCCCATTGAAAGACTCATAGATGTTTTAATGACTCCCGTTGAAAGACTCATAGTCGTTTTAATCTGTTTCATGTCATGTCTGTCCCTGCCTTTGAAAGCCAAAATTCCATCACCCTGCTGAAATTTACAAACTGTGTGTTGTGTATGTGTGGTGTGTGTTTATGCGTGTGTGATGTTTACATTTGAATTTAGCTAGAAATTGTAATCATTGTTGTTGTTTTGTCGAGCGATTCAATAGAAGCACTCTGATTTGTAATTGCAAGATATAGAGCTCTATAAATTCCATATATTATTATTATTATTGAAAGACTCAGAGATCTTTTAATGACTCCAATTGAAAGAATCATAGATGTTTTAATGACTCCCATGGAAAGACTCAGAGATGTTTTAATGACTCCCATTGAAATACTCATAGATGTTTTAATGACTGTTATTGAAAGACTCAGAGATGTTTTAATGACTGTTATTGAAAGACTCAGAGATGTTTTAATGACTGCAAATGAAAGAATCATAGATATTTTAATGACTCCCATTGAAAGAATCATAGATGTTTTATGACATGACTCCCATTGAAAGACTCATAGATGTTTTAATGACTCCCATTGAAAGAATCGTAAATGTTTTAATGACACCGATTGAAAGAATCATAGATGTTTAAATGACTCCCATTGAAAGATTCATAGATGTTTTAATGACTCCCATTAATAGACTCATAGATGTTTTAATGACTCCCATTGAAAGACTCATAGATGTTTTATGACATGACTTCCATTGAAAGAATCATAGACATTTTAATGACTGTTATTGAAAGAATCATAGATGTTTTAATGACTGTTATTGAAAGACTCATAGATGTTTTAATGACTGTAATTTAAAGAATCATTGATGTTTTAATGACGCCCATTGAAAGAATCATTGACACTTTAATTACTCCCATTGAAAGACTCATAGATGTTTGATGACATAATTCCCACTGAAAGACTTATCGATGTTTTAATGACTCCAGTTAAAGGACCCATGGATGTTTTAATGACTTCCTTTGAATGACTTATAGATGTTTTAATGACTTATATTGAATGATTAATAGATGTTTTAATGACTCCAATTAAAAGACTCATAGATGTTTTAATAACTCCCATTGAAAGACTCATAGATGTTTTTATGACATGACTCCCATTGAATGACTAATAGATGTTTTAATCACTCACATTTAAAGAATCATTGATGTTTTATTGACTCCTATTGAAAGAAGCATAGATGTTTTATGACATGACTCCCATTGAAGGAATGCGAGATGTTTTATGACATGACTCCCATTGAAAGAATCATACATGGTTTAATGACTGTTATTGAAAGACTCATAGATGTTTTAATGACTCCCATTGAAAGACTCATAGACGTTTTATGACATGATTCCCATTGTAAGAATCAAAGATGTTTTATGACATAACCCCCATTGAAAAAGTCATATATCTTTTAAAGGCTCGCATTGGAAGACTCATAGATATTTTATGACATGACTAGCATTGAAAGAATCAAAGATGTTTTATGACATGACTCCCATTGAATGACTCATAGATGTTTTAATGACTCCAATTGAGTCAGTCATGATGCGTTCGAGGTAAATGTTAAACAGTGTCGGCGACAGCAGACATCCCTGTCGGACCCCAACTGAGGTACGGAACCATTCCCCTACCGTGCCCTGTACGAGTACTGCACTGGTGGCCTTTGAGTAGAGTTCCTTGATGGTGTGGATCAGCTTCTGGCCCATGTTGAATTTGTTCATGGTGGCCCACAGAGCGTCATGCCATACTCTATCGAAGGCCTTCTTAAAATCAATGAAGGCGTGGAAGATGTCTTGTTGATGCTGGCTGTATTTCTCACACAGAACCCTCAGGTTGAATATCTGTTCTGTGGTGCTTCTATTTGGGCGGAAACCGGCCTGCTCTTCGGCGATGATCTCTTCTGCCTGTGGTTTCAGCCTGTTCAGGATCACTTTCAACAGATCCAAGACGAGGACATTCCCAGGTGCAGACATGGGCAGCGATCATGACCTCGTGCTCCTGAACTTTAGAGTCCGATTGAAGAAGATCAATAAGACAAAGAACACCAGACTCAAGTTCAACCTGGACAGACTGAAGGACCTCACCATCGCCGAGTCCTTCCAAGCAACAATAGGAGGGAAATTCGCACCACTGCTGGCACTTGAAGAGGATGCCGAAACGATGACCACCAGTTTTAACACAGTGATGACTGAGACAGCAAGCATACTCTTTGGCAAACATCGCCGAAAAACACAACCATGGGTCACAGATGAAATCTTTAATATGTGTGACAAAAGACGAGACCTAAAGAAGAGCAAGAACACTGCAGGAGCAGTTGAGTACAGAGAAGTAAACAAGATCAGGAGAGACATGAGGAAGACCAAGGAGGAATGGATAGAGAAACAATGTACAGAAATCGAAGAGAGCCTGACAAAGAATAATAGCAGAAGAGCATACCAGATTGTGAAAGAGCTCACCAAACAGAAAAAGGCAAGAGTCAGTAACATCCATGACAAAGAAGGGAATTGCCTAATAGAAAAGAAGGAAATCGTTGGCAGATGGACGGAATACTGTTCCGAACTCTACAATCATCAGACACTAGGCGACCCCAGCGTACTTGCAAGCCAAGCCTCATCGAATACAGACAACTTCCCAATTCTGCGCGAGGAAGTAGAAGTAGCAATTAGATCACTGAAGAAAGGAAAATCAGCAGGAATCGACAACATCCCAGCAGAGCTGATCCAACACGGGGGAGAAGCAGTGACAGACATCCTTACAAGTATTTGCAACAAGACCTGGCAGACCGGAGAGTGGCCTACCCCATGGACTCAATCACTCATCAACACTCTCCCCAAGAAAGGAAATCTCCAGCAGTGCCAAAACTACAGGACAATCAACCTCATAAGTCATGCCAGTACGACTGTATAGGTGTGCAACTATACCGCTTGTATTATATCTCATTGCATGATACGTGCATGCTGTCTTTGTGTTCGTGTGGGTTTGTGCGGCACAGTTGTACACTCTCAGAAATGTATGCACATGTGTGTGCCTCTGTCACACGCCATTAAGCCTGAACACATGATTATACAGACTTGCACAGACCTGTTTACACACACTTAAGCGCACACACACACTCACACACACACACACACACACACACACACACACACACACTCTTACTCTTACTCCGTCTAAAATCACTAAATGTGAATAGACGTTAAACTGAAGATCACACACTCTTACATGCATATACATAATATACACACATACCCACACACATGCATATACACATGCACGTACACACGGGACGGGATAGCCTGGTGGTAAGAGTGATGTATTTGTGATCTGCTGACCCGGGTTCAAATCTCATTCAAGAGGATTTTTTCCTCTGGAATTAACATCAGTGCCGACTCCACTCTCCCCAAATGATGTATCCTTTGGATGTAAACCGATGTCCCGTGTGCAAATGCACGCAGAATATCTTGCGCTCATGTTAAAATCCGTTCCGCTTTTCGGAAGAGTAGGCCATCGTGTGCCGATGAGAACTGATGCCAAAATTTACAAAACTGCAAAGACACGGGGACTGGATAAAGAAAAGCACATGAGTGTTTATTCCATTATCCTCGAAAAAAAAGAATAAATAAATAAAATAAACATATACACGCACGATAGCACGCACGCACGAACGCTTGCACGCACGCACGAACGCTTGCACGCACGCACACACACACACACACGCGCGCGCACAGGGGCCCCTTTCCTCTGTACACACCCTCCTGTCATTGCTCATTCAGCTCATTTGTTAGGGAGCTGGTTAATAATATCTCAGATGAAGGGTCGACCTGTCAGCACTGATGTAGTCATTTATCTCTCTGAAAATCTAATATAGTTTTTCACCTTGCCTGTGGAATTTTTTTTTAAAGTTTGTCCTTCAGACAGAATGCATGTTTGTATCACAGGAAGGAGACTTTTAATGAAATGTCAACATCTCTATCTTTTTCATTCACACACACACACACACACACACACACACACACACACACACACACACGTTAAGAATTGTGAGCAACATAATTATGTACTTTAGGGCAATTTTATCATAGTTTTTGCTTGTGTGGGTGTTTTGTTTGTGTGTGTGTGTGTGTGTGTGTGTGTGTGTGTGTTGCTTTTTTAGGAGGGGGTTTCTTTCCAGAAAAACATTGCATTATAATTTGAATCCGTCTTTGCGCAGAGTGTGTGTCATGTTTGTCAAATCCTTAGTTTCTTAAATGCACTTTTGTTGCAACTCGTTTTACTTAAGCTTGATCGTTTTATTTATGCCCTTCCTGAATGAGAACTTCTTCTGAAACAGATTTCATGATATAGTTTGAAATAGCGCAACACAGGGGCAGAGCTCTGTTTTCTTCCTCATTTTGTGAGACAAGCAATATTTGTTAAGTTGTTTTTTTGGTCTCCTGGCATCCTTTCTTTACTTGCAGTGGTTTTTAAAAAAGAGAACTTCGACTTATTTATTGTAGTTTTTATTGGCACATACATAATTATATTGTTGACGTTAAGGTGAAGAACAGTCCGAGCACTACTGATTGAATTTGTGGGAGTTTGACCCGTCCAGATGAGAACAAGTTTTCTGTTAACTATTCGGAAACAGTCGTCTTTGATCATTCTTAAAAGCTGGTGGCTTGGGTGACGGAAAGATCAAGCAGTAGATTTACTCTTTTATCAAAACTTTTGTGTAAAAATGCCAAAACATAGCTTCACCAACTCCTCTTTAGAAAAGACCACCTAAAGGGATTAAAAAAAGCTGAAAGCACACCAGAAAACACTTTTAAAAACAGTATGTCAGCCTCAGATAACAGTAAAAGAGAATCAATAATCTAGTGGTTTGCTTACTAATCGTTTCCTCGCTCATTGCTTTGTTGGTTTGGATCAATGACGACTGACTAAGCATTGATGCAAGCTTTTGCAGCATGGTCGACTGGAAAGTGCTTTCACAGCATCAGCCTGGTGTGTGCTCAGGCCTAGTCATCCTGTTCAGAGCACCATGAAGCAGAGATGAGGCTCTGACTGGGGGCTACATGATGGTTGTAGGGGTGAGGTTCTGACTGGGGGCTACATGATGGTTGTAGGGAGGAGGCTCTGACTGGGGGCTACATGATGATTGTAGGGAGGAGGCTCTGACTGGGGGCTACATGATGATTGTAGGGGTAAGGCTCTGACTGGGGGCTACATGATGATTGTAGGGGGGGCTCTGACTGGGGCTACATGATGGTTGTAGGGGGGAGGCTCTGACTGGGGCTACATGATGATTGTAGGGGTGGGGCTCTGACTGGGGGCTACATGATGGTTGTAGGGGTGAGGCTCTGACTGGGGGCTACATGATGATTGTAGGGGTGGGGCTCTGACTGGGGGCTACATGATGGTTGTAGGGGTGAGGCTCTGACTGGGGGCTACATGATGATTGTAGGGGTGAGGCTCTGACTGGGGGCTACATGATGATTGTAGGGGTGAGGCTCTGACTGGGGGCTACATGATGCTTGTAGGGGTGAGGCTCTGACTGGGGGCTACATGATGCTTAGGCATGAAGACCTGACAGTAAATGAGCTGTTGCACAGTAAAAGCTGTCACAGAACTGGCATTTGGGCTAACAGGGGAGTTCTTATTTAGTGCTATAAGACCATAAGATGAACGAGACTGCAAGTAGAATGGACATTTTTGCAGGCTCAAAATTATTACCACAACATTTTGGTCTATTAATGTGCCAAGACAATTCAAAAGTACGAGTAAAAGTGCAGTGAAGTGTCAGGTATCTGGTTTCGAATATGCTGGACTGATCTTCTCTGTGTATCATGTAATTACAGTAAAAAGACGTGAATACATGAATATACATATAATTTGCATTCTCAGTTTTCACACAAAGTTTGCATGTTCATGGTTCTACCACTCTCACACGCGCACGCACGCACGCACCGCGCGCGCGCGCGCGCACACACACACACACAACATACACAACATACACACACACAGAGTCCTTCGGATGAGACTATAAACCGAGGTCCGTGTGCGAACGCACACAGAATATCTTGCGTATACGTTAAAACCCGTTCCGCTTTTCAGAAGAGTAGGCCATTGTGTGCCAGTGGGAACGGATGAGAAAATTTAGAAAACTGCATACACACGGGGATTGGATGAATAAAAAGTACATGAATGTTATCCTCAAAATAAAAGAATAAAGAAAAAAATAAAGACACACCCGCACCACGCACGGAGGCACGCACGGAGGCACGCACACACACACACACACACACACACACACGCACGCACGCACGCACGCACGCACGCACGCACACACACATCCCCTTCCTTTGTCCCCGCACTCCCTTACCAACAGTGAAACAATATAGGAAGTGCTGAACTTTCTTTTCAGCCTTTGAGAAGAAGCAGGCTTGGAGAGAAGCTTGGAAGGTTTCTTGCAGGGGATTGCACGATTTCAGCAGTTTTCCTACAGCGGATTGCACGATTTCAGCAGTTTTCCTACAGCGGATTGCACGATTTCAGCAGTTTTCCTACAGCGGATTGCACGATTTCAGCAGTTTTCCTACAGCGGATTGCACGATTTCAGCAGTTTTCCTACAGCAGATTGCGCGTTTCAGCACAGTATACCTACAGCGGATTGCACGATTTTAACACTATGCCTACAGCGGATTGCACGTTTCAGCACAGTATACCTACAGCGGATTGCACGATTTCAACACACTATACCTACAGCGGATTGCACGATTTCAGCACAGTATACCTACAGCGGATTGCACGATTTCAGCACACTATACCTACAGCGGATTGCACGATTTCAGCACACTATATCTACAGCGGATTGCACGATTTCAGCACAGTATATCTAAAGGGATTGCACGATTTCAGCACAGTGTACCTACAGCGGATTGCACGATTTCAGCACAGTATATCTAAAGGGATTGCACGATTTCAGCACACTATACCTACAGCGGATTGCATGATTTCAGCACAGTATATCTAAAGGGATTACACGATTTCAGCACACTATACCTACAGCGGATTGCACGATTTCAGCACAGTGTACATACAGCGGATTGCACGATTTCAGCACAGTGTACATACAGCGGATTGCACGATTTCAGCACAGTGTGCCTACAGCGGATTGCACGATTTCAGCACAGTGTACATACAGCGGATTGCACGATTTCAGCACAGGGTACATACAGCGGATTGCACGATTTCAGCACAGTGTGCCTACAGCGGATTGCATGATTTCAGCACAGCAAAGCTACAGGGGATTGCACGATTTCAGCACAGTATACCTATAGCCCGCGCTTCATGTCGGTTGGTGTCTCTGATGTTTGCCAGATGCAGGTAAAGGGTATATGCTGGATGTTTGTGTTTCCATAATACACCAGACAATGATAACATATACGATATCTTCAACATGCATGTTTGAACTTTGCATGCTTATATACACGAAGGGAGATAAGGCACTGACAAGTTAAGCTGACCTGGGCAATCGTAAAAATCCCACTCTTAATTCACCGGAAGCCGCTGCTGACATTGAAACCTAGGACTTCAGACACCAAAGGGGTGGAAAGCAAACACACTCTTCCTCACTCAGCTTTAGTATAACCCAGCTGTACTTTCTGTCTTCATGCAAATGTTGTTAGCCTTCCTAAGTGGCACAGAAGACACACGCAGGCTTTAATCAAGCAACCACAAGAGTGCAATTTCCTACCATCAAACAAGACTGTGGTTGTGGCATTCGTAAGTACCATTTTTCAATCAGGACAGAAACCTTTCGTCTCTTTTTTCTTGTCATTCCCTGGTTCAAGGCAGGTTAAGCTATCAGTTTAAATACAACTGAGGAACAAACACGTTTGAATGCGGAAGTCATAAGATCTAAACATTGTCTTGTGTACAAAAGAGATTTTAGGGGAAATGTTGATACCATCCTAGCAATGAAGCGATAGAAGTCATCATCGGTATCACCGTTGATCATCAGACAATAACATGGTGATTGATCTGGACCTAGTCTTGAGAGAGAAGAGAGGCATATGTGTTTCGTTTGTTACGACAATGATCTAAGTGTCTATAAAAACAGTTAACATTGTGTACTCCATTCGATAGAAATTCATAAATGATGATCTATCACCCTGGTCTTTCTCAAGACACACGCGATCGCGCGCGCGAGCGCATACACACACCACACACACACACACACACACACACACACACACACACACACACACACACACACAGTGTTAGCACACACAAACACACTGCACGCCTGCGCACATTTTGTTTTTGTGTGGCCAGACAGTATCTTCAGCTTCTCAAAGCGATTGCCTTATTTCCCATTTAGAATTGTTCAACTTTTTTGTTCTTCCAGATTTTCTGTTGCACATGTTTTTAAAACTGTTTACCCAACCATTTTATCACCGCTCTGAAAGGCCATTTTCTTACTGTTAAGGGATGAGCTCAGTGCTTTACTTGCCCATAGTTGCCTGTTAGAGAATATTTTGATCTATTAGGGCACAATCATGTTTTCACAGAACATTGGTGGCGTCATCAACCTTTTGGATGCTATTAAAAACACCCACGCATCCCAGTATTGTTTTAACCTCACACACCACGCACTCATTCGTCCCTACATTTTTTTCTCACAGGTTTGGTTTTTATTTCAAGGTTTGTATGAAGGAATAGTGTTTCCACTGGGTGGAAGGACAGCAAATTTGTATGCTTGTGAAATGTTTCCGTGGCATTTGTTCAGAACTGGACTTTGGCGTGTAAACACGTCAGGTACAAATTAAAAACAAGCAATTTTGACAAGTCACAATGATTAAAATCGTCAAGTAACGTCTGGGGCGTCTGAGACATTCATCTATATATCATCAAAAGTGTGTGTGTGTGTGTGTGTGTGTGTGTGTGTGTGTGTGTGTGTGTGTGTGTTGTGTTGTGTTGTGTTGTGTATATGTGTCTGTGTGTCTGTGGCCATTGGTGTGTGTGTGTGTGTGTGTGTGTGTTGTGTGTGTGTGTGTGTGTGTTGTGTGTGTGTGTGGTGAAAGGGGTGTGACTCTAATGATTGTCGACGGCACTTATGTCCATTTTTCATATCGTTTTAATCGTCCGAAAGCTTTTTCAAGTAAGATAGTTGTGCTAGATGTTCAAGTATGATAGTTGTGCTAGATGTTCAAGTATGATAGTTGTGCTAGATGTTCAAGTATGATAGTTGTGCTAGATGTTCAAGTATGATAGTTGTGCTAGATTGCTATGACTGTTGTGCATTGTTTTTAAGAGGTGAGCATTCTGTGTGTCAGAAACGTGGCTAAACTTCTAACAGGAAAGAGGTGCCTTTGAGTTTTTAATACAGCCCTGACTAGGTATTGTACTTTGCTCGGTTTGCTTCTGCATCCCCTGATACTGACAGGATATTGCAGACACTAAAGTTCGACTCTTCAAGAGACGAAAGAGTGGACGGAGAGTTGGATTTAGAGCCAGAATGAAGAGCAGGGGCTCTAAACTACCCATGCCAGTATCATCATAGGCAACGCTCAGTCCATTAAAAATAACACTGATGAAGCTTGGGTTGGCTTTCTGACTCAACAGAGAAGCTAGTGTGATCTGTCTGAAAGAGGTGGTTCCTTCAAAAGATGCAATAGAAGTCAACAAGTGGCGGGATTTGCATCTCTTGTGAATGGGAAATGGTCTTCCAGTGTTAGACTTAAGAAGAGACATTGCTGTCAATACATCTTCTGTTATCTATTGCACTCAGACCTTTCTATTTACCGAGAGAATTTCCAAGAGTCATTGTGACAGTAGTTTACATTCAGCATCAAGCAGACGTAAAGTTTGCAATCAACAAAATTCGCCAAGCTGTACAAATACAAGAAACAACATACCCTGTCTGGGCGTCTTGTATTAGGTGATTTTAACCTGTGTCAGCTAGGCAAGGTTCTCCCAAACTACAGACAGTATGTAACATGGAAGCCATGTGGGGAAAGCACACTAGACGTCTGTAGGCATACAGGAGCAGAGCACAACCATTCTTTGGCAGATCTGTTCACAGTCGGGTTCATTTGGTGCCCGTGTACACACATCGTCTCAAGACCAGTCAACTAGTCAAGCAGAGAATAAAGATGACTTCAGATGCTTCAGGCATACTGAATGGCTGTTTTACTGCACAGACTTGTATTGTGTGGTGAATACATGTTATGTATGAGAAACAAATAACCTTGTACCCAAACAGAACACATTGGATCACCAGATACACTGGATCACTCATCAGACAGCGATGAATTAAGCTGAGAGGACATCAGAAGGCTGTCAAAAGTCTCCAGAAGAAAGTCAGCATGCAGAAGTCTGAAGGCAAAGACTGCAAAAAGAAGGAAGCCATTCTCTCTGTTCCAGCAACTGCAGACAGCCGTGGCAAAGTATTAACACCATGATGGGATACATACAGCGGATCAATGAGGAATTGAAGTGCATCAGGGCTGAGGGCACCCAGCATCTAGCTGACGACCTGAACACCTTTCACCCGTTTTGAACAGCATGACTGTAAGTCAGAACAGAAAGTGATGCTGGAAGAGTTGGAGCAGACTCCTGTTATAACAGAATCTGAAGTGGAAGCGTGTTTAAAAATAATAATAATATATGGAACTTATGTAGTGCTTAATCTTGTAAAAAACAAACAAATCAAAGCGCTTTCACTCAAATCATTTACACGCATGCAACTCTCCTTAAACATAATGAACAACAGATTTCAAATCCATGCGCGCACGCGCGCGCACGCATGCACGCACGCACGCACGCACGCACGCACATAGGATAGAGGATAGTTTATGTTGGGTCCCTATGAGCATGGCTTCGGTTTTATCGGCATTAAGTTGTAACTTGTTCTGAGTCATCCAGTTTTGAATGTCTTGAAGGCAGTAGGACATAGTTGTCAGTTTTCAACAGTACCAATGCACTGAAGCGAGTATCATCGGCATAGAAGTGATGATCAATATGGTGGTTATTTATTATATGTGAGAGTGGAGCAGTGTAGAGAGTAAAGAGAACTGATCCCTGCGGGACTCCACATTCCAGATTGACAGGTTTTTATTGAATTTTGTTTACAATAACTTTCTGGAATTGGTCTGTGAGGTATGAAGTAAAGCAGGTAAGGGCTGTGCCATTAATACCAAACGTAGTTTGGAGGCGAGAAAGAAGAATTGAGTGATCTATAGTATCAAAAGCTGCAGATAAGTCAAGAAGAGTGAGGAGGGAGATTTTTCCTGCATCAGAAGGAAGTAGAAGTGTATCCAAAGTGTTGGACTAGGGTGGTTTCGGTGCTGTGGTTGGGGCGATAGGCAGATTGAAAAGGGGGAAGGAGATCATTGGAATGAAGGTGTCTGTTGAGCTGTTTGAGAACAACTTGTTCTTGTACTTTAGAGACAAAGGGTAAGTTTGTGACTAGTCTATAATTCTTCAGAATGTTGGGATCGAGGTTGTGCTTTTTCAGTAGAGGTGTGACTATTGCAGTTTTAAGAGCTGATGGAAAATTTCCTGACACAAGAGATGAATTTACTATTTTAGTGATGATAGATACAAGTTGTGGAAGGCATTGTGAGAAAACAGGTGCAGGTATGGGATCAAGGTCACATGATTTTATAGTCATTTCCTTCAGAATTGTCAGGATTTCTTTTTCACTTGTGGGATGGAAGGAAAAGAGAGGAGTGCCAGTGAACTGGGGATCAGGAGGCGCAGGTTGGAATTGAGTCTGATCCAGTCTGGAGCGTATGTTGCGGACTTTGAAAAGAAGGCAGAAAAGATAGATGGAAGTTCAGACAGGATGTGGGTGTTGGGCAAAGGAGTTGTTTTTGTAGATCCAAGGAGATTTGAGGTGAGGGAAAAAGATTTTATGGATGTAGCACAGAGAACTTGGGAAGAGTAGTAGTCTGTCTTTGATGAATGGATTAAGAGTTTGACTTTGTTTTCGGAAAAGCTGTTTGTTGGTTGATTCCGCAACTGCCGTTTTAGTTTCCGGCGTTTGCACTTCGCTATCAAGATGTCTTGGGTATACCATGGCGCACAGGGTCTGTCATGGAGGAGATGGTCAGTAGGAGGTGCATGCTCATCAAGCAGTTGGCGGAGACTAGTGTTATAGTAATCAGAGAGGTCAGTGTGGTCAGAGGTTTGTGTGAAAAACGTTCAGAAGCTTGTGAAGAAAAGGTATGAACGTCTAAGGCCTTAAGATTGCGACGTGTAACACATTTCTTCTTTCTGACAGGTTTTGTGATGTTGATATAGAAAAGAATGGCGGAATGATCAGAATGCATTTCGTCGGTGACAGAAACAGCTGTGACAAGATTAAATGAAGCATTAGTAATCAGCCAGTCTAAAATATGACCTGATCTGTGTGTTGCTTCGTTTACCAGTTGAGAGAGAGAATGGTTGGACAGAGAAAGAGAAAGACGTTTGACATCTGGAGAAGACTGGTTGTCGAAATGGAAGTTGAAGTCACCGAGAATTATAAGTTTAGTGGGAGAGAGGCTGTAGTGGTCGAGGAGTGACTGGAATTCTTGGTGAAAAAGAGATGTCAGATTGTTTTTACGGCTGGGAGGTGGACGGTAAAGGCAGCAGAAAGTAATA